>OX246753.1:280501081-281701081 GCA_945910035.1 Brachypalpus laphriformis | reverse complement strand
TCTATGCCACCTAATTCCTCTAGAAGTACCTACATAATGTACCTGGGTGTTTCATTCGACCATGGGCTAAACCCTCGCATTCGCAAGTATCTCGCATTGTAGTATCTAAACGTGCCTGAGTCTGTTCTAGTCTCAGTTCTCAATTGAGATCTAGTCTACGAACGTTCTTTCTAAGAAGACAGGATACCAAAGGCTTTGTCCCAACTATGAATCGCCTTCCTTCTATCACGGTGTATTCTGTAGCGAATTTCGACGGTTTTAAAGTATGCACATACTGAAAGGCACCATGATATACGTACAAAGGAGTTTTGCATGTTTCTGTACCATATAGCAGTACTGTGATGATTAAGGACTTGTACAGGGCTTGAGAGACTACTCAATTAACTTTTTAGCACAAAAAACAGTGATTGACAAAACTAATTCTTCGGTTGATTTTCGGTGGCATTGCTCGAGATTATAGAGGAGCCTAGGTAGACAAAGCACTTAACTACCTCAAAGTTGTAGCTGCCTATGGTAACATTCTGTCGATGGTGATTATCATTTCTTGCTAACAGTATGCACTTTATTTTGCTTTTGTTCACCATTAAATTCATTTTTGTAACTTCTGCCGTAATTCTCATTAACGCACCATTGACATCACGCTCTCTTCTCTTCTCTGAATAATTATACAGACTTCTGAAAGATGTGTCTCTTATGTCTGCTTCTGGGTTGCGCACAATCCTTTCAATTACGATGTTGACCTTGATGGAGTAATATGAGTTCACCAACGTCATCCTGCATAGACGTACAAGCTTGAAAAGGATGTCGAAACTAGACAGACTCTATATAACTCTTTCCTGTAGATATTTTTTTATTTATTTACGTATTTATTTTATTTATTTATTTTAAGCCTAATACAAGCACTAACTTAAGGGTAGCTCAAAACTAACAAATGGACACTTAACCTAACTTAATTTTTTTTTAACAAATTTAAATCTACAAACCTTACACTAGAACTTAAACACTAACAGTTTATGGGTCAGCAGGAGGCATTAATAGAACGAAGGGCATTTCTTAGGGAGGCTTTGTTATTATGAAAGTCAAAATCGGTTTGAATGAGATTGGCTCTGCGGAGCATTCTGGACATTGGTTCGTTATATCCATAATTGGTGCGGTGAGGAATAGTACGAAAGAGGGGTGAGAACCTGTAGTTGCGTGGGTTGGTGTTAAAAGAGATCATATGCAGTAGCGCGGGGGAATCAATGTTGCCAGCTAATAGCTGATGAATAAACAAGATGTCAGCAAATTCGCGGCGTTTGTAGAGAGACTGTAAATTTATAAGTTTTAAACGGTCCGTGTATGGGGGTAAATTGTAGCTATCAGCCCAAGAAAGACCACGTAAGGCAAAGCGGATGAACCTTCTCTGAACAGCGTCGATTCGCAAGATATGGATTTCAAAGTAGGGTGACCATACCTGGCAAGCAGACTCAAGGAGGGGTCTGACGAAAGTGATGTATAAGAATTTTGTAACGTAAGGGTTTGAGAATTCCTTAGACCATCGCTTGACGAAACCGACCGCAGAGTTAGCTTTATTAATAATATTATCGATATGAGAACGGAAGTTGAGTTCCCTATCACAGATAACTCCCAAATCGCGCAGTGAAGAGACGGAGGGAATAGGCTCACCATAAATGGAGTACACTCTAGCGGATGGTCGGATGCGCTTACGAGAGAATGTGATAGCTTGACACTTGCTGACGTTGAGCTCTAAGAAATTACTATGGCAACAGACTGAAAATCGGTTCAAATCATCTTACAGTGAGTGAGAGTCGGCAGGGGATGATATTGGCCTGAAGATTTTCATATCATCAGCGTATATAAAAAGGTTGGAATCATTGAACATAAATCAACGTCGTTAACTGTCAGGATGAACATCATTGGACTAAGATGGCTGCCTTGAGGGACTCCCGAAGTGGCTTTAACGGGATCAGAAATTGAAGATCTGAAGAGAACTTTATACCGGCGATTTTCCAAGTAAGATTCAATCCATGAGATGAACCCAGGTTGAAAACCAAGAGCTTTAAGTTTGAGAAGAATGATAGCATGTGAAATTTTGTCGAAGGCTTGGCTAAAGTCGGTGGCAACTACGTCGACTTCATTACCATCTTCCAAAATGCACAGAGTGCTAGATACAAACTCGGTAAAGTTGGTGGTTGTTGATCTGCTGGTTCGGTGAAAGGATAGTCTTGCAGTGGAAAAACATTGTGTCATAAACAATGCTTTCAAATAGCTTAGGTATGCAGGACTGTTTAGCGATGGGCCGGTAGTTGGATATTTCACTTTTACAACCTTTTTTGTGGGTGGGGATTATGTATGAATTTTTCGAAGTTTCGGGGAAAACTCCCTGCGAAATAGATAAACGGAAAAGAGTAGTGAGGGGTTGGACTAAGTGATTGACGCATTTTTTGAGAACTATAGCGGGAAGGCCATCAGGACCGGGGGAGTATTCGTCCTTTAGTTTCTTCATCTTTTCTAATAAGGACGCCGAAGTTATATCAATTGTGCCTAAGGAGATTTGGGGACAGTGTTCTAGGTAGCGGAAGTAGTTATAATCAGGTTGAGTAACGTGATCCGTAAACGATTAGCTGAAAAAATTAGCGAAAAGATTTGCAATTGTTGTAGGGTCTGCCGAAGATTTATTAGCAAATTTCAAAGTGGATGGATAGCTATCAGATTTACGTTTGGCATTAATGAAGTGGTAGAAACGTTTGGGGTCACTGATTAGCGTGGATTGCATTCTGTCAAGATATTCGGTGTATAGATATTCACAAAGTTCAGAGAATTGGGAGTGGACATGTTGGTAATGGGAAAAATCAGAGTCAGATCGAGATTTGAGGAATGCTTTCCATAATTTTTTTCTATTGTTACGGAGCGAGCGCAGCTCTTTATTATACCATGGGGGGGCTGAGGTAAAGTTTTTCTGGGGCACAAAAGGGACTGATTGAATGAGGCAGGTAAAAATTTGGTCATAGAAATACGCTAGAGCATTGTCAATGATGTCAACTTAATGTTACTGAGAAGATTATTGAGTTTAGCGAAATCTGTTTTGCGAAAATTTAAGCTATATGAGTTCTCGCAGTGAGGGATTGTGCTGAAATTGTTGTACGAAAACGCTAAGAATAGAGGTGGGTGGAAGCGATCTAATGTGGAAAGAAGATGGTTGGTTTCAGTAACGATGCAATTGGCGGGATCGGTTGAGAAGAGTAGGTCTAGTTGCCTACCCAAGTAGTTTGTAATGCCACTAATTTGGAAAAGGCCGGAATCAGAGAGACAGTCAGTGAAGAGGACTTCCTTTTCAGAGGTAGGTAGGAGCCTTGGGAAGGTGATTTTGACGCAAATATATTCGAAGTCAGCTGTGGGTGAGGATTTATTGACAGTTGAATCGATGCTATTACGTATCGCCAGAAGAACACCACGACCAGAGGAATCGTCATCTTTCAATTGGCCATCATTTCGGAAGATAAAGAAATCAGAGGGAAATAGCTCACTATTCATGAAGTTAGAAGATAATACGTTATACGTTTGCAATATTAGCACGCCCCCTCCCCCCCCCCCCGGCCCCCCACCCTATTTTTTTGTGTATCTGAACAATATTTGGTTGTAACTGCACAATTCAAACCTATGATACTTGAAAACATTAACCTTAAGTAAATTGATTTAAATGGATACGAACGTGAGGAAGCTCAACCTTGCTGATACGTCCTACCCATAGCCAAGCAAACGAACAGACAAGCACCCTTCATGACTGTGTGCTTAGTTGCAACCCTAAAGATTTATATTCTGCTAAAATCACAGTTTCTAAAAAAAATGTGTGTTCTCATTTAGGTATGTAATACCATTGCCATTCTCCGTAATCCGTTTCAAAGGCAACATGATACATTTAGCATCTGCCAATGACATTTCAAAAATTGTCAATTTGTGTAGATTACTCGTAGTAATTTCAAGCTGAAGTTCATTATCAAGTTCACCAGAAATGATTCTATCTAGTTACCCGACCTCGTTCAATTACTTAGCTCTGAGCTTAATTCAATGTTAGACTTAATTACATTCATTGCTATATGACATCCGGAAATTCCAATTTTCCAGCGAAAACTAAACAAACTCATCAAATAAAGTTTAGAGGGGCGAAAACATCGAAATTGCAGTCAGGGCCACTGAGAATACATCCATGGATGCTCTCTATCATCGCCCGTCACTGCAAGTTCTCAGCAGAATGTCTGCTTGAGCTTGGGTGGAATAATGCATCGTTGCAGTGCACAAGCAAGAAGGGAAGGAAGTTTGTTAAAAAAACAATTAAATCAAATAAAAATAGTTGACGGCATTATTAAATGATGTAGCAAGCTGAATAAATGATGATGTATTGCGAGGAGATGTTGCCTTTGGCTTCTAAGGGCAGGATGAAGCTCCAACAAATATTATTTCTTTGCTCCGCTGAAGTATTTTAAAGTTATATGGACTTAAAGTTTGTTCGCATTTTGTTTGCATTTCTAACATAGAAGATAGACTTCTTATGTCATCTTTGCTGGTACATTGCATACATATGTAAACTGGAAAGAAGCCCAGGGAATTATGAGCACTATGCTATCCTGGTCAATGGTTGAAGGATTAAAGGAAGCAAACTCAGCAATCACAATTAAGTCATGTCATCACACATGGCTGCAAAAGAATGCATTTTTATTTAGGTTGGATTTATTTAATTGAATGCACACTGCAGGCCAAAAGTTTGAGACCCACCCCAAGTGCGCGAAGAAAGAACAAGATCTAACGTCGAAAAACCTCTTTAGTAGAATAATAATCATGTAAAATAACCGGGGAACATATGACACCAAAATAAGAAGAAAAATATGTTTCAGGCGATATTTCCTGCTAATACAAGTAGCTGGTGTAGAAAGAGGATGGCAGCAATTTCACGCCCTTTTTCAAGTGATTGTACGTTTGTTAGTTTTATCCTCTTAGGGGAAGAGGTTATATCTATCAACCCAACGAATACCACGTAGAGAAAAACTGATGAACCTGTGCTAAACAGCCTCAATTCGAAAGGAATGGGTAAGCCGATAGGGCGACAATATTGAAGGATTGGTCTAACAAATGTGAAAAGGGAGATTTCGTGGCACAAGTGTTGGAGAATTCTTTAGACTAGCATTGCACAAAACCAAAGACGGAGTTAGCTCTGCCAATGCTGTTATTAATATGATAGTGAAAATTTGGTGCTTTGTCACAGTTAACACCCAAATCACGCAATAAATGGGCAGAAGAGACGGGCCGGTCATAAATAAGATATGACCTTAGAACTCGACGACATAGCAATCGTTGTAGTGACCAAACTCCTTGAAGAATTGGAGCATGACTGCAATGAATCTATCGGGATGGTTCAGGACTGGCTAGTACACATGGGCCTACAACTTGCAGAGGAGAAGACAGAAGTAGTGCTCATAAGAAGCAGGCAAGTCATGGAGACTTTAAGACTAAGCGTGGGCGATTATGTGGTAGTTTCCAAACAAGAGCTGAAATATCTTGGCATTACCATAGATGCAAGGGTAACCTTTAAGCAACATATGCAATATGTACCTAAGAAGGCAGCAAACGCAATGACTGCCTTGGTAAGGTCATGCCAAATATCGGCGGACCAAAGTACAAAAGGAAACTGCTCTTAGCAAGAATTGCGGCATCGATAATGCTCTACGGCTCTCAAATATGGGCTTGTGCCATGAAAACGGAGTCACATACAGAAGGAAGACGGAGACAGCTTACAGACTCAATGCGTTATGAGTATGCAGTGCCTTCCGAACAATCTCCTACGACGCGGCATGTGTAGTGGTGGTATGTTACCAATATACCTTCCGGCTAAAGGAGTGCTTTGGACATACCGTTTCAGCAGAAACAGCGGCACAAACTGCGGCGAGTCGAAGTATCACTAAGGCACCACCAAGGGCAAGTTTGGATAAATGGCAGGAGAGATGGGATCACTTTGATAAAGGCAGGTGGACGCAGAGATCGATCCAAAATATAAACGCTTGGATCAATAGGAAGAACGGGGAGCTGAATTTCTACCTAACCCAGATGCTTACTGGCCATGGTTGCTTCTGAGCCTACCTCCACAGATTTGGACTCGACAATAACTTCTATTGCCCAACGTGCACGGAAGCAGTCGAGGATGCGGAACACATCATGTTCCATTGTCCACGATATTATGAAGAGCGAACCTGTTGGTTTGCAAGCATTGAGGCGGAAGCGGCCAAAATGGGTTAAGCGATAAACGAGGGCAAAACCAAGTATATGCTGTCAACAAGAAGGGAAAACCAACACCGACGAATTGGACAAAACGTCACAGTGGGCAGCTATAACTTCGAGGTAGTAGGGGACTTTGTCTACCTTGGCTCTGCTATAAATTCGAAAAACAAGATCAGCGCAGAAATCAAGTGAAGGATAACTCTTGCCAATCGCTGTTTTTTTGGCTTATAAGGCAATTCAACAGTAAAGCCCTATCTCGAACAACCAAGGAGACTCTGTATAAGACCCTGATCATCCCAGTCCTGCTTTACGGCATTGAAACATGACCTTCTTAAAAGAGGATGAAGATATCCTTGGTCGCTTCGAGAGAAAAATTCTTCGTAAGATTTTCGATCCCGTTTGCGTTGACAGGTTTTGGAGGAGAAGATTCAATCACGAACTATACGAGCTGTACAGCGACATCGACCTAGTCAAAAAACTGCGTATTGGACGTCTGAGATGGCTAGGACATGTAGAGCGAATGGACACCAACGCTCCGGCCCGCAGAGTCTTCGAATCTAATCCCGAGGGACGACGCAGTAGAGGAAATCATCGCCGTAGGTGTCGCGCACAAGTTGAAGGGAACCTCGACCAACTTGGAGTGCGCAACTGGAGGCAATTAGCTAAAGACCGAGCTAAATGGAGAGGCTTGTTGGTTGAGGCCCCGATTCACCCCGAACTGTAGCCCCACCTAAGTAAGTAAGTAAGGAAGTAAGTAAGTAAGAACATGTTAGTGAACAAACTGGGTGAAGACCTAACCACAAACAACATCACCAGACAGATGATTAGCAGGCAATATGCCTGGGAAGCAGTTAGCGACACTGCAGCGACCATTATGGAGGAACAGCGAAGACAGGAGTGACATGAAATGTAGCGCAGAAGGCTACCAACACGAACGAGCCGAGTACCTAAGGATGAAGACTCCCCTCGCGATGAAATGCTTGACGACAGTGCTCGTTTTGACTGTTTTTGTACATGTCGTTGATACAACTATCCAACGTGTGTCATTATTACTACCTGACGTGAAGCATAGCAGTCAGAACCACGACAAAGCATTGAGGTTTGTGGTACCCTACTTTGCATTTAAGTATCATTCAGTCTTATGTCTCCTGTACACTATAGAGAAAAAGTGGTAGAGCTAGAGAAAAATCTCGCTAGAGAAGTGAACACCATGTAAGGCGAGAGTCTAGATTTCTACAGCGACTCTACGCTAGAACTTTTAGGCGAGATTTTTCTGTAATGTAAACGCTTTTCGGTGGAACGCTCTATGTCGCGACCTTGCGGTGTGTATGTGGCCTCAGCTTCCCTAGGTCGCGTAGTCCGTTTTCTAGTCGTCTAAGAAGCACCCAGTTATCTTCCAATACTACTGCTTATTTCATTTCCTTTTCTGGTTTGTTCCATAATTTTCCCCAAAATAAGTCCCTCCACCTAACTTAAAACAACTGAAAATCGGATGTGCATAATTGAACCACAAATCAAATTGAGATACTCTTTGTGCTATTATCTTCCACGACGACGCGACAAAATACCAAGCACGCTTCGGATTATATTTTGTTTCAAAGTTCGCAAAGGGTACAACGTACTCAGCACTACACACCAAAATACTTTACAACCCTGCCAACTGCCTGTTTTATAGCCAAGATATTCCGCAACAATCTAATTTAAAATGACGTGTTTACAACCTCCTTAAAAGCTATTAAATTTAACCTTAAATGCAAATCCCCTCCAAGCTGTGTGCCAGGATACAAAAAAAGGAAAGAAAATGATTTACACCGCCTAGACTAAGCGTCTGTAAAGACCATTTACATAATTTACAGTGTAATTCCATGGAAAATAAGCTATTATGCAAAGTTCCGGGCCCACCCTCTGCCGAGCACACCATCAATCCATCAGACGATCCTTTGAGTTGGTGCTACTACAGCGATTCGCTTTCACTTCTACAACCTCCTTCATAGATAGACGTTCTATGACAACAAATTTACGTTCTATAACGACTGTGGCTAATTGACCGTCAATTCCAGTCGATGCTTTCTGCAAGTAGCAGCAGTAGTCCTGCAAAAAGAAGTAAAGAAGATTCTCACTTTCTCACTCACCTTTTCCATTATAAATGCCATCATCGCCAGTCACTGCAATGGAAAAGAATTTCGACCACAGGATATGCAAGAAGGAGTCAGTTTACACATTAACCTTCCGCCCATACACGTCAATTACAGGAACTTCCTGTGCAACGTACGTGTAACTGTTGTGTATGGATCCAACCTATGTGCTAACAATGGGAGACATATTGCCTGCTATAACCCTTCGAAGCCATTCCATCAAGGGCGTGAGCATCCCCGCCACCGATACCCCAATTGGGTATATCACTCACTTTCCGACGATTAATGCACGCCCATTGTGTGCACGGAGAGGTGCAATCATACCTTTAATGGATACCACTGTGTCAGTGTCACAAAGGCAAGCCTTGTGGTTTCTCGGGAGAAAGAAGACGAACGCGTCCCGAGCAGAATGATTTTGTTTTATTCCAGTTCATGTGCAGTGGAGCCACTCGAGAAGTGCATCTGCATTTGTATCTGCGGGTAAAGCGGTGCTTGGCCTTAGTTTAGAGTATCTGTTGCGTCTCTGACATGGTTGTGCGTCTGCATTCGTTTGGTTACATAATCACCTAGTCATTGCTTTCTTTTGTCTGTGGCGAGGGGTACACGTGAATGGGTTGCATTTATACCTCGAATGGATGCTACTTAGTGCACAAAGTCGTTGCTGGCATTGAACCGCGGCGAAAGAAGAGAAATGCAAATGCAAATGCAAAAGTGTGTAATGGAATACGTAGTGGGGATAATAACGGAGAAGATCTGCTTTGAAAGATGAGGTATCATGTTATCACGTAACATAGAGGTTACAGCCGGGAGCATGTTCACGGTGAGTGCGTGTATGGGATTTCTAGGTTAGACATTAGTTGATGAAGGTTATATGCTTTTGAATGGACAGAGTACATTGGGGGAATTGGGTCTGAACACTAGGTGGTGATGGTATCATTTGGAGGCCAACTAGCGGAAAATGTTCGAGATGCTATATATGTAAATGGCTGTACGGTACTGCATAGTTATGAAGGAGCTTGTAAAACATTTTCATCATATGTGTTATAATTTTGTTGCTTTCTAGCAATAGCAAGGTCTTTTTGTATTTCTTTAGAAATCAACAAGGTTTTGTGAGTAATTCTTTCTAATTTTCGCAGAAAAACTCCGCAAACCACTTAAGTTCCATAGCCACAATAATCATTTCCATTATTGCTTTGTATCTGTTTTCAATTTAATTACTCTCAATCGTACATGATATTTAAAAAAAATATTCATTAAAACCGTTTTCGAGAAAAACAAATATTCCTAAAATTATCCTTAAGTAGAAGTCTGTTAATTTGGAATGAAAATTCCGGTTTCAGCTCGAATTGTGCGTTCACAGGCTCCAGATGTGAAGTTCTTGAAGTAAGGCCGCTCAGTGGATATAGACAGATAGGCAGACAGAATCAGTGGACGCTCTTCTTAGAGTTTATCTCTAATAGCAACATTTTGAGATCAGAAATTTCACGAAAAGATTATAAGTAAATATTGAAACTGTACTGCTATCGTTTGTATGTTTTATGTTAGGGAATTTTCTAATACTTATTAGAAGTATATTGTTTCGAAATATAATATAGCATTGTTTTCTATGTAACAAAGATTTACATATATTTTAGAAAAAGTTTAAGTAAATGCAATCAAAACTAATTAATATTTGTATCTTTTCAGGTAAGGCTCTTAATCAGCTAATTTCCTTTATTAAAGTGTGGTAAGTGACACATTTTAAAATAATTTTTGACTGTAAAGTAGCATGGTGTTTGAGAGGGTGGCAGTAGTGTAGTGGGTAGTGTGTCTGCTCGTTAACCGATGTGTGCAGGTCTAAGCCCCAGCGGGGAACAGCAATCATCAGCCACCCGAGTATAAAGGAAAACGAATTACATCGAAGTTTTTCTGACCACTGCACCAAAGAAAGGTTCCTGCCTGGTAGTACAATGGACCGGAGAGTCTGTGTGCTCCTGGATTTGGGTTTCCTTTAAAAAAAAAGAAGAAATGGTGTTTGAGAAATCGAATTGAAAATTTGAAACCCATCCACAAAGGCTTACAGATTTAATCCAAATTGTATTAATTCAAAAACTAACTACTACAAGTGGAAAAGTTCGCATGTTTGTTTGTTTGTATATCTTTCACTCATGAACTGTTTATCTGATTCCGATGAAAATTTAACATATACGTACATACCAGTTCTTTTGAAATAACGTAGGCTCCGCGCCATCAAAGTTCATCAAAAAGAGGCTAAATAGTGGCGGTAAAAGTTAAATAAGTCTGAGAGCTTTTTTTTTTTGTCGGGATAGGAAACGCTCGACTGGAGCACTCAGATGGACTTTGTCCATTGTACTACCAGTCTTTCTAAGAAAGCCAGTGATGAGGAGCTTACAGTACCACCACTCACCACACCAGCACCGAGGATCTGCCACCTGATACGAGCAAAAGCCGGACACTCACAGAGATAATGTTCTGCAGTGTCGTTGCTTTCTCCACAAGCGTCGCAGACTGCAGTGTCATTTAAGCCTAGCACGTTAAGCTGCTTGGCAAAAGCAAAGTGGCCTGTTAAGACGCCAATCAGTTGTTGTTGTTGTTGTAGCAGATTCACATATACATATACTTTTAATTGCGGTTGGTGTGTTCTGAGGCTTCCATGCCCAAGAATAGAGCAACGGCGATTGGGCGGCTCCAGAGTGCTCCGGGGATCAATGTTGTTGGATTTGCCGGACAGTTGAAGAGGTGTGGTACGTCGTGGGCACCGTTGTTGTAATTTGGGCAGATGTTTGCCAGGTTGGGGTCCAGGCGTGCCTTGTAGCTGTTGGGTTTCCGACACCAGCCTGAGCGAAGTTGAGCCAATGTTGTTTTGGTTTGGCGTGGCAGCTGACGTTCCTCCTTCGCTATAGGTGGGGGCGACCACCGAGAATGACGTTTGTACCCGGCCCTTCGTCCAAGGGGAATAATTAAGGAACCGGCCTCCAGGTTGGGGGTTGTGCCGTCGGGGTAACTTCCCTACCACGTAAAAAACCTAAGGTTCCAAAATCCCCAAAAGCCTCGGATAAGGACGACGCAACTGATGACGACCCCAGCAAACGAAACAAGGACAACGACCAAACAACTAGCAGAGGCCCTTGACTGCTATAAAGCAGATATTACCGCCGGACCGGGCAAAAAGAGGATGAAAAACTGTAACATCTACAACGGTGATTGCTACAGAGGCAACAGGCAGCGCTAATTCGTATCCAGATTTGTAATACGTGGCAGACTTAGACAAGAAGTCTTAAGCTTCCCACACGTTAGCGAGTGTATGTATGTATGTATATGTGTTCATGCCCCCACGGAAGAAAAGGACCCTGCCACCAAAGAGTGCTTCTACGAGCTCCGCGACAAAACATACGAGCAATGTCCGAAATACGACGTTAAGATCGTATTGGGCGATTTTAACGTCAAAATAGGAAAGGAGGACGTCTTTGGTAGGGCAGTCGGTAAGCATAGCCTACACGACACCACGTCTGATAACGGACTAAGGCTAATTGATTTCGCTGTGGAGCGAAATGTCACCATAGCAAGCACATGGTTTCCTCATCTCGATATTCATAAGCAGACATTGCGGTCCAATGATCATGTGACGATCAACCAAATTGATCATATTGCGATCGACGCAAGACATACCTCCAGTATTCTGGTTGTCCGGACCTTCCGAGCGGCCAACATAGACTCGGATCATTACCTTGTTGTAGCCAAGGTACGAATGCGGAAATCCCAATCTGAACATCGAAGAGAATCACTGTGAGAAAATTTAACGTCGAAAAGATACAATCGCAAGAGACCGCCAGACTCTTCCCTGAATGCGTATCCCGAAATCTCTCAATTACTCCTATGCCGCCAGCATCAAGTGCCGAAGACCAGTGGCAACGCTGCCAACATGTCTTCAGAAACGCCGCGACTGATGTGCTGGGTCTCGCTCGCTCACCGCCGCGAAACCCCTGGTTTGACGAAGAATGCCGACGAGTGCATGCAACAAAACAAGAGGCATACATAGCGGCGTTGCAAAGAAAGACGAGAGCTGCTCGTGAGCCCTATGAGCAAAAGAGATGGGAAGAACATCGGCTTCTCCAAAAAAAAGAAGAAATAGCATGAGAAGCGCGCGTTTGAGAATATCGAGAGTTTATACTCCAGGAACAATGTACGGAAGTTTTACCAAAAGGTAAAAATAATCTTACACGCCGTGGCGTAAGCGGTTAGTGTGTCAGATTACTGCGCATGAGGTTCCAAGTTCGAATCCCAGAAAACACCAACAAGTTTTTTCACGGTCCCTCTCGCGAGCGTCTGACAAACATCCGAGAGTTTTGTTGTCTCGAAAAAGCTTCTCAAATTGCCGTTCGGATACGTCACTTAACTGTAGGTCCCTTCCATTCGTGTGAAAAATATAACGCACACAACATGAGCGGTTTCGAAAAGCTAGGCCCTGGCACTTAAAAAGCTGTTGCGCCAAATATATATGCGAGTATATATAACATATAGTTGAAAATAATTATTTATTGTTCGTTTTTTGATTTATAATATTTAAAAGAATTGTTGGTGTTTATACAAAATAACCCGCGGTAGTTCACCAATTACATGTTGCTTGCATTGAGCATTTTATTAAATGGCTCCGGCGAAGCTGTGTACAACGGTTACTATTTTCATAAAGCTCTATTATTACAATCCCCAATATTCATCTGAACTGGTGTATAGAACATAATTCTCAATACCATATGTTATGTATATTGATTTGGCATTAAAATCCCATTTGACTCTGCCATTTTTCAAACAGGACTATCAACATTACCCTCCTCCACTTTGTCACATCATTGAGTACTGCGAATGGCGCCTGGAGTCCTTGCAATTGAATTAAATTGTCTCTTAATAGACAGCCTTCCTTCCTTTTGTCGTCAGCGGAAAAGCAATGTAATACGGCGTGCAATTAAATATCTTGCGGATATCACGAACAGACAGCGAGCACTACAAACGCTGTCATTTGTATTTATAGTGACAACAATTGCACTCTAAATTTTCTGCTTCATTTTCATTACTATGAGCACTGCGATATGATCAGTGATGAACAATTTATTTAATTAGTGTTGTTAACTTTTGTTCGAAAACTTAATTTCCTATCAAACAAAATAGTTGATTCAAGCAAGGAGTTGTGCTGGAAATTTAATGAACGTGTAATACAGTGGTGACGCAACTTTGGTGGTGGTGACGAAAAGTTGAAAACTAATTGGTTTGTCAACTTTCCTTGGTTATGCCTTTGTCTGAAGAGCTTCTAAGTGGAGAAACTCCTTATTAGGAAAATTGTGTCCGGGTTTTGTGAAAACCATACAGGTCTGACGCCAGAAATTGGACCAAAAATTGTATTACATTTTTTTTATATGGAATCATGGTCATATGCGTGAGTTTTCAAAAGGCTCCATGAGGTATATAACATTCATTTTTGAAGGCAACTGTCCACTAGTGTGGTTGACTATCAGATAAACATACCACTCAAGGATAATTGTCTGGAGAAGTGCTAATAAGTTAAGTACAAGTAAAATGTGTGCACTACACCACCCCTTGCATTGAAATTGGATCAAAACAAGTACTAAAGCGAATATGCTTTCGATTCAGCTGAGACCTTGGAGATGTGTTCTGGTATGATACTTCCGGGTCGAAACAGTTTTACAAATAAGCGAAGGAGTCACCAAATAGCATGGAGTGAGACCATAACGGCTGGCGAATTTCTTTTGATAAGTGGGTTTGACTTAGGTAATTCTTGGAAAGTATCCCATAGAGCAATTCTTGATTGCAACAAATCCTTTTGAAATGAATGTTTTGAACAACCTCCATTAAACCATCGAATGTCTTGGAAACATTTTTGTCGAGGAATCTGCGTCTGTGGTGGTTGGGGCTTAAAGCGTAACAGAGAAAGTTAACTTACTTTTAAGGAGCAATGCCTTGAATGCAACTGCATGATTGCACGATGCAAGTTGGAAAGGATAGATAGAAAGGGGAAGATTGTTGCAGTAGTTTGAAACTCAAGTGATATAAGGTTACAGAAAAACTTCGGATATAGCGTTTTAATAATTGGGTGGGGAAAGTTAGATTATTTCGTAGTTGCTTCTGATTCACAGTATTTTTTCCCGATCACCTAACAAGAAAAAAGTTTCATGTTAGCTTCATTGCCTATACCATCATCTGCAATGTTTTTTTATGCTTAAGCAAACAAACTTTCAGTCAAATGATGTTGAGTAATCTGATAGTCTTGCCAAGCAATAATTTCAGTGTGGTCTGACACTGAAATTGAGAGAAGGAGTTTTAAACTTTTACGGGTCCCTGTAAGTTTTTCTAATCTTGCTTTAAAAATGTGTTGGTATGCCAATCCTCGGATTTCCTTATTATCTTCTGCAATCATGGCGAAGGGAATATTCTTAGGATGATGAAGAGATTAATGGCACAGTCTTTATTTTTGGAGAAGGGAGTAGAAGCTTCGAAACGCTTCACTGGGATCCATTAAAACTATTTGTCAATGAATTTTACGAAAAATGGAGAGATTATAATTCTTAAAAAGCGGTCGGAAGTAACAAAGCAATTTAAAGAAAGGATTGGAAAACAAGAACGTACAGGCCTTTAAATGAGCATTTGGTCATTAATATCCGAAAATGCTTTGTGAAGATACATCAGTCATCACCAACATTTTTAAACAAAAATAATGCAATGAAATTATATATGGGGCACTTGTCCCTCCTCATGGTGAGCAGCTTACAGTACCAGCGTTCACCTCATCAAAATAAATCTTCCGCAGTACCGTCGCTCTTTCAATAAGCGTCGCAGACTATAGTGTTACTTAAACTTGGTGCATTAAAATGCTTTTCGAAAGTGAAGTAGCTTGTCAAGACGCCGTTGCTTTATCCAGTCTCTTCTGTCGAGAGACAGTAAGAATGCCGCTGATCTCTAACAGATGTTTGGGAGCATCCGTTTAGTCAACCTGCCCCTTGGGGAGTCAAATAATATGCAATCATGCCTAATCGAGGACGACTTCCCCAGCAATCTTATCGAAGATATGATTTCGTATGATCCCCGTGTGACCTGGGATCCAGACAAGAATCCGAGAATTACCGCTTGTGACCGAATCCAGAGAGCTTTTATATTCACGAACTATTTTGAAAGTGTTTAAAGAACTGGCAAAGGGCTTAAGCACAACCTAACTGTCACTACAGATGTAGATACTGCTGTACTTCCACCTGTTCCTTACAATATAGTTTAAAGCCATTAGGATAAGCCATTTGCCTAACGAGAAGTGAATCCTTGAAGGTTGTCCTTTTCCACGAAGACACCAGCAAAAGACCCTTGACAGGTTTTGGAGCCATCCATGAAAATTCGACTTCATTCCATTCCTGTCTCAGACTCTGGCTGGAGCGAATCTTTGAATTCACGCAGCAGCCGAAGGTTTGGTGTCATTGCATCAGACGTCATAACCCTGGGATTGCAGTCGTAGGATAAGTGTCACTCAAGATTATCAAACTCCAGTGCGGATTATACCAAACCACCCGGTCTAAGGCGATGGATGGCTTTGATAATACAGCCCATGACATAAGTATCAAGGGTAAATAAGTTCAACAATATATTGGAAGCAGAGAAAGGCGTACTCGGGAAAGCTCCCACGCAGCCAGACAGGCTGTTCTTTGGAGTTTGGTACAAAACTGAGTAACAGCTTTACGTGCAAGCCCATCTCTACGAGGCATATATGGAGATTTGTCCTATCATAGAGATATCGATCCAGAGACTAAAAAGTACACTTATACTGAGAGAAAATTGAGAGCCCCTTACATGCGGTGTTCTTCTTCTTCCTTTTATTAGCGAGGTTATGATCGAAAAATAAGGAATCACAACCCTCCCACTTCACCGCATTTCTACTGATCCGCCTGTGGGGTTCCCCTGTTTGACCTCAGAAAATATCAGCAGGCCTGCCGATTTTGAATCACTTGGTTACTGAGGCAATGAAATGCCGATGTCGTCGCATTTGACTGATCCAGGCGTTTATAGGCCTGCCTTTCCTATATCGCGATGTCTTTAGAACGTGTATTGATATTGCCTTTTTAATAGGGTTGATGATCTCTTCTTTGAACGTGGCAATACCAGCTGAGCCGGTCGCACTCTATTTTTTGTACTATGGTTTCCTTGATGTGAAAGCTTCCACGGAACTTCGAAATTTTTATTCGATCAAGCTTTGTCACTCCTGCTGTCATGCGGAGCATCTTTATCTCAGCCGCCGTTAATTTACTCTCATACGTTTTGCACATCGTCCAACACTGTGAACCGTATGTGAGCGCTAGACGCACAACTGCAGTGTAGAGCCTTCCCTTCAACTTAGGTGGCATTTTCCTGTCACAGAGGATAGCGGAATTTTCTCGCCACTTCATCCACCCTACGCTTACGCGATGATTGATGTCGTCATCACAAGTTGCTTTGCTATTGATCATAGATCCCAGATATTTGAACTTTTCGCACTTGGGAAGCACTGTTCCATTCAAATAAATGTCTGGAATAGGCCTAAGTGGATCAGAGAACGGGCAGCACAAGTACTCTGTCTTTTTTGAACTAATGCGATACCCATTTCCCTCCAGAACGTCCACCCACACATCAAGTGCTCGTTGAAGGGATGTAGGATCCTCACTTATGATGGCTCCATCAAATACAAAATAAAAAAAACAAATATTTGGCGCAATAGCTCTTTAAAGTGCCAGGGCCTAGCTTCTCGCAACAACTCATGTTGTGTGCGTTATATTTTTCACACGAATGGAGTGACCTACAGTTTAATGCCGAGTCCGAACAGCGATTTGAGGAGCTTTTTCGTGACAACAATACTCTCGGATGTTTGTCAGATGCTCGCGAGAGGTGGGACCGTTAAAAAGCACCATCGTCAGCACAGAATAACTGATGTACCTTGGGGTCCATCACTTTACCTTCAAGCAAATAATCAAGGACTGTAATAAAGAGCAAAGGACTTAAGGCGCTTCCCTGGTGTACCCCGACTTTGATTGTGAACTCTTCGGTTACTTCAACGAGGCATCTTACTCTTGTCTTTGCTCCTTCGTACATGTCCATGATCATCTGTACATAGGTTTCTGGAACCCTTCGATGTCTTAGTGCCACCCATATTAGATCTCGTGGTTTTCTGTCGAATGCCTTTTTAAAGGCAACCAATAAAATATGCAAATCCCTTAAGGAATCACGATGTTTTTCCTTTACGATCCTTATACTTTGGATTGCATCTGTGGTTGATTTACCCAAGACAAACCAGCAGGGGTCATCAGATAGCCGTATTATTTTTCGCAGTCGGCCACCCAATACCCGCTCAACGATCTTCATGGTGTGTGACATCATCTTGATGGAACGGTAGTTATCACAGTTTCGCGTATCACCCTTCGTATACAGGGAAAAGGTAACTTTCCCTCTATTGATTCGGCATTGGGTCACCTCTCACAAATTTAGAGATGAGAATTCTGAGCCATCTGAACCCGATGTCTCCCATCTTTTTCCAGAACTCAGAGGGCATCTCGTCTGGCCCAACCGCTTTTCGTTTTTTGGAGTATTTGACCGCCTCACTAACTTTTTCGACTGTAATGTCGGGTATTTCTTCACAGTTAGGGATGGCTCTTGGAAAGTATAGCCGGGGAAACTGTTCATTTAAAAGTTCTTCACAATACTGCCGCCACCTCTGCCGAATTTTGTCGTCATCCACAAGAAGCTGGCCATGAGCATTGTTAATGAACTTTGGCGAACGAATCTTCCTTCTTTTTTGAGTGGCTATTTTGAAGATGGTTGCGCTCTTGTTCATGTTGTGTCTTCGCAGCTCCTGGATAGCCTTACATGCGGTGTTGGTAATAGTTGTATGTGTACCTAGTTAACTCAATCAAAGTCGTGGCTGGAGAAGGAGACAAAATGAACGTGACGATGAACCTCTTCTAGCTATCTCGTAAGGTCTATCACGTTTCTGCCTGAAAGTCTATCTTCCAACATCGGGTGCATAAGCTGTGCTGAGTCTTATAATTGCCGAAAAGAGCCATAAAGTTGTCCTTGATGACTGTTTCTTTTTTTTTTTTTTTTATCTAAATGCTCTCATACAGCCCGAGAGGCAATAGTGCTTGGCGTACCTTGAATTAAAGAAGTTTGTTATCACAGTGATAACCAATATATTTCTCTTTATTAGAAAGAAGGTACTGATAAGTGCTTTAGCATAGTTTTGATTCACAGGAATATTTGATGATCTGTAAAATAGTTTAAACGGGTCTCCTGTAACCAAGTCAAACTTTTAGCAAGGTTTGTGAAACAGTATAGTACAGTAGTATCGTACCAAATAATCGTTGCCCTCTTATTTGGATCGAATTTATTGTGCCGAACATCTGACGGGGAGTCAAATAGTGTTATTTTGGGTTTAACGAATCTTACGTCAAGGAAAAAATGCAGATTCTGCATTGTCATGGGCAGCATATTAAATTTTTAGAGGGTTGTCAAAATGATAGTATATAGGTATTATGAGGTACACAATAGGAGAGTCCTGACCGTGGTTCATTTTCCAGCATCCCAAAGGCTAAGTTATTGCTTGCTAAAAACTGTAAGAAATAGCTTACTAGCCCATGCAACTGCAGCACTCTGGAAGAACTCTCACAAAATGCAGATATTTTTTCGAAACAGTCAGAAGATTTCCTTCAAAACCCCAATATTATTCAGCCAATAGTGCATGTGTACCAGATGCGAATAAATGGTGAGTCTGGTGACCTGCTGGCTTTAAGATTCCGAAGGACGCTGAAAAGGTTTTATCATAATTCCTAAACCCTTCTCAATATTTCTTATTTGACCCCCTACATGCCCTTTTCCAACTCAACTGCCGAATGATTGAAGACACAATTTTCTTCAATACACAAATATAAGCTCATTTAAAATTCAAAATGCAAAACATCATCTTAAAATGTAAATTGTTGGCAAAATTGAATCAAACGGAACTCAGCAACGAAAGGTCCAACAAATCCTTCCTCCTACTGAATAAATAATCCATCCGAAAGTATCCCAAATATAGACATCCCTATAAAAACATCCGATTTATGAAATCGTATCCTTGAAACTCACTTCAGCCTCGAAACCAATCTCTCCCGCATAGGTGCGTAATTACCCTTCTATCGACGGGAAGAAAGAAAAACGGAATCGATATCTTGGCACGATTTCAATATCTTCCAAAAAAAATAACCTGCCTCCCTGCCAGGAACGTTCCTCTTTAGGAGTTATAACAGCAGGAGTGCCGTAATGGTTTATAATAATTTCCGTTTAAATTGAGCCTGTGAGGCAAATGCGTCTATAAGCATAACTAAGTGACGTCCGTCGTCGTGACGTCTGACGTCTTTCTCATCCCGACCTGAGAATTACTGACAAATCCTTCGCTCTACCTCATACACAATATCTTGATAACGAGCTTCAGTCCTAAGGTCCTCCCCTACAGCCTTCCATTTTCCTGGAAGTGAGACAAAAAAGAAAAAAAAATCGAATCTCCTATGGATAAAGAGGATTCCCTTTTCGTAGGTAGCCCTCTCCCTCTCCGGAGAGAGCTCTATGGAAGATAATCGCGATATTTTAGACACCAAGGGTTTGCAGATACAAGATACAAGATTATGACTAATTAAATTTTATGGAGATGAAAAAATATTGAATGAGATATGTACACTCTATCGATTTGGTGTAAACTAAATAAATTTCGGGGGGTATATTGGTGAGGAAGGTGCTGTTAAGAAGATAAAATTTAAAATTTCGGTAAAGGAAAGAATAAGATTGAAAAAACAATGAAGGACATTTGCCATCACATTTTTAAGGACATAAAATGGAATTTGCGAGATTTTATGTACTTTTTTTTTTGTCATAGGGGGGAGGAGTTTAATGTGATTTTTATGTTATTTTGGGTACAGAGAATGGTGCAGGTATGAAGATGTCTGTTGAATATCGTACACCTGCAACAAATGAGATATTTGTGATAGGATATCAAATTTTCAAATCAATATTTTTATGAGCCTGTAAAGTAATTTTGTAAGGATGTATGGAAACAAAAGTCTATGTGAGATTTCACACAAAGGAAGCGATTTTGAAGATCCATGAAAGTGGGTTGAGTAATTTATCAATAACGGGGGCGTACATTACAGCAAACATTGTTTAATAGGCTCGAAGGAGAAAATAAAACGGTTTAAGGGTTCAGATTTTAGAGAACTTAATCGAATTTTAAATTTAAGAGAACATCATTTCGCCTGTTGTTGAAAACTGATTGCGGTGCATAGCTTTGGTCAGGTAATGTACCAGTCTACATGTGCTGTCTCGTGCAATTTCTCGTACGCGACTCGTTTATTGCCAGCCGTTCTAATGTACATAATTGTGATATATACGTCGCTTCAATTACCAACCAGAACCATTACATTCTTCTATCAATAAAATAAAGCGACGTCAACGCACACGTCTTAAAGTAGCCCAACATGCAGGATGGCAATGGTGCAGTGCGTAGTATGTCTGATCGTTAAGCGATGTTTGCAGGTTCAAGCCACAGCGGGAAAGACTTATCATCGACCGTTCGGGTATAGAAGGAAAAAAGTTCTTAAAACCGCTGCATTTAAGAAAGGTTCCTACCTAGTAGTACAATGCACGAGTGAGTCTGAGTCCCCTGAAACACCGCACCGCAAATAGAGCTAGCATGTACTGAAACCTGATTCCACCAGAGTTTCAAACTACTACGTCAAATATCTTTCTTCCATAGCGCATATCTTTGTCATCTTATTCACTCAACAAACGGTTGCAATGTAGCTGCGATATGGCTGCGGTGTGGGTGCTTTTTTGATAATTTTGATAATTTTTTACTTTGTTTGGTAACTTTTTATTTCAATTTTGGTCACACATTTTTTTTTAAAGTGCCATGGTCATGCATATTGTTTGGTTTGTTGAGTGAATAAGATGACAATGGTACGCACGTGGTGTACATGTGTAGACATAGTCGAATTTTCACAAGAAGCAAAGAACTATGTACATACGAGAATCTTCCTTTCATTTAATGTATTTTCGCACTCAATCTCACTACACGAATAGGTTAAACTTTCGGACTTGTCCCGTCGCTTACTCATGCAACTCGATACAATATTTACTTGTATCGAATCAAGAGGGAATCGATACAAATTTTAGTCGAGTCGAATTAAGTGTATCGAGTAGGTACTTGCATTTACTTCTATCCAACCAACCCTACATGCCAAAGAGGCGAATCCCACAGGCGGATCAGTAGAAATACAGCTAAGTGGGAGGGTGATATTCGCTTATTTTCAGATCATAGCCTCAACGAAATAGGAAGAAGAAGAAGAATGAACCCTACATGTGTTTCACTTACAGACCTGCACGTAGCGTTGCATGCAGAACTTCTAAACATCTGTTTCTTGCATATGATGACAGCGTTTTCTGGAAAAAAATTACGTGCATACAGGATGTAGGTAGACTAAAAAATTGTTCTACATTTCTGAAAATAACTAAATGGCTTTCTAATGGCACTAGACATTAGCAAAACATCTTAACATGCTAGCTTTAGGTGGGTAGATAGAAGAGACGCGCGTACGTCTCGGATGGCGACACTGTGTCGGATTTACGACATCATTTGAAGTGAAGCAAGCCTGTATATTTATCTCGCTGCTTTGCGTCCTGCTTATCGACGACATAACAGAGGCAGTAGGAGGAGGTATGAGCTATATTGAACTTAACAAAATAAAGATTCCTGGATTGAAATACGTGAATTATATGGTCTTTCTCGTCGATTCAATAGATAGTACATATATATGCACTTAATGATTCACAGCCTAAAGGTGTACTGTAAAACTTGGAATTTGTTTATCCACCAGCAAAAGTCAAAGCGGTGGGAATGGTGTAGTGGTAACGTCGTCAATTGCCACGCTAATGATTCATGGTTCAAATCCTGATGCCACCAAGCATTTATTTATTTCTCATCTTCTTCCTATTTCTGTGAGGTTATGATCCAAAAATAAGGGATCACAACCCTCCCACTTCACCACGCTCTACTGATCTGCCTGTGGGGTTAGCCTATTTATTTTTTTCTCATGAAATATATAAAGTCAGTTCGATCAATTGCGAAAACTTGTGTGAACACTACTGCGAAGGCATAACACTGGCAGTAGCTTGGTCATATGGCTGGAAAATTTGTTCGCTCTGTTGATGATGATTTACCTATGACATCAGTTATCGGAAAAGAATGCTGTGAATTAGAAGAAAAGACAAAAAATAACAAAAATCTCATCAGTTATCTGGACGCCACACCCGGAGTTTCTCTGAAGCATAAACAACTGAGCTTCAAACCATATTTTTTTCTCTCTCTCTCTCTCTATCTTTCGTTTCCAACGCTCGCACTGTGTGTTCACATGTTATCGGTATTTCATAACGCTTTGAATGCGCGCAAATTATAAAAAATAAATCATCCTGAGGTTAAATTATCAAATGCTTAGTGGGCAGTTGCTTCGGTCTGGTGACGCTGCATTATGAATAAGTAAAATGCTGAGCTCAAATTTGGACGTATTGTTCACATGCATTAGTAGACGAGTCAGTATTTTCTTAAGCAAGTCTTAAGGGTGCCTTCTAACACACCTACGAGTAACTGCATATTACATCCAGAAACTGGCATATTTATTTTTGGATACTTAAAACTACACTTCAACTACAATATATCGTAACAGTTATGGCGTTTTCGCTTTCGCTGATTTGTGTTCAAAGGGCTTTCCTATTTTTCAGTTTGGAATGTGTGTCCACAACTTTCGGCTTGCCAGAAACTTTCACGTTATTTTGCATTTGCTACATGCACCCTTACATCTGTTAATGATTTATTTCCCATTTTTGAGCCCCATTTTGGCCAATGCATCATCTTTTCACTTTCCGAGGAATTCAGGAGCTATTGCAAAGTATCCCACAAATTTAACATTGTTCTGCATCCTCAAGGCTTATGGGTCCACCCTCTGCTATTTTCTACCTGGTCAACTGATGCCTAGGTGAATGGAGATATCTTCTCTAGATATGGCAAACGCAACCATCCCTTGCGACGCAAAGTTTAGGTCCAAATTTCATTTGACTGGATAGGTAATGTTTTATTTTATTTAATCTGTTCACTTTAGATTGCATACTTTTGCACGTATTAGGTAACAGGGTGGCAATGGTGTAGTGGATAGTGTGCTTTCTCGGTAACCGACGTGTGCAAGTTCAAGCCCCAGCAGCGAAAAGCAATGATCAGCCAACCGAGCATAAAAAGAAAAAAGGAATAACATCTAAGTTTATCCAACCACTGCACCAAAAAAAAGTTTCTGCCCGGTAATACAACGGATCGGATAGTTTAAGTGCTCCGCGATTTGGGTTTCCTTAAACAATAAAAAAATAAAAAATTAGGTACACTTGAAATACTCATGCCACTTAGTTAATGGACAACATCCTGCCCCATGCTGCTGGACCAAGTTAACTGAGGAGCACTTAAAAATGTTCCCACGTTAATTCAATTATGAAAAGTGAATAAAACTCTATTTAACAAAGTACCTATACACACATATCATAACTTTTCTCGTAGCCTCATTAGCCGCTCTTTGAATGCAGTGACTCAAAAACCCATTACCATGCAACAAATGCATAGTAAACCAAAGGAATGTATGCATGCAGTATGAGCAACTTCAAATCTGATATCGAGTGCACGCAAAACTTTTTCCCCAGAGCACCATATCGACATCGTGACATCGCATCGTTCGAGGAACTTCCTTATTCGACGACACCAAACAATGTTTTTCTCAGTCTCAAAGAGTGATAGACACTCATACTCAGGCTGACTGTATAATTAAACTAATTATATGAAACATGCCTGGAAACAGTTCGCTATTTTGCGCTACTTGAATGCGAAACTATGTCTGTCTAACACGTACTCCGCTCACACGCTAACGCTAATGCTACCGCATCCTCATGCCCAAAACGGCAACGACGACGGGGAACATGATAAAGAATCTAAGCAAGTTGTCGCCAAATTGCTGGAACAGTTACGGGCGTGACATTAATTTTTGGTGTTCACTGTGTACGACATTGACCATAATTGAATATGAATGGGGTTGGCATTAGACATTTCATTAAAATTGATTGAAAGTCAATGTGATGATTGTCGATGCGGGTGTTACAATGGGCGACCCACCCTGGCCTTACGTATACCCCATAGAGGGCCGTAAATTATGATTCCGGGCGGCCATCGCACCGCATTTGGATGGTGACCATATGTGGGGAAAATTGGGGAACATAAAGTTCATGAGCGTGGATGTGCATTAATTCTGCATGGATGGATGACTTTTGAAATGAAATTGTTGGCTGCAATATGGGAGGGAGGAGTGAGTAAGTGTAATTAACAAGCACTTATCCATTCGGAATATTTTCCGCTCTGACACCAATTCAAATTGAAATTGCTCTATGGGGTGCATTACAGAGAGGCTCATGTCGGATAATCCTAGGGGGATATGCAAACACATTCGATGTTTAATCAAATGGGAAATCCAATTGAACAAATTCTATTTATTTCATGTATCCATTATAAATTACTTCTTTTTTTTGTTGCAATGGTTAATACAGGACTTATATATTTGGACATAGAAACACGTAAATCAAACGTTATAAAGTTCTTAATTTAGTTAAATAGAATAGGTAGGTGATTTAAATTCAGATAATTAGGTAGGATTGAAATAACTGATTAAAATAATGTAAACTTACTAAAAGATGACCTTCCGACAGACGAGCGATAGTGGCGATAGTGTCGAGGAATAGTGCAGGTAAAGAGATCGAGCTATCGCTAGCTCAATCTCCACTATAGCCCCTTTTCTTCTTCTGCAATCTACTTACCTTTTTTAGAGCGTTCACTGCCCTTATTTCAATCAGCGAAAGGGTGTCCCATAATTCACGCAAAATTTGAATTTTGCGCCATTTAATAGTACAGCGGTGCCAACGGAAAAAAAAGATAACAATGTGACAGCTGACATTTCGGGATTAGTAAAAATGGTTGTTGAGCAATATTTTAAAAATAATGAAGGTTTGTCAGCTACAGACCTCAATTTTCGTACAAAATGATGAAGCTCATTTTCATCTTGATGGCTTCGTTAATTGTCAAAATTGTTGCATTTGGGGTTCAGAAAACCCACTAGTAATTGTTGAGAAACAAATGCATCCACAACGCGTGACTGTTTGGTACAGATTTTGGGCTGGAGGCATAATCGGACCACTCTTCTTCGAAAATGCGGCTGGTCAGGCAGTAACAATTAATGGTGTTCGTTATCGTGACATGATAACCCAGTTTTTAGTTCCTAAATTAAAAGATATGGATGTGACCAACATGTGGTTTCAACAAGTTGGTGCCACATGCCATTCAGCCACAGAAACAATTCAATTACTGCATGAGTCATTTCCTAATCGTGTCATCGGCCGTTCTTGCGATCAGAATTGGCCATCCAGATCTTGCGATTTAACGCCATTGGACTTTTTTCTTTGGGGTTTTTTGAAGTCAAAGGTCTATGCAAACAAGCCCACGACCACCAACGCATTGAAAAAGGAAATTGGGGGATGTGTTAATAAAATTCAGCCACATTTATGCGAAACGGTCATAGAAAATTTCAATAAAAGAGTACGTACTGGCCAGCAAAGCCGTGGCGGCCATTTATCCGATGTGCTATTCCATACATAACCCCAATCTGAATACTCTATGAATCAATAAAAAAAATTAAGCTTTCTAATTAAAAATCTGTATTTTCTATCAAAATTACATTTTGCGTGAATTATGGGACACCCTTTACTTAAAGTCTTCTTTATCAGAAGTGGTAATATCAATTATAGAAGAAATGAGGTGTAATTGCTGAGAAATAAGCAGACGGTAGTCGTCCCAACAGTCAATAAAGAGCACAGTAGGCGTTTTCTCAATTCCATTGCACCTTTATTTTCAACAAACTGCCGTCGGAACTATCTGGTCAAATTGCATACGGTTACCGTTTTCCTAAAGGGCTCAAAATTAAGCTACTTACTCTCTAGCTCTGAGGTATAGACCCGATTAAATAAAATCCATTGCAGGTTTTATTCTCTTTCATCATATCTCGTTCAAATTAATTTCAACTTCGACTTCTTCTTCCTATTTCGGCGAGGTTATGATCCGAAAATAAGGGCTCATAACCTTCCCACTTCACCGCATTTCTACTGATCAGCTTGTCGGATTCGTCTTTTGACCTCAGAAAATATCGGCAGGCTCGCCGATTTTGAATCACTCGGTTATGTCGATGTCGTCGCATTTGTATGATCCAGGCGTCTATAGACTTGCCTCTCCTGCCTCGCGATATCTGTGGAATGTCCATTAATATTGCATTTTTAACAGGGTTCAAATGATCTCTTCTTTGAGCGTGACAATACCAGCTGAGCTTATCGCGTTCTATCTTTCGTAAGATGGTTTCCTTGACGTGGAGGTTTCCATGGATCTTCCAACTTCTTATTCGATCAAGCTTTGTCACTTCTGTTTCATGTCTTCATCTCAGCTGCCGTTAATTTACTCTCATACTTTTTGTACATCGTCCAAAATTGTGAACCATATGTGAGCGCTGGAAGCACAACTGTGATGTAGAGCCTTCCTTTCAACTTAGGGCGCATTTTTCGGTCACGGAAGATAGCGGAGTTTTGTCGCCACTTCATCCCTTCCTACGCTTACGCAATGATTGATGTCGTCATCACAAGTTCCTTTGCTATTGATCATACGAGTAGATCCCAGATATTTGAACTTTTCGCACTTGGGAAGCACTGTTCTATTCAAGTTAATGTCTGGAATAGGCAAGTACTCTGTATTTTTTGAACTAATGCGATACCCATTTCCCTCCAGAGCATCCACCCACACATCAAGTGCTCGTTGCAGGGATGTAGGATCCTCACTTATGATGGCTCCATCGTCAGCAAAGAATGACTGACGTACCTTGGGGTCCATCACTTTACCTTCAAGCAGATAATCAAGGACTGTAATAAAGAGCAAAGGACTTAAGACGCTTCTCTGGTTTACGCCGACTTTAATTGGGAATTCTTCGGTTACTCCAGCTGGGCATCTTACTGTTGTCTTTGCTCCTTCGTACATGTCCATGATCATCTGTACATAGGTTTCTGGAACCCTTCGATGTCTTAGCGCCACCCATAACAGATCTCATGGCTGTCTGTCGAATGCCTTTTCAAAGTCAACCAATACAATATGCAAATCCCTTAAGGAATCACGATGTTTTTCCATTATGATCCTTATACTTTGGATTGCATCTGTGGTTGATTTACCCGAGACAAACCAGCAGGGATCATCAGATAGCCGTATTATTTTTCGCAGTCGGCCAATTTAGTTTTGACTGGAGAAAAAAGTTAAAGTGGTTACCTCACTACTAAAAAAGTGAGGAACTTATCACCCATGTTATAATTAATGCGGTAACCTGCATCACAGAGTGCATACAAATGCGGCTGTTGAAGTTTATTCAAGAACATAACAAATCAGTATTGTTTTGGCCTGAGTTGGCAACATCACATTATGCGAAAAGAGCGATTGAACTTTTCATTCAAAATAATGTAAATGTTGACCCAAAAGCTGTGCAATGCCCTTATTGTCCAAAACTTCGCCTCGTAGAAAGAGTTTAGGCTATAATGAAAGCTAAGTTGAACAGAACAAACTTCTCGAAAAAATGGAGACAAGTGGCCAAAACGTTTACCGAAGATGATGTTCCGACCTTTGTTAAAAACAAAGTTCAAGCGTTCTTACACGATGCAAAGTATGTCCTATTATTTGATTTATCTATCAAATCAAACATGTATAAGTAATATATGAGTACAAAAAAAAATAATAAAATAAAAAAAAAATTGTTTCTTTTCCAGATTTTATGCATCACACCCTATATTATAAATGGTGACAGTACCTTCACAAGTAAAAAGTGTAAACCAACAGATGTTAAGTGTTTCCATAATTTGATAAACCTGATTGCATTGACGACATATTCGAAAGAAAATTCAATTCCGTAATCAACGTCGTTCATATTAAGAAGTCCAAGTAGTGCTTGCCACAACGTCAATCAAATGCAATCAGCGTCTTCAACTGCATCTGCATGGAAATGCAATCCTCTCACAAAAAAAAAAAGTCACTGCATATAAATAGTAGGTATTCCCTTACTTCATTCATAGGATAAGGCAAATATTTTCCAAGGATTTTCCTTTCTCAAGGATTACTCCGCAAATATGTACATTCCTTGGCACACTCTGATACTCTTCTGAAGCACTTGAGTTTTCCAATTTACTCAAAGCATAGCTCCTTCCAGTTATCAGATGCAAGACATTTCAAAATCGCATCCAGTTTTACTGATGCAATACGAGTAGTTTGCGTGTGCACTGGAAAAAAGATATGGATACCCAAGCAGGATTGTTGTGAAGATGATATAACAACAAGAAAGTTTGATAATATTAGCATTTTTGGCTCTCCAGCAAATTTGATGTATAATACTTTACGGATATATGTATGTTCAGTTCTTCAAAGAATACATTTCATTTATTTATGTATTTCGAAAGAAGTTTTCTAAGAAGTATGTGTTTAGATGTTTTGACGACAATTTCGTTGTTTTGGAATTAAAAAAAAATTGTTTGTCCTACTTTTTCGTAGCAAGTGCTTCGAAATATCTAATATTTTTGTAGCATTTGCTTCTAGTAAAAACAATTCTTTTGATAGCCAAAATCAAATGTGATTATGATATGAGAGACCGTGGCTTATAAAAAAACAACTAAGTACTACTTGTCATCCATCGAACACAAAAATATCCCAACGAATTTGGTCGAGATTTGCTTTGCAAATTAAAACTAAAATTAATTAAATCCTTATCATTTTTTGTTTGCCTTGATGCAAGAAATACACATGTGAAGTGACGGTCCAATATCTCACAGCATGGTTGGCTTGACAACTAAATTCTAGTATTATGTATATATATTTACATAGTGAGACAGAAGGTGGTTTGAGTAAAAAAAGCCACCACTGTGCACATAGCCAGGCCAAGTCTTTCGAAACGGTTCGGCTTATTTATTAAATCGCTTAAAAGTTATAAGGGCGTGAAGAACAGGCAGTTGGATGAGCGGACAGCGGACAATGTGTTGAATACATTTTGTATTCATGACACTAAAATATATTACAGGCTTTAAAAAAGAAATAAACTAGGCGAAAACTACTTTCGAGTGTGGGAGTGTGTGTTAGATTTTGCCTTCCCGATGTATGAAAATCACTCTCTCCTTGGTTAAGGTAAAGTTTGTGGTGTTCAGCAGTTATTCACAATGATTGACTTTATTATCCCAAAGGTTACTTATAATTTGTGCTGGAAAGACTGCATTCAATAGCTCTAACTTGTTCCGTTCAAACCTTTTAGCCAGAAATTAGGGCAAATTATTAGATTCATGCATGAAGGTTGACAAGTTTAGATTACTTACTTTATGTCCTGTATCCCCTTGTGGGTCCTAGGGCCTCTACTACGCCTACGCGCCATCGTGTACGGTTTCTGGCAATGTGTCTGAGTTCTCCCCAACTTTTCCCTAACTGCCGTGCCTCCTTCTCGACTGTTCTGCGCCATGTTTTCCGCGGACCGCCAGGTCTTCTGCCATCCTGAGTTAGAGGGTTCCATTGCATAGCATGGTTCGCTATGGAGCTGTCACCCTTTCGGAACGTGTGACCAATCCACTGCCACTTCCGCCGTTGGATAGTTGTGCCTATTGGTTCCTGACCTGTTCTCTCGTAAAGGTGTTCGTTAGAGATACAATTGGGCCAGAAAATCCTTAAGATATTGCGCAGACACCTATTAACGAACGTTTGCAGCTTTCTGGTGATAGTAGTGGTCACTCTCCACGTGCTGCAACCATATAGCAGCACCGATTCAACTTTGGAGCGGAACAGTCTTATTTTGGTGCTCAAACTGATTGCATTGCTTCGCCATATTTTGGACAACATCCCGAACGCGGACTTTGCTTTGGCGATCCTGTTGGCTATATCCAGTTCGGTTCCACCATCGGTCGAGACAATACTCCCAAGATACTGGAAATCCTCTACTCTCTCTACCGGTTGTCCAGCAATGCATATTTGAGCCGATGAGTTAGTTCCAAGGCTGATGATTTTAGTTTTTGTCGTATTAATTTTCAGCCCGACGACACCTGCCTCCCTCTCCACATCTGCTGTCATTTGGTGGAGGTCCATAATTCTGTGGGAGAGTAAGCATACATCGTCTGCGTAGTCAAGATGCTTCAGTTGAGATGTAAGAGTCCATCGAATTCCTCCGTTTCCCGTCGACAAAGCTGCATGAAGCACATCGCTAATCACCAATAGGAATAATATTGGTGAAAGGATACAGCCTTGTCTTACCCCACTTTGGATCTCAAATTCCTCAGACAACCTTCCCCTGTGCAGAACGTGACATTTGGAGCCTTCATATGTAGCTTTGATAATAGCAATTAGTTTATCGGGAATGCCTCTCCTGCGTAAGGCACGCCAAATAAACTCCCTGTTGACACTATCGAACGCCTTCTCAAAATCGATGAACAGCAGGTGCAGTGGCGATCGATATTCGACACACTGTTCGATGATAATCCGCAGGGTGTTGATGTGGTCGGCACAGGAGGATCCAGAGCGGAAACCTGCTTGTTCGGCATCGAGTGTGTCTTCGAGATGTTGTTTGATTCGCTCAAGGATGATTTTAGCTATTATCTTAGCTACAGCAGGCAGCACGCAGATACCCCTCCAGTTTCCGCACTCCATTAAATTTCCTTTCTTAGGAAGCTTGACGATCATTCCCTTTTTCCACTCGTTAGGAAAGCTCTCAGCTTCCCAAGCTCTATCTATAAGTGGAAGCAGAAGCTCAGCCGATGTTGTTGGCGTTGCTCGTAAGAGCTCTGCTGGAATACCGTCAAGTCCTACCGCCTTGTTGGTTTTGAGTGCCTTGATCGCGGTAATGATCTCATCTTTACTGGGAGTCGTGGTGCGTATTCGGGAACTTCTCACCTCGGGCATCTCAGTCTGATTTGGGAGCATATCGCTAGCGAATACACGGTTCAAAACCGTAGCAAAATGCTCTTTCCATCTCTTGAGCTGGTCCTCATCCGAAATGAGCAAGGAGCCGTCTAGGCTTTTCACTAGGTATTGGCTGGAGCTGCGACCACCTGTCAGCTCTTTCGTGATTCTGTAGACAGTCCTGCTGTCGCACCTCCGTGCAGCTTCTTCTGCTTCTCTAGCCAGCGCGTTGATGTAGTTGCGCTTGTCACGTCGTACGCTACGCTGAACTTCTCTCATCTTCATGCGATATAGGGACTCTAGCTCGCTTCTCCCTGCTGCTGGGGAAGCTACAACGCGAGCTTTTAGCTGTTTTCGTTCGTCAATCCGTCTCCAGGTATCCTCGGAAAGCCACGCCCTATGTCTTCCCTGCGATCGACCGACAATTCTTTCAGCACCAGATGTAAAAACATTTTTCACAGCACACCAATGGTCTTGGATGGTTGCGGGCATTGAGCTGCTGATTGCTTCCACACCTTGCGAAAAGTGCTCCCTTAATTGTTGGCGCACTGAGGGATCACTAAGTCTATCGATGTTGAACCTGGGCATTCTTGTGTTGTCGTGGGATCTTCGAACTGGTGATCACGTACTATCCCCACATCTGCCCCTCGTCTGTTTCGGACGTCCAGGAGACTGCTTCTAAAGCGGCGGCTGATAGCAAAATGGTCAATTTGGTTGGAGGTTGCTTGCCTGTCATTGGAAACCCAGCTGACTTTGTGGCAGGTCTTGTGCTCAAACATGGTGCCACCTATCACAAGGCGGTTGGCATTGCAGAAATCCACAAACCTTTCGCCGTTGTCATTGCGGTTGCCTAGTCCATGCTTCCCGATTACATGCTTGAGCCTTTCGTTGTCGCTGCCTACCTTGGCATTCAAATCCCCCATCACTATGACAATGTCTCCATTTGGTGTTGTGTTGAAGACGGCGCTTAAGAGATTGTAGAAGCTCTCCTTTTCGTCCTCAGACGAACTATTCGTTGGGGCGTAACACTGTATGATGGTGACGCGTCGTACTCTAGTCCGGAATCTGGCCGTCAAAATCCTATCACCATGAGGCTGCCAGGAAATCAGGCCCTTGCGTGCTGTTGTTGTTAGCAGTAGTCCGACTCCATATTCCCGCGGACTTCCGGATGGTCTTCCAGAATAGAGTAGTACAGTGTTACGCGTTGGAGACTGGTACTCGCCCGCTTCTAACCATCTTACTTCACTTACCCCCAAAATGTCCTGTTTATATCGCATGAATTCCTTTTTCAGTTGGAGGAATCTGGCATTGTAAGGACCTTCTCTTCCCGAGTCGAGGAGCGTCTTTACATTCCAGAAACCTATCTTTGTCCGGGTACAATAGCCAAAAGTCGTCAACATGTGATCAGTCCTTATCCGAGGCATAGTGTCGGTTTCAGTAGCGAGCTGGTTTCAGTAACGCAGGTTGCTGGCCCACGTTACCTAGCCTAGAATCAAGGCCCTAGACAACCCGCACTTACAATTTTGGCCTATACGTATAAGGGTTTATACGTATAGTTGCCCGGGGACCACCACTAGGAGGTAAAGTAAGCACTTCATCACGAACTTGATTGTTGCGCTACTGGCCCAAGCCAAGTTTTGGGCAGTCAGTAGTTTCCCGATCAATCGCAATGCAGGTCCCCAAAGTTTAGATCCAAGTCAGTCTCAGTGTAAGTTCTTAAATTATTGATACAAAGATAAGGAACTGCTATAAATACATATGGAGTAATAATTAATTTTGACATAAATTGAAATATTAATATTAACATTTGTGCATTTCTGACTAAAAATGAATTGATCATTTGCGTCAGAAAACATTCCTTTATTTTGAATGACTTTTCTGCAAAATCGAGGCATCCCGTATTTCAATTTTTAGATTACTAAGATTTCCGCTCTCTCTCTCTCTAAAAGTTTGCAAGCGAGTTTTTCATAAGTTAGACATTGTTTTTTTTTAATCCTCCTGTCAAACGCTTCCCATCGGTTGAGACAATACTTCCGAGATACTGGACATCCTCTACTCTCTACTGTTTGTCCAGCATTGCATATTTGACCTGAGGAGTTTATTCCAATGCTGATCGTGTTCGTTTTTGCCGTAGTAATTGTCAGCCCGATGACGCCAGCATACCTCTCCATATCTGTTGTCATTTGGTGGAGGTCCATAATTCTGTGAGACAGTAAGCATACATCGTTAGCGCAGTCAAGATATTTCAAATGGGATGTAAGAATTTATTGAGATTTTGAACTTCCCATCGGCAAAGCTGTACAAGGTATCACCAAATCACCAAAAGGATTTGTATTGGTGAAGGAATGCAGCCTTGTCTTACTCCATTTTAGTACTCGAATCCTTCAGACAACATTTTTCTGTGCACAACGTGACATTTGGACCCATCGTATGTAGCTTTGATAATAACTATTAATTTATCGGGAACACTTCTCCTTCGTAAGGCACGCCAAATAAACTCCCTGTTGACTATCGAATTTATTTATTTATATATTTATTTATTCCTTTATTTGCTACACTGTAAGATACAATATCTTATATATAGTAATAGCATTCAATAGTTCAAAATATTTTAAGAAAGCTACGTGAGTTTAAATTGACTTAATATTATAAACATGAGGAAAAGAAATAACTAAAAGAAAGAAATGAAAAATAACTAAAAGAAAAAAGTAAAGAAACCAGAGTTTGAGAGTACTAGCGTAAATGTATTCTTAGTTCCCTTTTAAATTTTGGAGTGTTGTCTATTCTTCTAAGACTACGGGGCAAAGCATTCCATAAGCGAATGGAGTTTATAAAAAATTGACGTTCCGATGTCAGGCAAGTATGGCGAGGAAGAATTAATTGTCCGGATCTGTTTGAGGAAGAAAATCTGATTTTTTCGTAAAGATAGGAAGGCTGATGGGAAAGTCGGATATCCGCCAGAAGACATAGGGTGCGAAACTGGAGAAAGTTATCAAATGTCATGTTCAACAGGTACTTAGTATAGCGAGAAATTCGGTCATGTCGTCGCAAACCAACGACGTAGCGTATTATACTGTTAAAGTCCACATTGGGTTTCCTATTGGAAATGTAGCTACAGTTGTGAAATATTTCACAGCTGTATGTAAGTATAGGTACAGCAAGTGTTTTAGCGAGTAATTTTCTTGTTTTAATTGGGATGAACGACTGGGAGGCCCATAGCGTACGGAGTACACCGTAGGTTTTACCTACGACCAGATTGACATGATTGTCCCAGGTTAAGTTCCGATTGAAAATCATACCGAGATTTTTTACTGAATCAACATACTCTATAATGGCATTGTTCATGGTGAGGGAGGGGAAGTTTGACAGATCCAATAGCGTTTTTGATATGACAATACACTTTGATTTTTTGGGATTAAGCAGGAGACCATTTCTATTTGACCATTGTGCTTTATCTGCAAGATCATTATTAATGCAAGTTGCTGCGTGTTCTATAAAGCCCAAAGGATAGCTTAAAATAAGCTGTACATCATCAGCATACATGTTTATTGAACTGTGTTTAATATAGTGCGGAAGTTCGTTAACATATAGGGAGAAAAGTAAGGGTCCTAGTATGGACCCCTGCGGAACACCACGGGAGTTAGGGAGGAACTCCGATAGAACGTCTTTTATTTTTACAGCTTGCTTTCTGTTTGTCAGGTAGGACGATATAAGCTTTACAGCGCAATGCGAAAAACTGTAGAGCCGATGGAACTTTTGACATAAAATAGCATTGACAACTGTGTCGAACGCTTTAGAAAAATCTAATAGGACTAAAAATGACACACTTCCTTCATCCAGGGCACACCGTATGTCTTCAGAGACACCTATAACAGCTGTGGTGCAGCTATGTTTTTGCCGAAAGCCTGATTGCTTGGGAGACAGAATGTTGTTGGTTGTGAGATACTGACCAATCTGTTTTTGCATAATTTTCTCAAACGCCTTTGACAAAAATGGCAGGATGGAGATTGGTCTGAATTCATCACCTCTAGGTGTCTTAGGAATAGGTATAACTTTGGCCAATTTCCATTGCACCGCAAAGATCCCTTTCGTTATAATTGAGTTCAAAATATGCGTTATGTAAGGCAATATAACCGGCAAGACAATTTTTAAAAAAGATGGATGCATCTCATCAAGGCCAACAGCATACGATTTGATACTGAGTATGCTTTCCAGTACATCGGCGCTATTAACTCCAGAAAAGCAGAAACTAGGATAACTAGCAGAAGCAGAGCGGTTTTCTGACAGATGGAAAGTACCATTGTTGTTATCAAAAGTTGATGAGGTTATAAACCGATGGTTGAGTTCGTTCGGATCCATCCCATCAATAATGTGATTCTTTGATTTACCGATTCCAACACTACGCAGATTCCTCCACAAAAGTTTACCGCCCATAGAGGCATTGAATCGTCTGGAATAGATATGGGATTTAGCAGCTGGTATCTCAGTAACAACTTTGTTGCGGAGCGAACGGTAAGCACGTTGATGCTCATCCAGAGGAAAACACTTCCAACGGCGGTATGCATAATCACGCTGTAGCATGAGTAGGCGAATCTGATTCATGAACCAAGGTGTTGTGCTAGACGATACGGTTTTAGTTTTAATGAGAACATGACAATTATAGAGGGTACCATATTATTATTGAGGAAAACAACTTGATTATCAGGAGAAGGAAGACAGTAAACAGTGCTCCAGTTAATATTTCTAGCATGTTCCTCAAGAGCAGAATAATCTATATTTTTAAAATCCCTATAACTAACTGAGTTTGTAGGGGCTGCAATATCAAAATCGAAAGTTAGGAAGATTAGATCGTATTTGAGAATGATTTCTCAAAAATCGGTGAACAGGAGGTGAAGTGGCGGTCGACATTCAACACACGCCATGATGATGATACGCAGGGTGTTGATGATAGAGTGGAAACCTGCTTGTCTGGCATTGAGTGTGTCTTCGAGATGTTGTTTGACTCGCTCCAGGATGATTTTGCTTTTATCTTAGCTACATCAGACAGCACGTAGATACATCTTCAGTTTTCACACTGTATACGATTTCCTTTCTTAGAAATCTAGATGATCATTCCCTTCTTCAACTTGTCAGGAAACGTTCTGCTTCCCCAGCTCTCTTTATAAATGGGAGCAGTAGTTCAGCTGATATTGTTGGCGCTGCTCGTAAGAGCTCTACGGGAATACCATAAAATCTTACCGCTATATTGTAGGGATCTCGAGCTTACTGGGGGTCACGTTGCATATTCGGGCATTTCTTACCTCGAACAGCTTAATCTGATTTGTATGCTTCCAAATGTGAAAATGAGATGCTGATTGCTTCCAAATCTTGCGAAAGATGGTAACTTAATTGTTGGTAAACTGAGGGATCACTTAGTATGTCTATGTTGAATCTGGCAGACTATAGCCGTGGGATCTTCGAACTGCAACAGTACGTAGTTGGAGAGTTGCTTTCATAAAAAGGTGAGCCCGCACTATTCCCACATCTACTCCTCGCCTGTCCAGGATACTATCTAGAGTGGCGCCTGATTGCGAAATAATCTATTCGATTGGATGTTGTTTGCTTGTCGTTGGTAACACATCTGACTTTGTAGAAGATCTTGTGCTCAAACCTGGTACCACCCATAACAAGGCGAATGGCATTGCAGAGACCCACAAGCCTTTTGCCGTTGTCCTTTTGTTGCCTTGTCCATGATTCACTATAACACATTTGAGCCTTTCGTTATCATTGTCTACCTTGGTATTCAATTCCTTCACCACCAGGACAGTGTCTCCATTTAGTGTTGTATTGAAGACAGTGCTAAAAATGTTGTTGAAGCTCTCCTTCTCGTCTTTAGACAAACTATCCGTCGTACTCTAGTCCGGAATCTGGCCATTAAAATCCAGTCACCATAGGGCTGTGAGGAAATTAGGCCCTTGCGTGCTGTTGGTGTTAGCTACGGTCTAAATAGGAGTAGAGTAGTACGTTATTACGCGTTGGGGACTAATAATCGTCCCCTTCTAATCATTTTACTTCGCTTACCTCCAAAATGTCCAGACTATACCGCATGAATTTTTTTTTGCAATTAGGGGAATCTGGCATTGTGAGGTACTTCCAATTCAGATTCAAGGAGCGTCATCACATTCAGAATCCTATATTTGTTTGGATACAATAGCCAAAGTCACCAAAAGCAGGGACCTTGACCTAAAGAAATGCAAGCGAAATGGGAGCCCAAACAGATACCCTTGATAGATAGCGAGCCCTATAATGGAACAGTATTCCTGCTGAACGATCAGTAATGACAATATGTTTGTTCGTGCACGCGTGTCCCTTAACCTTAACGACAAGTAGGGCTCATATGGCATCATGAATTATAGCTTAGTTAGTGTTAGCGGCTAAATCTAGATAAATGTTTCCTCTGAGAGGAAGTTAACTGTAAGGTCTAATTCCTTTTAGATTACAAAAATTTGTAGTCTTTATGTTTAGTGCACTTTTCGTGATGAGTGTACTCAATTAAGCATGAAGGATTTCCACCTCAGGGTCTCAAAAATAGATGCAGAAGCAGGAAGATGCCTGACCTTGCAATAAATTGAAAGAAAATCTTTTACGGTTCTTCTATCGATACTCGTAGTATAGATAGATACAGTCTGCATCTATAGCAAACTAACGATTAAATTTAATTGTTATTACCTGGTCTTTCAAGTGCTCTCATCAGGCGTTCCTCAAACTTATTATAAGCAAAAAAAAAAAAAACTGAAACAAATTGCAAACAATTTGCCGCAGCAAAAAATATTGTAATATGTATCTGAAACTTAAAGACAAGTATCTACGATGACCCCAGTTTGTCCAGATGATTACTACACCCAACCGTGCATCATTGAGGAGGTAAGGCATAGGTGTAGAACAAAGATTTTGTAATTAATTACGTTTTGAGGTTAGGCAGAGCCTCTGGAGAAATTAAATTTTTATTCTCGTTCATTATTAATTCCTAAAATTAGAAATACTTCCTTAATTGCATTTCTAAGTGTGTTTTTGGGTTGAAATTAATAGAAAATGATTTTTTTGACTTACTACAGTCCTTGTGCCGGCAAGCAGAGGCAGATTCTCCTCTCGCTGACATTACAAAAGAAAATGGTAATTAATTCACTAAGGGTTTTGGTACCTTTCAGGGCATAAAAATGATGAAGCACTGTTTTGATACCAAACGCAGAGAATGGGCTGATTGTGCGTCATAAGAAGGAAGCAGATTTCCTTTCATTTCGGAGATAATCCCCATCCCTATGGCCACTACGAAAGAGTCTTAGTAATCTTTATGGCTCCTGTAGTGCTCATGGTTGAGGTCGAATTTGTCAAGCGAATTTGAGTTATGCGCTCAAGTAGTTGCCAACTCGTTCAGAAGGATTTACAAGGAGTAAAACACCCGAAGGCGGTAAACGTGAATTGCATGAAAATCCATTGCCACGTTGAGGGTGCGGCTTTCTATGAGTGGGTCAGAGTGTCAGAGAAACGAGGTGCACAACTTTTTCGAAGAAGAGTGTTAAATGATAAATAAGATATTGTGGGGAAGTTTTATGAAAGTAGATTGTAGGGGATGATCCCGGGATAAGGCCACGAAGATACCTTTTTCTTGTTAATTATTTTGTTAAGTTTCAAGAACGGTAGATGTTGTTTCGTGCTTGATGTTGGGAAAAAGTTTTGGAGCATTGTTATAGTGTGGTCCCCAAAGGATGACTTGTAAACAAGATTAAATATATAATATATACAAAGGTGGGATTTTGTACAACATATTTTCCTTAAAGCAGAACTTGGAGTAAACAAAGCGTCGTTGGAATGCCCTCGAAAAAATATTTAATATGAAGGTGTGTTGCAATCATTGTAAAGTGTGCTCGTCATATCTGTTACTTTTTACGAGACAAATTAGTTTCTTCTTGCATAGAGGAGGGCTAGGCCTAGTTATAAGCAAAGGCTACAAAACAATTTCCAGAAGTCGACGGAAATCTAAATACTTAATGATGTAGTTACCTGTTTACAAAAATAAATAAATATTTGGCGCAACAGCCATTTAAGAGCCAGGGCCTAGCTTCTTGTAATCACTCATATTGTGTGCGTTATATTTTTCACAGGAATAGAATGGACCCACAGTTTAGTGGCATATCCCAAGGGCAATTTGATTTGAGAAGCTTTTTCGAGACAACAATACTCTCGGATGTTTGTCAGACGTTCGCGAGAGGTGGGACGTGAAAAAACTTGTTGGTGTTTTCTAGGACTCGAACTTGGCACCTCACGCGCAGTGGTCCGATACACTAGCCACTTACACCACGGCGTCCACAAAGTTACCTGTTTAGTGGACAATGAAAAACCCTTTAATGCGGTTTGGATCATCGGGTTATTATAAAAACTCTTGCGATATGAATTTTCGAATCATCTGTAGGACTACGAGTATGACGCACACAAATAAATCTGTTATATAAAAATAGACAATACATGTAAGATAGCCATAGTCTCGAATGTTTCTCGAATGACCTCCTATTTATTATCTACGCCTCTAAAGTACGAAAAGGCATGGTTAAGTCGATAGTATTTGCTGAGGACTATATTTCGTATGTCAATGGATCGAAAATTTAAGACATTCAGAGTAAATTCTAGAAGAGTTTTAATAAACTCTCAGCCCTTTTATCAAAGTATAAACTTAAGATAATTGAGGCAAAATGTGAAAATACAATATACTGCTTCGCATCCCAAAACGACAATTCAATTATTTAAAAAGGAAATGCCTTCGCGTCTGCATGTGAATGTGTATAAACACATTTCGACTTTCTAATTAGAGATTATTGGATACTTTCGGTGACGCCGTTAGCTGACGTTACAGAGAACAAAATTGTGTCAGGCTTGTCGTACCTGGGTGTTTATGGAACTAACGTTCAGGTTAAGTAGGGCTGGGCTCTAATATTTAGATCTATTCGCTAATGGTGCAGACCAACTTAAGAGTGGTAAAGCAGAGTGAGGTAGCATCCGCGCCCTACGAGGACCCTATAAGCTTCTGGATGATATTGTTTTTAGAGCGGCGCACAGTGGCCGATCTAGTACGCGATATCTGGTCAAAAAGGGAAATGTGTCCATGTTTTAAACGATTTGAATTTCCTTTAACTGAGAAAACGGTGTCCAAATAAGAAGTCATGAGTTTTTTTTTTGTCGAACATGCGATCGTAGACGAGGGACTACGGCAAAGTCAATGCTTGAATTTAGTGTGTCTGCAGCAGTACCAATAGAGAATTTACTGCGCCCAAAAAAAATGAATTTAAAACTTATTTCAAACGGAAAAGTCAAAATTCATTTCCATAATGAATGAAGCAGCTAGCAGTAAGTACTATAAATACAATCAATTTTTGAACTGGTTGTCACAATAATATAAAATTACTACTTTTTAAAAGTTGCAGTCTTTCAGTTCAATAAAATGTAAAAACTACGCGCCAATATGTGCCATAACATATTTAAAATTTTTTTTAAGGTGCGGCTCCTCAAAACAGTCCGTATATTTCTCGAGAAGATGTATTTTATTTTATACGCGAAAACGGACTTTTTAAATCCAGCATTTCGGATTGTACGAACGAAGTTTTAAAATATGTGTTCTCAAAGCTGTTAATATTAGACCTCGCAGATAAAGATCACAAAAAGTGTCACACATACACAAAAACTCTTGTGTCACGGATTTTTAAAAAGTGGCCAACAAGAAAACGTACCTCAAATGTATTTTTAAAATTTAAAAGATCATGGATTTCCAAAGAATTTGAAATACCTGTGCCAATGACTGCAGCTAAAGCACAAAAGCTTCAACGAGGTAGGGTAGGGTAGCTAAAAACGAAAAATTCAAGATCTTATGAATAGGCTCTCAGAAGAACTGTCATTTGCTAAGTATAGAAAAGAAGAAAAACGTTACATAGCTGAAGCTATAAAAAAACATTACTACTTCACCCAAACGCTTAAAACAATTAAGCACACGTCCTACAGAGAAAATGGTCCCGTATACACCAGATAAAGATGTAGCTTTAATTGCTGATTTAAAATTAACTAAACATCAGTATAAACATCTACAGAAAAGTGCAAAAGACAGAATTGCAAATATGTACCCAACATATGACTCCATTCTGGAAGCAAAAAAGCGTTGTTACCCACATAGTTCTTCAATTAGGATAACAGAAACATTATGTGAAATTGAGCTACAACAACTACTGGACTATACTACACAACGAATTTTTGTTGCGCAAGCGGACATATTTGATTTTCGATGTGAAAATGACGATACTTTAGAATGCACTTAGAAGTGGGGAGCTGACCGTAGTGGTGGTCACTCTCGTTATAAGCAACATTTGTTAGTCAGTGCTTCTGCAAGCGATTCCGACATACTATTACTTGTATTATGCCTCTGGAAATCAAGAAGAAAAGTCATCCAGTTCGATTTGAATTCGCAAAAGAAAGTACAGGCATTACCATCGCAGAGTTTAGTCGAATGTAGCTAGAAATAAATGCTCTGCAGCCCACTTATTTAAAATTCAATGACAAAAATGTTCGTGTAACTTACACGCTATTCAAAACAATGGCTGATGGTAAAACGTGCAACGCTGTAATGAAAAATACAGCTAGCACAGTTTGCTATATATGTAAGGCATCGCCAAAAGAGATGAATAACATTGATATATGTTTAAACAAATCATGTGATACTTTATATACTTTATACGCACAAATAAGACAAATGGAAGCATTATTGCATGGCAAATACGTATAAACTTCATAGGGAAAGTTGGTAGGCAAAAGGAGATGCAGCCAAGAATATGGTAAAAGACAAAAAAACTTATCTACAAAACCAGCTTAGATTTGAACTCGGTATACTAGTCGATTTTCCAAGACCGCGCGGTGGTAACACAAACGATGGAAACACTGCCAGGAAATTTTTCGAGGACCCCGCAAAAACCCCCAGAATAATCGGAATTAAGCAAAAATTCGTAGAACGCTTCGCGATAATAATTAAAAATATATCATCTCGTTTAAGAATCGGCACAACCAAATTCCGTAAATACAATTTGGATACCGCAAAATTATTTGTCGATAAATATAATTGGTATAGGATGCCACTGAGCATTAACAAAATCTTGCTTCATGGTGCCGATATTATGGAGACGTTTCCAATACCTATTGGCTAACTATCGGAGGACGTATTAGAAGCTCACCAAAAAGATTATAAGCCATACAGTGCAACATTTTCAAGAAAGATGTCTCGAATCTCCACCAATACTGATGTGTTACATAATTTTCTAATTTCATCTGACCCAATTATAATCGATATACGTGATCTTCCAAAGAGACATAGCAAACCCCTGCCTGTTGAAGTGTTAGAAATGGTTTTAGAAACTATATAAAATAATTCAAGTAATCCAAAAAGTTGCATGTCTTTTATTTATGATTGACGTCCAGCTACTGTCATCAAATCGGCCAGTGTGCGGCGCGGCGTTCGGTTGGTAGTATTGTACATTGATGAAACGATGCTTTCAGGTTTTGGATGCGAACTATGTCTCAAAACACAGTCGTTGAAATGGAGAGTAAGTTTACTACTTACTTACTTAATTGGCTTCCGACACTAGAGTCTCTGCCTGAGACACAGCAGCCTTCCATCCTCGTGGATATTTAGTAAGCTGCTTCCAATGAAGCAGGCAAAGCCTTCTGGCATCCACTAGTACTTGGTCCTTCTAACGGAGGTTCGGTTGTTTTCGTCGTCTCAACCCAGGGGACTGTGATTCGAAGATTCTCTTGGCTGAAGTATTGTTGTCCATATACTCGATGTAGCCAAGCCAATGTAGTCGACTCATCTTAGCTTTTTGGACTCGATCCACATCCCGGTACAGCTTATAGAGTTCGCGGTTTAATTTCCTCCTCTATTCTCCTTATTTGCACACGGGACCTAATATCCGACAAAGTATTTTTTTTTTCTCGAAAGGCTTAAATATTAGCTCACCTTTCTTACTTATCGTCTTGGCGACATATAGCAGGACTGGCAAAATTAGCATTCTGTAGAGCAATTATTAAGTCCGTCGAGTTAGGAGCTTTGACTCCAGTTATTTTGCGAAACTGAAGTAGCAGCGGCTATTCTTCGTCAAATCTCCACGAAGTTGTCATATGTGGGATTGATGTTTACTCTGAGGTAGGTGAACTCCTTATGCACCTCGAGGCTAAAGTTATCAACAGTGAATTTTTGGCTTACATTTCGGATCGATTGATCTTTGTTCGTTTAGAATATACTTGGTTTTCTCCTCATTTACTTCAAGGCCAATTCTTCTCGATTGATCTTGAACTGATGTTAATGCCTATATAATGACACACTGAGATCTTCCATTGATCTCAATATCATCTGCGTTCCCCAGCAACTGGATGGACTTATGGAAGATAGTGTCTTCCATATTAGTACTTGCTTTGCGCATTATCTATTCCTGCACGATATTAAAGAAATCACATGGCAGCGTGTCACCTTGACGAAATCCGGTTCAAGGTTTGAATAGCTCAAATGAGCTATTTTTGAATTGTACAGAGCACAGCTTGTTTTCGGGCACTATGCGATACAGCTGGATCAGGTATGATGGGATCCCGAAATTCAGTTATTGAATTATAGAGCTTAAGACGATGAATGCTATCATATGCCGCCTTTAAGTGATAAAAAGGTGATAAGTTCAAACAATCAGTGTGAAAATTTGATATATCGTCGATCGGGCCAGAAGCTACACAGGTACATGCCGATAAGTGTGCTTCAGTAGAAGGTAATTAGCATGCAAGACATAGCTGATACTTCAGTCATCGGGCATGCTTTCGTTCACCCATACTTGGGCGATAACTTGGTGCATGCAGCCTACTAATCAAACTGTACCATATTTTCTTCTGGGCGATTCGCAGCTTTTTTCGTTGAGCAGTCGAGCACTGAATTTGGCTATAGCAAGAAAATGACCAGAGTCGACGTTGGCTACTTTGTAGGTACACACATCCAAAATATTGGATTTGTGTCTAATATCGATTAGCATTTGGTCGATTTGGTTGCGACTTCGATCATCAAAAGAAAGCCAGGTTGCTGTTTGGAATCTTAACCAGGATCACAGCCAGGCGATCACGTATTGCTTTGAAGTCCATGACTCTTAATCTAAGCCTATTCCCCAGAATCCACATCTTAACATGTATTGTACAATCTTTTATGGCAGCTGTAATATACGCCGTAATCTTTTCTCTTTCACATGCCTAATCATATCCATTGTATCTCCTTGATTGCGGTTATTTCTACCTTATACCGCGCATGGATAGATTCAAATCTCTGAGTAGCACGTGTACAATGTATGGGCGTTCCATGTGATAGTTTTAATTCATAATCCGCGAACTTTTCGGGTCGAACTGCGCTTTGAGGCGATGCATCATCCGAGCCTTATGTCTCTAAGTTTAGCATGCGCTTATTTGCTCGTCAGTTGGAAACAGCATACTTCTGATTTTGATAGATTTTCTAATATTGCTTTAAATGCAAGCCTAGCTTTCGTAGGTCTTCGTTAACCATTTGCTCTGAGCTGGATTGCAATGGCTAGATCGTTTGAATATCCGTACTCCTTCGAGAATGAATTGGATAATTTATATAAATATGTATAAGTTCAATGAAATCGGAGCTAGCACTGCACCTTGTGGAAGCCCAATGTCCTTAACTTTTGCTCTGCTTTTCATTCACGTAGACTTGAAGACTCTAATTCGTGAGGAAGTTCTTTATGAGCTGTGCTATTTTTAAGCATAGTATACACATACATACGCACATTTTCAATGGTCTGCTAATCCTTCATGAGGGTCGCGGGGGTAGGATACTCAGGTGGACTCTCATCAGGAGTAATCGGAGAAGTAGCTGCTCAGCATTGAGCGCCTCGCGTACTCTTGTGCTGTGCAGTACAAGTTATTCCAGCAACACCGCAAAGGAACCTCATTTTGGCAGCTTGTGTCCGCGATAAGCATGGTATGACTTTCAAAAGCTTGCGCATTGGTCCCATCCTCCAGACTGTATCGTTTGCAGCGCTAAGGTCTATAAACACCATAGAAGTCTTTAGACTCAATATGTGCTGTTGAAGACAGGACTTGGTCTGATTAGTGATGTCCAGGCTGAAAGCTAACTTATTCGAAAGAGAGGGCCTGCTCAATGATCGGGCTGATTCGATTGACTATAAACCTCTCAAGCAGCTTATAGCATATGCTTAAAAGCGCTATTGGGTGGTAGTTTTCGGCTTTTTTGTTCGGTTTGTTAAGTTTTAAGATGAATATTATCTTAGCTCTCTTAAATGCTTTGTTCAGCTTTCCTGAAACTGTAATCTTGCTATAGAATCTAGCTACCTATCTTCTTTCTTGTTGCATGCATGATGAATTTTGTGTATATCTCATCAACATTCTTCAATGAGAATCCACTTTGAGGTTTATAGTGTTCAAGAACGGTGTATTTAAATCCAAACTTTGCAAGTCCGACAATATTACCTGTAGTCCTTTTGCACCACAGAAGGAGGAGAAACAGCAACTCCGACATGTCACCCTACAGATTTAAGTATGCATCTGCAATTTCTAAAAGTGAGTATTTTCCCTATGTCAGATGTTAGAAGCGCGTGGTTTCGAGCGATGCTTTCTGACTGTAAGTAGCACAACAGTTATTTCAAATTATAGGTAGATTGCGCAATGTAAAAGTCATAAAATATAGAAAGACTAACACTTTTACTATCACGGTGATGTAAAGGACAAAACTCTCGTATAGAGATAGCAACCACCATTTACCTCTTATTTTACCGTTAGTAAACTTAAAATGCCCAAATCGAAACCAGATCTTCAGGCAACACACTCTCTACAAGTGTAGCATATGGCTCGTAAACTAAATTGCCGGTGTAAACTAGGTCATCATTAGCTATCAATGTTGAAGGAAACTATAACGAAATTCCACACCAATTTTACGATGGCATTAAACACATGTCAAAATGTTAAGTGGTAGTAAAAATTCGGCATCGGCCAAAAGAATTCAAATGCAAGGCAAACTATCTATCCCACATTAATTAATCAAACTGGTTTATATCTTCATTTATCACTCCAAATGAATAATTATTAAAATACCCTCAACCGGAGCAGCCATTACCACCCACAGCCGCTGAATCTTATAATTTATTTATCTTCTCTCCTTCTCCTTATGGAAAGGTTCCGCCAGAGAGCTATCTGTAATGAGTTAAATCAATTAGTACAACCGATTTATCATCTTCTCACTTTATATGGATGTGCTGGGAATGTTTTAATTAGAAATCACCATATACATGTGTATATTGGTGTGGCCTGGACGATAAAAGGGGCTTATGCTATCTTTAAACCACTTATGAAGGAAAACATGACCCACATTATAAGTTTCGCACATTTTTCAATGGAATTGGGCTTGAGCACATATTGGCGGAATTTCTAATGAAGGTACTTCTACGAATGTGTTCAAGGTATACAGCAGCTATTAATCTAAAATAGTAAATTGGAGGAAACAATAATCAAATAATCCTAATAATCCGCCACTGGGTTTAGTTTCATCAAGTGAGTGGGGCAAAATAGTAGGGGAGAAAAAATTGCTATGTAATCAGGTTACGATGCTCAGCAGCAAAGTAATAAACTCAGAGCTTAGAGTGTCGTAAGGAAAACGCTTACGAGACGAACTCTCTTTTCCTTTATACCCGAATACCACAGCACTCAGACTCTCTGGTCCATTGTACTACCAGGCAGGGACCTTTCTTTGGTGCAGTGGTTGGAAAAACTTCGATATAATCCTTCTCTTCTCCTTCGCTGTGACTTTTAGTCATTAATATTCTTTCGATTCTAAAATCCAAAAGAATAAAAACAGTGTGCTACGCAGACGACATAGTAATCATGATCGGTGGGAAACATCCCCCTACAATCAGCAATATTATAGAACCTGCACTGAAGGAATTATCCTCATGGCAGTCCAACAAAAACCGAACTAGTTCTGTTCACAAAAAGGAGAAAAACAGAAAAATTCGGGCTTCCAAAGATGAACGGAATTTCACTGCATTATTCCTTCGAAGTCAAGTATCTAGGAACGATCCTTGATTCAAAGCTCACATGGAGGAGAACCACAGAAGAAAAATTAGGAAAGGCATAATGTGCTGTGGCGCAAGTGGTTAGTGTATCGGACAACTGCGCGTGAGGTTCCCAGAAATACCGAAAAGTTTTTTCACGGTTCCACCTCTCTCGAACGTCTGACAAATATCCGAGAGTACTGTTGTCAAGAAAAAGCTTCGCAAAACAAATTGCTCTTCGGATACGGCACTAAACTGTATACGCCCCTTTCAATCGTGTGGAGAATATAACGCACACAAAACGAGTTGCTGCAAGAAGCTAGGCCCAGGCACTTAAAGAGCTGTTGCACCGATATTTATTTTATTCATTATTATTTGATGCGTTGTCTACGCGTGCAAGAAAACCGTCAGCAAAAGATGGGTCTTGCGACCGTCCATAATCCACTGGATGCGATCGTAAGACCCATAGGTGAATGTGCAGGCATTTTCTCTGAACCGTTAAGCAATAAGCATCCCTATATCAGTTCGGCTTCCGAACTACAGCAGCGTTTTCCAGGCGGAGGTGCTAACAGTGACAACTGCAGCGCATGAGACTGCGATAAGGGCAATACCACAAGATATGCAGGCAGCATTATACAGATATAAACTCGAAGCTTGTGAATTGTTATCGAGAAAAGCTCATGGTTCTTGGGACACAGCACAAAGTAAAGCTCTGCTGGGTCCTTGGATATGAAGGCATACCAGGAAATGAGAAAGCTGACGAATTGGCTAGAAGAGGCTCGGCACTAAAGTCAGACTAACCCGACTCATCAGTGTACATCTCGCCTTTCACACTTAAACTCGAAGCAGAGAACAAAGCTCTTACGGAGACGAACAATAGGTGGACCTCTCTAGATACTTGTATCACCACGAGGAAGCTATGCCCTTTTCTTTGACACCGAGGCCTTCGCTTTTGATTGTACTATTTTGAAGTGAGCATTGCTAGGTGATACTTCAAAGCAGTATTCAGGGCCAACAAGTGGGTGACATGTACCTCTTTTTGCCAGGGAGTCCACAGGAAACTCGTTTGTGGATGCAATACCTTCAAAGATATCGGGGCAGTCCCAGATAAACTTTGGCCCTATGATATTGGATTTAAAGGCTCTTAGTGCTGCCTGATTGTCTGAAAAAATGTCGATGCGGGTTGCGTTCCCGTACACAGGTTTGAAAGATTGTTGGTGACTGGATGATTCCATCGATTCAATTTTTCATGCACTCGAACTTGCAGGGCTTTTCGCCCCTATACTAATGACGTACCCCACAAGCGGATCAGTAGAAATGCGTTGAAGTGGGAGAGTTATGATCCCTTGTTTTCGGATCATAGCCTCGCCGAAATAAGAAGAAGAAGACTAATGACCCATGGATGATCATTGGTTTGAAAATGACTGGTTTCATTCATTGAGCTCTCTCGACTTCTTCCTCTGCCAAACAAAATTATAGTAGAAAATAAACAAAGACAACTGGATACTACCTTTAAACCGATGAAGTTTACCTTCAGAATATTTTATCCACGATGGTAACATGTCATAAACATTCGGTGCGTCTCTGATTGCACCTTCCCATTTACCAAACTCCGAAAAGTAATCTAGAATAAGGATTTCATGGAACCTATAGCTACATGTTGCGGTGCTCACCAGATGATAAAGAAGTATGGATAGGTTCTTGCCTGCCACCGGAGTTGCATTAATCGAAATTCGTCAGTTAAGATGTGGTGACTAAATGGAAAATCCTAAAATCATCCGAAAAGTTATGTATATTACTTGACACTTTTTCCGGGAACTTGAGGCTAGAACGTCAGTAGGTATGCATGCTTCTCAAATGTTCATGCCTGATTTAATTTCCCTTCAATGTGTACCTATTCCAGCAACTCAAATTCAGTTTTCAATTAGAATCGGTTTCCTTTGGCAAAACAGAGTCACCAACAGTGGAAGTTGGTATGACAGCCCTGATCTAAATGTGAAGGGAGTGGATATCCATCCAGCTCCAACTAAGTTTCATTTACTAACCAACACACACATTAATTCCTAGGCAACCATTCGTATCATTGTTTGAGCTCTGTTTTCTTGTTAGTCTCTCATGTGTAAAGAGTATCAAAGGGCGAACACAAAGTATCTCGGTATCTCACCCAGCTCTGTGGCGGCTACACCCCAAAACGGATCTACGCTTGGTCATACTGGCATACAATACTGCTGCTGTTGCTGTCATTGCACTGAGTGTGTGCACACAAACACTGCGTATGCAACGTCAATGACAGCAGCGAAACTTGGTAAGCCGTGGTAAATATACCAACCAAACAAACACCACCACCACCATCAGCATAATCATTTGCGTTGTATCTGCAAAAGTGTCGCCGAGCACGACATGCTGAGCGCAATACTAACCGCTGTGCGACTGTGAAATTTCAGCTTCCGACGACCTCAGAGAAGGTAGAAGATTGGGTGGTAACTGCCCCCTCTCGAGATCAATTTTCTTTTGCACACCAGTCAACGACATGATGAAGGTGCGGTGCTGGTCGCTCAACCACCACCACCGCACACTCAATACCTCAGAGAACGCGAACGAATGTATCTCTGAATCTGTTGGCTCTCTCTGCTGGCGGTGAAGTTTAAGTTTCTTTCTTTTTTTTTTACCTTTAATTTGTATCGCGTGGATTGTAAACATTAGACGGCCAGACCGCTTCTACCTTTTGAACGGGCGTGCAGTAAAAAAATCGCAGAGTCGGGGAACTCCGCTAATTAGTTTCCTTGAGTTGTGCTTCTCTGTGTCATTTTGGGTTTCCAATCCAATTCCATATCGAAGTGCTCACACCTTTTTAAATATTTTGTCAGGTAATTAGTTCGTTTCGTTCGAGAGGAATGTCTTCATCAATTTAAAGTATCTGCTGGTGTCAGAGATGTGGAGATAAACCAGTGTATTCTGCAATTGGTCTCAGTAAACATGTTCAACACACGTAATTTCGGTGGCAATCGATAAAATTGAAAAAAAAAAGTTTTTTAATTACATCCCGATAAGGGGTGATTAAATTTCCATTATAGTTCGTGTGTGCGGGAGGTGCGAGAACAAAAACCATGCTACCACGTCGTCGTCGGGGGTGGTACAATGTGGAGAAATCCATTCGGCAGAATATGAAGGTATGTAGCTGGAGTCTTCAGAGGGATTTTAGAAAAGTTTTTGACATTCCCATTTGTGTGGTTTTTTCAGAATTCCCGAAAGTTTGTGTAAAGTTTTTGGGGAAAATTGCAAATGCAATTGCGAGATTGTGTGCGGATATTGGGTGTATTCAAATTTCAAACTATTGATGGGATGGTTTGCAGTTTTCAATTCATTGAACCCGATGTCATGCATTCAATTGGAAATATGTTACTGGCAGGATTTTAAAAAGTTTATATTAGAAGGGGTGGAACTCTGTACATTGCAAAGTTTTGATGTTTTTATTTTATTTTATTTGTTTGGCTCAATACAAGCGTGGAGTTATATTAATTAATAGGGGGATTAGAAAGTATCTGAATATTGAAAATATTAGATGAATTGCTAACCTTACGCAGCATTAAAGTAAGAGGTTCTCCATACTGCGTTCTGGGGCACGGAAAGTGGAATAGGGCTGACAATCTAAGATGGGGGGGATTGCTATTGAAGAGAATTTGTTGAACAATTATGGGACAGTCAGTATTTCGGGAATCAGTTTATGTACAAAAAGTACATTGGCGACATCATGGCGTATTTTGAAAGTTCGAAGGTTTATCAGCTTCAGACGGCTTCTTAAGACGGTAAGTGGTATCTGCCTTCCCACAGTATGCTTCGCAGGGAAAAGTGGATAAAACAATGTTGAACAACTTCTATCCTCATAATATGGAATTGGTGTTAGGGCGACTATGTCTGTCTGCCTCCAGAAATGGTCTAACAAAGATCTTGTGCAGGGACTTAGTAAAATAAATGCTTAGGAATTCTTTTAACCCACATTTGATGAAGGCAAGTGCTGTGTTGCCCAGATTACGCTTTAGTCACAAATTGTCACAACTTTGGGAACAAGTTAATTATTAAATGAGTAGTTTCTCTATACTTATGGGGGACATTTAAGAGGGTAGATAGTGGTTTGACATTTGTTCACATTGGGCTCTAAGAAACTGTTTTTCTTTTTAGCTTTTTTTACCTTTTTTTTATAATTTGCGTGTGCCAAAAGGATTATTAATACCCATTTGCTGGCTCTCAATGCACGGCGTGCAAAGCAAAAACAAAAAAGGCGGGAGAAGAGATTTGTTTGGAGATATTCATGATGTCGGGGTAGATCCATAAATCTGACTTAGTAAAGACGAGCTTAACAGCGTTGGTGGGTAATATAAGAATAATCGGTCCCAAATGGTTTTCCTATGGTACTACCGAAGTCATGCTGAGGAAGTTGATTGTAAACAACCTAAGGAGGATCGTTAATAAAAGATCCTCAAGGTCTGATTTCATACATGAAGTAAACATCAGTGGGGAAACCCCTTGAGTTTGTGAAGAATGATTTTATGGGAAATTTTATGAAACGCGAATCACGATGCACTCGTTAATATGTTGGACCACTGCGCGTGGGTTCCATGGTCGAATAACAGCAAATATCAAACATTCTTTTCACGGTCCCATCTCTCGCAAACGTCTGAAAAGCATTTTTGGTAGTGTCCATGCCTCTGCGCCATAGAACTGATTTGGATGTTTAGCGTCTTATACAGAGTTACCTTAGTAGTTCGAGAAAGGGCTTTGTTACTCAATTGTATTCTTAACCCATAAGAACCACACAGGCGGATCAGTAGAAATGCGGTGAAGTGGGAGGGTTGTGATCCCCTGTTTTCGGATCATAACCAAATACAAAAGAACACCGATTGGCAAGAGTAATTCTTCGTTTGATCTCCCCACTAGTGTCATTTACGGAGCTCACCATAGAGCTTAGGTAGAAAAAGTCCTTTACTAGCTTACCTGTCTATTGTGGAATTCTGTCCAAGATGCCGATGTTGGGTGTCCTCTTTTGTATACAGCATATCTTTTGATTTGCTTTCATTGACCGCTAAACCTATCTTTACTGCCTCAATATCAATACTCGCAAATGCACCACTGACGGCCCGGTGAGTTCTTCTGACTATGCCAATGTCATCGGCGTAAAGGATTGTGCATCCGCTGTTGGATCATGAGTTTCGTACAATTCTTTCAAGGATTATGTTAAAAAGATCACATGATAGCGCGTCACCTTGGTTAGACCTTTTCTGATATCGAATGGTTAGGTGGCTTTCTTTCCGACTTGGGCTTTTTCTTTTGACTTTGGGACAACGAGAGTTCGTTGGCAGGGATGTTAAGACTAGACATACACGCTTTCATAGGCAACTTTGAAATCGATGAAGAGGTGGTGTGTATCGATTTTATATTCATGGGTTTTTTCCAAGATCTGCCGTTGTGTGAATATTTGTCAATGGTGGACTTTCCGGGACTGAAATCGCACTGATAAGGATCTATCCAGTTGTTGACGATCAGTTTTAGACGTTCACATAATACGGCAGACAAGATCTTATATGCGATGTTTTTTTGTTTTTTTTTTTTTTTTGTCGGGATAGGAAACACTCGACTGGAGCACTCAGACACAACTGGTCCATTGTACTGCCAGAGAGCAAACCCTGATTTACCCATTTTACTGGAATTTCCTTGACTTTCGAAGAAAGCCAAGCAAGCACTTCAGTGATGAGGAGCTTACAGTACCAGCACTCACCACATCCGCACCGAAGATCTGCCACCTGATACGAGCAAAGGCCGGACACTCACAGAGATAATGTTCCGCGGTGTCGTCGCTCTCTCCACAAGCGTCGCAGATTGTAGTGTCACTTAAGCCTAACACGTTAAGGTGCTTGGCAAAAGCGAAGTGGCCTGTCAAGACGCCGATAAGTTGTCTACAGTCTTTTCTGCTGAGAGACAGCAAGAATGCCGCTGATTTCTTACAGACGTCCGGGAGCATGCGTTTAGTCAACCTGCAACCTGGAGAGTCATGCCACACACAATTGTGCTCGTGAGAGACCCAATCGTCAATGGAAGCCCTAACCGAGGACGCTGGAAGACCCAACGCGGGTTCGGGACCTGAGAAAGTCTCCTCTGAGCCTTGTCTAGCAATCTCATCGGAGATCTCGTTCCCCAAGATCCCAGTGTGACCTGGGACCCAAATAAGAGACAGAGAATTCAGCCTTGCGACCGACTTCAAAGAGTTTTTGGTTTCACGGACTATTTTGGAAGTTGTTAAAGGGTTAAGCAAGGCCTTAAGCGCAGCCTGACTGTCACTACAGACACAAATGCTACGTCCCTTCCACCTGTTCTTTACAACATAGTTCATGGCCATTAGGATTGCATAAGTTTCCGCTTGGAAAACAGACGTATATTTGCCTAACGAAAAGTGAAGTCTAATGTTGTCGACTTCCACGAAGACCCCAGCGCCAGACCCTTGACTGGTTTTGGAACCATTCGTGAAAATACGACTACATTCCGTTCCTGGCTCAGACTCTGACCGGAACCAGTCCTGGACACAAGGAAAGTCGACTCTGAATTTGCGCATCAGCTGAAGTTCTGGTGTCATTGCATCAGACGGCATATTCATAAGACAGGAGTCGTAAGATAAGTGTCGCGCAAGTTCGTCAAAGTTCCAGTGTGGAGTATACCAAAAACCGCCCCGCCTAAGACCATGGATGGCTTTGATAGTGCAACCCATGATATAAGTATCAAGGGGAGGTAAGTTCAGCAAAGCGTCTAGAAGAGAGCCAGGCGTGCTCGGGAAAACTCCCGAGCAGCCGAGACAAGCCATTCTTTGGAGTTTCGTGCAAAAAGCAACCACATATTTATGCGAGAGCCCCTTCTACCAAACAACCGACACATATGCGAGGAATGTTCTTATCATAGCCGTGTAGATCCAGAGAACCTTATTCGGTGATAAGCCCCAAGTCTTACCAAAAGCACCCTTACACTGCCAGAAGACTGAGAGCGTCTTGGATGTTTTCGACTCGACGTGTTTAAACCAATGAAGTTTCTTATCTAAAATCACTCCCAGATATTTGGCTTCATTGGAAATGCGAATGATGACGCCTTTTAGTACTGGCTGAGTCAGACCGGTCAAAATCCTTCTTCTCGTAACAGGAACAAGAGGATTCACCGAAAGCCCACTAATAGTACACCATTCATCGATCATGTCCAGCGCCGCCTGCGCGTTAGCACAGACCGTCGCCAGGCATGACTCGACAGAAAGTACGGCGACATCATCCGCATATGCCTGAGTGTAGACGTTAGAACTATTAAGAGTGTTCAACAGAGAGTCGACCACCATGCACCATAACAATGGAGACAGAACGCCACCTTGCGGACAGCCCCTGTTTGCCCCTGTCATAACATATTGGCCGCAATGCGCATCCACTACCAAAGTTCTATTCATTAGCATTGCTTTAATCCACAACACTAATGTTTCATCTACCCCGTGTTGTCTGGCAGAGTCGCACATGCAGTCAAAAGTCGCATTGTCAAAAGCACCCTAAATGTCGATGAAGATACTCATCGCGTAATCTTTCCTATCAAGCGCGCATTCAATTCTGGCCACTAGATTTTGAAGTGTGGTCTCACAGGATTTCCCACGCTGATAGGCATGCTGCATCTCCGATAGCACCGCATTGCTTAGCCATTTAAGGATTTGCTGCGAGGAGCACTTCACCATGAAGGTTCCGCTTTTTAACGCACAGCCCTCCAGTTGAATGCAGGCATTTGCTACGGAAGCCAGCTCCCACAGACAATATTCGCAGTGTTTGCACTCCGCATCGGTCATCTTGTGATCATTCCCAGCTCCTGCGATTCGTAACGTAAGAGCGGAGGAAGCAGTTTCACTATACAGAATCTGCTCCCTTCGCTCCTTCGATCCGGATTGCTTCTTACCGAGGGTCTTATCCGCGTCAGTCGATTTCTGTCCGCAGGTGCTAGATCATTTAGAAGTTCTAGCATGCGCATCACCCAGATTTTGTGCGCGGGTAATACCTCCGGTTTGAGGCTTCTTGGTAGAAGGGCGAGCACCTGATACACCCACGCTTCCGCCGAGACGAGCACCCTTACCCATGGCTTTGCCTGCATCTGCCATTTTCTGTCCGCTAGTGCTGGGACCTTTAGGTGTAACAACACCAGCATCACTCAGATTTTGTGCGCAGATAACGCTACCGGTAAGAGTGTGTCCAGCAGAGAGGCGCGCATCAGATGCGCACACGCTTCCACCGATGAAAGTAGACGAAACTTGCTTCGTCCGCTTTGACCTGTTCGAGCCAACCGAAGGGGAGTCGGCGTTGGGTCCGAGGGATAGATCGACTCCAGTTGGAGTACTTTCTGCCGACCTAGGCCTCTTTCCCGCCGCCATTGAGGGATGACTGCTACCAGCGCTTGCGCCTTCAGCTGACTCTGCAGCCTCTTTGTACCGCGCCATCGCCGCCTTCTTTCTTCTCCTCTTCAACTGACTCTTAGTCAGGAGCTTATCGGAGTACGCAGTTTCAGGAGCTCGTTCACCCTTTTCGGTATCCCGAGTCAAACCATCTCCAACACAACTTCGACCAGCTGCCCGACTATTAAAACAGAGATTAGAAGTTCCAGCCGAAGCCTTTCCGCCACTTTCTCCGTCATTCCAACCCAGTCTACCAAACGAGTCGGAGACAGAGCTACAGGATTCTTCAGAAGCAAGCATCGCTACTACTTCCGGGTCAACGCCAGAGGCGGGGGGTTTGAGTATGCTGGTTGGGACCTCCAGAATCCTTGTCCCGGCCGGGGTCGAAAAGACCACGGGTGGATTGTCACTTGCGCGAGTACCACCTGGAGTAAATACCGTGAATGTTCTTCCATCATACTTTCAACAGGTTTTGCGTCAAGACGTTTTCAGACTTTAGTTCGATGTCTCACCTGGGGTCCTTTCGGACCCTTAGGGTCATTGACTCTTAAGCCGTTCCGCCACGTCAAGGCAGCTGAAGAATGGGAACGGCGATGCGATGCGATGTTGAGACGGCTTATACCTCTGTAGTTGGCGCAGCTCAGAGGGTCTCCTTTCTTCAGGATCGGGCAAACGATGCTGAGGTTCCATTCATGGGGCATACTTTCGTCCGACCAGATTTTACAGATAAGCTGGCGCATGCTCCTCCTGCCTTGAGAACTTCAGCAGCTTTGTTGGATTTAAGTTTAAATATCTCTACCTTCACTTCATTCTGATCGGGCTTACGGGAATCTTGACTATCATCATCACTGTTGAATGGCTCATTCTGCCTGACAGCGGAATATTGATCATCATTGTCGCTTACCAGTCTGCAGAAGAGTTCCTTCTATATCTGCAGCACCGACTGAAACAAGATTTTTCTAAATCCACATAGGTAAGGTTTTTTCAGATAAATTTTATAGCTGTAAACTGTTGGGCCTATTTTTACTTATCTCATTTTGTATTGAAGACATCAGTATCAATATCATTGTGGTGTCTGCTGGAATGTAATGCCACAGCGTCTCTATTCTTCTAAACAACAATTGATTGAAAGAAATCCAAGATAACATATATGTAATAGTTGTTCCCATAGGAACTAAGCCTGTCAGGATCTACTATTTGACCTCTTGACTGAACGCTTTATATTTTGGACAACGTCTTTGATTCCATAACATCTCAGACTTAATTATTGCATAGGTTCAAATACTAGATGCTATCCGTATCTGTCACCAGTTGGTGTCAATACAACAAATCGTTTCTAAAGGCAATTTCTCCAGATATTCAAATATTTTTTAATAGAAATTGATTTGATTTCAAATTATCTTGCATAATTTATGTTTATGAAGTATAACGATGTAACTTTTCACTGAGTTACCATCGGCTTAGTTGCGCAAGCATCACCATGGGGGATCCAATATTTAAATATACAAATAAATTCCTTTAAACAGAACCAAAATGATGTATTACTTGGAATAAATTTTCGAAACGTATCTAATCAATTTGTATTTGTTTCGTTAGCGGCGCTTAATACTAAAGCTGGTGCTTATGCTAATAGTATTATGATTTACTGTATTGATTTTTGTCCAACAACCGATAATTGGATTATGCAAATGAAGAGTGTGAGCTACATTGGGCATACATTAATAATTTGCTGCAATCTACTATTTTCAAACTGATGGTTCAATTTCAGATGTGCTAATATACTTGTAAAGCAAGTGTCTATTTTTGACTCTTGGGTTTGATTTAATTCTTTTGAATTGTCTAATCCGATAGATGGGTCGATAAGTTTCGTAGAGTATCTGTAGGTGGTTACGGCGTACTTTTAATTAAGAAACACCGATGGAGTAATTTTTATGCTCCCCTCTTAACAATCCCTTATATAATCTCTTATAATTTTTAAGTAGTAATGGCCTTTGTCTACCTAGGCTCTATGGTGAACTCCGCAAATGACAGTGGGGCGATCAAACGAAAAATGACTCTTGCCAATCGCCGTTTTTATGGGCGAAAAAGGCAATTAAGTAACAAAGCCCTATCTCGAACTATTGTTTTAAGGTCACTCTGCGTAACTTATTATCCCAGTCCTGCTGTATGGCACAGAGGCATGGACTTTGTCAAAATTGGACGAAGATGCCCTTGGATACTTTGCAAGAAAAGATCTTCGAGTGATCTTTGGTCCCGTCTGCATAGACGGAGAGTGGAGGAGAAGGTACAATGCCGAGCTATACAATGATATCGACTCACCAAGAAGAGTTCACATACAGCGACTAAGATAGCTGGGTCACCTAGAGCGGATGGTGAAGTTTGTTGGTGGATGCCCAGGTACATCACGAACTATAGCGCCACCTAAGTAAAGTAAGTAGCAATCCCTTAACGCGTCCGCTTTCTTTACCTACAACTTCCCCTTTAAATATCTTGACTATACTCCCCAAGACATTATGCCTCCAATATTCACGGAAGTAAACGTAAGCCATTAAACACCATCACCATTGATATCATAATGAAATTCAAAACTATCAACAAAGTGAAACTATCAACCGCAACCACAGCCCCAACAAGGGAAAATATTAATAGCTCATTATCGTTACACAAACAAACGTGATGGCACCACAACATAATCTCCTTTCGAATATCGATTAAGTTTCCCATGAGAGATGAATGGTAAAGAGCGCTTCATTGACAACTACTCTGTCCGCGAATCTGAATAAGCATCTGCATATCGAATTACAAGGTCTTTGCCACAATGCTAATCGAGATGAAGTCCCACCGCCTCTGAAATGAGAAAATGCTTCTGTTGCAAGTAAATGAAAGTCTGATCGAATCGGTTGGTGTCAGTGAGATCCAGATATTGGAGACATCAAACTAATTGAAAAGCTTACGATTGCACTGCATTCAATAGCAACAGTATTGCACGGGTTGTCAACATCTTTTGCTGAAAAGGGGAGGAGACAAATGAATTGGGGTGTCGGTGGTGGGTGAGCTAAGGCAGGAGATAATTAATTTAGTTAGAATGGGATATCCTTGGAACAATTAAGTGGACCTTGGGTGATTGTTGATTTTGTAAATAATGCATTTAATGGTAGATATTGAATTTGGGTTTACATAGCAAACATGCACAGTAACAAGATACTTTTTTTTAACATGAAAATTCCAGATAACTAGAAACAGGGCCGGCCTTATACTTATTACTTAGGTTTGTGTTCAACTAGGATTCTTAGGACCACGCTTCTGCGTCATTGCACGCGGACGCAATGTGCCCCAACTCCCACCAACAATTTCCTTATTACTGTGATTCCTCTCGGGCTGTGTTTGCAAGTTTTACGAGTACGACCTACTAACGGTCATTCTTCAGTAAGTACATTCCATTGCACAGCTTGCCGGCTATACAGCTTTTATCCACTGTATCTTTCGCTTTCGTATAACCGCATCTTTACGTCGCTCGCCCGTTTTCTCATAAAGCTGTTCGCTTGAAATATGGTTTGGTCAGAACACTCGTAATATGTTTTTGGGACACCGATGTGCTGCAGCCACATAACAGTACAGCATAATATTTAGTTGTATCTTGGTGTTTAAGGTGATAGCTTCTCTATAACTATGGCAATGTGCCAAACTCAGACTTAGCTTTTGTTGTTCGACTGCTTACACCTAATTCGGTACCACCATCAATTGAGACCATGCTTGCAAGGTACTGGACATTTTGTACAGCCCCACCAGATTTGCCTCTGTCACCAAACTAGTGGACATACGAGTATAGCCCAAGTGTATTATTCTACGAGTATGAGATAATAATCTAATAAAACCAAATGCACCGAAGATCTGCACTCAACCCAATATGACATAGATCGGAAACTTTCTAGACATTCCTTGATGCCAATCTCCATGGGTACACCGCCAATGTTTTAATCGCGGCAATAATTTCATCCTTACTGGAAGTAAGGGCCATGGTGTAGTGATAACATCATCAATTGCCACGCCTATGGTTCATGGTTCAAAACCTGATGTCAGCAAGTATTTATTAATTTCTCATGAAATAACGAGTCAGTAATTGCGAAACCGAGTCGACAAAGTGGTTATCAGCGATGTACTCCGTGCAGCATTGATGGAATGTTAATATGGAATTCGTTGGACTATGACATTTTACCTTCAACACCTAGATTACGCTGATAATGTTTGACTACTTTCCTATCGGATAATGGATCTTCATTTGATGGCCCACAATCTAGAAGCTGAGGCAAACATAGTGGGGCTAAAAATAAACACAGCCAAAACAAAAGCCCTGTGTGCTTTTAATACCCGCGCTCAACTTAACATTGCCGGACAGGTAGTCAAGAAAGTTGGTAATTTTCTTTATTTAGGGCTACACGCACTCGATACCGGACAGAAGTGAGTGGACGCAACGCAATGTCGTTTACAACGTACCAGGTCACTGTGACATACCGGGGAATTGTGCATAACCATCATCGACATCGAAGCACCAGCGTCTTATGTTAAGTACCTTATTCAAATTGATGCCGAGAAAGTAGCCAATCATCGATGGCAACATCTAGACGAATATCACACCGCCAGACAGCTCTGGCCGACACTCAATAAATCCAGGTCCATCGGACTCTTGAAGCACAAGAGAGGAACCCTCTCAAATAACAAATGTCCTCACTGGACACTGCGCCATAGGAAGACATGCCCAAAGATTAGGTATCCCTCATAATGACTTCTGCAGAAGTTGCAGAGATGAAGAGGAAGAAGAGACCATCAGTCATCTCCTGTGCGCCTGTCCTGTGCTCGCCAACATCAGGAAGGCCACTCTGGGTGAATATTTCTACAATGATCTTTATGATCTCGGCAACGCCTGCACGGCTAAAATTCACGACTTCATTCAACGAAGCAAATGGTTCCAAGAGTAAGAGGGTGATCCACCCGCCTTACACATCGGCAGTACAACGGACCTACTTTCTGGTCTAAGTACATCATCCTAAGTACATAACCTAAGTGTGGTATCGGCTAATCGCGGTGGCACCGAACTGGATGTGTGCAGCTGACTCGGGAAGGCTAAAGCAGCGTTCGGAATGCTGTCCAATATCTGGAGAAGCAATGTTATCAGCTTAAGAACCAAGCTGCGACTGTTTCGACGTAGAATTGGTGTTGCTTTATGGGTGCAGCACTTGGAAGGTGGACACCATTAATACACGCAATCTGCAAGTCTTCGTAAACAAATGCTTAAGGACCATCTTAAGGACTTTTTGGCCGAACCGTATCTCCAACGAATAACTTTGTATGAGATCGGGCCAAAATCCTATAAGCAATACTATACGAGGGAGAAAGTGGCAGTGGATTGGACACACCCTTCGGCGCGATGGCCAAATAGAAATACCACATGCAGTGGAACCCGCTCGACCAGGCAGGCAGAATAGCGGTACGCGGGACGGGACGTACTGTGATGCATACTCGTTTCTACCGTCAGCGTGGGTAAACTACGTGTCTAGGCTTTTCCGGATAACTCTGCAATTTCCTGGCAATACATTTTCCACAGCTTTTTACAATGAGCACTTACTTATACGAGTATTCACTGGTATAGCGTTGCTAATTGCTTATATTCCCGTTGAAGTCCTACGGAATCCCTTAGTCTGTCGGCGTCACATCGTGGTATTGAAGTCCCCCTACCAAAATTATGATAACGCTGAATGATAGTGAAGTTTCTTAACATTTCTTTCAGATCTGGCAGTTAATATTAGTCTTTGACGTTATAAGGCTTTGCATTCGGTTGGAGCTAGGAGTAGGCATGAGCCAAATTTATAAGTACTTCCGGATAGTTTTTCCGAATAGTACAAGATTGTGTTATGCGTAAGAGATGGGAACTGTGCCCCCAACTACCTTATCTCACTTACTCCCAAGATATCAAACACAAGGATTGATTTCATAACAGAATCTAGCATTTGATTGGCTTTCTTTGCTAAAGTCCGAGAGCCAGAGGAGGGTCCTCACATTCTACGAATCCGTTTTTGTCTAGGTATTATAGCTAAAAGACGTGAACGTCTTATCAGTCATCATTCGACGCATCGAAGTTCTTTTGACAGCACAATTCGTTTTGATAACGTAAAATTAAGGCACGGGGCGGGACCGCACTTGCAATTTTGTAATATATGTATACTCGAAGGAGAGTATGCCTGATGAGTGCAACCTTCGCATCGTGTGCCCGATCTTAAAAAAAAGGAACCCCTTAAATTCCGCCAATTAGAAAATTGCAGGGTTATCTGTCTCCTAAACATCGCCTACAAGATCGTTTTGTGTGACCTGATTGGTCAATATCAGTGCGATCTTAGACTACAAATGTCCACCATCAGCCAAATATTCACACTACGGCAGATCTGAGAGAAAACGTAAGAATGTCAAATTGATAACCACTGGCACTGGTAATAATTTTACAGATACCTTCGATGTCTAAACGGGCTAGGTAAAGCTACAAGCTGTCATGTGACATTTTAGACATCGTGCTTATGACACACAATCTTCGAAAATCGCTTACGCGGACGACATTGACATATACGAAAGAAAAGAGTGTGATGTCAACGACGCGTTTGTTCTAACAATGAACTCTAGAGCATAAATAAAGTACATGCTGTCGGCAAAAAAGAGCAAAACTGAATGCCACGATAGGCAGTTCCAACTCCGAGGTAGTTAAGGCCTTTGTCTACCTAGTCCGCAACATAAAATCGAGAAATGATACCAATCAATCCTGTCAATTGCTGTTTCTTTGCGATAAGAAGGCAACGGAAAAACAAAACTCTCTCTCTAAAAATTGACGCAATCCTGTGCAAGTCTGTGATCATTCCAGTCCAGCTGTATGGCGCAGATTCACGGACGTTATTAAAAATGGATGAGGATGCACTTAGTAACGCGAAAGCTCCTTAGAGTGTAGTTTTTGTCACAAGATACAATGATAAACTGTACAGCTTGTACAGCGATATCAGCCTAGTTATCAGAAGAGTACGCATACATACACATTTACTGAGGATTAAAAAACTGGATTTGCTGTGGTTTATTCCACAGACTTGCGCGCAAAATGGTGTAAAAGCCATCAACTCACAGTACTCTATAGCTTTCCATTTCAGTTTGGGGGCCACAAGTTTACTTAATAAACAATTAATGAGTCACATGGAAAATCTTAAATTCTAGAACCAAACACGACCTTTTTAATTGCTCCACATTCCACACTAACTCCTTTCCTTTTGTCGTTAACCGACATTAGCTGCTATACTCGTAGCTCTGTTTACCCATCATGTGAGACTGCACACAGCACACATAATTAACTCATGAATTTTTAATTAATTAACTCCTGGTGGGGGCCTTAACACTCTTTATACACAGCCATGTAAATATTTGGCAAAAAAAGACCGAAAAGTCGGCGTTGACCTCAAATGGGTTTCGCAGCCATATTGCTGGCAGCTAGCATGCAACGAATATCTGTCAAATTTGCCAACAAAACTTGACAACAAACATTAAAATTTCATTTCAGTTTAATTTTGTTCATCGCACGGAAGTGTGAAACTGCAATTGGCCAACGCGCAGAGCTAATTTATTTTGCAGTGAAACGGACATCGTATCTTGTGCCCATCATCTCGTAACACAATGCCGCCGTTGGCTGGCTGGCTGCTCTCGTGTAAGCATTCGAACTCGTAAATTATTTAAATTCCCAGAAGCAGGCTTAAAAAGCGAATAAAAAAAAAACATTTAACAACGCAAAATCAAGTTTCTCCACTTTGACCTCCCATGACGTAAGTGTCGCATGAAATTGAAATTTCCGTACCAAACCGGTAGCACACTACAATTCGTACAATTGAACTTCCGAAAGCTGTTTCGGGGGAAGTCTCTGGAGCTACAGTATGTGCAATTAAATTTCGGACATTTAGGGGTTTATAGGTTATTTTTGCGTAGATTCGATTTCATGTTGCTTAAGTTGGTAGACAACACTAGTTCAGTTTCCGGCTCCGATTGTGAGTTAAGCTTATGTACAGAGTTTAGTCGAAATCTGGGATTGTGAAAAAACAAAAATTCAAATCTTAGCAAAGTGTACCGGGGTATAAATGATTTCGCTGCACCATTTTCTAACAAATAATTTGAAATACATACAAATATACAGAAAAGTTACAGAGAAGTTCCATCTGGACGGGTTGGTCCCTATTCATTTTCTTTAAAACCACCCCTATAAAAACAGGAGTAACAAGTGTAATTAGAATCTGCAGCTTAGATAGATTTTCTTCGATTATCCTGACTTTGTATGTAATTCTTATTTTCTAAAAGAAAACTTCTCTAAGAGATGGGCGTGGGTGATAATGAGTGAGTTATGGTTATAAACAGGGTCAATGGCTACATATTTTGTTAAAAGAAAACTTTGTATGATATACATATGTACATATTATCAAATTTGGCATTCTGGATTATTATACAAAATGCTAACTTTCGGTTTCCCTTTGTATATCGTAAAACTGGTTAAAAGTTTCTTGTCTGAACGTTTATTTGTGGTTTGTGTAAATAACTCAAAAGCTCAGTATTAGGACCAGTGTTGTATAACAACTACACTGCCGAATTTCTACACCTACCGAACTAGGAGTTTGCAATGTATGCAGATGACACAGGAGTATATTCATCCGATAAGACTGGGTTCGTAATTGATTGTAATCTTTAATCGGCTCTCAACACTATCACGACTTACTTTGATAGGTGGAAAATAAAAACAAATGCTTTGAAAACGCAAGCCACCTTTTCCACTAGGAAAAGAAAAACTTTTCATTTACCTCGCAATTATTTATGCATAAATAATACGGAAATCAATTGAAGTGATACTGTGAAATACTTGGATATAATAACTTTAGATAAAAAGCTTACACTCCACAAACAAAATACAAATACGCTAGATTAAGTTAATAAAACAATTAAAACAATGTACTCGTATTAACCGAAAATCCCTACTGAGTAAAGAAAATAAGCTACTTCTTCTTCCTATTTCGGCGAGGTTATGAAAACATCCACACTACGCTTACGCGATGATTGATATCGTTATCACAGGTTTCTTTGCTACTGATCATAGATCCCAAATATTTGAACTTCTGGCACTTGGGAAGCACTGTTCTTCTTCTTCTTCCTTTTATCAGCTAGGTTATGATCCAAAAATAAGGGATCACAACCCTCCCACTTCACCGCACTGTTCCATTCAAATAAATGTCTGGAATAGGCCTGAGTGGATCAGAGAACGGGCAGAACAAGTACTCTGTATTTTTTGAACTAATGCGATACCTATTTCCCTCCATAAAGTCCACCCACACATCAACTGGTCGTTACAGGGATACAGGATGCTCACTTATGATAGCTCCATCGTCAGCAAAGAATAATTGATGTACCTTGTGTTCCGTCACTTTACCTTCAAGCAGATAGTCAAGGACTGTAATGAAGAGCAAAGGACATAAGACGATTCCTTGGTGCACCCCGACATTGATTGGGAACTCTTCGGTTACTCCAGCGGGGCATCTTACTCTTGTCTTTGCTCCATCGTACATGTCCATGATCATCTGTACATAGGTTTCTGGAACCCCTCGATGTCTTAGCGCCACCCGTATCAGACCTCGTTGTTGTCTGTCGAATACCTTTTCAAAGTCAACCAATACAATATGCAAATCCTTTAAGGAATTACGATGTTTTTGCATTATGGTCTTTATACTTTGGATTGCATCTGTGGTTGATTTACCCGAGACAAACCCGCACTGATCATCAGATCCGTTTTATTTTTCGCAGTCGGCCACCCAATGCCCGCTCAATGATCTTCATGGTGTGTGACATCAGCTTGATCGAACGGTAGTTATCGCAGTTTTGCGTATCACCCTTCCTTTTGTATACAGGGAAAAGCAAACTTTCCCTCCATTGAATCGGCATTGGATCACCTCTCATAAATTTGGATATAAGAATTCTGAGCCATCTGAACCCGATGTCTCCCATCTTTTTCCAGAAGAGGGTATCTCGTCTGGCCCAACCGCTTTTTGTTTTTTTGTTTTTTGAGTATTTGACCGCCACACTAACTTCTTCGACTGTAATGTCGGCTATTTCTTCACAGTTAGGGGTGGCTCTTGTAAAGTATAGCCGGGAAAACTGTTCATTTGAGAGTTCTTCACAATATTGCGGCCACCACTGCAGAATTTTGTCGTCATCGACAACAAGCTGACCATGAGCATTGTTAATGAACTTTGGCGAACAAAAGTTCCTTCTTTGGGTGGTTATTTTGAGGATGGTTGTGCTCTTGTTCATATTGTGTCATCGCAGCTCCTGGATAGCCTGGCTTGCATCAGCAGCCGTGGAAGATATTTTCTTCAGCTACCGATATATTCCCTCCGTACTCTCTGCTTGAAGCTGGGCGCACTTCTTCTTCACTTTTTTCTTGCAACATCTGTATTCCACTTCGAGGCGAGCTTTTTCATCTAATAGTAGAGGCGTACTTTGACCAAGCTTTGAAAGCCGCTTTCTTCTCATTTATCACTTTACCACCATGTTTTTTTTGGATATTGGTGGTGGTTTTTTGAAGATCCTGGCAGTGATTTGGCTTTCTTTAAGCAAGTTCACTGTAGGGAATCACACATATTTTCTTTATACTCAGCTCCGTTGATGGTGTGAAAGACGTAATTTTTCATCACGAAAGCAAAAGCCTCGCTTTTTTCTTTGTCCAGATTGTACCACTTAATTTTCTCAGGAACCCTTGTTTGTTTGCTTTTCTTTTGTGTCTTCATAAAAACGTCTGTTAACAGGAGGGTGCTAAAAAGCGATTGCCTCTCCCAGGATCACTTTGCAATCTTTTACCCGAATCTTCATGAAACTGGCTACCAAATGGTAGTCAATCTGAATTTCATCTCCACCACTGCTGTAAGTGATCAGGTGTCGGCTTTGTTTGATGAACATGTAATTTAACACGATTAGACCATGTGATTTGCACATGCTTCGGATGTCTTCACTAGGAAGGTTCTTGGTGCCGTATCCTAGTCCTCCAATATTCCACACCTGTCCTTGTATTACTAGTTTGAGAGACATCAAACGGTCGCTGGACTTCGAAATGCTCAAGACGTTACCAAGTAGCTCTGCCGCAAGGATGATACCGATTCCGTTCCTAGCCTTTTCCGTTCCGTAGTAGAACATCTTGTAATCTTTTGTCGTAACGTCCAAGAAACGGGACCGATTTCCGGTGGTTTTCCATTCCTTCTTTTGGACACACAAGATATCCACCCGCCTTCTATTCATCATCTCTTCCGACTCGTAACTTCGCCCGGTCCAACATTCCAACTTGCGACCCTCAAATTTCATCCAAAATGTTTGATTACATTTGTCCCCTTAGTCGAATTTTTAGTTGGAAGCGCTGCAGTGATATTCTTAACCCGTCCCTGCACAGGGAACGTGCATTTACTTTGTTACGTTTCATAATTAGTACTGTACCAATTCGAATGGTTTTCGTATTCTCAATCTTCTCACTAGGTGTGTATGTGGTCCACAAGTTGGAGAGCCTTAGGGTTCATGTGATAAATTCATTTTTGTATTTATTTATTTTAATATTTTAGCTAACTTGTTCCTTTCCATTTCCCGAGATAAAAATTATCCAATGCTAAGTTCCATCAAAACCGACAGACAGAAATTGTAAAAATTGTATTTTTTGTTTCTACGGGTTCCAAATAGTCCCGCAAATGTATTTTTTTCTTAAATTAGTTCAATGTGTAGACATTCGACCCTCTATAGTTTTATTGTATGTACAGATTACGAAGATAATTCCATCACTACTGTATTTACATCGTATATTGCATGTATTTTTCTACGCAAGCCCCCATGATTCAAAATTCCCTCCACAATCGCGCCTAATTGTGAATTTTCGCACTCTGTTTGATGAATATGACATTAAATTTTAATTTATGTATGATGCGGGCTCGGGACACAACGCAACTTTATGCCCTTATGTATATAAAACTTTTTGGTCTCGCAAATTAAACGGAAAAGTAACAAATTTCGTTTCTGTTTCTTCTCTCTTTAGGCACCAGTTACATTGTGTAATCTTGGCGTTGGAGCCACGTTCGGTGAATCAATTTTGCACGATTTGCCGCGAGATAGTACGGTCGTTACGAAGACGACATGTGAGTTGCTACGAGTGGAACAACAAGATTTTCGCCTAATTTGGGAGGTATGTATCTATACGTAACCGTGTGTGTTTGAATGAGTCTTGATTTGTGCATGACTAACTAAGGCATACCTAACTACGTTAATGTGCGTTCTCAAGCTGATTAGAAGCGATTTTATGGATGAGTTGAATGTATTTCTGACTGAAAAACAAGTGTACCTACAGCTAACGAATCTACAAAAGATACTTGCCGTGTTAATTATTTTAATGAATTCAGTGTAACATGAGATGGAGTACCTACATACATAATTATTTGCGTGTTTACTTGTATTTGTCTTTCCATTTTTGTGACTGATGAGAACGAAAATGAGAATGGGAGCAATTAGATTGGAGTTTTGCTCACTTGTCAATTAAAATAAAAAATTGCAGCAAAACTTTCCCAGAAGAGATTTGGGAAGTTGTAATTTGGGAAAGGATGAATAGATGAAGTTGTGAGCTCGAGTCTTCAATTAGGCGGGATATGGATGTATTATCTCCGATTTGGAGCGATGTCATCGTTCGAAAGTGGAAAATGGGATGATGGGTTCAGACCCATTTCAATAGAAGGTGAACGTCTTCAATCGAGTACAGCTTTAACCTGATGGTTACGCTAGGCAACAAATGTCGCTAAAGTAAAATTTCACGTGAATTGAAATGCGTGTGTAAATTAAATTTGTCCATCACCCCGTTCCGTTTTTGACGTGCCTTAGATACGAGATAAACAAATTTTTGTGTAACGAATTTACCGCTTTAATGTGAGGTTCCGTCAAATATTGGTATTCCATGCGATATGGAGTAAGCTAATAATTATCACATTTTTCTTAATAAACCAATATATTTGCAAGTTTGAGTTTAAAATAGCCTTGACACGCTCCTATAATTTTAATAAATTTGCTCAATATATGAGTTTATTTGCTAATTAAGTAGAAACGTATGTAGAGGAAAATACATAGAAATCAAACGTTATCAAGTTTTTAGTTTATTAAAATAGGATACATACATTTTACATACATACATTTTCAATGGCCCGCTAATCCTTCATGAGGGCCGCGGGGGTAGGATGCTCAGGTGAACTCTCCATCCCTCTCGATCCTCCGCCATTGACTCCAACTCACCAGGAGGAATCCCTAGACGGCTCCAGGAGAGATGCCGGACTTGGTCCAACCATCTATTTCTACCGACACTGCCTATTTTTTTATGCCAGTGAAGCTAGGTTAAGTTAGTTTGCAGGATTACTGAAACCAATGTGGTTTTAGCTCCCGTTATTATTGCTCCTATTTATCCATCCTGACTTGGTACATAGCCTAAAGATGGATGTGAGACGTATGTCTGCCAGATCAAGCAATTCTCTGTAGGGCGGGCGTGCTCACGAAGAGAGTCTGTTTAAACTACACATTAGCATAGAAAGTGAAAGGTGTTTTTCATCATAAACTATGTAGACTTGACGACGTTTGTAGTCTCCAAATGGCTGATTTTTTGGCATACGGCTAAATGTATTCCACCGTGGCTTTAGCTATAGTCAGGATCTTTCGTTTTTATATAAGCCATTGGTGCATATGCTCTAGTTTCTTCTATTGGTGCCCTATGATCGGACTCCATCCTAGTCAATTTAGCAGCTTTTTCATTTCCGATGAAGTCACTTTGCCTTGGTATCCACATAATTTAAACGTTATTCTACCCACGCAAAACCATCAGCTCTGAGCACGAGCCAGAGTTCAATTATTTTCGGTTTTATTGTTGCCACTACCAATGCCTTAATGGCCGCTTGGCAGTCGACGTATATGTATATATCCTAACTGCATATGGCCAATATCCTTGTCTTTGGTCAGCTTTTAGAATAGCTAAGATCTCTGCTTGAAAGACGATACACGGGTCTAGAATTGGAATTGATCATATAGAGAAGCCTAGCTCTTTGGAGCAGACACCCAATGCAGTGTCCTGTTCTTTTCCATGCTTTAGTTGACAGTATCTGACTACAATTTTCCCTTTTGGGGATTCGGGTCAAGTATTCCCGGTTGAATTCTATCTATGGAATCAAATAGTCAGCGAACACCACAGGCGGATCAGTAGAAATGCAGTGAAGTGGGAGGGTTATGATTCCTTATTTTCGAATCATAACTTCGCCGAAATAGGAAGAAGAAGAAAAAGATCTAGACGCATCAGTATAGGCGTAGTTTCTACACCTGCTATGAGTGCTATGAGTCTTAGGTTAGGTAAAGTAGATGGGTCCATTGTGCCATTTTATTTTTACCCTGGTAATCTGCAAGGACAGTGTTCAATTTTCACCCGTCTAATGGTAGATAAGTATGTAGATCTCAGAGCGACTGACAGTTTGGGAAAGGAAACCGCTGGCTTAGAACCACCTATATAGCGATATGAATCATAAGAGCTCTTTCAGCTCCATGTGACGTAGGCTCTCCAACTCAGTGAAGAAGTAGCTACCAAGAGTCCTCATTCTTCTGTCGGCTTGGGCAGGGCATTTGCATAGCAGGTATCGGACAGATACAATCTCTTCCTTGTTCCTGCAGCTCCTGCAGAATTCATTGTGAGGTGCGCCGATATGCTCTACATGAACCCCAATGGCATAGTGCCCCGTGATCATGTCAGAGATTACCCACGCAATGTTACCACTAAGCATAACCAGAGAACGTGTTCTCCTTCCAATCATAAGCCGACTACAGCGTTCTGGCAGTGACGAACGTTTCCAGGTGGATCCTTCACCTGTTGGCTTCATTAGTGGCTTCATCTTCGATAAGATTATTTATAGATCTAATTGGAAACTTTACACAGGGTGGGCCTGCGAGATTTGCAACGTCAACCCTATTCTAGGAGTTCGTCTGCTCTTTCGTTACCTGTTTAACCCATATGCCCTGGTACCCAGCATAGGGTCACCTTGTTGGCTTGTGATACGTTATTAAGATGCCGTTTGTCAAATTGTACGAGCTTAGATCTAATTACTGCGTATTTCAGAGTCTTAACGGCTGCCTGGCTGTCAACGTACAGTGTAATTGATTTAACAACGATATTATCTTTGGTGATGATTTGCGTAGCCTGTGATTTCAGCTTCAAAGACTCTTCATTCGTTATTAATTTAGAATGAGTTGTTGACCATAGTGTTTTGTAGTAAACCGCAGTTCCTTTACCGACATCCATTTCGGAACTGTCAATTTAGAAGGCCAATTCCTCATTACAAGTGGCTCGTTCCTTTTTCCTTTGATTTCTTTTAGGAATGCTGTTAGTGAATCTCCTGTTGAATGTTGGCATCGGAGTCATGTAATCGGTTACCACCTACCTACGAGTACTTGCGTCTTGCCATCTGCATAGGATGAACGCGTGACCGTATGGTGCAGATGACCAAAGTCATGTTTCCCTCAATCTAAGAGTTGTAGTCTTAAGTGCACTAGTTATACATAGACAGGTTTTTTGGATCGCAGAATGCAGTTGCCCACCAAACTAAGCGACTTTATGTCGGAATGTTTTTGACCATAGAGTCGATCAATTTTAATGAAACTGCTTCCATTTGCCATCAGCATATTGTAGACGCAGCTCTTCAGAAATACCAAAAGTAAATTTGATTCTGAAGTATCATTTCTTTAAAAGCTGTCGGAACACATTTTTCATTCTTCTTTTGTGCGACTTTTCTCCACTTTATGTTTTCCTGCTCTGATCAATTAAGAACTTTTCTGGCTTCTGAACCACTGGACAGTCTTCTTTCCGCTCTCATTAGCTACATACTGATAAAAGATAGTAAAACCAAAATTTCTACTGGTGTGGAGTTTGATCTATTAGATTCCATTGTCAACCAGTTCTCAGAAATTCCTAGAAAAACCTTACTCACACATGATGACACCAGTTTAACTACCTATTAACCTCTAATTTAAAGCAGATTCTTACAACCACCGCTTCACGCCTTCACATAATCCCTTATCCTTAAATTGATTGATATACATAATCAAAAAGGTCATGACCTCCACCTCGATGTGAACCTTTTCTATCTGCGATTAATTAATTAAAGCAAACAGGGTGACATATGATAGGAGATTCTGAAGCGTTAAGCAATTAATTCCATGTATCTCTCGTCTAGGTGATGTTATCCAAGGTAATAGTCTCCCCCCACAAGTTTAATCGATTAGCTTGTTTGTTGTAGGTAAGCAATACAAATCCGGAAAACATCTTGTTTCCAAAATAGGATTAGGTTTTGGCCTCGCATTAAGTGCTAAGGTCATCGTATCATTTCTAATTACTAATTAAGCAATAATGCTCATGTACATACGTACGATAAATGATGGCAATAATATTGAACTTGTGCGAATGCTGGCCATTTTATAGTTGCTTTCGGGGATGAGATACGAGCCATTAATAAAATGATTTTCATTAGATTGGACACACAGAGAGTTCACCATTAATCGGTGGGGTAACAATGAGTGGTAGTTAAACCATAATAGGGCCGTTTAGTTCCCTGTAGGGGCATATAACTCATATTAAGCGATAGAAAAGCCTATAGCTGTGCTCTAATTTGTCTTGGGGATATTAAAAGATATTAATCGATGATTGAGGACTTATAGGAGCTAAGTGTTTGGTGGTATGGTTGAAACTCAAGAGATAATTCTCTTGTTAATGGGCCTATCGCTGCTTCGGGGCCTTTCCAATTTGAATTATATTTTTATGGGGTGCAATTAGATGACAAATTTCATGATGTCTGGTAAATGTCTGCGAAAATGTGTCCGAAGCAATCTCATTGTCATGATTCACAGAAGTGCCATCTGAAGGGAACCACATGGCACAGAGATAGAGGAGTATAATTTCACTGAGGTATACTTACTTACTTAAATCCTTTCATCCTTAACGAAAGTTTTTGGCTTAAAGACCCATGCAGCAGTACTGATTCGATGTAGGCACGGAACAATCGAAACTGATTGGATCTTGTGCCGAAAACGTTGCTTCTCTAAAGTATATTTAATGCAGCTTTTGCTTGACTGTTTTCTGCTGCACTTATCCAGTTTGGTGACACCATGGACAGCTGAGACCATACATACATACATACATTTTCAAATGGGCCGGTAAACCTTCATGAGGGTCACGGGGGTAGGATGCTTAGGTGGACTATCCATCCTTCTCGATCCTCCGCCATTGACTCCAACTCATCAGGAGAAATACCTAGACGGCCCCAAGAGAGATGTCGGACTTGGTCCAACCATCCAATTCTAGGCCTACCGCGGGGCCGCCTGCCTGATGGCACGGCCACCATGGCAAAAAAGCAAGCGTAGCTTTCTACACCTGCAAAAAGGCTTTCAGTAATACGTGGGACTTCAAACCAGCTGTGGTGTGCTGGATATACACGGCGGTTGTAAGACCCACTCTCACATATGGTTCACTAGTATGGTGGACGGCATTTGAGAAGCAATACCTGCTTTCAAACCTCACCAAAATCCAGAGGGCGGCGTGCATCGGAGTCATGGAATCAATGAGAACAACACCAACAGCGGCAATGGAAACCATGTTTAGTTTCATTCCGCTTGACATATACTGCAGCAGTCTGGCGGCTAAAACCGCTGTAAGACTGAGAGAAGGCCGATTGTGGTCATCAAGCCTCTACGGCCATGCCTCTATTCTGTCCCGATGGGGGATCACCAGCGGATTGACGGGAACTGATCACATGAACCCATTGCTAGCATTCGAAAGGAGATTCACTACAAGAATTCCTGATAGAATATACTGAAAGAACCGTAGAACCATGAAGAAAAAGGAGTTGGCTTTCTATACCAACGGTTCTAAGATGGACGTTGGCACTGGAGCCGGAGTTTATTGTGAGGCCCTAGGAATAAACCGCTACTTTAGAATAAACGACGACTGCAGCGTCTTCCAGGCCGAGGTCGCAGCCATTATACAGGCTGCTGAAAATATACGCGAGAGTAATATCGTTGGTAAAACGATCAATGTCTATATAGACAGCCGTTAAGGCTCTGGACTCTGCCGTAATTAGGTCGAGGTTCGTGAGAAGCTGTATATCACTCTTAAACGAGATATCTAGAGCCAATGCGGTGACCCTCTACTGGGTACCAGGGCATATGGATATCGAAGGTAACGAAAGGGCTGACGAGTTTGCTAGGAAAGGGTCGGCGCTGCACTTATCGCGGGCCCTCCCCTCTGTAGCAACCCCAATTAGTTCCTTGCGGTAAAAAATAGAGGATGAAGCCACCGATCGAGCAAACAGACGCTGGGTTCATCTGGAAACATGCGCAACTGCTAGGGCGCTATGGCCAGCCTACAGCAAGAAGAGATCAACCTCTAAAACTTAGTCGTTATAACGCACGGGTCATTTCTGGCATAATTGCCGGACATTGTGCCATTGGCGTTCACGCGGAGCGACTCGGTGTGCTGCATAATGACTATTGCAGAAGTTGCAAGGACGAAGAAGAAATTGAATCTGTTCGTCACCTGTTGTGTGACTGTCCTGCCCTATCTATCAGAAGAATGAGGACTCTTGGTATTTACTTCTTCTCGGAGCTGGAGGACTTGGGTAATGCTGAGATAGCGGACCTCCTGAGATTCATATCACTTTCTGGGTGGTTCTAACGGCGGATTTTCTTTACAGCGTTTCCAGGGTTAAATGATTGGGCACAATGGAACCGTACTGTTGGTCTGAGTGAGCAGTGACTCTTTGGCACAAGGCACCGATCTACCTAACCTAACCTATGGCACGTCTTGAAAGCCGGTCTGGGGGGATACGCACTACGTGACCAAACCATCGAATCATAGATCGTTCCGTTCGGAGAAGTAGCTGCTCAACATTGAGCGCCTCGCGTACTCTGGTGGTGCGCACTCGATCCTTACGAGTTATTCCAGCAACACCGCGAAGGAACCTCATTTCGGCAGCTTGTATCCGCGATCTTATTATTTCGGTCACTATCCAAATTTAATGAACATAGCATTACCAAATCAGCTGAGACCACACTTCCTTTTATCAGCGAGGTTATGATCCGAAAATAAGGGATCACAACCCCCCACTTCAATGCATTTCTACTGATCCGCCTGTGGGGAGTCCTTTTTACACATTGTCACACAATATCACAAGGAGCACACATATAAAAGACGTCAATAGGCCACTGATCAACAATGCCGCAATAAACCATAATGGGCTCCCTAGTAGCTTCTTGAGTGAATAAACTACTCCAGCTACAACAAAAATATGTCGCTACAATGGGATGCTGTAGCTCGAGAATATAGAACTTTGAATATGGTAACGCATAACATCGAACTCAAAAATGATGACAAAAACTTACTTCATAGTATGAACCAAGCAACGGCTTTCTTTTGAATAGTCGTATGCAACAGTAGCACTTACGCACTAATTAACCAAGACTCATCTCTTTCCAGAGGCACGTGTGCTAATTTCATTAATAGGCTTCCAAAAAACCCACAAAAAATATCAATTAGCTCAATAATCCTCCCACATCCGCTGGCACAACACGAATTCAAAGAAACCAATTAGGCGAATATAATTCCCTAATTAATTTCGAAACGAAACACTAATTTCCAATTTATCGAATTAATGAAGAGAACAAGCACCCATTGATGGCAGACTGTGTATCATAATCCATCAATATTGTCGGTCCCCATTATAACCGGGTGATAATTACCCCCTTTAATTGAATCTAGAGAAACGAAACATGAAAAAGCTATGCTTGGGCGGGTATTTGTATCTGAATGTACGAGTATTAGGACTTGAGAGTCCTTGGAGGCATATCACAAAGGATGGCAATAAAACTAACTTTGTTATCGAAAAAGATATCAAAAAGGAATGAAACTCTCTTTATGGCGGGTCGATTAGATACAGTATCTTAAATCTTAAAAGAAAGAAAAACACGTATTTTCAAAGTGAAAACTTTATTCTGATGATCCCTCAAAGGTTTAACTTTCTTCAAAGTTATCCGAAATCTTTTCGTATGTGTCATGTTAAGATTAACCTTTGCTTGGGTAAGGGTCCTTTGAAGTAGTATCTGTTACTGGAAAGGTGTGCGCATAAAAAAGGAAATCTGTATTAAATACATTAAGAGTCATTTCTAATTTATAACCCATTCGTCATGTTAGAAGTTCTGCCTTTGTTTGGAAGAACATCTGTATGTGCGTGCGTCGTACATAGATCCTTGAACATAACTTTGTAGACTTTTGTCAGTCTTAACTTTTAGTTCTGTCCTAGTAGTGTATTTCTCTTAATCCTCATAAAGTTGTATTTATTTAACATTTTTTTCTGTAAAGTAAGTGGTGTCTGTGGTAGTAACTTTTAGGAGAATCGCCTTTCTGACCTAACCTCTTTTGCGGGAAGCTTTTGTACATATATGTTAGTTTGTTTCACTCAAAAACTGCTTATACGTAATCAGAGACACCCCCCAAGATGGAAACGATTAGAAATGCCTATAAAGCGCTCTTTAGATTCAAGAGGGCTGCAGAGGAGGAAGGCTGAAACCAGCAATGAGGCACTGAGTTAGACCAATAAGTATCTATAGAGCTCTCGTTTGATGGAAAGCTAGATCAGGGCAAGGTTATCATCGGCGGGCTCCACGCTTAACTCCCAGGACAGTTTTGGAAACATGTTTCCATATTTTTTCGCTGGACTTACGAATAGAAATACAACACCAAGATGGAATCAGTGCACTCAGGCTCACTAATTAAGGGTTCTTTAAGAATAGGAATGTTGGCCATTGCTCTATTCTCAATATCACTATAATCGAAAATCATGTACTGTTTTCGAAAGCTTTGCTTCCTTACCCTAATTAGCTTCACCTAGATTGTAGCTATATCTCGAACAACTAAGGGGTCTCTGTTTAAGACCCTGATCATCCCAGTTCTGCTTTACGGCGCTGAAACATGGAATTTATTAAAAGAGAATGAAGATATCCTTGGTCGCTTCGAGAGAAAAATTCTTCGTAAGATATTCGGTCCCGTTTACGTTGACGGATTTTGGAGGAGAAGATTCAATAACGAACCATAGGAGCTGTACAGCGACATCGACTTAGTGAAAAGACTGTGTATTGGACGTCTGAAATGACTAGGACATGTAGAGCGAATGGACACCAACGCTCCGGGTCTTCGAATTTAATCCGGAGGGACGACGCAGTAGAGGACCTCCTCGCCGTAGGTGAGGCGCACAAGTTCAAGGCCATCTTGGAGTGGGCAACTGGATGCAATTAGCTAAAGACCGAGCTAAATGGAGAGGCTTGTTGGTTGAGGCCCAGGTTCACCCCGAACTGTAACGCTACCTGAGTAAGTAGTAGCAAGTTAGATTGTAGATTGTTAAAGAGGTGGGATTAGGTCACCTTATCACTACGGCCACATTGGGCCTATTGTGATTTTCTCTGATCTTAATGCTCACTCAATACGCCCGATTTGGTGAAGAACTCTGCTATGCTTCTGAGTGACTTTGCAGATATGTCTTTTGCTTCAAGGTAGAATTTACCTTAATAACGATGACGTTTTCTGATTAGACAGTTACAGTGAAATAAGATGTGTTCTGCTGATTCTTCGTCTTCGTTGCACAATCTGCAGATGCTGTCTTGTGCTATTCCTATAGCCATTAGATGTTTTTTCACTCGACTGTGGCTATTCGAATCTAACTCCTAGTTAATTGTAGGACTTGTTACGTTATTTTGAGGGAAGTATGTGGCAGAAAGATCTTGGCTTGTCTGTTACCTTCAGGTCCATCCATTAATGATGCACTTTTCCTTTTAGACCATTTTTGATACAGCTTTTTGTCGTAATCCACAGAATGGTCTTGGGGTCATAAAGTTTGACGCAGCTTCTGTTCTGGCTTGCAGGTCAGCTTTTTCTTTTCCTCCATATCCACTGTGTCCTGGCACACAAATGAAATGAACTCTGTTTTTGTGCTGGCTAGTGATATGAGTAGTTGAAGGCAGTAACATACTAGCTAGGGTGTTATTTCATAAGCCTTAGTTGCCAGTAGAGTAGCCTTGCTATCTGATAGAATATAAATGTCCTTGTTGGTTATAGATCTGTTTATATTTTCTCTGATGCATAGTTCTATAGTGAATATTTCGGCTTGGAATATGAATGACGGTTTTCGTAGTAGCACCGTGTAACTAACTCCTTCATCAGTCTTGGATCCGTCTGTGTTCCACACATGGTTTCTTCCGTTCCCAGTAATTGCCATCTGGGAATGTAATGAAGTTAGATCTTGGCAGACATTTGTCCGTAATTGTTATTCCTAGTAGTTCATTACTTTTAAGTTCATGTACAATATCCGAGTGAACTAGCTTGGAATTTGAGTTATCTTCTGCGATGAGCAAAACGGCCTTAACCATAGCTTCTTTCTTTATATGAAGATATAGAGGGAGTAGGTTAAGAATAACCTCTAGCGCTGTAGTACTCGAAGGAGAAGCTTTCATTGCACCTCTTGTGTATAGACAGGCTAGTCTTTGTAGTTTATTGAGCCTGTCATGTGTCATAATTCCAGGTAAGTTGTTCATCTAGTGTTAGGCCAAGGTATTCGACCTCCTAAGAGATTCTATTGTTTCACCAAAGAGTCTAGGTACTTTAATCTTTCTCGCTTTCTTCTTTTGTGAATACAACTATGGTACTTTTTTTTGGTTGACGTTAAGGCCGAATTTTTGGCACCAGTCAGCAACTAGATTCAAGACTCTCTGGAGGAGACCCGAGATTGTTTCTTCGAATTTTCCGCTAATTAATATCGCAATATCATCTGCGTAGCCTTGGACATAAGAAAGGAGACCCTCTGAACTGCGCCAACTACAGAGGTATCAGTCTCCTCATTATCGCATATAAGATCCTGTCTGCCGTACTATCTGAACGCCTAAAACCGATCGTCAACAACCTGATAGGTCCTCATCAGTGCAGCTTCAGGCAGGAAAAGTTCACCATTGACCAAATATTCACACAACGGCAGATCTTGGAAAAGATCCATGAATATAAAATCGATACGCATCACCTCTTCATCGATTTCAAAGTTGCCTATGATAGCGTGTATAGAGACGAGGTATACAGAGCCATGTCTAGTCTTGACATAACTGCCACGCTTGTCCGTTTATGCAGATTGACGATGGAGGACTCTCGGTGCTCCGTCAAAGTCGGTAAGAACATCACCGAACCGTTCAATGTCAGAAAAGGTCTTAGATAAGGTGATGCACTATCTTGCGATCTCTTTAACATAGTACTTGAGAGAATTGTATCTTTTACAAATCTGTACAACTACTCGCTTATGCCGATGACATTGACATAATCGGAAGAACTCAGCGGGCCGTCAATGGGGCATTTACGAGTATTGAGATCGAGGCAGCAAAGATGGGTCTAGCGGTCAATGAAAGCAAAACAAAATATATGCTGTCCACAAAAAAGGACACCCAACATCGGCGTCTTGGACAGAACGCCACAATAGACAGATATTTTGAAGCAGTAAAGGATTTCGTCTACCTAGGCTCTATGGTGAACTCCGCAAACGACATCAGTAGGGAGATCACACGAAGAATTACTCTTGCCAATCGTTATTTCTATGGGGTAAAATGGCAATTGAGTAGCAAAGCCCTATCTCGAATTACTAAGGTAACTCTTTATAAGACACTATCATCCCAGTCCTGCTGTATAGCCCGTTTGCATAGACGGTGAGTGGAGGAGAAGATACAACGCCGAACTATATGGCCTATATATGGACATCGACTTAGCCAGAAGAGTTCACATACAGCGGCTAAGATGGTTGGGTCATGTAGAGTGGATGGACCTCGTTCGTCAAGAAAGTCTTCGAATCCACCCCGGACGGACGGCGCAGTAGAGGACGACCTCGCGGTAGGTGGCGCAAACAAGTGGAGGGGGACCTCAACCAACTTGGCGTGCGCAATCGGAGGCATCTGGCTCGTAACCGTGCTAGCTGGAGTGGTTTGTTGGTTAAGGCCCAGTTCCACCCCTGACTGTAACGCCACCTAGGTATGTAAGTAAGTAAGTATCTGTGGATATAAAAGCATTAATTGCTGAGTGTATTCAGCAGTTCAGCTAATCTTATTTATGTCAGGCATTAGCCTGTAGGAAGGCTCACCTGGCCTTCTGTTGACTACTATTTGTCATTCCCACTGCTGCGAAAAGACTCCCTATTCGATGAAGCTAAAGAATCACTTACTGTCCCAACCACTCGGACACTAAAAGGGTTCAAGACACCATTCCCGAAAACCTTAAGAATACCAATGGTCAAGTAAAAATACACTTTTGTGACGTTTATGACACAAATAATATACTACATGAGTCACGTAAGAAAAATTCTAAATTCATTACTCCCCACGATGCCATGGATCTAATTTTAAAAAGATTTACTACTTCCCATCTGCGTTCAGTTAAAATTGTCTCGTGGCAAAATCAATTACACCACAGAATAAAAATAGAAGGACACCTTTGGCATTAGATGGCCCAATATACACTTAATCAGTTTAAATCAGTTCTCAAACAATTTCCGGGCGACTCAATTAAGTCCAAGGGCTTTCACCAAAGTATCAGATACATCCGCCCCTATCATCTGCATCTGCCGAAACCGTTGGTCGGAACGGATGTCTTTGTGACCCAAACAATGTGTGCACCCACACAATGTATTCAAAAATAGATATCGAACGCACGCCGTATATCCCATCCATTGGACATGGTTTTCGCCGTTGAGAAATTGATAAAATACCACAACAAGGATACGCTTCCTTCCTACCCGAGCCGAGGACATTGTTGAATGCAAAGTGGATGGAATAAATTTTCCGTAAACATCATCGGAGGAGCAGCGCTGCCAACAGGATTCCAATTTCCATTTTCGAATGCAAATTATCTTGGCTTTGGTGGAGTAAACGGGCCAACAAAACGAATTCTAAATTGCCAAACGCACACCACTGTATATCAATTGAGGTGAGCTGGAGGATGTTTGGCTAGAGGGTAGCTATAAGTGGATGATTTCAGAGAGAGAGCAAAATTCATGGAGGAACTTAACTAGCATTCCAATCGAAGTAAATCATTTCTCCTTGGTTTGATGAAGACAAACAGTTCGTTGCGTCTCATTTTACTTTTCTGTGCCAATATTTAACTTGTCTGCCAGGAGATGCTCATTATAGATTTTAGTCCATTGAGTTTGGTTTACATTGGTTTCGACTTTTAATTGAATAACTAAATCAACAAACGGTAAGTGGGTACTACTAGAAAAAAAAAAACTAAGATTATAGATCTGAGGTGGGTGGAGCGAAATAATGAGACAGGTACACTGGAACACCCAGGGTAAGGAATTTCGAAAAAATGGATAACAGCAAGGCACAAAACCTTCAGTGAGACAAAATACAGACAACCGCAAACTCTAGGAAGGAATGCTTGATGGAGAGAATCCTGAAACCAAAGGCATGTCAGTGGTGATTTCGCCCATTTTGTCGTAGATTCATTAGGCATTATCATTAAAAGGCCATAAAGCCACTGCCCAAAGTGAGGCAGTATAACCTTACGACACCGGTTTTTTTTTTTTTTTTTTTTAAATGAAGCCGGTTCTTCTTCAGACAGTATTCATCTAAGAATATTAGGAGTCTAGCCATCGAGTGCAACTCCAAATTATTTGTAATGGTCTTGGTTTCTTCTCCTCTTTGCCATATTCATTTAGAAGATTTCCAGGATTGGGTGAGTGAACTTCTAATCAAAACAAAACACCCGACTGTTCATCGCATCTTTCTTCCAAGCTATTCGCTTTTTTTTTACTTAGTGTCAAGTGAGAATAGTATATACTGAGAACATGGATGAAGGTTGAGATTGTTTTGATACAGACAGCCATAGCACCGCGAGTGACTTTAGGTCAATATGTCGTACCTCCTTCGTCTTGAAATACTGACAGTCATACACATTTGTAGCAAACTTAGTTTTGATAAGTTATCTCCAGCACAGCATACTTATACGAAGGGTTAACTTGTGGAGATAGCAGTGCGTTGAGTCATCACTGAAAAATAAAGAAGATGCGGGTGCAGGACCATAACAAACCTGAATGTGAACCATATCCTTATCATTTGGATAGCGAATATGTAAAAAGAAAGTCACATCAAAACTGAACTACCAAAATCAGAGAAAGGGTCTTAAATCGAAAGGAACTATCAGTTCAATATTAACGTACAATATCGCGGGCAAGTCATTGAAATTCAGAAATTTTCACCTCGGTCAAGGTGCTGAGCTCGAAGGGTATAAGATCAAAACTGGTATAGGAATATCTTAGGCAGATCAACAGACTGGGCCATGCTAACAGAATAATACTCTACTGTGTACCAAGACATGTTGGACCTCACGGAAATGAAGTAGCGGACGACTAGCAAGAGCGGCTTAGAAGCGCCGCTCTTGGAGATGGAACATTTATGTGGGCTTAAATTGCACAAAAATAGAGAACAACTGAAAAGAGAACAAGAGAGTAAGCATTGGGATAGAAAAGACTAAACTGAAATAGGCCAAAGAACTTTTAGGGAACTATAACCGGAAAAAAAGTAGAGTCTCTTTAAACGCTAGCAAAAATTGACTTCCTATTCCTACAGGTATGCTTACGAGTCACTGTGATCAGTGACGTCTCAGAAAACTGGTCATAGAAGAGAATAGACGCTGCAGATTCTGTAGGGACCTCGAAGAAGCACCAGAATACCTTCTTAATGCGAAGCATTAATCCACAACAGAAGACTCTAGCTGGGAACATATACCAGAGACGAGGCTACTATTGTTGAATCCACTTCAGATACTCCGGTTTATTAAAGCAGTAAGACAAAAGGATTTACTCCAGTTCAAGTATCTCATCGCATAAATTATGCCGCAGTGAGCTTGTACTCCATCAATCACACATTTGCATTAAATCACGCTCAGAATCTATGGCAGTGACAGAGAAATTGGAGGCTGAATATTAACGAAAGAATTCGAAAGGTAACCTGGAGCTGGAGACCATGGCTTATTCATTCTACCGGATTTGCACGGCTTTCACGAGATCATTTCTCACGTTGCTAGCAATATCACCAAATTATTAGCCATTGCGAAAGTACAAAGGGTAGTGTGCATTGAAGCTACCAGTGCAATAATAACTGTCCTCAATCTACTTTCGATAGACCTTCTTATACAAGAATCGGGGGTTATATATGAAAAAGCTATCAGATAGTTGAAAGCCGAATACAACGAGCCCTTAAAAAAAAATTGATGCGATAGTCAAAGGAATAGTTAGGGGTTTGATCCAGAAATGGAGTGCTACTAAACATCAGAAATGGTGGTCAACTGTAGACGGATTTAGACAAAATGGCGCAAGGCTCTACTAAACGAAATGTTCTAATCATGGACCGAGGAGCACTCGAATTATTAGCAGCAATGGTCACCTTGGTAGTAACTTCAGATATCATTTATAGAAGATGAGTTTTCTGGAAGTAGGCACATAAATTATGGCAATATCCGGCACTAGGCAGCAGGAGAAGAAAGATATTGGGCTAGCACTGGTTAGAAAACGAGCGGATTAGCCAGATTACTTTTAAAAAAAACCAACATCCTCACGGGGGTTCGAAGCCAGTTTCTTCTTCATCACTGCAGGAGTACTTCAAGTAGCTCCATATGAGTACCAATGGCTCAGTGTATACGAAGATCTTAGAAACGTAATTTGTAGAATGGATCTATTTGCAACTAGCCATTGGTTTTAAGTACTGCTGAATGGGACGTTTCCAAAGGGAAGGGCTTGGGAATGATCCGGACGACATGCTATAGTTTAAGGAACAGGTTTGATATTTCAGGAAATATTCTATCATTCTCGGCTGGTATAAGCGGCAAATTGTTAAGTCACTGTCACTTCTTTCAGGAGCTCTGAGTTTTAGTAGTTACTAACAGATGTTACACAATGCCTCAGCCCTGAAGACCAAAACTTAACGAAAACTTAAAACACTTGAAGAGCTGTGATGAAATACAAGGAGTGCCTAGGCAACTACTGACTGACATAACCCCATTTCAAATCTTTAACCAAGAAAAGAAAATTGCGAAAGCGAGAAAGTATCAAGCTCGTAATCCATAGCCGTCTACACTGACGGATTTAAAAAAGCGATTAGTGAAGTGAAGATATCTTTCCTGACTAACTCCTGGGCTTATTTAAATATGTCAGACTTTCGAACCACAGCATCGTTTTTCAAACGGATGTTTTAGCAGTAGCAATATCCCCATTGATAACCAGGCAGGGGGGTAATCGATAACTGCAAAGTGGCAGACGAAGCGACATCAAAGTTTTTGCAATGAATCATGTCTATGATGATGAGGGCATACCAGACAAGAAAGAAATTTTCACACTATATTTGGAGCAAGCTGATCATTCAGTAAACATTTCACATTGCGAAATTAAGGACGCAACAGGAAATAAAGCTTCAATAGTGGCAAATACTAGAGACTCTTATGAACTTAAATGAAATATCTCTTTACCCTCATATGAGAAATCACGGGTCATAACACTCGGCGGTGCTTACGACTATGACTAACAGTAGACTAACAGTAGACGAAAGATAGCAAAGGAGTCCATGAGGATATAACCCCCTTTTCTTGCACCGTTAAAGCCTATTTTACCTAAGAAAAAAATATCCCCATTCCCATATGGGTATCAAAATGGGTCTACATTGATCTTAGTGTGGTGTAGAGGATTATGTCCCCTTTTCTCGAAGCTACTTTCACAACTTCATCTAGTTCTTGCACCGAAAAGATTGCTTGTCTAGATTTTGAGAGCGTGCTTGCTGATTTATTTTAATGGATAGTTCAACCGCGACGATGTTGCATGAATGTCTATTCCTAAATTTAAGTCTCATAACATATGTACGAGTATATGTACGAGTAGGTAGTAGATTTGGGAATATTTTTAGAGAATATCAACAATCACATCAGAAACGGATGTGACCTTCTACGCATGCAAAAAAGAACTCAGTAACACCTGGAGTCTCAGTCTGCATTGAGATAACCGGATATCTAAGACCGATATCTACATCAGCATTGAAGACTATGTTAAATCCCATATTGCGGAAATTGTGATCGCATTTAGGAAAGTGAGGCAATAGTCAGCAGCTTTCTAAACTTACGTTACTCTCTTCCGGGGTCAAGGGTCCTTAATTGGCAGAAGCAGAAATAGTCTTCATAAGAGACTACCACAGAAGCCACAGAAGCTATGGACTGATAGCTAGGGTAGTGGACGACGAAGGCGCAATGAGGAGCCTGAGAGCATGGCAGCAGCGTTGGAACTTTTCGACCAAAGGCCGACGGACCTATCACCTTATCCCTGTCACCGAAACTTGGAAAAGGCGCAAACATGGACAAAAAGACTTCTACTTAATGCAGGTTTTAACAGGGCATGGCTGTTTCCGATTATACCTCTATCGGTTCAATCACGGTGACTCCCCAATGTGCCAGTACTGCACAGATGCTGTGGAAGATATGGAGCATGTGTTCGCTAGTGCCCGCGGTTCCACACTCAACGGGAGATGCTGATTGGAGAACTGGAAGGATCACCAACACCAAAAAATCTAATGGCGTACATGCTAGATTCTAGGATAAAATGGAATGCAGTGTGTGGGAAAGAAATGAAAACCAAGAAAGGCAACAAAACTACATGGTGAGCGTATAAACGTAACGCACACAAGAAGCATAGCATTAACTGCTTACCAGCCCCGCGAAGTAGTACCTAACGGCTGTCCCCCGCGGGGAGAGTGGTAGAAGTGTGCAGGGTGTGGATTAGTACGTAGGCGCATTCCTGCCATCGTTTATTCGGGCTTGCGAATCGTGCGTGGTAGTAGTTCGGGCTACTAGTATCTTTCGAAGATTACCACATCCCTTGGCGCAAGCATTACAGAGTTTAAGCATTTCTTTTCTTTTAACATCGTCTAGTAATGAATTAAATCGACGATGTCTCCTATACTAAAGTGATTTTGAGCGGCTGACGAATTTTAACGCCGCAAACTGAAATCATTTGATTTTCGGAGCTGGTACGGATGTAGCTGTCCTACGCGTCTGACTCCAATTGTCAGATAGCTTATCGCTTCACTATATTCGAAGTCATGTTTAACTATATACTTAAGTGCATCTGAACAAAAAAAAAAACATATGCCTAAATGGTGCAATCGATTACATCTCGTGATAGCTTCATGTCCTTGTCTTGCCACTTTTGTAGCATTTCAATATGACTCCGATTGCAGCATGGGAAAAGTTTTGGCATAGAATATATTTTGACACCCTACTCCAGGTGCAAACAAAATTAAAGAGCCTTGGCGCTTATATCCTTAAAGACTTTTATAACGTCCTTAAGAAATTAATTTCCATAGGCTCTGCTCTCATCCGCCCCAAATTTTTCCATGGAAATGTTGCTGCCATTGATGCTTGAGCCATCCAATTAACAGATTTTCATCTATTTCTTCTTCAAGCCACAAAGTTTTCGTGTCTAAGACAGCAATGCTAAGATGGAAAGAGGACTGACGGCTGACAGACTGACGGCATTTGCCCCTGTTAATAGAATTCGTATAAAATAGTTTGAACATTTATTTAATGGTTAAATAGTGGCTTCGCTCCTTGAAGTTATACGAACAAATGGAATAGTCCAAATTTTTTTTTTTAATCACAAATATTCACTTGTAAATAGGTAAAAACTAAACACACTGCTATCGGTGCTATCTCTCTAACTAGCTGACAAGGACATGCTTCGTTGCATGTAAACTCATGGCGGGTGAATTATCGACTTAGTAATTCTGCACCACTAAATGTCATTTAGTTTTCCTGTAATTCGCTATTTTAGCTGTCAACAACATTTTGCGGTTTTCATATTTAGGACACGAAAGGGATTAGAGAGGATTATAGTCCGAGAACCGCACATTACAGATAGCCACCGCATCGGTCATAAATTTTGGAAAAATAAATTGCGACATCCTAGTTAGATATTCAAATTCATAAATGTAGCTGCGAAAGTTTATCATTCATAACGTACACGAGGACAAATTTGGGGATAATTTGAGTGACTTCTGCCAATGAATGTTACGGGAAACCGCTATTAATAATAGGGTGGGACAACTGCAGGAAGTCTATGGGGGTTATTTCGTGGAATTATTAAAATGTTTGAGGTAAAACCTTAAAGGTGCAGTATAGTGTTTATATGTGATAGGGTTTTCCCTCCAGGATAGGGGAATCGGTATGACGTATTCTATAATTTGCTTTATATAAATGTAGATCCTAGCAAGCTCTAAGGAAATTACTCATACTATTTTATATGATATTCCAAGAATATGAACCGATAAAGTCTAAAAAAAGCTACGTGTTACATTAAAGCTCGATTCGTAGTACCTTTGCACAGAAATCAGATTTTTGTACTTTTTTGAAAATATTACCCCTAACCCAACAATCTTCATCAAAACAATGCTCCAGTTTCTAAAATGAGAAACATAAAGTCTCACGTAATCGTAGTGGACACTGTTTACGCAATAATTTCCTACCGAACTATCTAAAGTGTATCTCTGACGAAATCAAAATCGTTTGCATAACTTAGGCTTTTCCAACGTTATCTCGGAAATTTCACGGTCATTTGATTTTCCATACTCATAGCTCAGTAACACTCCATTACCAGATAAGATTAAGTAACATGCGCCACCAAGCCTCATTTGCATAGAACAGTAATGATCCGGCAAAATATTGAAATATCTAACACCTTCTAGCGAACCGACACCGCCGACCGTCAGGGGGTGTTTATCTATTCAAATTAGTTTCTTTTTCGCTTTATCCCTCTTCACAAGTAATATAATAATATGAACCTCAAATTGAAGCTTTTTACACCTTCAAGTGCAAATGTGCCCCTTGGCACTGGCGATTTCATTTTAATTAACAGAGGGAACTTAATGGCTGTTAGTCATTCGCCAGGGATGGTGTGAGGGTAATGGCACACAAAGGCGCTGAAATTTTTATTTATTTTTGGCAAGTATATGACCCGTTACTTTCCATATGGTCTCTAATAATATGGACCTATTGTTGTGATATATCCTAGAATTTTTTTAATTCCTATGACAACAACTTTTGTTGCCACTTTCCGGTAGATTAAATATTGCTAAATACTGGACAAATGGACAATAAGAAGAAAAATAATTACAAAATTCATAAAATTCACAAAATACAGCATTGGCATTTGCCGTCAGCCGGATAGAAGAGATTTACAATTCGTAGCAGGGTATCATAGAAAATGTGATAAATAGTTAATTTTACTTTTTTTAATGCATATACAAATGTGATTTAACATGATTGGTCTACTATTTGCTGTCGATATTTCAATGATAACTTTAAGTAGCTAGACATTGTATTCCAATTTTGGCCATTTAGGATTGAAATGATTTCGCTTGTTGATAAACTATGTTTTCCCCAATGTGCTGTTCTAATCCCCTTCAGTATTGGACATAGTATTCCGATTAGGTGATGTACGTCTTCAATAGCTCGTAGATTGCACAAAGAACATTCTGCCTCCTCGTTCTGGATGGTTATATGCGGCCTGTAATTTAACTGCAAAAGCTCCCCTCTGGTCTTAAATATCATTGATATTGTGTATATGGTGTTTTGATCGTGAAAGTAATTTTTTTCACCTAGGTCGTATTGTAGCGTACAATACGAATGTCTAGTTAGGCTTTGCTGGGCTTTTACTCTAAACGCGGCACGGGTGAATAAATCAATCTTCGCTAGCAGTTCCTTTAAAGTCGTTTTCCATGTTGTTTCATTGTAGGGTGTTAGTTCGACGTCATGTTCGTTGCACAATCTAGACCATTCATTGAAAAATTGTAGTTTACGGCGTATATGGTGCATTGCGACGATATGTGGCAGACGTTGGCTCGGAAGGGACATTACTTTTACAATGTACAAAAAGTGCAGTCGTAGTGTATAGATATATAATGGGGGCAGTCCGGTTTCCACGTGGAGCATATAGTTTGGGGTGTTTTCCGGCAATCTAAATATTTTTTTAATGAAGTACCTCAACAACTTTTCAACTTCTTCATATTGGTAGATGCCCCACACTTGGGCTGCATAGCACATGATCGACCTCGCTACTGCTTCAAAGATTTTTTATTTTGTGCTTAAAGCAATATTTTTTTTACAGAGTATGCCTCTCCAACTACAGTTGATTGCTCTTTTTGCCTCTTTTAATTTTTTCTTGCAGGTGTTTTTTGAAAGTCAGTCGCGGTGTTGCTATGACCCTGAGGTACTTGTACTCCTTTACATTTTCTAATTCTTCGCTTTGCCAAGTCAACCTTTTATTCCTTGCGAATCACCCAAAACTATTCCGAAAGACCATCATTTTTGCTTTATTTGTGTTCACTTGTAAGTCCTACAAACTGCAGTATTGTTCTAATTTGTTGACCATGTTTTGCATCATGGTTGGCGTTTCCGATAGAATGACTATGTCATCCGCGTACATAAGGAGTTTTACTTTTACCCCGTCAAACTCAATTCCCCCAGGCAAGAAGGTTGGCAGGTCATCCAAAAACAGAGAGAAGAGTAGGGGACTCATGAGGCATCTTTGTTTAACGCCCATTCGCGAATCAAACCAGTTTGACACGTTGTGACCATCCCATACTGCAGTTCTGTTTTCATCGTAAGGACTTTGTATAACCTTAAGTACTTTCGTTGACACTCCCAGATTACTAAGTTTATAGAACAGCGATTTTCTGGCAATGGAGTCGAAAGCCTTGAAGTCTACGAAGAACGCGTGTAGTTGTTTGCCCTTGTCGAGATAAGTCTTAGCCATACTGGTCAGAGTGAAGATATTATCCACTGTGGAGTAGTTCTTTCTGAATCCCGCTTGAAACTCACTGAGTAGTTCGTATGCCTGCACCCATGCGGACAGCCGATCCAAGATGATTCCGGTGAAGATTTTCATTATAGAGTTCAGGAAGGTTATGCCCCTGTAGTTACTCGGATCACAGCGATCTCCTTTTTTGAACAGTGGGAAGATTATATTTCTCTCAAAGCTGGGCGGCACTTCCCCCACCTCGAAAATGAAATTGTAAGCAACCGTAAGTTTTTCTATGAATTCATTCCTAGCGTACTTGATGAATTCGTACGGTATGCGATCCTCTCCTGGGGCTTTATTTAAGTTGCATAGATGTATAACTGTGCAGACTTCTTGACGACGACGTAATTTTGCAATCCAGTACATCCACTCTCTGGTAAGGTAGCGCATAATGTAGTTGACTTCTCGTGTATGGCGGGTTAAGCAGTTGTTCAAAATGCTCGGCTAAGATCGATGCTTCCACTTGAATGCGACTTGTAAGTGTTTGGCCGTTGAGTGTTCTTGCCAATTTCCCAAAGGAACGGCTGTCTTTAACTCTTAGAATCTCCATCGTCAGCTGCTGAGTGTACCTTTTTTGTTTCTCCTTGCATATCATTTTATATACTTTATTTGACTGTTGATACATGGCTTTGGCGGAGTTGTTACCTGTTTCTCTTAACAAGCGTAAATAAGTAAAAGCTTTTCTCCTTGCTAACTCACATTCCCAGTCGTACCATACTTGTTTCTTTTGCAATCTTCTCACATGTTGCGCTAGCATGGCTGCGTCTGAGATACAAGCGGTAAGTATGTCTGGTCCGCGAATTGAATTGATCTCCGAGTCGCTTAACACACTGAGCTTCTGGTTTAAAAGAAATTTGTATCTAGATGCAAAACTTTCCTTCCATTTAACTTTGGGTAATAATTGATTCTGTGTGGGCGGCGATTGTCGGGGAGTCTAAATTCTTACTGTAATAGCTAAGGGTAGGTGATTCGAGTAGTTTATCTCGTCGACGTAGAAGTCTGTTATATTCTTAAGCCACTTTCCCTGCCCCAAACAGTAGTCAATGGTCGAGCATGCAGTAACTCTAATATAATATGTTAAGTGGCCTTTAGTGTCAATTTTGAAAAGACCGTTTATTACTGTTAAGCCAGTAGATTCGCACATTTCAACGAGTTTTTTTCCATTACTATCAATTTGGTTGTCTTCTGCGCATCTGGTTTCCTTCATTGATTTTGGTAAAAGTCCTGATTCCACTTCTAAGATCTGCGTATTTCCTACTCTTCCGTTGAAATCTCCAACAGCCATTATGTTTTCGTTTCCAGATCCTAATAAGAAGTTATACAGCCTCCCAAAATCTTCCATCCATTTGTTGCAATTGATGTATACCGGGATTATGTACATTCTAGATTTTTCGGTTTCGACTTCTACTAAAATTTTATCGAGTTATTTTTTATTTAGTTAATTTTTTTCTTATTGTCCAATAAAATCACAATTATTACTTACTTACTTACTTACTGGACAAATGGAATTTTTCTAAAATTTGATTTCATGATGTAAACATTGGAAATATTGTACAAGAATCAAATTATAAACAAAATAATTATGCATGGCACTGCCCACTGCCAAGTAGACAACTAAATGAATAACTTGTTTTTAATGTTAAGATCTGCAAGCAACACGAAACTAAACAACATGTATCTGTGACAATATGATAAGAAATTTTCCTTTACTTACTTACTTAGGTGGCGCTACAGTTCGGGGTGAACCTGGGCCTCAACCAACAAGCCTCTCCATTTAGCTCGGTCTTTAGCTAGTTGCCTCCAGTTACGCACTCCAAGTTGGTCGAGGTCCCCTTGAACTTGTGCGTGCCACCTACGGCGATGATTCCTTCTACTGCGTCGTCCCTCGGGGTTAGATTCGAAGACTCTGCGGGCCGGAGCGTTGGTGTCCATTCGCTCTACATGTCCTAGCCATCTCAGATGTCCAATACGCAGTTTCTTGACTAGGTCGATGTCGCTGTACAGCTCGTATAGTTCGTGATTGAATCTTCTCCTCCAAAACCCGTCAACGGAAACGGGACCGAAAATCTTACGATGAATTTTTCTCTCGAAGCGACCAAGGAAATTTTCCTTTAGAAGTTCTCATTTAATATCCTTCTCTGTACACTCTGTAGGACAGCTTTATAGTACTGATAGAGTAGGGGTACTTCCAATTCATTGAGTAACACTAAAGTTTCGTTATCCGTTAATATGTCAAAGGTGAAGAAATACCTCCTTATTTCTTTCAGGATTGGGCGCCTTCCAACAAAATGTAAAACGTCTTCTCTTTCCTCCAGGTTGCATAAACCGCATAAATTTGGAAGATCCACTCGATGCGGAATATAATTCAAATTGAGCAGTTCTCCTCGTAACTTGGCCATCATTGAGATTCCGCCCACTCTGAGGTCACCTCGAACGTAGTTTTTAAGCGGCAAGTTATGGCATAATCGGCTGTAAACCTTCCTATGCTGTGATCACGAAGCTTCACTTAGGTAGCATTCTGTATATTGCAAGTCCGTTGCTGTGATTAGTCAATAATGTGCTGGTTTCCAATCTGCTATTTATGCGATATCCAAACTAAGTTCGATTCCACAGCTCCTTGTTAATTCCAACAAATCGCCGTACCAGCTGGTCCCGTTCTGAATAGGTTGTAGAGCTGCTTTTTTCGGTAGCCGGTCATTACTTATATTTAAAAAAAAAAATATTTGGTGCAATAGCTCTTTGAGTGCTTAGGCCTAGCTTCTCGCAACCACTCATGTTGTGTGCGTTATATTTTTCACAAGAATGGAAGGGACTTACAGTTAAGTGCCGTATCCGAAGGGCAATTTGTTTTGAGAAGCTTTTTCGAGACAACAATACTCTCGGATGTTTGTCAGACGCTGGCAAGAGGTGGGACCGTGAAAAAACGTTTTGGTGTTTTCTGGGATTCGAATTTGGAACCTCACGCACAGTGATCCGACACACTAAGCACTTATGCCACGGCGCCCACTATATTTATATTTCGTACTTTTATAATATAATCAATCTACAGCTTAAGTGTTTTCACAAACAACGGGGACAAACTCGTTTCCAGCATAATCACGTACTTAGGTGTGCTTGCTGGTAAGTGAAAAATTCGGTTAACGAAGTATCTCAACAGCTTCTCGACCGTTTCGTAATCCTTGCATCCCAAAATTTGCGCTCCATACAGATACAGCTCCAAAGACTTTAAATTTACAACTCTGTGCAACGCTTCGATTATCGAAGCAACTCTTTCAGGTGACACTGATTGCGCTCTTAGCTTTAGAGAGCCTTATCTTTAGATGCATTTCCATGCATAAGCTCTAAAATAACGCCAAGACATTTATATTCCTTAACCACTTCTATCCTCTCACCATTATTGCACCACCTTTCATTAGCGCAATACCTTTCACCATCTCCCTTTAAATAAGTATTCTGTATTTATCGAGATTAACTACTAATTTCCACATTTCATAATACTGATACAGACGATATATCATAAGTTGATGCGGCTCAGGCGTGTATGCATGCAAAACTATTTCATCAGCAAATAGTAAAGCCTTGATGTCCGACCCGCATACTCAATAACAAAAACTGAACATACCTATGAGTTTATTTTAAAAATTTTTAGGCCAACTTCACACATAAGTATCTGGCATCGAAACATTACCTTGTTATTCCGGCTCGAAATGTACAGAACTAAATGACAGCTTTCACACTATTCATACGGCATCGGATGTACAACCTAGCATACAACTAAAATATCCGATTTGGCATACGTCTAACTAAAGAAACATTTATACAGATATTAATATAAATTGGTTTGCCAGTTTAACTCAATACATGGACAACGTTTTTTAAAAATCATTCAAAAGTTATGATGGACTGGAACCTGCATTGCGATTGATCGGGAAACTACTGACTGCCCAAAACCTGGCTTGGGCCAGTAGCGCAACAATCAAGTTCGTGATGAAGTGCTTACTTTACCTCCTAGTGGTGGTCCCCGGGCAACTATACGTATAAACCCTTATACGTATAGGCCAAAATTGTAAGTGCGGGTTGTCTAGGGCCTTGATTCTAGGCTAGGTAACGTGGGCCAGCAACCTGCGTTACTGAAACCAGCTCGCTACTGAAACCGACACTATGCCTCGGATAAGGACTGATCACATGTTGACGACTTTTGGCTATTGTACCCGGACAAAGATAGGTTTCTGGAATGTAAAGACGCTCCTCGACTCGGGAAGAGAAGGTCCTTACAATGCCAGATTCCTCCAACTGGAAAAGGAATTCATGCGATATAAACTGGACATTTTGGGGGTAAGTGAAGTAAGATGGTTAGAAGCGGGCGAGTACCAGTCTCCAACGCGTAACACTGTACTACTCTATTCTGGAAGACCATCCGGAAGTCCGCGGGAATATGGAGTCGGACTACTGCTAACAACAACAGCACGCAAGGGCCTGATTTCCTGGCAGCCTCATGGTGATAGGATTTTGACGGCCAGATTCCGGACTAGAGTACGACGCGTCACCATCATACAGTGTTACGCCCCAACGAATAGTTCGTCTGAGGACGAAAAGGAGAGCTTCTACAATCTCTTAAGCGCCGTCTTCAACACAACACCAAATGGAGACATTGTCATAGTGATGGGGGATTTGAATGCCAAGGTAGGCAGCGACAACGGAGGGCTCAAGCATGTAATCGGGAAGCATGGACTAGGCAACCGCAATGACAACGGCGAAAGGTTTGTGGATTTCTGCAGTGCCAACCGCCTTGTGATAGGTGGCACCATGTTTGAGCACAAGACCTGCCACAAAGTCAGCTGGGTTTCCAATGACAGGCAAGCAACCTCCAACCAAATTGACCATTTTGCTATCAGCCGCCGCTTTAGAAGCAGTCTCCTGGACGTCCGAAACAGACGAGGGGCAGATGTGGGGATAGTACGTGATCACCATCTTATAATAGCTACTCTCCAACTACGCACTGCTGCAGTTCGAAGATCCCACGACAACACAAGAATGCCCAGGTTCAACATCGATAGACTTAGTGATCCCTCAGTGCGCCAACAATTAAGGGAGCACTTTTCGCAAGGTATGGAAGCAATCAGCAGCTCAATGCCCGCAACCATCCAAGACCATTGGTGTGCTGTGAAAAATGTTTTTACATCTGGTGCTGAAAGAATTGTCGGTCGATCGCAGGGAAGACATAGGGCGTGGCTTTCCGAGGATACCTGGAGAAGGATTGACGAACGAAAACAGCTAAAAGCTCGCGTTGCAGCTACCCCAGCAGCAGGGAGAAGCGAGCTAGAGTCCCTATATCGCATGAAGATGAGAGAAGTTCAGCGTAGCGTGCGACGTGACAAGCGCAACTACATCAACGCGCTGGCTACAGAAGCAGAAGAAGCTGCACGGAGGTGCGACAGCAGGACTGTCTACAGAATCACAAAAGAGCTGACAGGTGGTCGCAGCTCCAGCCAATACCTAGTGAAAAGCCTAGACGGCTCCTTGCTCATTTCGGATGAGGACCAGCTCAAGAGATGGAAAGAGCATTTTGCTACGGTTTTGAACCGTGTATTCGCTAGCGATATGCTCCCAAATCAGACTGAGATGCCCGAGGTGAGAAGTTCCCGAATACGCACCACGACTCCCAGTAAAGATGAGATCATTACCGCGATCAAGGCACTCAAAACCAACAAGGCGGTAGGACTTGACGGTATTCCAGCAGAGCTCTTACGAGCAACGCCAACAACATCGGCTGAGCTTCTGCTTCCACTTATAGATAGAGCTTGGGAAGCTGAGAGCTTTCCTAACGAGTGGAAAAAGGGAATGATCGTCAAGCTTCCTAAGAAAGGAAATTTAATGGAGTGCGGAAACTGGAGGGGTATCTGCGTGCTGCCTGCTGTAGCTAAGATAATAGCTAAAATCATCCTTGAGCGAATCAAACAACATCTCGAAGACACACTCGATGCCGAACAAGCAGGTTTCCGCTCTGGATCCTCCTGTGTCGACCACATCAACACCCTGCGGATTATCATCGAACAGTGTGTTGAATATCGATCGCCACTGCACCTGCTGTTCATCGATTTTGAGAAGGCGTTCGATAGTGTCAACAGGGAGTTTATTTGGCGTGCCTTACGCAGAAGAGGCATTCCCGATAAACTAATTGCTATTATCAAAGCTACATATGAAGGCTCCAAATGTCACGTTCTGCACAGGGGAAGGTTGTCTGAGGAATTTGAGATCCAAAGTGGGGTAAGACAAGGCTGTATCCTTTCACCAATATTTTTCCTATTGGTGATTAGCGATGTGCTTCATGCAGCTTTGTCGACGGGAAACGGAGGAATTCGATGGACTCTTACATCTCAACTGAAGCATCTTGACTACGCAGACGATGTATGCTTACTCTCCCACAGAATTATGGACCTCCACCAAATGACAGCAGATGTGGAGAGGGAGGCAGGTGTCGTCGGGCTGAAAATTAACACGACAAAAACTAAAATCATCAGCCTTGGAACTAACTCATCGGCTCAAATATGCATTGCTGGACAACCGGTAGAGAGAGTAGAGGATTTCCAGTATCTTGGGAGCATTGTCTCGACCGATGGTGGAACTGAATTGGATATAGCCAACAGGATCGCCAAAGCAAAGTCCGCGTTTGGGATGTTGTCCAAAATATGGCGAAGCAATGCAATCAGTTTGAGTACCAAAATAAGACTGTTCCGCTCCAACGTTGAATCCGTGCTGTTATATGGTTGCAGCACGTGGAGAGTGACTACTACTATCACCAGAAAGCTGCAAACGTTCGTTAATATGTGCCTGCGCAATATCTTAATGATTTTCTGGCCCAATCGTATCTCTAACGAACACCTTTACGAGAGAACGGGTCAGGAACCAATAGGCACAACTATCCAACGGCGGAAGTGGCAGTGGATTGGTCACACGTTCCGAAAGGGTGACAGCTCCATAGCGAACCATGCTATGCAATGGAACCCTCTAACTCAGGATGGCAGAAGACCTGGCGGTCCGCGGAAAACATGGCGCAGAACAGTCGAGAAGGAGGCACGGCAGTTAGGGAAAAGTTGGGGAGAACTCAGACACATTGCCAGAAACCGTACACGATGGCGCGTAGGCGTAGTAGAGGCCCTAGGACCCACAAGGGGATACAGGACATAAGTATGGACTGGAAGCCAAATATGCGTCTTTCCTTCTTCTTCTTCTTCTTCTTCCTATTTCGACGAGGTTATGATCCGAAAACAAGGGATCATAACAATCCCACTTTACCGCATTTCTACTGATTCGCCTGTGGGGTTCGAATATATGACCCCAGAAAATTTCGTCAGGTCTCCCGATTTTGGATCACTCGGTTACTGAGGCCAATGAAATGCCGATGTTGTCGTATTTGTGTGATCCAGGCGTTTATAGGCCTGCCTCTCCTGCCTCGCGAGATATTTATTGGATTGGATTATTTGGAACGTTCATTGATATTGCCTTTTTAACGGGGTTCAAATGATCTCTTCTTTGTACGTGGTAATACCAGCTGCGCCGGTGGCGCTCTAGCTTTCGTAAGATTGTTTCCTTGACGTAAAGGCTTCCACGGATCTTCGAACTTCTTATTCGATCAAGCTTTGTCACTCCTGCTGTCATGCGAAGCATCTTCATCTCAGCTGCCGTTAATTTACTCTCATACGTCTTGTACATCGTCCAACATTGTGAACCGTATGTGAGCGCTGGATGCACAACTGTGGGGTAGAGCCTTCCTTTCAACTTAGGTGGCATTTTTCGGTCACAGAAGATAGCGGAATTTTCTCGCCACTTCATCCATCCTACACTTACGCGATGAGTGTTATCGTCATCACAGGTTGCTTTGCTATTGACCATAGATCCCTGATATTTGAACTTTTCGCACTTGGGAAGCACTGTTCCATTTAAATAAATGTTTGAAATAGGCATGAGTCTATTAGAGAACGGGCAGCACAAGTACTCTGTCTTTTTTGAACTAATGCGATACCCATTTGCCTCCAAAACGTCCACCCACACATCAAGTGCTCGTTGCAGGGATGTAGGATCCTCACTTATGATGGCTCCATCGTCAGCAAAGAATAATTGATGTACCTTGGGGTCCATAACTTTACCTTCAAGCAGATAATCAAGGACTGTAATGAAGAGCAAGGGACTTAAGACGCTTCGCTGATGCAAACCGACTTTGATTGGGAACTGTTCGGTTACTCCAGCGGGGCATCTTACTCTTGTCGTTGCTCCTTCGTAAATGTCCAGGATCCTCTGTACATAGGTTTCTGGAACCCCTCGATGTCTTAGCGCCACCCATATCAGATCTCGTAGTTGTCTGTCGAATACCTTTTCAAAGTCAACCAATACAATATGCAAAGCCCTTAAGGAATCACGATGTTTTTCCATTATAATCCTTATACTTTGGATTGCATCTGTGGTTGATTTACCCGAGATAAACCCGCACTGATCATCAGATAGCCGTATTATTTTTCGCAGTCGGCCACCCAATACCCGCTCAACGATCTTCATGGTGTGTGACATCAGCTTGAGAAGGTAACTTTCCCTCCATTGATTCGGCATTGGGTCACCTCTCACAAATTTAGAGAATACTAGTCCCAGTGTGGCAGAGCGGAGTGTTTTGGCAGGGGCCCCCCATGATGTTGAGACCAGCTTCTGGATTATATTATTTCGGGTCTTAAGTTTAGCTGCCGTGCTGATAAGGTGTTGTTTAAATGTTAAAGTTCTGTCCAGTGTGACGCCGAGATATTTTTGTGCGGGGTTGTGGTTTAACTGGATATTGTTGAAATGATGAGTTTATTGTTTAGGTGGAAACACGTTACTTCGCTTTTGCTCATGCTTGGGCAGAGTCTCCACTTTTTAAAATATGAGCTTAGTATATCAATGTCCTTGGTAAGTATTGCTTCCGTGTGGACCATGCTTTGATGTTGCGTAGCTATGGCGATGTCATCAGCGTACGAAAATTTCCTGGATTGAGTTATTGGTATGTCATGTGTATAAAGAATAAAAAGTAGCGGGGCTACGACTGAACCTTGGGGTAGCCCATTGTTCAGCTTTTTTGGCTTGCTATGCGTATTGTTTAGAAAGACTCGAAATGGTCTGTCGCTGAGCATATTGTTTTTTACTGTAGCTGTTTTGGAGCATGGTATTACTTGGAGGAATTTGAGTAACAATCCATCTTCCATACTGTATCATATGCAGCGGTTAAATCTATAAATACAACTGACGTTTTAAGTTTGGTCTGGAAGCCGGCCTCGATATGAGTTGTTAGTGCTAGTACTTGGTCTGTACAGCTTCGGCCAGGTCTGCAGCCTGCTTGTTCGGTAGGGACAATAGCGTTGATAGCTGGCTCAATTCTGTTATATATGATTCTCTCAAATAGTTTGTATAGAACGCTAAGCAGCGCGATAGCGCGATAGCTTTTGAGCTTATCGTTTGGCTTTCCTGGTTTGAGCAGAGCCACAACTTTAGATTTCTTTAGTTCTGTAGGGAATTGTCCCGTTTCGAGTATGTTTGAGTAGAACCTTGCAAGCCAATTCTTGAAGTTCTTGCCGCTATGTATGAGGAACTCTGAGAATATGCCATCTGGCCCTGCTGTTGAGAAACGCGGCATCGACTTCCTCGACCCTAATGGATCTTGAAAATTCTGCCAGTTCCAGCGATTCTCTTTTTAGTGATTGGAGGTTTTTCTTTATAGCCTTGCTTTCTATTTTCTCTGCGGGTGCTTTGGATAGTTTGACAATCCTAGCAGCTATTTTATCTGGGCAGATTGTGGGTTTTGGTGCGGCTACCGGTGTGCTGTTCCCAAGTTTACGGAGCAAGCTCCATGCTTTGCGGCTGGAGTGGACAAAGTTAGTGTTTTGGACGGTTTTTTGCCATTTTTCGCTGCGTGCTTTATCAAGAGACTTGAGTAACTCATTTGCAGTTTCGGGATCGCCGCTTGTCTCAAACTCCTTGCAGAGGCGATTATTTTCTTCTGTCTATCCAGGTATATATAGTTTACGGAAGCCTCTCGGTACGTGCTTCTTCGCCGTAGAAAGAACGATGCCTACAAGACTTCTATAGTTTCGCGTTACTGGCTGGATCCACCTTATATTAGCATCAAGTTCGCTCCTGAAGTTGTTCCAGGAGGCCTTGTTGAAATTCCATCTATGCTGCGCTATGGACTCGATGACAGGGATTTGGGTACCGGTTTCGATAACTATAAGCCTGTGTTGACTGTGTGGGAAGTTCGAGAGGACGTTACGACTAGTTTGGAGAGGCCTTTGGTCGCTGTCGGAGCTTACGAATGTCAAATCAGGATTGTAGCACCTTTGCCATCGTCCGGATTGAAAAGTACTTGCGTCTTTGGCGTCGAAGACAAGCTGTAGGTGGTTGACTTCAGCCCAGTCCGACAGCTTGAGACCATTTGAGTCGGATGTTGCATACCTCCAAGAGGTATGATGGCTGTTGAAGTCGCCGCTGTATACTGCAGGGTGGTTAAATATTGGTAATACATACTGTGGCCAAGGTTTGTTTGGTGGTTTGTACAAGTTGGTGATATGTATGCCAGCTACGTCAGTAGTAATAGAGAAGATATCGTCAGCACAGCTTTGTTGGATTGGTTTAGCGTTTTCGATCCCATTTCTTATGTAAGTGGCAGATCCATATGCTTGGTTATATATTACGCGAATTGCTATATAACCAGGTATTCTACCCCTTTTTTGGAAGTCAGTTTCAGACGCGGTGTGAGTTTCTTGTATGACCGCTACGTCTATAGCGTATTCTCTTAGGATCCTTGAGAGATGGTCGCATTTGGCTTTACTAATTCCTTCAATGTTAAGTTGGAGAATGCGAAATGACGGTCCGATTCTCTTTGTCAAGAAGCTCTTAGAAGAGCCGTTTTGTATATTTGTTTGTGTAGGCTGCATGTGTACCTTCTTTGCCAGGAGATCGGGAAATTGTTCGAAAGTATTTCTTCGATAGTTTGGCAGCCTAGTTGTGATAGATCATTTAGCGTTTCCCAGGATGCACCACTTGGAGGCGATCTATCTTTGACAGTTAGGAGTGGCTCTTGGAAAGTATAGCCGGTCAAACTGTTTATTTAAAAGTTCTTCATGATACTGCCGCCACCTCTGCAGAATTTTGTCGTCATCCACAAGAAGCTGGCCATGAACATTGTTAATGAACTTTGGCGAACGAATCTCCTGAGCATTCCTCCTTCTGTGGGTGGCCATTTTGAAGATGGTTGCCCTCTTGTTCATATTGTGTCTTCGCAGCCCCTACATAGCCTGGTTTACATCAGCAACCGGGGAAGATATTTTCTCCAGCTCCTGATACAGGCCCTCCGTATCAAAAGCAAAATTAGTACTGGCTTAAAAAAGCACCTTTTATGTTATATAATTTGTTATAAGGTATACAAATCCTTTATGAATAACTGTATACCAGGGGTCTGGCACACCTCAGTGATCATATGAGAAAAATGTCTGCTTGATCATTTTGAAAGTTTTTTCAAACAGGTTTCCGTTTTCCTTATTTTCCCTTCCCTTCCCTTCCCTGGACAAATTTGGCTTTGGAACAGCTATAAGATATCAGTAGTTCCGAAATTTCAAGCCGATATTCATGGTTCACTTTCAGTTCACAGTTTGGCTAACAAAATTGTTACGTGCAAGCGGCTAACAGCTTAAAATTCCACTTCGATGGATACCTGATCTGATGAATTAGCCGCACAGAGGTCACACCAAGATTTAATTAACTCGAGTTCCAATTGCTGCTATGGAACGGCACCCTGAAGTGCTTGCAGGTGCGTGATGATTCAAGTTTAGTGGAAGTAAATCTTTTGGGAGTGTATTTGTTTTATAATGAAAGCCATTTGGGTGAAACAACTTCATAGAGATTGCCAGTTGAAATTAGGGGAGATAGGCTTGAGCAGCAGCGCTTAGATATCGCCTTTCTGTTTTTTTTTTTTTTTTGTAATAGAGGATGCTTAAAAGTAGCTTAAGTAACTCTACAATATACGATGATGAAAAATTGATTTTGTGTCCTTGCGACATTCCTCGACTTAGGCGCTAATAACCCTATTACCACACCTGTTCACTGGCACTAGCGAATCCAACTAATACGATAACTATGGGGGACCCCAATGCCACTATTCAGTCTCCTTCTCTCTCTCTTCTCTCTCTCGCTTACAATCTCCAAACTTGTCATATCGCCCCGAAACACCTTCATTGTATTGATAAGCCAAATATTGAAACAAGTACAACACATGCTGAGCTTAATTGCTCAGGTGGTTGTGTGGGAACGTGTCAAGAGCGCGCACATGGCTTAGTCATACCCACTGAAACTTGGCGTCGACTAATTGTGATTCTTTTTTTGTTCACTTAGTTCGTTACTACTACACTTTGTTATTGGCGCCTCTCTATCCGCGATCAGCTGTTAAATTGTTTTTTGTAAAAAGATACGCTTCTGTCCTGAATTTATGGATAAATGTGCGACCATCAAACGGTGGTCTTGGTCTCAACAAGTTGCATACGGTGATGCTGATGTGTGTGTGTTACTGAAATTTGCTAAAATCAGAGGTGAAGATGGCAGCACAACTGCTGCCGGTGTTGGTGTTCCTCCCACTACCAACAAGGTAAACACAATCTTGTAGCCATATCTATATACTTATTAAAGTTTTGTTTTTAAAATGCTTATGAATTCAGTTCTGCCTTTGTAGTATCTTGAACTGGCACTAATGTATCTTTTATGTATCTTTTGCTTTTCTTTTGCAGAAAAATAAGGAATTGATGAATGACATTATCACAAACTGTAAGCTGAAAAATGGTAAGTAAATGAATTCATTATCAGGCGGTGTACTCGTATGTACACAAAAGTGGAATGGAATAATTGTAGAATAAGATACATTTGGTTTGTTTTGGTAATCATGTGCCATAAAAGTAAAACATAAACGATTTAAGAGAGTGGAATATTTGTTGGCAGAAATAAATTGCTGTAGCTTAGTGCTGAAGGTGATAACGTCGCGCTAACTTCAAAAAATGTAAATAATCGGTTTATCGAGGAGTGCTACTATTAAAGGAAAATGTTTTTGATTGATTACGCGTGTAAGTTAATTTTGTAAAAAATAAAAATTCAAACAAAGTGTTTATGTTATTTTGTGGTACAAGTGAAACAAGAACGATTTTGCTAAATTAAAATAAAAGTAGCTTATAATATTACATCACATAACTTTTACTTAATGTACGGGTAGTGGGACATTGAGTTGAATTGGTGGTAACACTATTCGAAAAATAACGAGTATTTCCGCAATTTAATAAACGATAGTCCAATCCTTTTCAAGATATCTATGCCTTTATAAGATGAACAGGGTAATATATTGTCCGTCATTGCGTACGTGATCGAAACCATATAATTATTGTCTCTTAAGCCTCTGGCAGTTAAATTGCGCCCAGTATAGTACAATGTACTTAGGCATATAAATATGTGTAAACACTTCTAAGCTATTAAGTTATGTAACAAGCTAAAGTTTGTATAATATGTAATTTCAACCATCTAAAGAACTGCAATAAATGTGAAAAAAGTGGTTGATCCGAAAGATAATACTATACGTAGAGCTAATTTGATGCAGATGCAGTACCGTAGAGAGCATTGATTGTTGAGCACTTCGTGTTACCTTGCCTTGCTTTTCGGTTATAAGTTGGAAATCTTACAAAAAAAAAAAAAAAAAAACACTGGGTCCGCACTCAGGGCTTGTTTCATTCTTACCAACTAAAACCACCTCCTACTAGTTACCTTCACATTACTATACTAGGGCCTTGTACGCACTTCTTCTTCTTCTTCTTCTTCCTTTTATAAGCGAGGTTATGATCCACAAATAAGGGATCACAACCCCCCCACTTCACCGCATTTCTACTGATCCGCCTGTGGGACTCGCTATTTGACCTCAGATAACATCGGCAGGCCCGCCGATTTTGGATCCCTCGGTTACTGAAGCCAATGAAATGCCGATGTCGTCGCATTTGTGTGATCCAGGCATTTATAGGCCTGCCTTTCCTACATCGCGATGTCTTTGGAACGTTCATTGATATTGCCTTTTTAACAGGGTTCAAATGATCTCTTCTTTGAACGTGGTAATACCAGACGAGCCGGTCACGCTTTATTTTGTGTACGATGGTTTCCTTGATGTGAAAGCTTCCACGGATCTTCGAACTTCTTATTCGATCAAGCTTTGTCACTCCTGCTGTCATGCGAAGCATCTTCATCTCAGCTGCCGTTAATTTACTCTCATACGTTTTGTACATCGTCCAACATTGTGAACCGTATGTGAGCGCTGGACGCACAACTGCTGTGTAGAGCCTTCCTTTCAACTTAGGTGACATTTTTCTGTCACAGACGATAGCGGAATTTTCCCGCCACTTCATCCACCCTACGCTTACGTGATGATTGATATCGTCATCACAAATTGCTTTGCTACTGATCATAGATCCCTGATATTTGAACTTCTCGCGCTTGGGAAGCACTGTTCCATTTAAATAAATATCTGGAATAGGCCTGATTCAGGTAGAGAATGGGCAGCACAAGTACTCTGTCTTTTTTGAACTTATGCGATACCCATTTGCCTCCAAAACGTCCACCCACACATCAAGTGCTCATTGCAGGGATGTAGGATACTCACTTATGATGGCTCCATCATCAGCAAAGAATAACTGATGTACCTTGGGGTCCATAACTTTACCTTCAAGCAGATAATCAAGGACTGTAATAAAGAGGACTTAAGACGCTTCCCTGGTACACCCCGACTTTGATTGGGAACTGTTCGGTTACTCCAGTGGGGAATCTTACTCTTGTCTTTGCTCCTTCGGACATGTAGTCCATGATCATCTGTACATAGGTTTCTGGAACCCCTCGATGTCTTAGCGCCACCCATATCAGATCTCGTGGTTGTCTGTCGAATGCCTTTTCAAAGTCAACCAATACAATATGCAAATCCCTTAAGGAATCACGATGTTTTTCCATTATTATCCTTATACTTTGGATTGCATCTGTGGTTGATTTACCCGAGACAAACCCGCACTGATCATCAGATAGCCGTATTATTTTTCGCAGTCGGCCACCTAATACCCGCTCAACGATCTTCATGGTGTGTGACATCAGCTTGATCGAACGGTAGTTCTCACAGTTTCGCGTATCACCCTTCCCTTTGTATACAGGGAGAAGGTAACTTTCCCTCCATTAATTCGGCATTGGCTCACCTCTCACAAATTTGGAGATGAGAATTCTGAGCCATCTGAACCCGATGTCTCCCATCTTTTTCCAGAACTCAGAGGGCATCTCGTCTGGCCCAACCGCTTTTCGTTTTTTTGAAGTATTTGACCGCCTCACTAACTTCTTCGACTGTAATGTCGGCTTTTTCTTCGCAGTTAGGAGTGGCTCTTGGAAAGTATAGCTGCGGAAACTACTTATTCGAAAGTTCTTTACAATACTGCCGCCACCTCTACAGAATTTTGTCGTCTTCCACAAGAAGCTGGCCATGAGCAATGTTAATGAACATTCGCGAACGAATCTCCTGAGCATTCCTCCTTCTTTGGGCGTCTTTTTTGGAGATACTTGCGCTCTTGTTCATATTGTGTCTTCGCAGCTCCTGGATAGCCTGGTTTGCATTAGCAACCGGGGAAGATATTTTCTCCAGCTCCCGATACAGGCCCATCGTACTCTCTGCTTGAAGCTGGGTGCACTTCTTCTTCACTTTTTTCTTGCAACATCTGTATTCCATTTCGAGGCGAGCTTTTTCTCCACTATTATTAGAGGGGCACTTTGACCAAGCTTTGAAAGTCGCTTTCTTCTCATTTATCACCTTCTTAGCTTCATCACTCTACCACTATGTTTCTTTGGTGTGTTGATGGTGGCCTTTTAAAGCTCCTAGCCCTGATTTGGCCTTCTTTAAGTAAGTTCGCTGTAGGAAATCCCACATATTTTGTGCTCTGCACTCTTCATCCTCAGCTCCGTTGATGGTGTGAGAGAGGTAATTTTTTATTACGAAATCAAAGCCTCGCCTTTTTCTTTGTCCAGATTGTACCACTTGATTTTCTCAGAGACCCTTGTTTGTTTGCCTTTCTTCGGTGTTTTCATAAAAATTTCTGTAAGCAGGAGACGGTGTTGCCGAGCGATTGCCTATCCCAGGGTCACTTTGCAATCTTTTACCCGAGGCTTCATGAAACTGCCCACCAAATGGTAGTCAATCTGAGTTTCCTTTCCACCACTGCTGTAAGTGATCAAGTATCGGCTTTGTTTGATGAACATGGAATTTAACACTATAAGACCATGTGATTTGCACATGCTTAGGATGTCTTCATCAGGAAGGTTCCTGGTGCCATGGCAATCTTCATAGTCTTCGTTTGACTTCCTGACATGTCCAATCAAACCTCCTCCAACAAACAGAAACTCTTCCTTTGGGATGTTCTTAAGGAGATTGTGGAAATCTACCCAAAATGCACCTTTATATCTCTGATTGCACCCATTTTACGGAGCATATGCACTGACAATATTCCACACCTCGTCTTGTATTACTAGTTTGAGAAACATCAAACGGTCGCTGGACTTCGAAATGCTCAAGACGTTGCCAAGTAGCTCTGCTGCAAGGATGATACCGATTCCGTTCCTAGCCTTTTCCGTTACGTAGTAAAACATCTTGTAATCTTTTGTCCTAACGTCCAAGAAACGCCCCCGATTTCCGGTGTTTTTCCATTTCGTCTCTTGGACATACAAGTAATCCACCCGCCTTCTATTCATCATCTCTTCCAGCTCGTAACTTCGACCGGTCATGCTTCCAACGTTCCAACTCGCGACCCTCAAATTTCGACGAAACTGTTTCATTATTTGCTAGCCCTCGGAATCCGTATAACTCTGACCCGAACATTTCTGCTCGGTCCAGGATCAGTACCATGCACAGCAGTGGTAGTGCCTGGCGGGGTCGTGCCTTTCCTTTTAGTAAGTGTTACCATAATGAAATAGTTTTGCAATATTACCATATTGCGATGGTGTTTGTTGTTTGACACGTGCATGTTCCTGTTTTAGTATTGTTTGATCTTTCTTTTATGACACCGGTGATCTCCAGTCGTGTCAACCCACGGACTCGCTTGCACACTTGTGGGAGAGCTTTTAAGGTAGTATATGTGTCGCTAGACTCACTTGGGTGTAATTTTGCCTAGATCTGATTTGTCCTCTTAGTCGCCTTTTGCGGCAAGCACTAGTTGTTGGGTGGCGCTCCAGTGATATTCTTAACCCGTCCCTGCACGGGGCGGCCTTGTGCGCACTGCAACCTCAAAAATCTATTATGCCAGCTCGGTATTTAGCCGAGAACTGGGTTGAAGCTCTTGATAAACCTCAACACAGTTCCAGTTTCAATATTCTAAATGTCTGAGGACCATGGAGCATTCACAGAGAATACATATGTTATGTTCTTTTACTCTCCACATAGCCGACATACTCGTACGTCTGTATCTGCTACTCCTATTTTATGCAGATGGTACCTGAGTGGGCAATGACCACTCAAGTATCCTGTTAAGGTCTTTAAGTCTGCTTTGCTGAGCTTAAGTAGCTTCTTCGCCTTACAACCGTTGGGGTTGATGAACTGTTTTGCTTGACCTAGGCCCTTGAATTTGGCCCAGTACTCTGCATGACAATCAGCTTCCCATTGTTTTATTTTGAGGTTTGTGCTACTTCGTGTAACTCCAAAATTGGGTTCAGAACCGACTAGTAGGCGGCTGGTGCCTCTTCTTGCTAAGCAGTCCGCCGGTTCATTTCCCTCGAAACCTTCGTGTCCTGGTATCTGGGTATATTATATTGTGTTTTAACTTTCAAGTTTTACCGTGTAGGCGTTGGCACACAAACATTGCTCTTCTCGCTTTCTCGGTAACCTTGTTCAGGTGTGAGTTCCAGGTGACCGTTTTATCAAGAAAAGGCCCTAGGTTTTTTCCTTGGATATGTTGATTGGAACGTTTTCCCGTGTATTTTGCTTAAGAATGTGATTCCTTTTCCTGGAAAAGGGTATAAGAATAGTTTTTCCGCGATTGATGGTAATTCCCTTTATTCTGCACCTTGCATTAGTTGAGAAATGATATGCTTGACTTTGCGCCTTATGCTGATGACAATGTCGTCTGCATATCTTTGTACTTTGTAACCCGATTCAAGTAACTCTAGGAGTTCGTCAGTAACTAATGTCCAGAGCAGGGGAAGAGGACTCTTCCTTGTGGGCATCTTCTGATAGCTGTTATAGTTTTATGTGAACCTCCGCACTCGCCAGAGGAGCGATCATAGCCTTTTTGATAACCTCATAGAAAGTATTGTCGAAGGCTCCTGTACATCTATGAAGGCAGCTATTGTAGCTATTGTAATCAGTAGCGTCAAGCTGTGAATTGCTTTTTCAGTCGACTTCCCAGGTTGATAAGTAAATTGATTTGCATGCAGAGGATCATTTATAAGAAACTTTTCCCTTATATGATCGACAAATTTCTCCATCGTTTTTAGGAGAAAGGAACTGAGGCTAATTGAGCGAAAGGATTTAGACGATTGGTCCGCCTGCTTTGCCGCCTTTAGAATGAAGACTATATTAACCTCCTTCCAACCTTTTGGTATATAGAGCCTAGTGTGAGGCTGGATCTGAAAATTCTTATGAGGGTGGGAATTAACAGGTATTGTTCTTGTTGTAAAAGGCATGGAAATATGCCATCTACAGCTGGTGATTTAAACGGGATAAAAGTGGATAAAGAGTATCAAAAGTGGTTAGCAGTAAAGATTCCGTCAGATAGCCTATAGTCTCGTACCAGTTACCCTTGAGGCGAAAAGGCCAAATAAAATTCTTAAGCTTTTTCCGGTCTCTCTAGTTATCTCATCACAAATCTAGATTTTTTCAAGCAAACATAGTTCCAAAACCACTTAAGTCAATTGATTGGGAGGGCATATTCTTTTTGGGAGATTTAACAGACATCAAGTTATATCCTCTCTTGAAAGGACGCCAGTTTCAAGCTAGTTTATTTGAATATTTTTGTGAATAGAGGCCAATGTATTTGTTCGCATAGCTAAGTCTTCATAGATATTCAAGAAGAAACTTATACAAGTAAAGGAAAGTAAATATAATTACTCGTACTCAGTCTAGCCCCTCCTTACAATTTTTAGATTATATCCGTATATTCTCCAAAAAAATAAAGTTGTGATTCCGTGGCTATATTGGAAACTCGCGGGCACAATATACTTTCTCACCATTTTTTTCAAAAACTGCCCATGGTACAAAACGAATTCCTGCATTTTTTAAAATATCGCCTAGAATAACCTACCAAGACAAGGTTTTGCATGATTATAGGAAGGATTATGGGGAAGATATGACCGAGGACGAATTTTCGATTTTGGACGCTAGTGGAAGTTGAAGAAAGTTAGGTTAGGTTAGATTGTGCAGACACACTTAGACCAGTAAAGGTCTATTATGATGCCAAGGATCTACCATTAGACCACTAAAACTAAGCGGAACATTTAATGAAGCGAAGGGTGCTCATGACGCCTAAGGACGCCAAATCGGCGAAGTCATCAAGGAAGGGATCCCCTAGATGGATCATTCTTTTGATGATAGAGCAGGACATATGCATAGGAGGTGAAGGATAGTTTCCTCCATAGCTCCTGTTGGAAAGAGGTCAAGCCTTGGTATGTTGGCCTATTAGACAGTGTCCAGTGAGGACACCGATAATGCAGCTGATCTGTACTCGCTTTATCTTAACCAACTCGGCACTACATTTCCGGTCCAGATTAGGCCCAATCTGCCTAGAAATGTGACACGTTGAACCATTTTCCCACCTGTGGTTGGTCTTGCTACTAGCGTTCAGCTTTAGTAGATGCTTACATGTAGCGAGGGGCATACCGAGGGTTTTCCTGTCTGGTAGAATCATTAGGGTTGTACCCTGTCTAGCGAGCTCTTCCACCCTGCAGTTTCCTGTAATGTCTCTGTGGCCTGGCACCCAGTATAGGTGAATATTGAACTGCTCTGTCATCTCCGTAAGAGACTAATGACAGTTTAAGGGGGCCTTTAAAGTGGAGGAGCACGATTTCAGGAACTTGATTGCCGCTTGACTGTTAGTGAAAATGCTAATATCTCTGACAGATAATACATTACACTTAAGCCAGGACAGGGCTTCGTTAGTCGCCATAGTTTTCACCGGAAAAACGCTGCAATGATCAAGGAGGCGAAACGCGTTGAGGTTGAGCTTTTCGAAGAAAACACCACAACCCAACCCACCTTCGGTCTTAGAGCCATCTGTAAAGAAGCGAACCGAATGACCATCGACAGGGAGAGAGTTGTCCCATTCCTCCCGTTCAGAGATACTCGTACGGACGTTTCAGTCAAGTCTCAGTTTCGGTGGAGTATAGTCCGTGTTTTCGTGCTTGAAGTTGAGAAGATCAAGGTTCGAGGAGTGGCCAATGTGATAACTAGACCACTGAGAGGAGGCTTTTAGACGGATGGCCACACTGGCAGCAATCATCTGTTTGCCAAAGATATCTAAGGGTGGCAGTAGTTCTTAGTGCCCCACTGATGCACATGCATGCATATCTTTGCACTTTAGATAATTGAGAGAGGTGGATAGCCATATCAAGAGCAGACCACCAAACGATCACACCATAGAGTAGTATAGGCCTAATAATGGACACGTGAAGCCAGCTTTTATACGCCAGCTCCTATCTATAGCCTTTTTACAGGAATAAAGTGATACATTGGCTTTCCTGTCTTGTTCTAGTAGATTGGCTTTTCAGTTCAGTTTTCTGTTCAAAATAAGACCCAGGTATTTTGCATTTACAATTAAGGTGAGACGTGAACTCGTGAAGAGAACGAGTTCTGTTTATGAGGGCAAATCCTCAGTCCGCATTTGGAGGCACTGGTGCAGTTAAAGGGATTGTGGATAACTGAAACTACTCTGCCCAGAAGCAGTCTTTGATTTGACTTCGGACCAACCAAAGCAAACTATTACCGAATAGTCTTCGTTAACAAATTACTGATCTATTTTACCCTCTTCTAATAGCATGGTAGTAAGAACCAAGTCCATATTGTCACCGAAACCTATCTTTTTTATCTTTGTCTTTTTCGGAAGTAAATTTCAAACTTTCTTCTTGTAAAATACTCATTATCATTTAAACCATCTATACGCTATATTGAGAAAGAATGTCTTTATGAATACAATTGCCCATTTTTTTCGTGACTATATGCTACCCTAGGTTAAGCTTAGATTTTTGCTTTGAGCTTGCTTTAAAGTCAGATCCTTAGTTAAATTACGTTCGTACAATTGACCTTTCGTGACATAATGCAGAGACGTGAAAAAAGTATTTGCGGCTTCCTTCAATTTCAAACTTGTATAACTTTTATTCACTGCTGCGTATACTTAACATTTGCGCAGTGCAAGAGCAGTGCTCAAATCGTTCCTATTTGAAATAAATGTCTCAGATTTCACAGAAATTTCTTATGAATCATGCTGTATTCGCGTTGCAATGACCGAATTAAAACAATTCGCCAGTTCCCATAAACACCAAGCACGCATTCCTAAGAGACCGCCTAACTTTCTCATACCGTGTTGAATATTTATGGCCCACATTTCCCATGGAATCAGTACTGCTCGCATTTGCACAGACTTTAGATGCAAATGCAAATTATTAATTAAAATAAATTATTCGTATTGTTTGGGAATGGAATCTCATTGCCGCAATTGAGTGATGAGTTTTGTTTCAATTTTGGCTTCAATGGATCCTAATGCTGGTCGACTGCGAGGTTGTGAAATGCAAATGAGAATCTAAAATAAAAATACAAACCACAATGAAAACAAAATGAAATACATTCCCATTAATCTCGATTAGATGAGAATTTGATTGAAGAATTGGATTGATGATGGACAGCAGGCTGGTACGAATCAATTAGATTGTCGTGATGTAGCAGCTGGTAATTATTTCAGTGTGATTTCGATTTCATTTCGAGTTTTCGCTTTTTGCTTGTCTTTCTAATATTGATGACTTTTAATCTAAAAGCATAATCTATTCTGATTAGGTAGCGCCAGGCACCGGTTTTGAATTCATTAGGCGATTGGTTCATTAAGTTGACATTAGTTAAAGAGGTGAGTGGTTCTTGACGATGATGTGAGAAGTTTTCATTGAAATTAATTTGAATATCATTTGAAATTTATAAGATTACTCATATTGATAAAAAATGGCATTAGATAATCATACCTATTTAGATTCTTATGGCAGTGACTAACATTAATAAACTAAAACTCATAATTTCCTACCTACACCATATAACAGTGAAACGGCGGTCAATATGTTAGCAGATTCCTGTTGATTCTTCACCTGAACTGCTAGACTTTCAACATATGTACATACATTTTCAATTACCCGCTAATTCTTTATGACGGTCGTAAAGGTAGAATGCTAAGGTGGACTCTCCATCCTTCTCGATCCTTCGCCATTGAATCCAGCTCATCAGGAGGAATTCCTAGACGGCTCACGAAGAGATGTCGGCCTTGGTCAAACCATCTTTTTCTGGGCCTACCTGATGACATGGCAATCATGGCACGTTTTGGAAGCCGGTCTGGGACATACGCACTACGTGACCAAATCATCGAAGCGTGGATCGTTCTGTTCAGAGAAGTAGCTGCTCGACATTGAGCGCCTCACATATTCTGATGTTGCGCACTCGATCCCTACAAGTTATTCCAGTAACACCGTGAATGAACCTTATTTCGGCAGCTTGTATCCGCGATCTTATTCTTTCGGTTACTACCCAAATTTCATGACCATGGGTGAGAGCGGGAACACCGACTTAAAATCGATAATTTAGCTTGAACACTAAGTTCGGCCTCATAACAGATTGATCAAGCTCTCTCAAAATGGATCCAGCCTGACCAATTCTACACGATCGGCATTGTTCTTCCCATCACTCCTGAATAAGACCCCGCAATTTCCATCAAAATGCAACTATTTTCTGGGGCCCTATAGGCTGCTTACTCTTCTTCTTCTTCTTATTTCTGTGAGGCTATGATTCAAAAACAAGGGATCATAACAATTCCACTTCCCGCATTTGAACTGATCCGCCTGTGGGGTTCGCCTATTTGACCTCAGAAAATATTGGCAAGCCTCCGGATTTTGGCTTACTCGGTTACTGAGGCCAATGAAATGCTAATATCGTCTCATTTGTTTGATCCAGACATTTATAGGCCTGCTTCTCCTGCCTTGCGATGTCTCTGGAACGTTCATTGATATTGCCTTTTTAACAGGGTTCAAATGTTCCCTTCTTTGAACGGCGCAATACCAGCTGAGCCGGTCGTGCTCTATCTTTCGTACGATGGTTTCCTTGATGTGAATTCTTCCACGGATCTCCGAACTTTTTATTCGATCAAGCTTTGTAACTTCTGCTATCATGCGAAGCATCTTCATCTCAGCTGCCGTTAATTTACTCTCATACTTTTTGTACATCGTCCAATATTGTGAACCATATGTGAGCGTAGGCTGCTTACTGCTGAGGGTAAATAGGGTGCTAGACTAATGTCAAGAGTGAGTTGGAGTTCTTTCGACTTTATTTTAATGCTTTGCTGTCGATTTCTATCTTGCAGAAATGAATCTTTTGGGATTTCTTATGCGAGTTATGGTGACATTATGTTTGTACTGTTTTCGGAAATACCTTTGGTTTGGATAAAATCGATAATTGGTGCACGAGTGAGGGCAATCTTTCAAGTAAGAGAAAACGTGAAAGCCTTATTGAAATTGAAGGGAGTAACCCTCCAACTTGCCACTAATGTTAAATATATACGATTAATCCTACTATATGAGAGCTAAAGTGGCATGAGCACGTTAAGTTGAAATCGAGTGCAGTTCTCAGAATTTCCCACAGGTAGAAGTTTGCCTTGGAGTTCTGGTGAACTTCCTACCACTGGACTTTACCTTTCTGATACCGGGTTCGGCATGAAGGACATGAGATGAGGTTCGGCTCATGATACCCATCGATACTATGATTCTTGTTATCATATTGTGCGAAAAGGGCTTGAGAGACTCGTTTTCTAAGTCTGGAACCCATAATTCTTTTTTATTTGGAAAGAATTCTATACAGGATGGAGTCTAATACATATGTTGTCTTTACATAAAGAGAGAGAGTCTAGTTTGGATACTTGCAAAACCTTAAAACAAATTGGGACACAACGCATGTAGTCTTCGCATGACCAATTTGTGAATCATTATACTTGCAGACCCGTTGTATGAGACTTATCTTAAAAGTGAGGATACAGTAATGCACTTCCTCTATCGATGTCCCACTTTTGCAAGAATGGGTGCAATCTACTTCTTTCTCTGGCTGAAATTCTGCGTTACATTAGGGGTATGCAGAAATTTCACTAGACGCCTTTTATTCCAAATGTTCGAAATAAAAGTACAAATTTAAATAAAACGAATATTCGACGCAAATACGAGGGTGGTCAGAAAAGTTTCCGGCCTAACAAGAATATAAGACTGTATTTTGGCGTAAGTGGTTAGTGTGTCGGATCACTACGCATGAGGTTCCAACTTCGAATCCCAGAAAATACCAAAAAGTTTTTTCACGGTCCCACCTCTCGCGAGCGTCTGACAAACATCCGAGAGTATTGTTGTCACGAAAAAGCTTCTCAAATCGCCGTTCGGATTCGGCATTAAACTGTAGGTCCCTTCCATTCGTGTGAAAAATATAACGCACACAACATGAGTGGTTGCGAGAAGCTAGGCCCTGGCACTTTAAAGAGCTGTTGCGCCAAATATTTGTATTTTATTTTTTTAACTGCGTTGGAAATGTTCAGTTGAACAAGTTTTTGGTCTAACATGAGCAAACGTGGTTTTGGTGCCACGTCAGCTTTCTCATGCCTAAATCTTAATTCAATGTGACAAACACGTTCCTTGGACATATTCATAGCCTCTGCTATCTCTCTCACTTTAGTTCGACAGTTGTCTAGCACCATTTGATTAACTTGAGCGATGTTATCGTCAGTGGTTGTAGTTTTTGGGCGTCCCGAACGTTCATCGTTTCCCAAGCTGGTACGGCTACATTTAAATTCAGCTGCCCAAAATTTCAGGGTGGCCCAAAATTTCAGGGTGGTAAATTATGGTGCAGGGTCCCCGTATACAACGTCCAACTCATCTTTGATTTGCGTAGGCATATTGCCTTTCAAAAACACACATTTTGTGACAGCTCAATTCTTTACATTTTCACAAAACATTCACATCGACTCACTCAAGCGATTGTCAAACAAGAACTGCGAGTACAAAATGGCCAAAATTTTGATGAGTACCTTCCAAAGGATGCGCAAACACATTCCCTAGCTTTTATTGACGAGTACAGTCATCTTCATTTTGAGGTGGGAAACTATTTAGACCACCCTCGTAGCTAATTTAACGCTAAAGGTCTACCTTCCCCAACCATTTGTATTATGCGCGTTTTAATTTTGGTACGAATGGAAGGATGTTACAGTCTTATTCCGCTTATGAAGGGAAACTTCTTAAGGAATATGGACAGCTTTCAGTCCGAGGACTTGGAATAAACCAGCCTTTTTCACTCACTATCCATTTCATTCCATTTAATTTCAAGTCTGCTGAGAGTAAGTTCTAAAGTAAGTTCTATAAACAGAGGAATTTCAATAGGAAAATATTCGTACAATTGTTATTTGGAGGTAGATGTGGTGTGCCTCTGTATGCTGTCGTATAAATGCGGGCAACTCCGATGGTAGAGGTCCCTTGATGCCAAGGCTTACTTCGTTCGGCCATTCTTAAATGCTAATTAGTGTCTCCCCAATAGTGAGGATTAAATAAAAAATAGGGTAATATTGGCCAGTCTTGTGAAATTTACAGTACTCAACAATAGGGGCATTCCATGGAAAATAGCAAGTACGTATTTTTTCAAAACCTCAATAGTCGCGAAAATCCTTACAGATACGAGAAATTCTTCTTTTTTTTGTAATGTTCACCAGCAGATGGAATGCTTTTCCTAAGAATTTAAAAACCCAGCGCTGTGCAAAGATGAAAATATGAGGAAAAGGATTTGGCGGATTTGGCGTGCGTACTGAAGATAATATCGCCGCTGTAAGCGAAAGTGTGCAAAAAGACCAACATTTATCAATTCGTCATTGGTTGCAGCAATTGGCGCTCTGGGTTTGCACCTGTAAAAGATACTGGTGCAAAAATTGAAGCAGCAAGACCATCATTTGCATCGTTTTTTTGACGACTTGGCTCTAGAGTAGTTGCTAGCTAACCTGTTGTCTTACCGCAAAGTGTTTGTTCAGCGAAGAAGATCAGTTTTGACATACTTACTTCCTTAACGGGCTTCCGATCCATGTAGAGTATCTGCCTCAGACACAGTACTCGTATCCTTCCATCGTCGCCCATACTTAGCACGCTGCTTCCAGTTACACAGACCAATTTTGCTCTTTTCATTTTGTCCAGGATTTTCTTCTCTTGAATGCTTCTGGCTCCTCTCTCGTCGCCCTTGTTTTGCACTGTAGAGTTTGTTTATATGCATCTTCTGTTGCCATCTTCAATTAGATATACTCATCATTATACCACGAGTACTTTCTCGATTATGACTGATTGCTCAAAGTAATCTCAACTATCTCTAGGTGAACCCCACAGGCGGATCAGTAGAAATGCAGTGAAGTGGGAGGGTTATGATCTCTTATTTTCGGATCATAACCTCGCTGATAAAAGGAAGAAGGAGAAGAAGATCTCGACTATCTCTTTGATGATGGTGCAATATTGTTGGCGTTTGTAGTTGATGAATGCCATGCCAGTTTCCCAGCCCGGCACTATTTTTTTTTTATACATATATGTAATTTGTGCGCACACAGTGTGGACGTTGGAAAGGATAGATAGAGGGAGAGAAAGATTTGATGCAGTGGTTTGAAGCTCAGCTACTTATGCTTCACTGACTGAACACAATGCATGCAGCTGCGGAGTAGCAGTAGCATAGTATGTAGAGCTGTCAAATGGTGTGGCGCTACACTCGCAAAATTCCCCCACAATGGTGTAGCGCGTAGTAATGCCAAATTACGCCAGCTAATTAAAATTGTATTTTTCTTTTTGCTCAAGAATCCACCACGAAAACATCGTATAGAAAACCAAAACAGTCGCCAATTTTTCTATTTCAATTTCAATTTCAATTTCAATTTATTTTCAAGATAGGAATGTACATTAAGATTTAATCTTTTACAGTGCGAATAACCAAGGCAGATATTTAGAATTCAGATTTTTAAATTATAAAAATGGATCTAAGATGAACTGTATTAATGAAAACAAATTGCATATGTACATTAAAAAACCAAATAAATAAAACTTTAATTAAACAAGAGATAGAGCAAAAAGTATTGAGAAAGTTAAAGTTCGGAAATATAAGTTCAAGATTGCATCGGAAAATGTAGGAGAATTGCATTCTTAAAGTTTGCTGCATTTGAAATACCCCTTAAGTGGAAGGGCAGTGAATTCCATAATCTAGTGACGTGAACGAAAAATAGACGAGAGGAATTCAAATATTTAGAATGCGGTTGAATTAAGGTTAAGGATCTGGATGAACGGGCGAACTGTAGTTTGTCAAACAAATATGACGGAGATTTGCTATTAATTAATAATGATTCTGTGTAAAAATATGCAGTTTCTAGCGTTGATGTACTGTTTCAGGGTGCAACCCAGGAAGTCTCTAGAGTATTTAGAAATGTGGTCATGCCTACGAATGCCATAAACATATCGTACCGCATCGTTGTAAGCAACTTGCAGTTTGTTCTGAGACAATGAATCATGGTTACCGTACAGAACTTCAGCATAGGTTATGATTGGTAAGACCAGAGTTTTAATTAGTCTTCGCCTTGTCTCAGTTGGGGTAAAATTAGCACTCAACCAAAGTTTGCGTAGACATCCATAGACACGACCAATAACGCTATTGATATGATTACATCCCGATAAGTTCCGATTTATTCTAAATCCGAGGCTGCTAACAGATTCAGCAAGCTGCAGTTTACTGTGGGATAGCCATATGTCGGGCACAATACCAAGGCTAAAAGTTTTGTTAGAAATGGGTATAATTTGACATTTTGCGGGATTTAAGAGCAACCCATTTACCAGTGACCAGGTATGTACTTTATACAAGTCCTCGTTCAGCAAAGAAGCAAGTTCCACTGTACTACTCAGAGGGCGGGCTAGGTACAGCTGAACGTCGCCCGCATATAGGTGTATGGAAGATTGTTTGCATATGGACGGCAAGTCATTGATAAATATACGAAGCAAAATTGGGCCAAGAATTGATCCCTGAGGCACACCTTGCTGAATAGGTCTTAGCGCCGACGAATTTTCACCCACAGCAACTCTTTGTGACATGTTGGAAAGAAAACTTTTTAATAGCTTTACTGCTCTCTCACTGAAACCGAAAAAATGTTGTAGCTTCCAGCAGAGGATTTTATAATTGACTTTGTCAAAAACCTTAGAGAAGTCAAGCAAACAGAGAAGCGTGACATAACCTTTGTCATAGACTTGTCTTATAGCCTCTAATACGTTAACCATAGCTGTAGAACAGCTATGATTTGGTCTGAATCCAGATTGGAAGGGAATCAATAGGAGATTGAGAGACAAGTGCCTCAGTATCTACTTAGCTATAATTTTCTCTAGGACCTTTGATAAGCACGGTAAGATGGTAAGGGCCTGAAGTCACTTACAGCAGTTGCATTCGGTTTCTTAGCAATGGGAATGGCTCTTGCGATTTTCCAGGACTGTGGAAAAGTTGAGCTCATAATACAAAAATGTATAATATGGGTTAAGTGGCTGACGATAAGAGGTAATATTAGCTTAATAAAGCGAATTGGTACCCCAGCCTCCTCAGCGGAATTTGACTTAATGGCTGCGACACAGCCAATAACGTCGTTTTCCGTTACCACTTCAAAATCGGACAGTCTGGGTATAGATGACTCAGAGTATGCAGCGAAGTCAAAGCCATCCACTTCTGCAGTGGTACTCAAGAAATGCTTATTAAGATCATCCTGATCAAATTCGCACTTTCCATTGTTTTTCTTCTCAGAGACTCCAATTTGACGCAAATTACTCCAAAGCTTCTTAGGTGGTAGAGAAGCACTCAATTTCGAGGTGTAATAGTTCATTTTCGCAGAACTTATGTAAGAGGTAGCAGTGTTTCGCGCCACTTTATAATCACTCCAATTCGCATCTGATGGTCGATGCTTCCATTTGCTGTACAATTTATTCTGAGTTTTGATTTTGCCAATAACATCGGATGTAAACGAGGGACATCTGTTATTTTGAACGCGTACAGTTTTGGTAGGAACGAATTGATTATATAAGTGGGAAACAAGACATTGAAAATTATCCAATTTCTGATTTGCATCAATACTAAGCCTACAGAGATCCTGCGGAGCTGAGACTGTCGCAAGTTGGAGAGCGTCATGGTCAATAGAGCAAAAATCCTTAAATGTGAATGAAATCGGGATAGCAGAATGAGAAAAATTAATATCGTACGTACAGAAAACCAGGTCGTGATCAGAGATGCTGATTAAAGACTAAGACGGAAGAAGGATCGGACACAACAGCAAGATCAAGAAGGCTAGGATTGCAGCCCTTGGCAAAGCGTGTTGGGTATCTGTTGATGATCTGAAGTCCTAATGACGAGACCATATCGTTGATTTGAAAGGCACGTGAATCTGTTTTAAGCAGATCAGCATTGAAGTCCCCTCAGATTATTATATTGTAATATTCTTGCTGGGGTTCGTTTTAAATAAAACCGTCTTTTGTGTATTTTAATCGTTTATTTATTATCAAATACCAACTTCACTTTAACACAATATTCAATCACTTTATTATTTCAAATCAAACGGTCGCTACAGACTTATTTTCACAATGTCGCTTGCTTTCACCACTGGTCGAATATCTCTTGTAATCGCTGTATTCACTTATGAACAACTGTATCCACGATGGTTGTGGTATGGGTATTTATAGGAAATCGCTAGGGGTTCTAGAACATACTTGATGTTTCTCCGGGTGAATTGAGGATCATGGAATATTGGGATATTGTGTGGAACAATTGTGGAACGTAAGCACATCAGGTTGGAATATTTACTGCTAGAATGTTTTGCAATAGTTGCTACAGTTTGAGATACAGTGTTTCAGTTTTTGGTACACAAACCATCCTGCAGTCAATGCTACACTGCCCCCCTCTTAAACTTGTTCGTCCCGAACAAGATCATCTGGATTACTGCCATGGTAACGATGAAGACGATCCAGGTGGACAATTTTCATCTTGCCTCTTACTCCACGCTGGATCCGGAAGACGACGTCATTGATGCGTGTGACCACTTTATAAGGGCCCTCCCAGTCTTGCTGCAGCTTGGGTGACCTCCCCTTTTGCCGGTGTGGGTTGTACAGCCATACTAGGTCTCCCTCGTGGAAGCTGGACGTTGTTGCCTTTGTGTCGTACCTGGTTTTCATGCGGTCACTCGCTACCCTTATCCTCGTCCTGGTCCTCTGATGTATGTCTCGGATCCTTTCCCTGAGGTCTGCCACGTAATCCTCTTCACTCTTGGGCTCATCGTTAGAGGATCCAAACTTCACCTCACTAGGTAGCCGAACTGCTCGACCAAACAAGACTTCGGATGGAGTATGTCCAGTAGTACTGTGCACTGCATTTCGGTAGGCCATCAAGAAAAGAGGAATTTGTCGATCCCAATCGCGCTGGTGGTCTTCTACGACCTTGGAGAGATGTTCGTTTAAGGTTCTGTTGAAGCGCTCTACCATCCCGTCGGATTGCGGATGAAGCGGAGTCGTCCTCGTCTTTTTAATTCCTAGTTGTTGACATACCTCTTGGAATATCTTTGATTCGAAGTTTCGTCCCTGGTCAGAATGCAGTTCCATAGGCACGCCGAATCTGCTCACACAGTTGTTGACGATCTGTTCCACGATGGTCTTTGCTTCCTGGTTAGGGATGGCGAACGCTTCCGGCCATTTGCTGAAGTAGTCCATGACGACTAGGATGTAACGGTTACCATTGTCGGTTTCGGGAAATGGACCAGCGATGTCAGCGGCAATCCGTTCAAAGGGTGCGCCCACGTTGTACTGTTGCATCTTGCCTCGCGTTTTCGTTCTGGGTCCCTTGCTGGCGGCACACACGACGCATTTTCGGCACCAACTCTCTACGTCTACCCTTGCGCTGGGCCAATAGAAACGTTCTCGCACCTTCTCCAGGGACTTGTTTGCACCCAAATGACCTCCGGATGCTCCATCATGCATCTCCCGTAGCACCTCGTGTACTTTTGATCGCGGCAAGACAACCTGCATTATGAAATCTTTCCCGTCCGGCCTTTCCCATTTCCTTTTCAGTACACCATCTTGCACATGAAGGGAGTCCCACTGAGCCCAGTATGCCTTGAGAGTGGGGCTCCTGTCCGAGATATCTTGTCCGGTTGGCTTTTCCATAAACTCCTTCCACGCTAATATCGGCTCGATGTCCGGGTCTTCTTTTTGAGCGTTGCGGATTTCTTCTGCACTCCAACCAGCGATAGGCTCAGCTCTTACCCTTTGGACGGAAAGAAGGTTCTTCTCTTCCTGCCGCACACAATGCTTGCAGTCGCTTTTACATGGTCGCCGGGATAAGGCATCCGCATTAGAATGAAGTTTCCCCTTACGATGCTGTATTTCATAATCGTACATCTGCAGCCGTTCAATCCATCTTGCGACCTGGCCCTCTGGATTCTTGAACTGCAGCAGCCATTTTAGAGCCGCGTGGTCTGTGCGCAAAAGGAACTTTTGGCCGTAGAGGTATTTATGGAAGTGTTTTGTCGCCAGAAGCAGCGCCAGAAGTTCTCGCCTGGTCACGCAGTAGTTTCTTTCCGGCTTGGAGAGCACTTTGCTGAAATATGCGACTACCTTCTCTTGGCCGTTGTGTACCTGCGAAAGAACCGCTCCGACACCGACGTTACTTGCATCTGCATCCACGATGAACATTTCTCCGGGAATGGGATATGCTAGTGTTGGTGCTTCGCATAGTTGGTGCTTAAGGTTCTTGAAGCTTTTGTCGCACTCACCTGACCACTTGAATTGCCTTCCTTTTTCTGTCAGTTGGTGCAGGCTCTTCGCGATTCCGGCAAAGTCCTTTACGAATCGTCGGTAGTACGTGGCGAGACCCAAAAAGCTCCTGAGTTGGTGTTTGTCTTTTGGAACTGGCCAGTTTTTCACAGCTTCCACCTTGTCTGGATCTGTTCGCACTCCTTCTGATGAGATAACGTGGCCCAGGTACTTGACTTCGGATCTGAAGAGGTCACATTTCTTTGGGTTTAGCTTCAGGTGAGCGCTTCGAAGCCGTTCTAACACATTCTTCAGGTTGTCGTGATGTTCCTCGAATGTTTTTCCTATCACGATCACATCGTCCAGATACACCAAGCAAGTTTTCCAGGTCAATCCACGCAGGACGTGTTCCATTAGGCGCTCAAAAGTTGCCGGAGCGTTGCACAATCCAAATGGCATTACTGTAAACTGCCACAGCCCATTTCCTGCAGTGAACGCAGTTTTCTCTCGGTCCTTTGGATCGATCTGTACCTGCCAATAACCGCTCTTTAAATCAAGGGTGGAAAACCATCGAGCTCCTGAGAGTGTGTCCAATGTGTCATCGATCCGTGGCAGAGGGTAGCTGTCCTTTTTGGTGACGTCATTAAGTCTGCGATAGTCCACGCAGAATCGAGTGCTGCCGTCTTTCTTCTTAACCAGTACAACAGGTGAGGCCCACGGACTCTTAGAACTTTCGATGAGCCCTTCCTTCTCCATCGTTGACACCATATCTGCAACCTCGATGTCTGCTTGCAACTGCTGGAGCGTCTCACCCTTCATCTGGGACCTTCTGCGCAACTGGACCCTATATACTTGCTGCATGTGGTCGTCCCTAAATCGCATCTCAATGGCTTTCACCAGACTGTCGTAGTTGCGTTGTTTGTCCTCGGGAATAGTTTGTAGTAGCTCTGCAGCTGATCCTCTAAGCGCAAGCGTGAGGGCAATGGACCTCTCTTCATCGTCCCAGTTGTTCGTCATTGCCGCAGCTTCGAACTGCCTCTTATATATTGGCCATGATGTCTGTCCATCGAAGACGGGAGGCTGCATCTCTTTCCTTCTCGGGAAGTCGGTTGAATACTCCCGAACTTTCTGTTTCTTCACGCATTCGAGTTCCTTTGCCAAATTCTCGAATCTTCCTTCAACAGCCTCGAATTTTGTTTGAACGTTCTCGAATTTTGTTTCAAATGTCTCAATTTTGGTCTCTACATTTCCAATTTTCTCGTCGATTGTCCCGAATCTGGTTTCCAAACTTTTATTTTGTTCATCGAATTTGCTTTCGAGAACACTCCTTTGATCGAATAGCTGATGTTCCAGAGAGTTCTTTTGTTCGTCAAGCTTAGCATCTAGAGAATTCTTCTGCTCAGCCAAAGAATTTTCTAGCTTCTCGAATTTTTCATTTTGAGAATTCTTTTGTTCGTCGAACTTAGCGTCTAGAGAATTCTTTTGTTCATCGAAAGAGTTATCTATCTTCTAGAAGATTTGTCATTGCCGCAACTAAAGGAAGTACTGAGCCAGGAGTCGGGAAACGTCTAAGAGCCCCACGATGTAGTTTGGGGAATTCCTTCCTAAATCCGGCTCCAATAGGTAGAATCGGTGGCTCCCAGGATCACCCTCTAGTTTTGTCCAAATGATAGTCTCGGAAGATGGTGGTAAGACTTCGTCCTTGCTGAGTATTGTCCTTAAATGTGCTGCATTCTCGTTCCCGTACACCATTGGAATCTCTACGTTCCTGTACCGCAGAACTTGCATCCCGATGTCGATGATTACGTCATGTTCTTTCATAAAGTCCACTCCGATGATGCATTCATCACATACGTCGGCTACCAGGAACGCATGAGAAAAGGCCAACCCTGCTAGTTGTAACGTGAGGCGAACTTCTCCGTATACTTTCGCCGCTTCCCCTGTCGCAGTTCTAAGACAGTAGCAGCTGGTGTTGTGCAGCCAAGACTTCCGGACGAGATCTCTTCTTACAATGGAAGCCGTGGCGCCGGTATCGATAGTAGCCACGCAGTTGTTTTTGCCGATGAATGCTTCCACTGTTAGACTCTTGTTGCATCGTTTGGTTTGGGAGACCTGGATGGTGGTCTTGGGGGCGTCGATTCCATTAGCCAACTTTTGCTGGTTTCGAGGAGCCTGGCCAACAGGATGGATGTTGTCCCTGTTGGATGGTTCTTCGTTGCGTCGCCTGTTCGCGCAATGTGGACAGTTTCCACGTCTGGGTGGATTTCTACATTGCCGTTGTAGGTGTCCCATTTTGTTGCAGTTCCAGCAACGAATTTGTCCTCCGCGAGCGTTGTTTCGGTCTTCGACGTCCATCCTCTGGCAAGAGCATTCGATCGCGGCTACTTCCCTCACACGGTGTATTCCCTGACAGGCCTGGTCTGCGGCCTCCATTGTCAGAGCAAACGCCAAAGCTTCGGCGAGCGTTTTCTTTGAAGCCATTCTTACCGCCATTTGTAGTTTCGAATCAGCTATGGCATGGGTGAACGCTTCGGTTGCCATCTCGTTAATGATCTCCTCGCCGGCGTTTGGATAGGACAAATGTGCCAGTCGCTCGATGTCTGCTTGCAACTGCTGGAGCGTCTCACCCTTCATCTGGGACCTTCTGCGCAACTGGACCCTATATACTTGCTGCATGTGGTCGTCCCCAAATCGCATCTCAATGGCTTTCACCAGACTGTCGTAGTTGCGTTGTTTGTCCTCGGGAATAGTTTGTAGTAGCTCTGCAGCTGATCCTCTAAGCGCAAGCGTGAGGGCAATGGACCTCTCTTCATCGTCCCAGTTGTTCGTCATTGCCGCAGCTTCGAACTGCCTCTTATATATTGGCCATGATGTCTGTCCATCGAAGACGGGAGGCTGCATCTCTTTCCTTCTCGGGAAGTCGGTTGAATACTCCCGAACTTTCTGTTTCTTCATGCATTCGAGTTCCTTTGCCAAATTCTCGAATCTTCCTTCAACAGCCTCGAATTTTGTTTGAACGTTCTCGAATTTTGTTTCAAATGTCTCAATTTTGGTCTCTACATTTCCAATTTTCTCATCGATTGTCCCGAATCTGGTTTCCAAACTTTTATTTTGTTCATCGAATTTGCTTTCGAGAACACTCCTTTGATCGAATAGCTGATGTTCCAGAGAGTTCTTTTGTTCGTCAAGCTTAGCATCTAGAGAATTCTTCTGCTCAGCCAAAGAATTTTCTAGCTTCTCGAATTTTTCATTTTGAGAATTCTTTTGTTCGTCGAACTTGGCGTCTAGAGAATTCTTTTGTTCATCGAAAGAATTATCTATCTTCTCGAATTTTTCAGATAGCAATTTCATTAAAGCCGACATGTCACTCGTCGTACTTACTTGTTCTTCTTCGGGTGAATTGAGGATCATGGAATATTGGGATATTGTGTGGAACAATTGTGGAACGTAAGCACATCAGGTTGGAATATTTACTGCTAGAATGTTTTGCAATAGTTGCTACAGTTTGAGATACAGTGTTTCAGTTTTTGGTGCACAAACCATCCTGCAGTCAATGCTACAATATGCTCATAAAGAGCGGAAAAAATGGTTGTGGGGAATAAGTTCTGTGAGGGTTATAAACACATGAGACCATGCATTTTGTGATACCATCGTGCATTTCCATAATTATATGCTGGACAACAGAATCAACAGACATGCTAATTACTTTGCTTGTTAATGTTTTTTTTGCAATATGGTATATCGCAATAGTCCTATGGTATTAGTTATTCTGTCATTTCTGTACAACTTATTATTAAATATATCATAAGCGCTATCTGGGATATCAGACATAAGCCAAGTTTCACACACACAGATTACATCAACGCAGGCATCTTTAAAAAAAAAAACCGTAGGTAATCTAACTTAAGTGCGTTTAGACTACGCGCATTTAAGTGGCAAACTTTAAAACCCTCTCGGCACTTAAATATTGTGATTTGTAAACGTGGAATTTTCGATCGCGTCACTATGATTATTTAGTGGAGAAAAACTATCCATTATCCAAAAACAAACTACCACAAACTTACAAAATGCTATCCGACTACAAAAACAAAGAAAATAATAATAAAAAATAAACAAAGAGAATAAATTAATTAAATAAATAACCTAAATAAAAAAAAAATAAAAAAAAGGCGTAAGAAATAGTTTGAGAGCAATAGGAACTTAACTTGATGAGCTTAGGTTCTCTGCGGCGAAAAACGTGGATTATTATCCTCAGTCAGTTGGGCGATTTCAATATGTCTCTCGATGCTGTTAATCTGCATAGTATTGGCTTTCTCGGTAGTTTTGATGTAAACCAAGCCACGTGCGGTGAAGGCTGCAAATAAAAATGTTTCGGTTGTGTGGCGTTAGGCTTTCGTGTAAATATATTGGTCCATTTGTCGCAAAACCAATGTCGGCTTGGCAAAAACGACGCGAGTGTTTCTTTCTGAAGTCAGCAAATCATCGCCTTCATCGTTGAAAATTTGTCGTGAGTTGAAAGAAACTTGACGATGACAACGGCGTCTTTTTTCTGCTGCACTCGGAAGATTCTGTTGATGGAAGGTGGTTGACCATTTATCGTGATACACATCCTGTTAAAAGAGCACTTCAAATTCTCATCGGGGAAAAATGGTATCCCGACAACAACAGCATCTGTGGTAATATTCTTCATTTGAAGTACTTCAATTTGTGCTTTGAGTTGTGACAGTTCATCGGCTGCATTATGCTCAGGGGTCTTTAGCTGCTCCAGCTTTTGTTGTAGTAGGAAAAGATGCACACTTTAACTAGAGTAGAAACAAAATGTAGATAGTCGCGTACAACTTAATATATCAAGAGAAGGCGGTTTGAGGGAATATTGTAGAAGATTTAATTACTTTTAAACTTAAAACGGATTGCCGTTCGGAGAAACACGTCTACTCCATATAATTGAATTCACTCTTATCTGCCACTTATAGCGCTACATAAGGTAAAAGTAAACCAACTTCGTACTACACTACTGCTACGCTACCTCATTGTGGGCGCACTATTAAGTTCCCATATATTTCTACTTTGTGACAGCTCGTACTACGCCGCAGCTGCATGGATTGTGTTCAGCCAGTCAGAGAAATTCCGGGGATAGCTTGGGAGATTTTTGTTATTTTTTGTCTTTGCTTCTGGTACACAGTTTTTTTTTTCTTTTTGGGACAACCGACGTCATAGGCATATTCACCATCCAATAGAGCCGACAGTTTTCCTAGCCATATGACCAAGCTACTGCCAGTGTTATGCCTTCGAAGTAGTGCTCACATAAGCTTTCGCAATTGATAGGACTGACTATATACTCGTATATATATTTCTTAAGAAATAGATAAATGCTTCCGTCAGGATTTGAATCATGAACCATTTGCGTGGCAAATGACGACGTAACCATTACACCATTGCCAAACCCAATCTTTGTAGATTCTGGCTGTTTCAAATGTTGTCTTTTCTTCTGGACGAATCATACCTTCTTCTCGTTGGAAAGTCGAACTCAGAACTTAGCTACAACAAGAACATCCAAGATATCACTTGCGAATTCGACCATCAAAAGAAAACCGGGTTGCTGTATGGATTCTTAGCCGGGGAAACCTGATTCTACTAATTGCCATCTTACATATATGAGTCGATTTGTCAAAAGCCATCTGCTGAAGGTGTTTTCCTTACTGATGTTTGCATTAAAGTCTCAGAGTACGATTTTATCATTCCTTATCGGGTTTGCTAATAAGCAAAATTGTTGCATATTGAATTAGAGAAATCCAGAAGAGATCCTACGAACTCCATTACATCCAGAAAAGTGCACTATTTAGTGCGGTCTTAGAGTCCCTTACGGAGCTGGGAATAGAAAGCTTTCTAAGTCAATGGATCATTTCTTTGCTTAGCACTAGAATTATTCAGGCAACAATAAGCAATAGTAATATAATCAAATTCGCCAGTAGGCAAACACCCCAAGCCGGAGTTATCCCACCTCTACTATGGCTGATAGTCATGAATAAAATCTTTTTAACATCAGACAGAGAAAGAATCGAGGTAGTCGGGTATGCAGACGATATGGTGATACTAGTGTCAGGAAAGTTTCCCTCCATCCTAAGCGAAATCACGGAAAATGCAATGAAATCTTTTTAACATCAGACAGAGAAAGAATCAAGGTAGTCGGGTATGCAGACGATATGGTTATACTAGTGTCAGGAAAGTTTCCCTCTATTCTAAGCGAAATCACGGAAAATGCTTTGAGGAAAGTAAGCACTTGGGCAAAAAAGTGTGGTCTTCATGTCAACTCGAGTAAAACTGAACTGATGCCCTTCATCACTTAAACAAAAATATCTGACTTCGCACTTCCACGACAAAATGGCCAACCGCTCTCCTTATCGTCCAGTGCTTGGTATTAAGGAGTTATCCTAGATAATAAACTTAACTGGAAGCTAAACATAGAACAACGGGTAAAGAAGGCATGTATTGCTTTCTATGCTTATAGCGAAACCTTCGGAAAACATTGGGGGCTGCAGCTAAATTTGACCTTATGAATGTACACAGTCGTGGTACGACAAATTCTCACGTTACGGTCAATAGAAATCGTTACCGAACCATGATCAATTAATATTCCGGATAAGACGAAGTTCTAATAGGAAAGTGTATGTGCCATACGGCGCGCGGCCAAACCTTCGGTTTTTTTATTATTTTCTTAAACTTACAGTTTTGTCTTGCTAAAAGAAGCAGCCCTTACAACTAGCTATATTAAATATATTTAGAAACGGTCTAATAATCGAAGCCTAGCCATAAGCAATACACTTTTTTACTTAAGTAAGGTACATCACATCTGATTTTAACAGTAAGGACAAAGAAGCCCGGGTACCATTGTCATTTAGGTCATCTACTGGCGAACACAGCCACTATAATATGGTGAAACCTATAACATCATAATTAAATATGTTTTACCTTATTGTTGTTTCCATTATGAACATTTTCTGACATACGTCAGACCTTCCTCCTCCTGGGCCTATAAAATTAGACTCAGTACATGAGTGAGTTCACTATCATTATATAGCTAAGATAGTTTCATTTCGTACAACACATAGAATACCTCCACTCTACATAGACTCATAGACAATTCGATTAACTACGTGAAGATTTATGTTGTAAGTTAAGAGACTCCACTTCATTCTCATCGCAAAGACACGTACTTAAGAGCCTTAAAATCCAATAACTACAATATCTGCAAGCAAGCTAATCCTCTAAAGACCATCCATTTAAACTTTTCGACTCGTTCTGAAAGCTTACAGCTTACCAAGTAATTGCAAGGCATTAGCATTTAAATTCCCACTGATTGTAATCTAAACATCGCCGCCGTGAAAAGTGCAAAACAATTTTTTTTTTCTCAGATAAGAATTGTAAACAACTTGAAATAAACAATCTCAAGGTCATACACAAATCATTCCTCACCCCAATTTGTAAAGCTCTTGAAGTATCTTGTTTTTCTTTCTGCACTAAGCAGATGTTTCAATTTTCCATTTAACTACCCTTAAAAGAAGGCGCCCATTGAAATTCATATCCCTGCAGTAAGAGCGAAGCAAAAAATGTGTAATAAAAACATCCTCCATCTCCAGGAAGCCCATAATAAAGTCATCATCTGACACAATTCCAGAATGTCTCTCATAGCACTTCTCATACTTCGCAGAGCCGTCGCACAGTAAACTTTATTACATTACCTCTGCGGGCTCACTTTCCATATTAACAGCATCTCGTACCACATAATACCCTCTACGATAATTTACATGAAATGTATGTGCGTGTGTGTAATGTGTGTTTATTACACGTGAGAAGCGTCCATCGTCGAGGTAATCTGTAGATGACTCGTATGGATAATTAAGTGAAATTATCACACACGTGAGCCCCATTCGTCTAGTGATCCAACACAGGGCAAAGAAATCAGACACCATAATATCCTTCTTTTTTTTTCTTGCTCCAAATTCGGCTGAATCCTTTTATTGTCAGAAATTACTAAACAAGTAATTTTCTCTCTTCTTTTCAGGTTTTGGTCCAGGTGTATCACCAGCTCCAGCGTCACCAACAAAAAGGCCACTAAGCCCGGACCATCCGAATCCGGCACTTCCAATTACAGAGGTAAGTAGAAAATGGTAAAATGAAACACACAACAAGGATACGAGAGTATAATCCTTGTTGAAAGTCTCTCTGAATAAGTTTTAGGGTTCACTTTTATTCTCTATTTTTTTTTTTCTTCAACTTCCGGATGTCCCTAAAAGTTCACAAGGATTCCGAGAAAGGAAAAAAAGTTAATGAAAAACTTTTTGACTTCTTTCGAGAGATTTTATCGAGAAAATGTTTTCATTGCCTTCCTTTTATTTTTTTGGGGACCAGATACCCTTATTGAGAACACAACATCCTGCTTTGGTGTTTAAGGTTTTAATGTTTTCTCTTCTGCTGGTCAAAGGGAGCCGACAACTTCGGAAATGGGACAAATGAAAGAGGTTATAATGGGGTTGACGGAGCACAATCTATCAAAATATTAACGATTTCGGGTCGTTTGACGTCATCGAAAGTTTTCGGTAGATGTGTCGACGAAAATACCGAGAATAATGAGGCGAATATAATTTAAAGGTTTTATTTAGCACAAGGAGTTCTGTGAAAGTTGCCTTGCTGGTCGTTTGACTGATTGGAATGGCTGGCACACAAGTGCGAATGACAGAATGAATTGATTTGCAAATAGCCTACTAATAGGGTAAGTGGTTAAGCACGTGCAGTTAAAGATTTATGGGCAGTTCAAGGTGCAGACAAAGGGATGATTAATAAATCTTGAAGCATGCCTTTCTAACAGGGGTTGACCCTGACAAGTCTATTGATTTAGCAATCATTAAGGAACTTTTTGCCTTCATTTACATAACAGCAGGCATTCAAGGTTCTCTTGAGAGTCAGACCTTACCATAGTCGGATTGAATCCAGGTGAATCTATCTATCGTTTTTTTAAATTAGGACCAACGTTCTAGTCTTAACCCACCAGAAGGTCGCCGAAGTACTAAAAAGGTCGGAAGGCTGTTGGTTTTAATTACAAACCTACATCTTCATTTGTCTAGGTGTCCTCGATCCAAGACTCAAAGAAAGAATCATTGGGGGTGATGATATTAAGCTTTCGGTGCAAAATTTCGCAAACCTATCATTCTTTTCCACAAGTATGACCAGAAAATTTATATCACAAAGTGGTGTTGCAAATCTCTATCAAATATGTTGGATTTAGTTTATTTTGCCAGAGGCGGTCGGCGAAATGGTTGCTTTGAAGGATGAGAACTTTCTACAGTGATTGATTCAGATACACAGCCCTTTGTTCTAATCCTCGATTTATGCCGAAGCCTTCCTTTGAACCCATCCACAACTCCATGTATTCTACCCTATTTCAAGCGCTTAGACTGAGCATTTTTCTTTCTTCTCTTGGACTGTCAGTGGATCGGCACGACCCATCAGCAGTAAACTGGATTAGGTTAGGTAGATGGGTGCCTTGTGACAAAAAGAGTCGCTGATCACTTAGACCAACACTTCGGGTCCATTGTGCCCAAATTATTTAACCCTGGAAATGCTGTAAAGATAGTCCGCTGTTATAACCACCCAGATAGTGATAAGAATTTCAGGAAGTCTGTCAGCTCTCCATTGCCTACGTCCTCCAACTCCGAGAAGAAGTAACTGCCAAGAGTCCTCATTCTTCTGACGGATAGGGTAGGACAGTTCCCTGCAACTTCTACAATAGTCGTTATGCAGCACACCGAGTCGCTCCGCGTGGGCGCCAATAACCAATGACCAGTAATATTGAAACTAGATTGAAAGTAAATTTCGTCGAATCATATTTTGGACTTCAAGATCAGAGCCACTTCTATGAGAACCGTGAGTTGTTCTTTCAGGAGCAGAGCCTGATCCTGCCTATGTGGTTGTTTACGTTTTCCTTTAGCGATGTTTTCTATTAGCATTATGCCGCCTATTCAGGGCACCTCTTAGACCATTCTTCTCGTTTCCTAGGACACTCAGTTTCCCAATAGGTAGTACTGTTTCAGGGCGACATGTTTTCTAAGTTCACTTCTCTTTTCCCTTGCCATTAGCTGGTGCTGAGGTGATCTACCTCTTTCCATCTTTGTTGCCCAAAGCAGTCTGGTTTCGAGGAGGCTTGAGTATTCCTTTAATAGCGTTTGCACTGACGAAAACGTCAGTCACTATATAGCCTTAGCCTAGATTTTGCTATTCGATATTGTACTTGCATGTATAGGTTTGACTAAATTAACGTCGCTGTATGTACTTTTGCGATAGAGATACACTAAGACCAAAAAAGGTACTTTGCAATACTATGAGGCTTATCACAATTACTTTAATCATTTGGAGCTTTTTATAAAGTGGAGCGTCATTCTGACGTCAACAATCGCCAAGTCGCCCAAGACATCAAAGAGAAGAGCTTCTAGATAGAGAAATTTTCTTTTGCGAAGGACTGGAACTTGGGTACAAGAGAAATGAAGGATACCTTCTAAAGAAATAATTAAAGAAAAGACTTAATCTTTAACCGAGTAAACGTATCGGACAAAGTCGCGTAAGGACACGGAAGACGCTGGTGATCTGTGATCACTGTAGCATTTTTGATCTAGCCCAGATCTATCTGCTAATCGTATATAACTTGCGTAAGTGCTTACACTTGTAGCGAGAGATGGCATTCTCGTCTGCATAGCAGTTTCGCGGGAAGACTATGTCGCACTGGTAAACCATTCATTAAGCACTGGTTAACCATTGAATCGCACCATCATCTCATCTAAATTGATTCTTGGAACTTTAATTTTTTACTACAGGCAGGAATAGTTGCCCAGAACTAACGATTAAATCTGAGTTTCAATGGCATGTAGTAGCTGATTTCGAAGTAAAATTTGCTTGATTGAGGAGTGGTAAGGCTGGAAACCTTTAAATGAATAGCTGTAGTAGCGGCCATCTGATTGCCCTACAATATCATATCCGGTAAAATATGGATAATATCATAGAGGATCTATCACAAAAGACCTTCACTGGTCTAAGTGTGTCTGCACACTCGTGTGGACAGCCATCCTAACCTATAGGATCTTAGTACACCGCTGATGCACACGCGGATGCGCCCGTGGATGCACAGGTGGATACTTGCACTTTCTTTGGAAGACTGAGGTGCACAGTTCTCTTCATCACGGTTATTCCTCTCACATTGTTAGCAACTTGAAATCCGCCACATTATAATACCCGATGTGTGTGGAGCTCTGTAATTAATCTTGTACTCTTTGATTGCTTAAAAGAACACATCCAATTCTTGTCCTATTGGTACCAGGCGGTACCACCAGCGAAAGCTTTTCTTTGCAATGGCGGGTTCTCCTCTTGCCTATCGCATTGGTGATGTGTCAATTTGGGTTCATAAATCGGTTCAAACCGAGTTAAGTCGAGTTACATTTATATCAAACCGAGTTTGCAAAACTGATGGGACGAACCGAATAATTAAATGCCAAACCACATTAAACCGAGTTGAACACACGATTTGGTTTGAGTTAGTTGAGAAAAGTAAAGACAATACACTTACACATGAATGTACTCGTTGGAAATCAGTCCGTTGGTTTTATAGAAACGGAGTTGCAATGCCTGATTTAACTATTTGGAATACGGTTTCGTTTCGGTTTCTCATGAGGCGGTGGCGCCTGAAGTACTTGCTCCTGTTTTCTCTCACTGTTTGTTTTTTTACATATTAGTGTTAGCTTGTTTTGTGTATGCGCTGTTTTGTTGTGTGATGCATCGAAGCAAGTCAATTGAGCGTATACATCGGTTCATCACCAGAAAGCTGCAAACGTTTGTTAATAGGTGCCTGCGCAATGTCTTAAGGATTTTCTGGCCCAATCGTATCTCTAACGAACACCTTTACGAAAGAACGGGTCAGGAACCAATAGGCACAACCATCCAACGGCGGAAGTGGCAGTGGATCGATCGGTCGCACGTTCTGTAAGTGTGACAGTTCCATAGCGAACCATGCTATGCAATGGAACCCTCTAACTCAGGATGGCAGAAGACCTGGCGGTCCGAGGAGAACATGGCACAGAACAGTCGAGAAGGAGGCACGGCAGTTGGAGAAAAGTAGAGGAGAACTCAGCCATATTGCCCTAGGACCCGCAAGGGGATACAGGACATACATAAGTAAAAAGTGAAGTAATACATCGGTTAACCAATTAAACTCTGTTTGAATGTATACGTACATAGATACCCGTTTATAAAGTCGAGTTGGAAAACAGTCTATCGTTTTTGTTACAAACCGAGTTAGCTAATCCGGTTCGCAACTCGGTTTGCTTAAATTCCAACTCGGGTTAACTCGGTTTGAGAAATTTTCGGTTTGCTACATCACTACTTCGCATCCTTAGTAGCATTCCACAGAGCTTGTCCCTGAACTGACCCCTGTGGAATTCTTCCCCATTTATCTGGAAGCTGACTCTTCTAGTAGGCCATTGCCTGTAAGTATGAATCTCCATAGCGTTTTGTCCTGGTATTGACTGAAATTTTGAGAGAGTACCTCAACACATGAGCGAAACAAAATACTGGAAGTCAAAACCGAATACAAAAATCGCAGCAATTTCTCGACTAGTTCGGACAAGAATCAGGGAGTAAGCATGTATTGGAACCCATTGTTGGTTTTGTAATATACATACACCAAAAATCACTCTTTTCTCTCTCTCATCTGCATTTTAAAGTTCGACAGTGTAATTGAACTAAAAGAGTTTAAGTCTTAGACGTACGTTAATATAAAAATAAAAAAATGTTAACGGATTATTGCTCGCTAACTCAATTCCAATTTTCTTCATTTCTAAGCAAATCTAAAGAAACCGTTTGTGACAAAAAAGAAAAAGATATACACATGTGCACAAATATATGCATTAATACTACTCATCTCGGATTCCCAAGAGAAATCTACATAAAGTGACTTCACGTGTTCATCCCTATTTCGCAATCTTATCTCGCATGTCCTTATCGCATCACAAAGACTTTACTGAAAACCTATTCGCCTACAAGAGATCATGGCTTTATGTACATAGTATATCATAAGCTTTTCTATCGGGGGATTTTCAAAAAATCAACCATTGTTTCAGGACTAATCTTTTGTAAACCATTTTATGTGAACCTTTTTGTCTTATGTCCAGAAATCCCGGAAATGCCTTTCTCTTATACGCAATGATTGGCCCTCTCCTAGTGCCATATATACGGAAGGGGCATAATCCATGGACTTAGGAGTATTTATCTCTGCCATTACTTTGCTCTATTGAACACAGATACACTAAAGTCTCTGTACACAACCAGATTGAGGTTGAGTGGGGGAAAACTGAAATAATTTGGTCATGCATTGTTCTAAGCAAATCGGCTAGAATCCTTACTTTTGTTTTGTATTGTTGTTGAAAACAAAAGTATAGCGCATGAAAGGAAGCTTTAAGGGCTTGTGTCTGACTTTGCGGAGGAGTAATATGGCCAGAGGAGGCTATTTTGGTTGAATTTTGCTTCCATTGCGGCAAAGTAAACAAAATTTCAGCAGTCTTACGTACTGACCTAGAAACTCAATTCGTGAACACACAAATGCACATTGTACTTCCCTAGAATGTGTTTCTTTCTCCAGCCGGATTTTGTTTACTTAGCTCCCAAGCGTTACATGTAGCCTTAGAAAGTAGAGAGGAAATAAACTATTACAGCGTCTAAAAGGTTATAGGGGCTTTTTTTTGCTAACAGTCTGTCCAACAGAGCGATAGCATTTGGCACTGCGTTGTCGATAGAGAATAAAGTTTTTGTTGAAACGTGACCAATAGCTGATTCGGAGTCCTTTTCAATATCGGTATATAGCCGTATGAGAACTCTGCAGAGACAACAATCTGTACCAACTGCCAGAAGGAAACTGAAAATGTGGAGCACTTTCTCTGCCACAACCCCGCAACAGCAAGATTGACATCAAAAGTACTGGGATCCTCAACGATACCCGATCTAAAATACCACAGGTAAAAGGAAATCGGTAATATACTGGAATTCACCAGGCAAACAAAACCTTTCGTACTCCCCATTATCCCAACTTAATACCATCCTGCTCCATATACACCTTAAACAAAACAAACTACTGCACACAGCCAAATAAAATAACGATTGGAACACAACAGGCCTAATAGAGGCCTAAGTGAAGAGCGTACTTATGCTTACTTACTTTACTTATGTCCTGTATCCCCTTCTTGGGTCCTAGGGCCTCTACTACGCCTACGCGTCATCGTGTACGGTTTCTGGCAATGTGTCTGAGTTCTCCCCAACTTTTCCCTAACTGCCATGCCTGCTTCTCGACTGTTCTGCGCCATGTCCTCCTCGGACCGCCAGGTCTTCTGCCATCCTGAGTTAGAGGGTTCCATTGCATAGCATGGTTCGCTATGGAGCTGTCACCTTTTCGGAACGTGTGACCAATCCACTGCCACTTCCGCCGTTGGATAGTTGTGCCTATTGGTTCCTGACCCGTTCTCTCGTAAAGGTGTTCGTTAGAGATACGATTGGCCCAGAAAATCCTTAAGATATTACGCAGACACCTATTAACGAACGTTTGCAGCTTTCTGGTGATAGTAGTGGTCACTCTCCACGTGCTGCAACCATATAGCAGCAGGGATTCAACGTTGGAGCGGAACAGTCTTATTTTGGTGCTCAAACTGATTGCATTGCTTCGCCATATTTTGGACAACATCCCGAAAGCGGACTTTGCTTGAAGAGCGTAGGCTCACCCTCTATCACAAACCAACAAATCATGAGGTCTCTGCAAAAAAAAACGAAAGTGGGAAAATCTCGAAAAGAAAAAAGAAGTGGTGTGTGCCTCAACCACATAAGCACATGGTTGAAACTCCCCTTCAAAAAAACGTATTATTTAAACGCATAAACCTCACAAGCACACGGAGCACATAACAGCCGATGCATCTACTACGTTTACATGACCAGAATGAGAGATCGGATTCACAAAGGATTGAGTTTTAATTCGCATTTTCGCTGTAAATGAATTGGGGAAACGAATTAGAATTAGCCCCCGGTTATAGTCTCTTGGCTGGGCACGCTGACATGCCTCTGCTCCTCTGGTCTGGCTACGGGTTCTATGTTTTCATCTGGGAACGCTGGTTAGTTGGAGGCAACCAAATGTGGAACTGCGGTAATCGGTAGCAAAGGTAACCAAATGTAGGTTTATGGTGATGTAGATGGGGGTCGCCAAATCTGAATTTGCGGTGCTCAGTAGTAGGACGCTACCGCATCTGAATTGCGGTGCTCGATAGTCGGACTTCACCAGATGCAGAGGGGTTACTTTGAGATCACCAGATGTAGGAACGTTGTGATTATAGATGTAGGAAGGTTCGGGTCGGCAGATGTTGGAACGTTCGGTCACCAATTGCGGAGACGTTCGGGAACACCACCAATTATTCACCAAAATTAAAAAAAAAAAAGAAGTGTGGCGGTTGGTTAATGAAAATATACCAACATCTTTCACTTGGTTATAAAATGAACTGCGCGAGTGTATACGCGACTTATCGGTGGTGGAAGATGACGTCATGTCTACGTGACTGGATTGATGGTGGATAATGAGAAGGACTACGTAACTGGATCGTAGTGGATGATGAAATCCTGACAAAGATACGGGGATGTTAACTGGTCGCAACGGTCAGGGTCGCCATAGCGTTAAAACTAACTATGAAACTACAGCAGTATCAATAATCGGTTTTATTATTTGTGAACATTTTGTTCTCCCAAGTGTCAGGGTTGACAATATTCACTTTTATTTATTTGTGTGTAATTTAGCTTTTGGCAGGGCGTACGAACGTGACTATGACGGCGACACCATTGTATTCTGCTAGTATAGGTTGATCAGTGTTAGACGATTCTTATAGGTTGATAGGTTATAGTAATCAACCCAAGAAAAATAGACTAAGGTGAACTGTTGGATATTCAATGAACAGATTTGATTCTTTTAAATGGGACAAATGGTAATGCAGAGGGACTTTGCAACATAAGGATCCAACAGTTCTTTAGGTCAGTGTTCCTTAAAACCATGTGCTGAGGTGGTTCTGCTTATAATCTTATCGATATGACAGTGAAAGTTGTGCTCACTATCACACATGACTGAGAGTATAAGCTCGTCACGAATTAACTGAGCGATTTAGTCAAAAGCCTAGCTAAAATCTAAAGTAGCAACATTAACTATCAATGTACATGTATATAAATATTTGACACGAGTTTAGATAAGGTTATAGTAGTCGACCTATCCTTCAGGAATCCATATTGCTCTGTAGTCTTACAGTGAATGAGCATTGTATCATACACGATGCTTTCAAATAGCCATAGTACACATGAAACTTTAACTATGGGCCCATAGTTAGATACTTCACTCTTTATGGTTGACACTGCTTATAAAAGAATTTATCAGGTAGGTAGGTAGGTGTGGTAGTTCTTCTAAAAAAAAGAAGAGCCGAATTATCACTAGGTGCCATTTTGATACCACAAAACTCGTGTACCTGGATGTAAAAGGTGTGTTGGTGCGGATTCTCTAGATCCAACATGTGGAGTTTAAAAAGATTATTAAATCTTTAAGGTTTCTCTCTAAGACTTCCTCAAGGGAATCGAAAAAGGTTTTCCCTAATGCTCGTTGTCTGGCCGTAGCTAATGCCGGACAGGCGTATAAAAAGTGGATAAGGGTTTCTTTGTTGTGTGTGTTGTGTGGGATACCTAGTTTGACTGCATGGTCTCCTATAGACCACTGATCCGTGGTGGTCGCTGTTATCCTGGCGATATCGCTACGTGTTCTGTAGTTTGGCTATATCTTTCTAGATATGGCACAGTTTGTTAGCCTAGTCCATCTAAGGTTGGCTTGGGCAAGGAATTTTGAGGATATATCTGCTTTGACTGCTCCAAGCGGAATCTGTCGGGGTAGACCGTAGAGCGCCTGTGGTGCCTACGCATGCCGTTTTTTGTACCTTATTAAGTTTGGTTATATTATACGCTTTTTTTTAGACCCGGCCACCATACTGTTGACCTATATGTGGGAATTGGTCGTACCACGGCTGTGTACATCCATACGGTCAAATTAAGCTGCAGTCCCCATTTTTTCCAGAAGGTTTTTCTACAAGCATAGAAAGCTACACATGCCTTCTTTACCCGTTGTTCTATGTTTAGCTTCCAGTTGAGTTTAGGATCTAGGATAATTCCTAAGTACCTAACACTGGACGACAAGGAGAGCGGTAGACCATTAAGTCGAAAAAGTGCTAAGTTAAGTATTTTTGTTTAATTGGTGAATAGCATCAGTTCATTTTTGCTCGAGTTGACACCGAGACCAATCTTTTTGCCCCAAACCCTTACTTTGCCCACAGCATTTTCCGTGATTTCGCTTAGGACGGAGAGAAACTTTCCTGACACTAGTATAACCATATCGTCTACATATCCTTGATTCTTTCTCTGTCTAATGTTAAAAGGATATTTTTCAGCCATAGTAGAGGTGAGATAACACCGCCCTGGGGTTTTCCCTTACTGGCGAATTTGGTTATATTTCTATTGTCTAGTGTTGCCTGAATAATTCTAGTGCTACGCATAGAAACAATCCATTGACTTAGATTGCTTTCTATTCCCAGCTCTGTAACGGAGTCTATGATTGCTTGTGTGTGTACGTTATTAAAAGCTCCTTCTATGTCTAGAAGGGTAGCTAGAGTATATTGTTTGTAATATATGGAGTTTTCTATAGTTCGCACTACCTCGTGAAGAGCCGTCTATGTTGATCTACCTTTGAGGTATGCGTGCTAACCTTTGGAGAGGGATGGTTCCATTTTGCTTCGCAAATGGTTGTCTAGGAGTCGCTCGAGATTCTTCAGTACAAAGAAAGTTAGACTGATTGGTCTGAAATAGTTCGAGCTTCCATGATTGCTTCTGCCTGCCTTTGGAATAAAAACCACTCTCACTTCTCTGAGCCACATCTCATGTACATTGGGGAGTGTTGTGCCCTGGCCAAAGCACCTCTCCGTACTGAAGCGACGGATAGAATATCTCCCAAGGATACTCTAGGCTATTGCCAAAAGTTGGCAAACAAACTAACAACCACACACAAGCCAACGCAAAAATTGTGATGGAATGGATTACGGCCATAGATAAAAGGTAATGCCAACATTTGTAGATGAATTATTTGCAGCGTATGATGGTTTATTTAATAGGGCCGGGTCGTGTTGGATGTCTGAATTACATATGAAGATGTTATGAGTTTTATATGTTCTGGGTTAACATGTGCTTTCTTTGCTAGCCGCAGTGTGGTTGTTGGTTGATTGCCTCGGATAAGCTATACCTCTCAGCTATTAGCTCGCGTTGGAATAAACGTGTGACCGAACCTAATGAGGAGTAGTATGCAAAAGCTTATATGAGTGATGTCATTCATTGGAAAGATAAATTTGCTGTCATGAACGATGAAGTATTTAAGTCATACATTATTGTCTTCTCAGAGTATAATTCCTACGACATATGGATACCAGTCACTGGATACAGTATGAGTAGTGAATATGAAGTTGAAGGGGTTTTGCGAAATTTATGTTGGAGCAACAACTGCACATAGTTTCTAATACTTCTTGCTCATCTCAGGACTTCAATTTAGGTAGGATTCTTTGCAAGATCTAGTTCTCGTGGGCACCAAAGGATCGTTCTTCCAAAGTGCGCCTTGGTATAGATAGTAGAAGTTAAAAAATTGCATGTCTGCTAAAAAGATGAACATCAAGTAACAAGGATGGGTTGCAAATTTGTAGTTCGAACCAAGATTACATGCATGCATTCGTTGTGCTTCATTCGTTTTTTTTTTTTTTTTTTAACTCATAAGTATACCAGTGGGCGCCGTAGTAGTGCAGTGGTTAGTCTTAGTTAGTGGTTAGTATCGGAACACTGCGTGCGAAGTTCAATGTTCGAATCCCACAAAAACACGAAAAAAGGTTCACGGCCCCACACCTCACGAACGTTTGACAAACATCCGAGAGTATTGTTGTCACGAAAAAGCTTCTCAAGAACAAAATAAAAATTGACCTTTAGATATGCCACAAAACTGTAAGTCCCTTCCATTCGTGCGAAAAATATATACTCGTATCGCACACAACACCAGTTGTGAGAGAAGCTAGACTTAGGCCCTTCGTGAGCTGGTACGCCAAATATGTATGTGTGTAGTATACCACAGTGAAACGTAACCTTAACGTTGGCATTACCACACTCTCATACATTCCCCCGCACAAGACAAAGATTCTAAAATTTTGATAAAGTTCTCGCCAACTTCCCCTGGCTTATGAGTAGTGAGTAAGGTATGCTGGGTAGGGTATGATGCAAAAGATTTAGTATTTTTTTTCGGTGAAATCTTACCTTAGGGGAATTCTAGAACTGTAGTGGAGCATGAACACATTGTGGTATATATCAAGGTCTGAACAATAACTTTTTTGTAGTTTATGCAGAAGTTTATTAAATTTCTTGAAAAATATTTTTTGGAAGTTAAGAGAGTCGTCCTAGACTTATACATAAACTTTTCGCATTAAATGAAAGTAGAACTTAAACTCTCAACGGAAAAGAAGTGATCTTTGTTCCCCTGTTGAAAGGAATAGTAATTGCCTTAAGATTTTAAGTAGAACTGAAGGGGAATTAAATTAAATTCTAAAACCCTGTCCGATAAAGATAGATTTGAAATGGCGTATGCTATGAGAGCGAGTCTTTTCCAGTTCACCTGATATACAAATTACCACTTGACTTCGGAATTACTGAAGTATATTTCAAGTAGAAATTGTGCAAATTCGAGAAACAGCAGCCTAGCTTTCTGGAATATAATACATCGCGATGTAGGAAAGGCAGGCCTATAAATGCCTGGATCACACAAATGCGACGACATCGGCATTTCATTGGCCTCAGTAGCCGAGTGATCCAAAATCGGCAGGCCTGTCGATATTTTCTGAGGTCAAATAGGCGAACCCCACAGGTGGATCAGTAGATATGCGGTGAAGTGGGAGGGTTGTGATCCCTTATTTTCGGATCATAGCCTCGCTGATAAAAGGAAGAAGAAGAAGAATAGAATATAATTGATATTGTAATATATACAGATTCCCACGCAGCAATAAATCTTTGGGAAAGCCAATTTCTTAACGAGATCGCAGATAGATACAAACTTTGCCTATGATGAGTGCTAAGTAAAGTGGATGAGCTTAAACCCATTGTAACCTATGCGTCGTTGGCTTGGTGGCCAAATACCTTACAGGCCAAGACTCAGGAACAATTGAATAAAATACATCGTCTTACCTGTCTGAGTATCACAAGGGCAATGAGAACGTGTCCCACTGCAGCAATGGGAGCAATGCTTAGCCTCACACTATTGCACCTTACAGTACAGAAAGAAGCTATTCTGAGTGCTCTTAGGCTGCCCAAGATCTCGGACCTCACAATCGGCAACTTTACGGGCCATTTGAAGATTCTAGACTATGTTCAAAATGACTCTACTCTCAAAATCGTAGATACTGTGCTCAAGAAATACCGGTTCTCCAGGAAATTCAATGTGGTCATAGGTGACCGCCACACAGGGTGGAATGAAGGACTTGCAGTCTTACCAAACTCTCAAACTTGGTACACAGATGGTTCCAAATTGGAAAATGGTAGCACTGGCGCAGCGGTTTATGGACCCAGGTTTCAACGTGTGGCAGCGCTTGGGAAATCACCAACAATATTTCAGGTAGAAGTCCATGCAATCGAGCTCTGTGTACGAGAATGTCTGCGAAGAAGGGTGGAGGGTACTCGTATCTATATCCTCTCTGACAGCCAGGCAGCACTTATGGCTCTGAAATCGTACACGGTAGGATCAAAACTTGTATGGGACTGTCTAAACCTACTCGAAGAACTCGCATCGAAAAACACCGTCACTGTGGCCTGGATACCAGGACACGAAGGCTTCGAGGGTAACGAACGGCCGGACTGCTTAGCGAGAAGAGGCGCTAGTCGCCCACTAGTCGGTCCTGAACCCTATTTTGGAGTCACGCGGAGTAGCGCAAATATCAAAATAAAGAAATGGGAGGATGATTATCATGCAGAGTACTGGGCCAAACTCAAGGGCCTAAGACAGGCAAAGAAGTTCATTAATCTCAACCATTGTAAGGCTAAAAAGCTATTCGAGCTTAGGAAAGCAGACTTAAGAATCTTAACAGGCTACTTGACTGTGTCCACTCAGGTATCATCTGCACAAGATAGGAGTAGCAGATACAGATGAATGCCGGCTATGTGGAGAGCAAAAAGAGACGGCAGAACATATTCTTTGTGAATGCCCTATGGCCGCAAGAAAAAGACTTTTCCATCTTTATTGAGCTTTATTGAGTCCCTCTGACTTGTGGAACATTGACCCTGGAGCTTTGTTGAGGTTTATCAAGAGCCTTAATCAAGTTCTCAGCTAAACACCGGGCTGGCACAATAGATCTCATAGGTCGCAGTGCGTACAAGGCCCTAGTATAGTATAGTATAAAGTGGATAAGCTTACGAAAAAGGGTACCAGTCGGGACCTCGTTGAAGATGACGAAGCTTCGTCTCACCCTATTGACGTAATTAAGTTCTAACTAAATACTAAAGCAAAATGAAATCAACAATGTCACGATTCCTACAAAAGCTGTAAGGATAAGGAGGAAGAAGAGATGGTTGCCCACTTGCAATACTATTGTCCTGCTCTTTCTGCGTTAAGAAAGAAAACTTAAGCGAGAACTTCTTTAACGGTCTAATATGCCGATGCTATCTTACTTACTTACTTAGGTGGCGCTACAGTTCGGGGTGAACCTGGGCCTCAACAAACAAGCCTCTCCATTTAGCTCGGTCTTTAGCTAATTGCCTCCAGTTGCGCACTCCAAGTTGGTCGAGATCCCCTTGAACTTGTGCGGGCCACGGCGATGATTCCCTCTACTGCGTCGTCCCTTGGAATTAGATTCAAAGACTCTGCGGGCCGAAACGTTGATGTCCATTCGCTCTACATAGCCATCTCAGACGTCCAATACGCAGTTTTTTGACTAGGTCGATGTCGCTGTACAGCTCGTATAGTTCGTGATTGAATCTTCTCCAAAACCCGTCAACGCAAACGGGATCGAAAATCTTACGAAGAATTTTTCTTTCGAAGCGACCAAGGATATCTTCATCCTCTTTTAATAAAGTCCATGTTTCAGCGCCATAAAGCAGGACTGGGATGATCAGGGTCTTATACATAGTCTCCTTAGTTATTCGAGATACGGCTTTACTGTTGAATTGCCTTATAAGCCAAAAAAAAACAGCGATTGGCAAGAGTTATTCTTCGATTGATTTCTGCACTGATTTTGTTTGTAGAATTTATAGCAGAGCCAAGGTAGACAAAGTCCCTTACTACCTCGAAGTTATAGCTGCCCACTGTGACGTTCTGTCCAATTCGTCGGTGTTGGCCTTCCCTTCTTGTTGACAGCATATACTTGGTTTTGCCCTCGTTTATCGCTAAACCCATTTTGACCGCTTCCGCCTCAATGCTTGTAAACGCACCGGTGACAGCTCGCTGAGCTCTTCCGATAATCTCAATATCGTCGGCGTATGCAAGCAGTTGTACAAACTTATGATAGATTGTATCTCCGGTGTTGGCTTATGAGCTCCGCACAGTCCGTTCAAGTACAATATTAAAGAAGTCGCATGACAGCGCGTCACCTTCTCTAAAACCTTTTTTGACATCAAAGGTCTCGGTGAGGTCATTACCGACCACACCTTAATGGAGCAGCGAGCGTTCTCCATCGTCAGTCTGCACAGACGAACAATTTTGGCAGGGATGTCAAAACTAGACGTGGTTCTATAAAGCTTTTCTCTATAGATGCTGTCATAGGCGGCCTTGAAATCGACAAAAAGATGGTAAGTATCGATTTAGACTTATTGGATTTTCTCCAGGATCTGTTGAAGTGTGAAGATTTGATCGATGGTGAACCTTCCTGGCCTGAAACAGCACTGATAGGGTCCAATCAGGCTGTTGATAAAAGGTTTCAGGCGTTCACACAATATTGCAGAAAAGATCTTGTATGCGATGTTGAGGAGACTGATGCCTTTATAATTGGCGCAGTTGAGGGGGTCTCCTTTCTTGTGGATCGGGCAAACGATGCTGAGATTCCATTCATCAGGCATACTTTCGTCTGAGTATAAAAACACGTCCATTGACAAAACATCATAGTGTAAACCTTACAAACCTTTTGAGTTTTATTCTATATCGCTATAGAAATCATAAAAAATGATTAAAACATAATATGTAGACTTTAGTTTTCTGTTTAGTTTATTCATAACTACACTATAAAGAATTACACCCACATTATGGGGGGGCTCTTTTCGAAAAATCATAGTGTCACATAATTTCTGAAAATCGGAGTGGGTTAAAAATGATGGTCTAGGATACCACACGATCTCTTTCGAATGTTTTCTACTTCTATAAGGCAATTTTAAAATATACCCTCCAGGTAGCTAAATGCTTTCACAGATTTTAAATTTAGGCTACCTTAAGTGACAATTTAACAGTTTGGTGGCCGATTGGCGACTGTGGACTTGACGATGGCACGTTGTCGGAAATGGCTGATTCCGGACTGGACAAACTTTCGGTAATATATTTTGAATGCATCCTCTCACCTTGCCATTGTTGTTGTTTGACCAATCTGCAAATTTTTTCTCCAATTGTTTTCTATCCAACTTGTGATCTTCCAATTGCCCAGTTGTCCTGTCAGCCATTGCCATTGAGTCCGTTTTCCCCATTCATCTTATTCGTTCCAAGTTCACACGTTGTGTCACATGTACCCTTGCCTCTTAGACACACTGTATCTCCACTCACCTTCCAAGGACTGTTAAAGTTTTCCCTTTATCGACGTTGACATTTTTCACATTCTTTCCTGTTTTTCTTTTTTTTTCAGTCTCCAAGTCCTGCTATGTCCCGCATGGGATGGGCGCTGAGAACTCTACTGGTCGCTGATAGCTCAAGTTGTCTGAAAGATAGAAAAGTAAGTTTCTAGTGGAATAATCGTGTTCGTCGAGGACGAAACTAACAAATTGAAAATGTTCTATAGGTATCAGGAAAATTAATCAGAAAATGTGCTCCAGGAACTGAATTGGTCGATTGGTTAGTGAATCTGTCACCAATAGTGCATACAAGAGCCCAGGCGGCGGGCATGTGGCAAGCTTTGCTCGAGGAAGGAGTTCTTACACACGGTAAGCATTTTTTTCTTTATCCTTTTCGTTCTGTTTACTTAGGTTTTTCTATGTGATGATAATGATGGAATTTTCTTTCCTTTGGTTTATACATTTTTGACATTTTTTTTTCTTTTCTTTTTTTTTGTTTCTGCAGTGAACAAGGAGCAACCGTTTAAGGATAAATGTTTTTTGTATCGATTTCGTTTTGACGAGGACGGTACGAGTGGCGGAGCACCACAAACAGATGATGTTAATGCATCTAACGACCATATTCGTGAGGCATTAGGAACACTGTTCCAGCGGGGACCAGATGCTACACTTCGCATGATATTAAGAAAACCGTAAGATAGAATTTGTGTTGGTTATTTTTTTATTTTCATTTCCTCAGGAATGTCGTACGATTGTGGAATTTCGAATGAGAGTTTGAGGACCCTGTGTGCATTGCAATGGAATACGAGTATTAGTTTCGAATGCACTAAAACTGTTTCCTATTTATATAACATTTTGGTGTTTAGTAGAGCATGCGATAAAGATTCAATTGAGATATATGCACATCTATTTTTGGTTGCCGTCTTAACCATTGAATTTTGTAAATAGTTGATCGTCGTCCAGAAATATTTTGCATCAAATTGTGTTCCTTCGAACTCTATTTCTCTACCCCGGCTCAAGTGAAACGAAAATACAAACAGAAATGTGTTATGGAAATGCGTCACAAAAGTTCAGACAGCAAGATCTAAACAGACACTCTGGCGGTTAAAGTAGCATAGACACACGGTAATAGGACTTGTTTTTATCCGCAGTTTCCAACTGCATTACTTGTTCACAATCTTGTTGGTGATTCATCACTCTGTCGCCTTTCTCGTTCGATGGGTCTTAGTTGTGCCGTAATATGCTTTGCATAATCACTCGCAGCATCCCATAGCTCCTGCGGTTGGATCATAAGATGGACTATGTTCTCAAGAGATGGTATTTCTCCAAGTTTATTTCTTAGTGTTTGTCTCTCCGGTTCGAATCGCGGACAATAAAAGAATACATATTCCGCAGAGATACGAGCGAAAGCACCCATGTCCACTCAGTAATTGTGTTGTATAGAAATCTACCTCACCATGTTTATGGCCTGTCCATGCGGGGTGAGATGATAAATCCATCGGCCTTTGCTTGATACGCTCTATCGTTTTGCAATTTCGTCATGCTGTTTGCTCTTCTGGTAAGTTCGCTTCTCCGTCGGTTAACACTTGTTGCTGTCTCCTCATTTCGTATGCGTTTTGAAACTCCTCTGTATATCGATTGGGAGGAGATGAGTTGGTAAGGAGCATGCATCAGCTCATCTGTAAAATCTGGTCGGACGAAAGTATGCCCGATGAATGGAACCTCAGCATCGTTTGCCCGATCATGAAGAAAGGAGACCCTCTGAACTGCGCCAATTACAGAAGTATAAGTCTCCTCCAGATTGCATATAAAATCCTGTCTGCCGTATTATGTGAACGCCTAAAACCGATCGTCAACAACCTGATAGGTCCTTATCAGTGCGGTTTCAGGCCGAGAAAGTCCACCATTGACCAAATATTTACACTACGGCAGATCTTGGAAAAACCCATGAATATAAAATCGATACGCATCACCTCTTTATCGATTTCAAAGTTGCCTATGATAGCGTGTATAGAGACGAGTTATACAGAGCCATGTCTAGTCTTGGCATCCCTGCCAAGCTCATCCGTTTGTGCAGAATGACGATGGAGAACTCTCGCTGCTCCATCAAAGTCGGTAAGAACATCACCGAACCGTTCGATGTCAGCAAAGGTCTTAGACAAGGTGACGCGCTATCATGCGATCTCTTTAATATAGTACTTGAGAGAATTGTACGAAATTCACAAGCCAACTCCGGAGGTACAATCTTCTTCAAGTCTGTACAACTACTCGCTTATGCCGATGACATTGACATAATCGGAAGAACTCAGCGGGCCGTCAATGGGGCATTTACGAGTATTGAGATCGAGGCAGCAAAGATGGGTCTAGCGGTCAATGAAAGCAAAACAAAATATATGCTGTCTACAAAAAAGGACACCCAACATCGGCGTCTTGGACAGAACGCCACAATAGACATATATAATTTTGAGGTAGTAAAGGATTTTGTCTACCTAAGCTCTATGGTGAACTCCGCACATGACATCAGTAGGGAGATCACACGAAGAATTACTCTTGCCAATCGTTGTTTCTATGGGCTAAAACGGCAATTGAGTAGCAAAGCCCTATCTCGAACTACTAAGGTAACTCTTTATAAGACTCTAATCATCCCAGTCCTGCTGTATGGCGCAGAGGCATAGGCTTTGACAAAACCGGATGAGGATGCCCTTGGTTATTTCGAGAGAAAAGTTCTTCGAGCGATCTTTGGTCCCGTCTGCATAGACGGTGAGTGGAGGAGAAGGTACAATGCCGAGCTATACGGCATGTACAAGGACATCGACTTAGCCAGAAAAGTTCACATACAGCGACTAAGATGGCTGGGTCATTTAGAGCGGATGGAGCCCAACGTTCCCGCTAAGAAAGTTTTCGAATCCACCCCGGATGGACGACGCAGTAGAGGACGACCTCGCGGTAGGTGGCGCAATCAAGTGGAGGGGGACCTCAACCAACTTGGCGTGCGCAACTGGAGGCAGCTGGCTCGTAATCATGCTAGCTGGAAAGATTTGTTGGTTGAGGCCCAGGTCCACCCCGGACCGTAGCGCCATCTAAGTAAGTAAGTAAGTAAGTAAGTAAGTTATCCTGCAATAGCATGAATTGCATCTCCTGATATTGTACGAAATGTACTGCATACTCTAATACTCTAATCTAAACAAATTCGGCATGTCGACTCAATTTTTCGCCGATATGACTGGGTTTTCATAGCTTTGGTTCATATTGTTGACCCGTAGATCATAACGGATGTAATCGCACTGGCCAAAAGCCGTCGTCTGTTGTATCTCGGTCCTCCATGATTTGGCATGATGCGTATGAGTGCGTTGTTGACTCGCGAGGCTTTGCCACTATCATATTCAGATGTTCGTTAAACGAGAGACTTGTGTCAATCATGACGCCTAGGTATTTGATGACCTGCTTTGATGTAATCTGGTGCCCCCCTATAGTAAGAATGATCGTTTCTTCACCTTTCCGCTACTGATTAATACCGCTTTTGTCTTATGTTCGGCTAATTTAAAACCCACAGATTCAAACCTACGATCCCGATTGTGTCGCTGCTTATTTGAACCACTTCTTCCAGTAGCTTGCACACCACGACTATTGCAATATCGTCCGCAAAGCCTACAATCGTAGCTTCTTCTGGTGTAGATAGATTGAGTATTCCATTGTACATGATATTCCACAGAAAAGGACCAAACACGAAACCCTGTGGCATCCCTCCTGTGATGGTATACTCCTTGGGAGCGTCGTCTGTGTCATATATTAGAATCCTTTTTCGGAAGTAATCCATTACTATCTGCCTGATGTGCGTGGCTACCCTCATATTCCGAGGCGATTCCAAGAAGTGCTTCCAGTTCAGAGAGTTGAATGCGTTCTTTAAATCTAACGTAATTACAGCACAATACCGCTTAGCACCACCCCTCCACCTTCTGCCTTCTAAGGCTTTCTTCACTAACGACCACTCGGATTGTATCTATCGTTAAACGTGACTTCGGAAACCGTACTGATATTCTGTTAGTCCTCCTGCGTTTTCAATGGCTGCTTCTAACCTGTTTGATGATAATATGTTCCAGAATTTTTCCAGCCCTAACCAACATACAGAGCTTGCGAAACGACGATGGATCCCCAGGAACATTACTTCCTTTGCAGATTAGCATTCACTTCTGTCTTTTCCATCGCTGCGGTAATACTCCTTCACTTAGACATGAGCTGTAAATATTGGCAAACAATTCCGGTCGGGTCTTCATTGCGGTTTTAATGGGCATGTTGTGTATGCCATCTAATCAGGTGCTTTTTGTCCCCGAATATCTAAGTGACTGCCACTACTTGTTCTACAGTAACTGCAGGTATTCAATGTATTTCTTCTGCTTACTGATCATCTAATGGGGTTTTCTGTTGCCTTGGGAATAGCCCACGGCAGGTGGGGGCTATTGACCGGAAGCTCTTCGGTTTCTTCATTACTACCTGGTACACCATCCCCCGTGGGTTTTGGTCAACTTTATTGCACAATTCATTAAAACTATTATTAAAACCATTTATAGTCTTCCATGCGCTGATCTGTACTGCTCTTGGATTTCTGTGAAGCCTTGCCTAGCCTTGTGGAAATACGTCATGGTGGGAAACACTCCATCTCTCATCGTTGCTGGGTTTTTTTTCAGTTCCATGGTCTGAGTGATCGACGATTGCTTCGTCAACTTCTGTATCTTTCCTTGATAGTTCATCGACATTCTTATTTCCTAGAGCACTCCTGTATCGAAGGATTAGTGATACTAGTCTAAAATATCAAAGAAATATATATTCCTTACTAGAGCTACCAGAGTTATTTGAGTGGAATTCCCGAATTCCGAAGTACAACGGATATCAGGTATAATTTCTGGAATACCATATTGTCTGAATACTTGGATCTTTGATGCACATATCCATCTAGTTTGTTCTTGGACCTACCTACTTACTTACGTAGACATCGCTACAGTCTAGGATGCACCTACGCCGCAACTAACAAACCTCACCAGACAGCTCGGCCATTAGCAAAAATACAAATATTTGGGGCAACAGCTCTTTAAAGTGCCAGGGCCTAGCTTCTCGCAACCACTCATGTTGTGTGCGTTATATTTTTCACACGAATGGAAGGGACCTACAGTTAAATGCCGACTCCGAACGGCGATTTGAGAAGCTTTTTCATGACAACAATACTCTCGGATGTTTGTCAGACGCTCGCGAGAGGTGGGACCGTGAAAAAACTTTTTGGTGTTTTCTGGGATTCGAACTTGGAACCTCATGCGTAGTGATCCGACACACTAACCACTTACGCCACGGCGCCCACCTCGGCCATTAGCCAGCTCCTTATAATTGCGCGCACCGAGTTGGCTAAGGACCCTTTTTAATTATCCACGCCAACTAACGTAAGGCCTTCCTCTTATTCTTTGTTTCTCCGGAGTGAGGGTAGGAAGGTGTGGTGGTTCTTCTAAGAAAGAAAAATAACCCAATTAACACCAGATGCCATTTTGATACCGCAAATCTCGTGTACCTGGATGTAAAAGGGTTTAGCGATAAACGAGGGCAAAACCAAGTATATGCTGTCAACAAGAAGGGACAACCAACACCGTTCTCATTCACAGTGGGCAGCTATAACTTCGAGGTAGTAAGGGACTTTGTCTACCTTGGCTCTGCTATAAATTCTACAAACAACATCAGCGCAGAAATCAAGCGAAGAATAACTCTTACCAATCGCTGTTGTTTTGGGCTTATAAGGCAATTCAACAGTAAAGCCGTATCTCGAATAACTAAGGAGACTATGTATAAGACCCTGATCATCCCAGCCCTGCTTTACGGCGCTGAAACGTGGACTTTATTAAAAGAAATGGATGAGAATATTCTTGGTCGCTTCGAGAGAAAATTTCTTCGTAAGATTTTCGATCCCGTTTGCATTGACGGGTTTTGGAGGAGAAGATTCAATCACGAACTATACGAGCTGTACAGCGACATCGACCTAGTCAAAAAAAACTGCGTATCGGACGTCTGAGATGGCTAGGACCTGTAGAGCGAATGGACACCAACGCTCCAATCCAACCCCGAGGGACGACGCAGTAGAGGCAATCATCGCCGTAGGTGGCACAAGTTCAAGGGGACCTCGACCAACTTGGAGTGCGCAGCTGGAGGCAATTAGCTAAACACCGTACTAAATGGAGAGGCTTATTGGTTGAGGCCCAGGTTCACCCCGAACTGTAGCGCCACCTAAGTAAGTAAGGGTGTAAAGGTGTGATGTGAAAGGTGTGTTAGTGGGGAGTCTCTAGATCCAGCCTGTTAAGTTTAAAAAGATCATTTAATCTTTAAGGTTTCTCTCTGAGACTCCTTCAAGTGAATCGAAAATGGGTTCTCCTAAAGCTCATAGTCTGACCCTGGCTAGTGCCAAATAGGCGCATAAAAAGTAGATAAGTTGCGACATTGCGGCTGCGGCAGTGTGTGCAGTGTGGGATTTTTCATTTTGACTGCATGGTCTCCTATAAGCCAGTGACCCGTTGTGGTCGCGGTTATCCTGGCGCGAGTAAATTTGAATACTTTCTGGGCCGGAGCGTTGGTGTCCATCCGCTCTTCATGTCCAAGCCATCTCAGTCGCTTTATGTGTATACTTCTACTCCATACAATTCATCATGGTATCTTCTCCCCCACTTCCCGCATATGCAGACAAAAACGAAGGTCAATTAAAGAATATTTATTCGCAAGTAACAAAGGGCACTTTTAATAACATTCATGCCTCTGCGCCATATAGCAGAACTAGGCTGATTAGAATCTTATCTATGGTTACTACTCAATTGCCTTCTTTGTCCAAAGAAGCAACGATAGGCAAGACGGGTTCTTCGTTTGATTTCCGATATCATTGCTTGTGATTATAACACGGCGTTGGTAGATAAAGTCGCATGGCAGTTTGTCGCATTGTCTTAACCCTGTCATATCTCTAAACCCTTATTCCTAGGTATCAAGAATAAGTAAAGGTTTATACAGCTATTCTCTATAGATACTGTCATGGACGGCTTCAAAATCGATAAAAATGCGGTGAGTCTCGATTTGCTGTTTGGAAATTTTTTTTAAGCTCGTGTTGGAGTATCCTTCTACCTACTGCAGTCTAGAGCCCCACCTAGAATCTGAAAGCCCTCCTGTCCCTATGTAGAGCAACTAAAGTTATTCCAGCCTTACACTCGCTCAAAGTTCGGGAACGTACTTACTTACTTATGTTCTGCATCCCCTTGTGGGTACTAGGGCCTCTACTACGCCTACGCACCATCGTGTATCGTGTAGTTGGGGGTGGTAGTGGTGCAGTGGGTAGTGTGTTTGCTCGTTAACCGATGTGTGCAGGTTCAAGCCCCAGTGGGGAACAGCAATCATTAGCCACCCGATTATAAAGGAAAAACGAATTACATCGAAGTTTTTCCAACCACTGCACCAAAGAAAGGTTCCTGCCTGGTAGTACAATGGACTAGAGAAGTCTGAGTGCTCTGGGATTTGGGTTTCCTTTTTTATAAAAAAAAAAGCATAATCGTGTACAGTTTCTGCTAATACGTCTCAGCTCTCTCCAACTGCCGTGCCTCCTTCTCGATTGTTCTGCGCCATGTTCTCCTCGGACAGAACTTCTGCCATCCTGAGTTAAAGGGTTCCATTGCATAGCATGGTTTGCTTTGGAACTGTCACCCTTTCGGAACGTGTGACCCATCCACTGCCACTTCCGTCATTGGAGAGTTGTGCCTATTGGTTGCTGACCCGTTTTCTTGTAAAAGTACTTTGATAGAGATAGGATTGGGCCAGAAAATTCTTAAGATATTGCCCAGGCACCTACTCAAGAATGCTTATAGCTTTCTGGTGATTGTAGTGGTCACTCTACATATGCTGTGTCCATATAACAGCACAGATTCAACGACGTTACAACGTTAGAGCGGGACACTCTTAGCTTGGTGTTCAAACTAATTAATTGCTTCGCCATATTTAAGACAACATCCCGAAGGCGGACTTTGCTTTGGCGATCCTGTTGGCCATATCCAGTTCGGTTCCACCATCGGTCGAGACAATACTCCCAAGATACTGAAAATCCTTTAACCTCCCTACCTGTTATCCAGCAATGCATATTTGCGCCGATGAGTTAGTTCCAAGGCTGGTAATTTTAGTTTTTATCATATTGATTTCAGCCCTCTCCACATCTGCTGTCATTTGTTTGAGGTTCATAATTCTGTGAGAGAGTAAGCATACATCGTAGAGTAGTCAAGATGTTTCAGTTGAGATGTAAGAGTCCATCGAATTCCTCCGTTTCCCGTCGACAAAGCTGCATGAAGCACATCGCTAATCACCAATAGGAATACTATTGGTGAAAGGATACAGCCTTGTCTTACCCCACTTTGTATCTCAAATTCCTCAGACAACCTTCCCCTGTGCAGAACGTGACATTTGTACCCTTCATATGTAGCTTTGATAATAGCAATTAGTTTATCGGGAATACCTCTCCTGCATAAGGCACGCCAAATAAACTCCCTGTTGACACTATTGAACGCCTTCTTAAAATCGATGAACAGCAGGTGCAGTGGCGATCGATATTCAACACACTGTTCGTTGATAATCCGCAGGGTGTTGATGTGGTCGGCACAGGAGGATCCAGAGCGGAAACCTGCTTGTTCGACATCAAGTGTGTCTTCGAGATGTTGCCTGATTCGCTCCAGGATGATTTTACCTATTATTTTAGCTACATGGCATGAAACTCCAGACCGCATATTTTTATTATATTCTCATACAATGTGCTTTAAAGAAGAGGAATATGTGAGTGATAGTCGCAAAGAGTGGGAATCCATTAACAAATTATATAACTTCCATGTCCGCCTATGTATACATTGCTTTCTGGTGTCTTAGAGAGTCTGGATTATTTCGTGCTGTGCCTAATCTTCTCACATAAATTGCACCAGGAGTTGCTGTGGACTTAACTGTGGCTTTATTTAGATCAAAATCTCACCTTTACAGAGAAGAGCAGTGATTTCAGCGCTAACTATTCCTGGTAAAAAGGCTTCAAAAATGTACAAACTGATACAAACTGAAGCTTATATCCTGTATTCCCTTGTGGGTCTCAGGGCCTCTACTACACCTACGTGCCATCGTGGTTCGGTTCTGGCAATGTGCCTCAGCTCTCCCCAACTTTTCTCCAACTACCATGTCTCTTTCTCGACTGTTCTGCGCCATGTTCTCCCTGGACCGCCAGGTCTTCTGCCATCCTAAGTTAAAGGGTTCCATTGCATAGCATGGTTCGCTATGGAACTGTCACATTTTCGTAATGAATAAATAGGATCAAACATACCTGTTAACTCAGTAAATAAATTTGTTTTTGTTAATGTAAAAAAAAGAAAAACTGTAAAAGATCACCACCACTTAGAATTTAAAGTTCAAATTTAAAACTCCATGCAGACAAGAAAATGTAAAAAGGCAAATCTTGTTAGAACCATTAGTGTGAAATACAAAAAAAAAAGAAGCATTTTGACAAAGTGATAGAAAACAAGAAATAAAAGAGAAGAAAAGAAAGTTAAACAAACACAACTAGCGGAAAAAGGGACCTACTCCAACTGCAGTCCCTCATTAGTGTGCTCCTTTCGTTTTGGCTTCCAATACAACTTTGAATCCATGCAACTGTGAAATGAAATGGAGAAAGAGTACCAACTCGTGTACCAGTACATCCAAGGGGATAACCAGAATAATGGCGAAGGAAAAAGAAAAAAATGCTGGTGTTCCCTTTTGTCTTTACACATTGGCACAGTTCCTTGAACATAAAAGTCAACATTTTACAAATCCCCTGTGCTGTATTGCAAGTCGTACACAGATACAGGATCAACTAAGTCACTTCTGAGGAAAAATTATTTTTTAATTTTATGCTTAAAGGATAACTTTGTCAATTAAGAAAAGTTCCCCGGAGCAGCTATTATAAAAACAACAGTGTGATCTACATATATTTTCTTTTAGTTGGGTACTGATAATAAGAATACATTTTTATTGAAGGTAGTTAATTACTTACGACTCGATAATAATGTACAGGCTTGCGACTTAAAACATGCAAAATGGACAGTCCTGAGGCCATGAGTTTTCTTTTTCTTTCTGGGCAGCTAAACAAGTTGTTTCTTCTTTCATCGCTCCTGGTCTTAGAAATGCATTGTAGATGTCGACAATAGTTTAGATCTTGTCCTCACAGTTGCCTTAAGAGCTCTGTTGACGACACCATACAGCCTAACAACGCAATCCTCGACAGCAGCAGGGTGCTGCTCATAAGCTGATATCAGCAAGGAAAACCACTTTGCTTCGAAGAGGCGAAGTACGTACTCCGTGTGTTTGTCAGTGCTATGTTGAGCGATGAGGGAGTAGATTAGAATTAGATAGAACTAAATGTGAATTCATTTTACCGCATTTTCTTAATTTTACAAATTTCAAAATATAAACATTGGCTATAGCCGTCAGCCAGGAAGGGGGTTTTATAAAAAATTTAACTAATACACAAATAAAACACATAACCAATTAGTTTTCTACTTTATGTAATATTATTCAAAAAGCTTAATGTACGATATGTTGCCTATATCTTAGACCTGATTTTATGCAACCAATTAATGCTGTCCAATTTTGATGTCCATTTAGTATTGCAATGATTTCACTTATCCGCAGAATATTTTTTCCCAGATGACGTCTTCTTATCTCCGTTAGTACCGGACAGATTCCTATAAAGTGAAGGACATCCTATTTCCCCCGTAGGTTGCAAAGCAAGCATTCCACATTGTGCTCTGTTCTATGAGACATGTAGCTAAGATGTAGGAGCTCTCTTCTAGCCTTAAATATAGTAGAGATTGCATCTAGACTATTAAGATCAGTAAAATAATTCTTTTCTCCGAGGTCATATTGAAATATTCGGTAGATGCGCTTTGTTGCGCTGTTGCTATATATTTACCACGTATGGAGAAATCGATATTGACCAACAAAGCCTGTGGAGCGCTCTTCCAGCGTGAAGTGTTCTCTTCCAGTATTGGGACATCATGCTCGCCACTTAACCTCGCCCATTTGTTAAAAATTGCAGTTTTTGGCGGAGAAGGTGGGTTACAGTGATTTAGGAAAGCCGACATTTTGGTAATTCGCAAACTTTGCAGATGTAAGTGAAGTGAAAGTGAACATATATAGCGAAGGTAACCCAGTTCCGAGATGCAACATGTATGTTAGTGTGGTTAACGGTAGACGAAATATTTTCTTGATGAAGTATCTCAGCAGCTTGCTCATGGACACTCACTTCCCCGGCTGCACGCCTATACCCAACGATGATCGCGCCCTGGTAAATGTTGCACGCCCACAGGCACCTCCACATCTGATCAGCGAAGATAAGCTAAAATGGGCAGTAAACAGTTTCGAACCATTCAAATCCCTGGGACCGGACGGTATCTTTCCGGCCCAGATTCAGACGGCTTTCAACATAGTATGGCAGTATCTTTCCTGCATTCTGAAGGCTTGTCTTGAGCTAGGAACAACACCAACTGCCTGGACCGAGGTAAGAGTGGTCTTTATACCCAAAGCAGGCAAGACATCGCACACCCTCCCAAACGACCTTAGACCTATTAGTCTAACGTCCTTCCTTCTCATGATTCTGGAAAGCATCCTGGACCTACACCTCAAGGCCACTATTGATGGCACCTTACTATCCACGTCACAGCACGCCTATCGAAAAGGTAAATCTGTCGAAACGGCTTTGCACTCCATCATCCACCCTATCGAAAAATCACTCTCAATCAAATAGTTCACCCTAGTGTCATTTCTAGACATAGAGGGAGCTTTCAACAACGTTGAAACAAATTCGATTACCAGTGCATTACGCAGGCTCAACATCTGCGAACCCATCTGTTGTTTCATAAAACACATTCTAAAGAGCAGGGTAATAACAGCATCCTTCGGAAGTAGCACTGTCAAGCGACATGCACATCGAGGCACCGCTCAGGGGGTGTACTGTCTCCACTATTGTGGAATTTGGTGCTCAACGAGGCCCTTCTAGAAATCGAAAAAACTGGATGCAATGTTATTGCCTATGCAGATGATGTCGTTATTCTAATAACAGGCAAATACCCGGAGACGCTGGCCGATGTCATGCAGTCTGCTCTTAATGAACTGCTTAGATGGACCGATAAATGCGGTCTCTCCGTTAACCCGACGAAGACCGAGCTAGTTCTATTCACAAGAAAACACAAGCTCCCTCAAGGTTTCAAATAGCGCTAGCTATTTAGGCCTAAAGCTTGACCGCAAGCTTATTTGGAAGGAGAATGTTGTCGAACGGGCCAAGAAATCGCTGGCCGCCCTATACATCCGCAAAAAAGCAGTAGGCTCCACTTGGGGCCTTAAACCAAGCATCATGCACTGGCTATACACGTCGGTCATAAAACCGATTCTCATGTATGCAGTATTGGTATGATGGCCCGCCCTGGAGAAGAAATCAAACCTATCCATAATGGAAAAAACTCAGCGAATTGCATGTCTCAGCATTACCGGTGCACTGAGAAATTCTCCCACAGCGACGCTCCAAACCATGCTCCACCTGCTTCCGATTAACATCGTCAGTAAACAATTGGCTGTCAGCTCGACAATAAGACTGAGAGTCTCCAAGCAGTGGAAGGAGCAACACACGGGACACGCCAATATACTTTCGATGCACCGTCATCTTCCCAATTCCACTGACCATATGCCCACTGAATATGATTTCAGCAAGGGCTACACGCACTCGATACCGGACAGAAGTAAGTGGACGCAACGCAATGTCCTTTACAATGAATAGCTGTCAATTTTTACGGACGGGTCCAAAACCAAGGACGGAGTCGGTGCCTGAATTTTCACAGAAGATCTGGACATACGCCTCTCCTTTAACCTTCCAGACCACTGCAGCGTTTTTCAAGCCGAAATCACCGCAGTTCGCAAAGCCGCTGACTGGCTAGCGGCTAGCACACTATCAACACCTGATATTGTTATTTATGTCGACAGTCAGGCAGCCATCAAATCCCTCGCATCCAGCACTACGAGATCTAAGGCAGTGAAAGACTGTCGCATATCTCTTAACGAGATAGCTGGTCAGTACAACATCACCCTTTGCTGGGTACCAGGTCGCTGTGACATTCCGAGGAATTGTGCAGCCGACGAACTGGCACGACAAGGCTCCTCTGGTACAGGTAGCATAAGCATTACCGACATCGAAGCGCCAGCGTCTTATGTTAATTACCTTATTCAAATTGACGCCGAGAAAGTATACAATCACCGATGGCAACATCTAGACCAATGCTATACCGCCAGACAGCTCTGGCCGACACTCAATAAATCGAGGTCCATCGGACTCTTGAAGCTCAAATAACAAATGTCCTCACTGGACACTGCGTCACAGGAAGACATGCCCAAATATTAGGTATACCGCATAATTATTAGGTATACCTCATAATGATTAGGTATACCTCATGCCTTCATTCAACGAAGCAAATGGTTCCAAGAGTAAGAGGGTGACCCACCCGCCTTACACATCGGTAGTACAATGGACCTACTCTCTGGTCTAAGTACATCCTCATCGAGGGCCGATCCTAAACTAACCAACCAACCATCTCAGCTACTTCTTAACATCTTCGTACTGCGAAATACCCCAAACCTGAGCGGCGTAACACATAATGGATCTCAATGCCACAACAAACAGTTTATATAGTATATCACACTAGGGCTAATATTCTTTTTCCCGAGAATGCCTTTCCAGTTAGAATTTATTGCTTTTTTCGCCTCCTTCAACTTTTCTTGCTGATGTTTACTAGACGATACACGAGGTGTGATGATGACTCCAAGCTACTTGTACTCCTACACCTTCCCAAGTTCTACAGTTTCCCAATACCATTTTTCTTCTCGTGTGTAACCCGTGCCCAAACCCGTTTCCGAATACCATTACTTTGGATTTGATCATATTAACTTTTAGGTTTCACAATCTGCAGTACTGATGCAACTTGTTGATCATGATTTGCATCATCGTTGGAGTTGCCGCGAGTAACAATGTCATCAGCGTACAGCAGGAGCTTGATGTTTAAGCCATTGAACACAACCCTCCAGGCAAAAAGTTGTGATCTCATCTAGGAATATTGAAAAAAGTAAAGGACTCAAGAGGCAACCCTGTTTCACTCCCATGGTTGACTCGAACCAGCTGGGCATTTTATTTCCATCCCATACCGTCGTTTAGTTTTCCTTATAGAGACCTCGTATCACCTCCACAATTTTTGTCGATACTCCCAGGATAATTAGTTTATAAAATAGAGCATTTCTGTCAATGAAGTCGAAAGCCGCCTTGAAATCTACAAAGAATGCGTATAATTTAGTGCCCTTGTATAAATAAGGTCGCGCTATCCTCGTTAGCGTGAATACGTTTTCCACTATAGAGTAACCTTTCCTAAGACCGACTTTAAATTCGCTGAGCAAATCATTTAGGCATTCACGTGTTACATAGAAAACCAAATAGAGATCTCCGTATTAGTTTTAGCATTACACTTTGTATTTGATAGTGGGTCCTGTATTTCCGCTGGGAGATAATCCTTGACAAGGTCGAATATAAATGATCGGGGATCCCTGATGTGCCTACACACTCCGAAGAATTTCGACTGTCCGAGCACACTACAGATGCACGTCTGTTTGTCTTAATGCTTGTCTGGTATTTGTTTGGCTCTAAAAGCCTGTCATAGGGAACTCATCTCAATTTCGGCGTCGACAAATACGTATCATATTAAGATGGAAAGATAGCTCGTAAGAACTGCATACTCCTACATGAATCCTTTTGTCTAAAGCTAGCTTACTTGTCAGAGCTAAGATCTTCTTATGTAATGGCATGTCGTAAGTAATCAGTTAAGAGAATTCAGTGGAAGGTATTACTTGAGGTTCCGTGGTACCGCAAATCTCCATGGGAGGTGTCTAAAATTGTCGGAGAGAATTTGCTAAGATTATTGCATTCAATTCTTTTATTTTTCTTTTTTATTATTAGAGGGGGATGAAGGGCAGAGAATGACCCCCGGAGCACTGCGACCTAAAAAGATCTTTTGTGCTGCCCTAGTTGGTTGTTTGAGCAGTAGTTGTCAATTAGCTGAAACCTAATTCATCAGTGAAGCTAATGATAGTTCGAGCTGAGGAAGAGGTGACATCAGAAGCTGATGTGATGCCTTTGTTAAAGTACTTTAGCCTCAATCTGACTATGGCCGGGCAATCACAGAGTATGTGTTGGGCTGTATCGGTGTCTTCGAGACAGAGACAGCACGTTTCCGATTGAATACGGTCCATTTTCTTGAGATGGTAGTTGAGAGAGCAGTGTCCAGTTAGGAAGTCAATAAGGACTTTAGCATTCTGTTTGCTCATTGATAGAATGTCTCTAGTTCTTTTTTTTGAGAAATTAATAAATTTCTAGGAATGCCTTAGGCCAGGTTTTGCATTTCAATGTGAGAGCATTTGTTCGCGTTCCCAACGAAATAGCTTTATTTAATCTAGCTAGTAGGTAAACCGCAGAAGGGTTCAGGTCGAATGTAAGAGGAGATTAGGCATCTAATCTGGTGAGCTCATCAGCCGCTTCATTACCAGGGATGGTTTTGTATCCGGGGACCCAAAAAAAAAAAAAAAAATATTTGACGCAACAGCTCTTAAAGTGCCAGGGTCTAGCTTCTCGCAACCACTCATGTTGTGTGTGTGTGCAACGGCGATTTGAGAAGCTTTTTTGTGACAACAATACTCTCGGACGTTTGTCAGACGCTCGCGAGAGGTGGGACCGTGAAAAAACTTGTTTTTTTCCGGGGACCCACATTAATGTGACTCTATTGTATGCAGTAAGCTTCAAGAGAGTCTGGAGACAGTCCCAAACCAGTTTAGATTTATAGTTAAAGGACATGAGAGCCTTGAGTACTGCTTGGCTATCTGACATTATATTAATATGTGATCTTCGGAGGTTTCTTCTAATGCATTCTCTGGCACAGAGCTCGATAGCATAGACCTCTGCTTGGAAGATAGTAGTGGATTGATCTAATGGTATTAATAGTTTGTAGTTGGGGCCAAAGATACCAGCTCGTGCCCCGTTTAACATTTTTGAACCGTCAGTGAACCAGTTGATTTGTGTTGTTGATTGAGGGATTTGAGAATAATTCCAATAGCTGTGGTCAGGGATGGTAACTGTGAAGGGGTGGTTGAGGTGGATTCTTTTAGGAATGAAGTCTGAGATGCATACTACTGGAAAGTAAGTTGCGACATTTTTTCAAGGTTATGCATATGACCAACTAATGCTGAATTTCTGTAATATTTATGTGTAGGGGTGGAAGGTTCAAGAGAAGTTCCAGCGCAGCTGTTGGGCAGCTGCGCATTGCACCCGTAATACCTACACATGCTAGTCTTTGCACCTTCTGGAGTGATTTGAGAAATTAGTTTGTATATTGTTTACTGATAGTACTTAAAGCCTTAAATTTCTCCTCTTTGCGAAAGGTTTGATTACGGTTTTTGCAGGGTTAAACGTAAAACCTTCTGACTGGCGCTAATTATTTACTTTATTTAGGGCATTTTGCATTTGTTCAGAAATGCTGGATTCATCCTTGCCCCTAGCTATTATGACTATGTCATCTACGTAGCCTAGGATAAGAAATCCGAAACCATTGAGGTCATTTTGAATACTGTCCACTAAAATGGACCATAAAAGAGGGGATAGGACACCCTCTTGGGGACAACCCTTAGTACTTCTAACGAAGATTGAGATTTGTCCAAGCTTGGCAGTAATTAATCTGCTACTGGGCCCGGAGCATATCTATTTAATAGTTTGTGGGTCAATGCCTTTGACATCAGCATCAGACTTAATTGATTGAAACGATGTGTTATTAAAGGCGCCAGAGATCTCCAGGAAGGAGCATAAGGCTATTTCCTTCTTTAACAAGGTTTCTTCAATAGTGCTGACTAGATGGTGTAGGGCTGTGACGGTAGATTTACCAGATTGATATGCAAATTGAAGATTATTTAAGGGGTGTTTTATAAGGCCGAAATTTTATATTTAGAATTTTGATTACTCTGAGTATGTGCGACTGTATTCTTAAATTTTATTGCTAAAAGTAGTGGTTGTGGTTGAACCGACAATTTACCACCCATTAGCCGAATACATTGCCGCAACACCATGCCACGTATTCTTTTGGGTTCATACGTAACCGACTTCTAAAGTCACATTCCTAAATCAAGGATTCTTTCTGTTTTGCGTTTTTTTTTTTTTTTAAATACTCTTCCTCGTTTGTCATCACAAACCACCATCTATCGGGATACCTCGTATACTCAAACAATTTATTATATCCGGACTACCTAAGATTCAAAATGTCTAAGAACAACTTTAAGATAGGCCTCCATTCTATAGAGTTACTTACGCACTTACTCCCTGAACACAACTGAGATTTAGAACCATTTAGATGGAGTTTTATTCATGGAAGTATCTAGAATCAACTTTTAGTTAACTTTATTTACACAAGCTGCATCCAATTATCCACATACATGCACATGCCATGTACCTTCGCAGCTGTCTCCTTGAAGATAAATTTAAAAAGCGCATTTGATTTTATAGTACATCGCTTGAGGGAATCACATCAGTAAGATGAACTTTGAAAATTTCACCGTCACCTTCGTGCCCTGAAAGATGAAAGTTGCTTGGATTTTCCATTTACATCGTACTACTATAAGCTTCCTCTATTAGTTGTAAGTTTTCGTCCTCATCCTTCCCCCGCAATCGTTGTACAGGGAATATATTAACTGATTTTATCCATTACACATTTTCTTATCCTTTTTCTCTCTCTCTCTTTTTCTCTCACATTTCAGTTCCCACGAACGTAGTCCGGAGGAGTTGGAGCTGGTATTCGAGGAGCTCCTACACATCGCAGCACTGTCGCATCTTTCCACGAGCATCAAACGAGAACTGGCATCCATAATCGTGTTCGAGTCACATGCACAAGCCGGAACAATTTGTAAGTATGAGAGTGGAGTTGACTATAGTGTAGGGGTGGCAGTGAAATCCTGAATAATAAATGGCTGTCCTTGGATAAAAGTGTTTAAATCGGAAATTTAGTGAACCGTTCAGTTGGTCTGCACCCACCCATATGGTGGAATGCTTCCTTACCCGTATGTACCAGCATTATCCCGGTGTATATTCAAATCCTTTCTGAGGATGTTGGTTAATTGAATTTTCAGTTTGGTGGGGTTAATTGAATTGTTTTCCATTTTCACCGGTTCCGGGCTCTGGTTCGGGTTTTGGATTTATCCTTGTTCGGGACACTATTATGTGACTAAGCTATGTAATGAAAATTATAGATGTTGGTTGGAATTTGCTATGCAACAGGGATACATTTTTTAATTGCAAAACTAGAATATTCGTAATTATGTGTAATTGCAGTGTTGATTTGGAAAATTAACATATGTTCTCCGTGGTGGTGAATTAAAATTGAATTAGAAAATTTTTATCATAAAAGGAATAATTAGTTATACGAAATCCTTTCAGCTGGACAGGAGCTAAAAGTGATTTTGTAATTTCCAACATATTATGACATATGAACTGGGGATAAACATGGATTAAGCTGGTGAATACTGTGTGGAATGGGATTAAGGAATGTATTTTGAATTGTATCATGAGAACTAAAGTTATAATTAAAAACGTACTTAGGCTAGCTCAGGCTAAGTGCACTAATGTGCATGCCCCCTTAGACAGCGATAGGTCTATTGGGCTATTACAAAGATCACAAAGATCTAGTCATTCCCAAGAACTACCGGCCCAACAAGTCGGAGCTAACAATGAGACGTTGGATGTAGCTACTTTTATTATAATAGAGAGCGGCCAGACACTCGCAAAGAAGATGAAAAATCGTCGCTGTATTGTACCTACCTATAAATCAAGCATCCTATAATGGCACCTACAGCAGTGGTGATATGTCATCTTCTTTGCAAGATTAGGCAGGTGGACTGTTTCCCATCCAGCATAGGCCAAATCTATCTAGTAGCGTGACATATGGTGCCATCTGTCCGTTAGCGATTGGAGGTTTTCCTAGCATGCCTTGCGAATTCACCGGCCGTACGGTTTCCTAAAATGTCTGTGTGCCAGGCAGATAAGTAAAGTGAATATTGAAATCTAAATAGCTTATAAGTTACGTATTGCCAAGAAAATTTTGGTCTGCGTGACAAGATTATCGGAGCTGCTTGACGCCAATGACAAAATTACCTAATATTCTTCAGTGCACAAAGCATATCTTAGATTACTAAAGTGAAGGTGCATTACGAAATACATCTTTTACGCCTTCCGCTTGGGCTTTTATTGATAAGATAATTCAATTGGAACAGCTCCTCCAGTCATTGTTGATGAATCAAAGTAGTAGATCCGTCTCTGTTAAAGGACTGGTGGTCCCTTTTCTTGTAAATGTTCATAAATATTTTTTTAAGGTACCCAAAATCCCAATCTAATCAGACTCGTTGGGATCTATTGTACTACCAGACAGAAATATTTCTTTGCTTGGAAAAAATTGTATGTTATACATTTCTCTATTGTAGTCGGGTGTATATTTTCCATTATAATACGCAAGGAATCGTGCTGGTGTTTCCTTGAGATACCATTAGTATCTGCAGTGTCCATGCTCTTCTAGGTTTTCAGCATTTGTAATACTGAGTCCGATAACCACTAATTCAAATAACATACTATAAAATGGCACACGGATAGATCGAAAACATTTACAGGCATTGGGACAGACGTGCAAGGGCCCAGAACTAGATACTCAGATTCTCGGGGAATTTTCCCCAGCATATTCCATTCCAAGCAGAGGCTCACGCGATCGAAAAATGCGGGCAATTCAACCTGGATGGGAATTATCGCGGGCAAGACATCGCAATACTGTCAGACAGTCAAGTCATATCTGGACTAATATTGCATTGCCTCATCAAGATCAACAGACTGAGACAGGCAAATGAAGTAACTCTCTACTGGGTACCAGGACATGTAGGAGTGTAGGGGAAAGAAGCAAATAATGAACAGTCCCATTCTTTGGACCTGAACCTTTTTGTGTGATAGGACCACTCAAAATACGGGAAGAATTAGAGAAAGAACAATGGGTCTAGCACTGGAATTTTTTTTTTTTTTTTTTTTTTCCGAGGGTAGGTGAAAATCTTCAACAAGACACTATGAGGATCGACAGCGCGTGCTCATAGTAGTGTGGGATTCTTACCCACTAAAAAACCTCCCTTTAAAACAGACTTGTTTTTATTTTTACTACAACTAAGTATTCGACTTATCAAGTAGTTTTCGTTTCGCGAAATAATGACGTTTTGCAGGTACCTTCCCATTAGAAGTTCCTGCCAGCTCCGCAGTTTAGACGCGGTTACTTATCGCGCTAAGTCTAAAGGTTTGGTTCTTTGTAGACGGCGCAGTAAATTTCTTTCTTCCAAAACTTGGAGGACTGTAATATTTACGTGACTTTCTAGTCGACTTCTATGCTTTCTCGCGTAGGTTTGAATTTCGTCTTCGATTGTTTTAATGCCAAGGTCTCTGTGGATATCGCTATTTCTGATATACCATGGCGCATTTACAATACCTCTTAGCACTTTGTTTTCAAAAGTTTGTAAAATTTTAATATTACTTATTTTGGTACAACCCCAGAGCTGTATACCATATGTCCATACAGGCTTTAGCACCTGCTTGTATAAAAGCAGTTTGTTATATATATTAAGCTTGGAATATTTTCCAAGTAACCAATACATTTCTCGATATTTGTTATCTAGTTCTTTGCGTTTTTTCTTAACGTGCGTTTTCCATTTCAGCTTTGTATCAAGTGTCATTCCAAGATACTTAGCCTCGTTTGCAAACGGGATTTGAACCGAGTTTGAAAAGATCGGCAAATTATTTATTTTTTTATAAGTAAAATTTACATGAACAGATTTGGTCTCGTTGAGTGCGATTCGCCAAATCTTTGTCCATTCATTTACTCTATTCAAAGCTTCTTGCAGTTTTTCTGTAGTATCTTCGACCGTTGTACCTACTGTCAAGATAGCAGTGTCGTCGGCAAATGTAGCTAGCTCAGTGCCTTCTACTTGCGGTATATCACGAGTGTATAATAGATATAAGACTGGACCAAGAACGCTTCCTTGCGGCACCCCAGCCATTATTTCCTTAAAATCTGAATATTCGTTTCCACATTTGACGCGGAATAGCCTATTCGTAAGGTAGTTCTTCAAAATATTATATAGGTGCTCTGGCAGAACTTGTCGTAATTTAAACTTTAAGCCTTCGTGCCAGACCTTGTCAAAGGCTTGAGAAACGTCAAGGAATACGCTTGAACAAATCTTTTTTTCTTCAAGTGATTTTTCGATTACATGTGTTATTCTATGCACTTGTTCAACTGTAGAATGCTTACTTCTAAATCCGAATTGATGATCAGGGATGAGATGCCCTTCTTCTATAACCGGCTGTATTCGCCTAACCAATATTCTCTCGAACACTTTGGATATAATTGGAAGAAGCGAAATCGGTCTATAAGAGGTTTTTTCATTCGGCGGTTTTCCAGGCTTAAGGACCATTATAACTTCGGCGACTTTCCATTGACTGGGAACATATTCTAGTCTAATCGCGGCGTTTATAATGAACAGAAGCTTAATTAGAGCTTTTCTTGGTAGTGCTTTAAGAACCTCTCCCGTAATTAGGTCGTATCCAGGAGCTTTCTTAGGTTTAAGTTTCTTTATTTCTTCCTTAAGTTCGGTAAGCGTTGCATTTCTTATTACACTATTGTCTATATACGACGTATTTATATTTTCAATAAGAGCTTGTCCATCAAACGGTTTGAAAGTTTCTTCCAGGTGGGCGGCAAAAACTTGCGCTTTCTCTTTATCATGCCTGGCCCATTCGTCTTGATTTTTCCTAATTGGCGCGGCTTGAATTTGAGGTTTTTTAATACCTTTTATAGCCTTCCAAAGCGAATAGTTAGAATCTTTTTCTGCCGTTAAGCTTTCTAGGTAAGTTTGTATTTCATTATTCTTAAGGTCTTTAATAGATCTTTTTAGTGAGTTGCACAAACGGTTAAGATGTGCTTTATGTTGCGGAGCCCGAGTTTGTTGCCATCTTTTACGCGCTTTTCTCTTCTCCTTAATCATCTCTTTTATTTCCTGCGGATAAATTTTAATGTAACTGGCCGGGGTTCTCCTTAGGTTGGGAGTATTCTTCCACGCGGCATCCTGTAAGATTTCGACGAAGCGATCTACTTCAACTTCAAGTTCATAGGGCGTTTTAAGTGATACGCTCAGCTCAATATTTGCTTCAATATCTTTTTTAAAGCCATCCCAATTAGTTTTCGCGCCAGTTAATCTGGCCGGTCCTACTTTTTTAATCAAAGCTTCGCTTATCGTCATAATGATTGGAGAATGATCAGAGGAGAGATCAAAGCTTTCTTCAACTTTTATACAGTTGGTAGATATTCCTTTAACAACAAAGAAATCAATCAGATCTGGTATCTTATTTCTATCAGTTGGCCAATATGTTGGTTTACCCGTCGAGTAAAAATCACAACTGAATTGCATACCCGCATTATAAAGCTTTCTACCTTTCTGAGAGGCGTACCTTGAGCCCCAGAAGGGGTGTTTCGCGTTGAAGTCACCACCAATAATAAAATTTGGTTTAAGGAAGTTGAAGATGTTTGTGAAATCACTTTCTTCAAGTTTACATCGCAGTGGACAATATATAGACGAAATGTTGAAAGCAAAATGTCTATTTCTAACGCGTACCGTGCTTACTTGCATTGCTTCTAATTCAATTTTTATTTCCGCTGAGTGTTCGATATTTTCTTTTATAAACAAAGATGATCCGCCTCTGGCTCTTTCCGATGGGTGAAAGGCGTGATATCCGCTATATCCCCTTATCTTAATATTCGATTGCTTTTTCAGATGAGTTTCACAGACCAAGCATATATCAATATCTTTCTCTCGCATAAATATTTCTAACTCGTCGAGTCTTTGTATGAGCCCGTTAGCGTTCCAAGTAAGAATTTTAAGCGTTTCTTTCATATTCTGGTTGAAGTGCGCGTGTTATGAATGTTGTTTTCTAGTGCAACTAGTCTCTCGAAAATTAGTTTATTTGTTTTGCATTGCTCTTCAAGTTTCGCAAGAATTAGGGAAAAACATTGGATACATGATCTTCTGAACTACCTCTATCACTATTTTTCAATGTCGCAACTTGAGAAGGAGTTTTTACATTAAAGTTTGGACGGTTTCTTGCTTTGATCTCCCGTGAGTTGTCGGTCGTGTACGTACCCTTAACTGTCTTCGCCGCTTGAGCATAAGACTGCACGCCAATATTCGGAGATTTTGCTTCTGTTACCTTATCTCTATTACTTTCGGATTTTTTATCATTAACCGATCTTAAGTTAATATTGACGGACTTTCTATCTTTCGCTGCTTTTTTCGTAGCTATTTTGGGTCTGTTCTTGATTGGTTTCATATTCGGACGCGTCGAATTTTTTAGCGTATCGCGGCGTTTTTGAAGCTCTTTCGCCACTTCGCAACCTCGATAGTTCGCAGGATGTTTTCCCTTGCAATTTATACAAGTGGCTGGGGTTTGCTTGTTTAGGTGACACTCTTCCGAGAGATGTTTACCTGCGCATTTGACGCATCGCGGCTCTTTCTGGCAGTAAGCCTGCGTGTGATTGAAGCCTTGACAGCGCTTACACTGCGGGATCGATCTGGAGGTCTTACGCATGGGTTCGATTTTGACCACGATGTTTAGAATAGTCTTGATACCATATATAATATCTTTACTTTCGTCTTTATCAAAACTAAGCATGAATAGTGGAAGACCGCGCTTTACCAATTTTTCATGATCTCCCTCCGACTGTTGCTTCTCCTTCTTGATAATATTGACGGCATCAAGAATTTTAAAGCCTTTGTCTTGAAGGTCGTGCATTACATCTTCTTTAGTGCACGAGGGGTGGAGTCCCCTTGCTACAACACGCAGTGGTCTTTCTAACTTATTTTCATAAGTATACCACTGAATCTTTTCGGCATTCAATTTTTTAGATACTGATCGGTAACCGTCGGCATCATCGACATTGATTTTCCACGTATTGTTTCGCAGAGATGTCACCTTAAACTTCGAAGCCAGAGTTCCTTTAAGGAGGCAATGCAACTTATTATAGTCCGTAATTCCAACGACGTTTATCGGTGGCGGAGGACGTAATTTTGGTTGTTGTTGCTTTTCTTGCATCTCCTTGCGCTTTTCATCTTTTTGTGGCTCGACTTCCGGTGAGGAACCAGCTTTACGTTTTTTGCTAGGTCGTTTCTTTTCGACCCAATTCGTTTCGCGTGTTAGCTCTTCTTCATCCGTCTGGTATTCGCGACTAGGTGAGCGATGTGAGCTAACTGTATTTTCTTTTTGTAGGTACGTGTTTTTTAGGGCATTATTTTCTTGCCTGAGTAAATCTACCTCTTTCTTGAGCTCACGATAGAGTAGCTCCATTTCGCTAAGCTTGGTACGGAGTACGTCGTTTTCCTCCTCAATGCTTTTAGATTTCGCTGAGTCCCGTTTTTCACGCGTTTGCGCTTCCGGCGGACTTCTTTTTCCGGAGGTGTTCGACCTTGTTGGTGGAGATCGAGATACCCTTGTACTTTTTGAGAAGGGATTTATAAGGTGCAATAAATGGCTCTCCCCAGAATCCGTAGAGCCGACCTCCGAAGAGGGTGGATTTTCCAGTTTACCTGGACTGCCACCTGGGGTATTTAAATCTTTTGTTTTGTTCATTGCATGTTTTTTGTATACGCCATACTCGGTATACGGAGGGTGGATTTTAGTCGCCTCTTACGACAGGCATGCCTACCTCGGGTATATTCTAACCCCTACCCGAAGGGGGTGGGCACTGGAATGATATCCCCCAATTGAGACAGGCGAAAGAGCTTCTGGGAAACTATAATTAGAATCGCATCTTGATTGACATGTGAGGGAGGGCACAATATATCGACTTAACGTCGCAGTGATTTAGATTAGATTAGATTTAGATTTTATTGATTCAATAATTATTTACAATTCTTTACAAAGACCGAAAAATCAAAAAAGCATGGCAATAAGCCGTCTGCCGATTGACAATTTCTTTAAAAACCATTGCTACTTTATGGATTGCAATTATGATTTCTTCATGGGAAATTTCATCTACTCCACACAAGTGCCGTCTAGTTTCACGGAGCGTAGGACATCTTCCCACGAAATGAAATATATCCTCCCTCTCCGCCATGTTACATATATTACACAAGACCGGTAGATCTTCTCTATGCGGTTGATAATTTAGTGGAAGTAGTTCAGATCGCAGTTTTAGCATAAGTGAAGTTAACATCTACTGCTGCTTACAACTGGTATAGCTTTAGCTTCCATGATTCCGTGCTTGCTTCATCCAAATCCAAGCTTATTCCACATTCGTGCGCTAGTTCGTTCCAATTTCTGTACCAACTATTATTGCATCGTAGTGCTTCCAGTGCAACTTTTCCTGGTAATCTTTCCAAAGGCATATTGAATACCTTTAAAATATAGTCCACCTGCAGTTTCAGCGTCTTCATAGCCAGTGGAGAAAGTCCAGTTTCTAGAATTATGGCATAGTTTGGGGTGTTAGGTGGTAAACGGAATATCCTTTTAATATAAAACCTCACTTTTCCACTTCCTCAAACTGCTTTCCGCCCCATACCTGGGCCGCGTACAACATAGTTGACTCGGCAACCGCTTCAAAAACACGAACTTTAGTGCTATGTACTATGCATTTGTTGGCAAAACATTTTCTTCAAGTTGTATTTATCATGGTTTTGGCCTTTTGTAGCTTGCATTTCAAGTGTTCTTCCATGCTTAACTTTTGCGTGAAAAGCATGCCCAGGACATGCTTCCCCCACCTTTTTTAAAGATCATAACCTTTGATTTTTCCAGGTTTATAATTAGGCTCCACATTTTACAGTACTCATACAAACGGTTAATCATGCGCTGCAATGTCTCCGGGGAATTCGCCATCAACACTATGTCGTCTGCAAAAAGGAGCGCCTTTATCAGTATTCCTGCAAACTCAACACATCCAGGTAGCGATTCGATGATGTCATCTATGAACAGTGCGAATGGCAATGGGATTAAAGTGCATCCTTTTCTAACACCTGTGCTCGCTTTAAACCAGTTTGAAGCATTTTCTCCATCCCATACAGCTGACAGCGTCTCTTCATAAATGTTTTGTATTACCCTCCCAAACTTTTTCGACATTCCTTTGGCAAAGAGTTTATACATTAAGTGACCTCTGTTTATCGAGTCAAACGCTGCTCTAAAGTCAACAAAGAATACATATAACTTTTTACGTTGCGCTACATAGGCTTCCGCAATGTTTTTGAGTACGAAAATGTGGTTGACGGTGGAATATCCTGCCCTGAAGCCAGCTTGGTATTCTTTAAGCAGACAATTAGTATTTATCCATGAGGTTAATCTTTTTCGGAGTTCGGTTGTAAATATCTTATAAGATGCATTCAAAAATGATATGCCTCTATAATTATAAGGCTGGGACCTACAACCTTTCTTAAAAATCGGGAAAATCAACGCTTCTTTGAACTGTTGCGGCACCACATCATGCCCCAAAACGTTATTAAATAAGCCTTCCAGTATCTTAGTCAGCTCAGATATTCCAAATTTATAGAACTCCGTAGGAATTCCATCCGATCCCGGTGCTTTGCCATCTTTCAGACTCTTATATGCAACATCTATTTCCGCTACAGTAATTGGTGCATCCAATTCGTCGCTGTCGAAGGCCGGTTGAGCAAAGTGGAATCTGCATGGATCAGTTATTGGATTCAAAAGTTGCCTAAAGTGCAATTGCTCCTCAGTCTATAGTGCAGCAAATTCTAGCTCTTTCCACAAGTTCTTTGACATCTCTCATTTGGAGGTGGTCATCCCAAAGTTTGGTCTTTTCTTCATTTTAAAGCCCTTCCCGTATTTTATGCGATGGGAACCTTCAGAATGATTTCGGTTCAAATGATTTCTTGATAGTGCATTAGCTTATGCTTATTCATCCCTCTCTACTCCTACCTATTTTGGTACTTAGTAGAGCGTGACTTGATTAGCTTGCTCCAGCCCATTGAGTCATTTCTAAGATCGATCTGCGAGTTCGATGCTTTAATAGCGGCATGGTTATTTCGTGGTATTGCAATGTCTCGGCTCATTGCTTTTATTCGCTTTAGGGTAAAAAAAAATCTTTTTTTATTTTTCACAATCTTTATTTAAAACAGTTTATACATTTAAGATCGAATTTTAAGATGTTCACAGTCACGCTATTATTATGACTCCCCGGTTTTTATCTGTGTTCGACTTTGGATGGCGTTCTTCTCTTCATCTGCTGACCATGTGTTCCCTTTGGGTTATCTTTCTGGTCCTACCTGTGTGCCTCTGTTTCGTTCTTATCTACTCAGGAAGTCGATTTATAAACATTGGTGCATTTTGGGCTGCCAGTGGAATCCGCTCACCCAGGCAGGCAGAATAGCGGGACGCCTTAGGCAAACGTGGCGCAGGACAGTTGAGGAGGAATCGAGCTCTTTAGGAATGAGTTGGAGGCAGCTCAAACGCTTTGCAGAACTCCGAACAAGATGGCGCACAGGCGTGGTTGACGCCTTATGCATCCCGAGGGGTTAAAGAATCTAAGTAGTAAGTAATAATGCGTTTTCCTGGTATCATGTGCAAATGCTTGTCGTTTCTTCGAGTGTGATCTCATATATGTATAACTCCCGCAATATTAAGATATTTTCTGTCGAAGTTGATTTGAATGAATTTTACGATCGCGTGAACCTCCCCTTGCAAAATGCTGGGAAATATTTCCTGAGATTATACAATTTTGGATCCGTATACATCTGCTTTAGTTTCGTGGATGTTTTGGATCAATCCGTGTACCATTCGATTGTATGTTGTTTAAACTAGTACTTGTCGGATTCATTGATCCAGCTTTCTTTATTACTTAGCGTTCCATTAAATCTTCTCTCAAAGCAGTGCTCCTTGAGCAATGAGCACACTGTCTCTGGGCCAGTCCAAAAGTGGACATGGTTTGAATAGGGTTTCTCGTACCTTACATCCGATGCATTTACTCTTCTCAACGTTATCTTTGATTATTCCCAGAATGATCTGACCATAGTGAGTGCAACTACATTGAGTTACAATGAAAGTGGTGCACCTTGAAATTTTGTAATAACTTCAGGCAAATTAAAAAAAAAAAAAAACGTTTCTTTTAATACAGCTTGTATACTGACGTAAAAGTAATTAATTCATGTCGAAAAAAAAGGAAAGACTTAGAAATGAAACATAGGCTAACGAAAATGTTGTCCATTTCATAAATCATAAATCAACATTTTACATTTTTATTATTCATGCCGATTATTGAATGCGTCAGATTAATTGTGGAGTGATTTCATTCGATCCGCACCGATTCCCCATCATTGAAAACTTCGGCTAGCAAGTGAACGAATGTCGCAAACGATTCGCACTCCATACAAAGTCAGACGCTTTCAATACGCATCAAAATAGCTGCCGATTACTGTTACAACAGTTGGTCATTTTTCCATTAAAAAAAACGTATCTGAATTTAGGTATAATAAACGTAAGTTGAAAGCTACAGGTGGTGGACTCCTTTGGAGGACGATGTAACTTAACTCATGTGCTTGAAAGGCTGCGTGGAGGATTTGCTTGAGACAAAGAGTTATGGTACATCAATAAAAACCATTGCCTCTACCTGTAGAATGCCACCAGATATGGGTATGTTTCTTGAAAGTGAAATGAACTTGCTAACTGAAACATCTGTTGACAAAAGCAATACGTCCATAGGCTTAGAAAATGACCAGAACACCTGCAATACTATATCACCTAATAAACCAGAGGAACCGTCATGAAAAAAACCAAAGCCATTACAGCTACTTGAAAAGCAGATAAATGTGCAAGAACAAATGTATGAAAATATATCCGAACTGCTTTTAACTGTTAGAGAACCATCCGGGAAACAAATTCTTGTTTGAAAAAAGTCTACCGGTCAATAGATCGGCTGAGTGACTACCAAAGAAAAGAGAATGCAATCCATCAGTCACTACTTGAAGAAATAAAAAGGCACAATGAACGCATTCTTATACGCCTGCTACCGATTTCCTCTTCCAGATTAATATAAAATCCAGTTGTATCCATTACTTTCAAAATATTTCGCCTGTTTTGAATTAGTATTTGTTGAGGAATATTTTTATTTGACAGAAAAAGGGGTGAATTCGAAGTCGTTAATAATGTGCTTTTGCGGACCTATAATGTAGTTCATCCGGCGGTTTCTATAATTTGATCACACAGAGAAAGTGAATAGGTGCGGATCGGATGAGATCAATATGCAATCAATCCGCCAGATTCAATAATCGGCATGATTATTATTTTTTTAACGATTCTTCGTTCCTTTAGTAGGGGTATTGCCTCCCTGAGCAGAAATTCGCCGATGTATACATTTGATAAGATTTGTTACGATGGTGTCGTCCAAAATAACCCATTCCCCGATCAGAGCAGATCTCAGGCCGCTGAGTGTCTGTGGAAGGGCAGGTTGCATCCTAATTCTTTTCCCCAGCAGGTTCTAAACATGTTTACGCAGGGCTCGTCGCAGGCCATGCCATCACGTCGATTTTCACTTCTCGAAAGTACTCGGTAACGCACCTGCCGACGTGTGGTCTAGCATTGTCTTGCATCAACCAGAAGTTTTTTTCCAATAAACGATGCGAATGGAACCAATCATTCCTCCAGGATGTTATTGATGCAAAAGATAGAGTTCACTGATCCTTCCACGATGCAGTGCTCAGTTTTTCCCCGTATGGAAGTTCCTGCCCACACCATGACGGAACCTCCACAGAAACTTGTCCGCAGAGAAACTGTTGCCGAAAAGTATCTCTCACCTGGTCGTTTTCACACTCTACTACGTTCATCTGGCGCGCGCAGAGAAAACCTGGACTCATCAGTGAAAAAAACTCTACCCCAGTCGGCCTCTGTCCAATCCTGGTGAAGGCAAGCAAATTCAATTTGACGTCGCTTATGCTGTATCGTGAGTCTCGGTACTAGGCAAATCAATCCCGGGATCCCGGGATCCCGGACGTTTTTTGCTCTTGAATGATCCCGGGATTGCCAGTCACCAATCCCGGGATTTTCGGGATTGAAAGCTGATTTTATTTGGTACTCCCCTTCTCTGAAGCAAATAGCTAAGTAGTTTTTTTTATTTTTAAGATTTAGATTATTAATTTTTTGTGATCGAAATTAACCTTTGCCTTGCCGTTTTCCAAAATTTATGTACAGAAAAGAGACATATCTAGAATGGGTTAGATTACGGTAGTGCTTGATAGATCCGGCGCCGTTGAAGCGCAAATCAAGGTATGCGTTCATCTATTTTATTTATATTATGGTTTCTTCAGTGCTTTTAGGTTCCATGAACTACGCATGCATGTAGTACAGTTACTGCGCATGCGCATACAAACTTAATGTGTATGTTAGAACTTCGAAGGCGCCATTACCACTTCCTAGACTCACGAAAACCTGTTTCTGGAACTCGCTTTGAAAATCATGCAATACCTACAGTGATTGCGCAGCGCATGCAACTAAGAGTGGTTTCCACTATCTAGACACATGAAAACATGTTTAAAGGAGAAAGAGAAACAAGTATTTTCGAACAAGACTGAGCGATGTTGCAAGTGCGTCATAAAAATACTGTACGAGAAACAAGTGTAGTTATGTTTAGTTTCTATTGTGTTTGTGGTGTTCTCACACGCGTTTTAAATAAAGTACTAGTCCCTATAATTATTGTGTGGTTTTAAAAATGTCAAGTGAAACTCATTTTACCAAGCATAAAAAAGATTGTGAATCTGACCCATCACCATCAGTTTGGCATCATTTTTACACATCAAACGATGGAAAAAGTGCACAGTGTACAAAAATGTAAGGCTGTCCTGAAGACTTTGGGAGGTTCAACTAAAGGCTTACACACGCACTTATTAGCCATCCATAAATCCAAAGTGGGAGGTGAACTGAGTATTGCTTTGACTACTCGACAATCAAGAGAGAAGCAAACGGCAGGACCACCGGTTAAACGGAAAATGGATGATTTTATTCCTTTTGATTCATTTTAATAATAAAAAAAAAAATGCAGAGCATAATAGCTACGCTGTTTTTTTTATTTAAAACGATAAGGCACATATAATTAATTTCTACATTTTTGTGAGCAATTATCGGAAGTTGATTTTTTCTGTTAAAAACATGACATCAATTTCTTGACCCGTGTATCGGTTTTTGGTTTGATTTCTTTTTTTTTTTTACAAAAAAACAAAATATTCTGTCCAATCCCGGGATACCCCGGGATCCCGGGATTCATTTTTCCAAATCCCGGAATCCCGGGATTGAAAATTAGCTTCGGGATTGAAATTCCTACTCGGTACACAAGCAGGTTTTCTTGCTCTCAGACAACTTTCCACTAATTGCCGCCTCACCGTTTGAGCATTCACAGCAGTCCCTCTAACGGTTCGAAGGCTTTCAAGCACGAAATATCGGTCATCCCTTGCAAAAGTTACTCTGCGGAGACCTGAGCATTGACGCCGGGTGTATGAGTTGGTTTCCCTGTACCTTTTAATGGCTCTTCTTAACGTCGTCTCTGATTTTCTAATTTTATTGTAATAGCGGCATACCGCATACTTGGACCATCCTCAACTAAAGAAAGGGCCGTGGTGACTTTTTCTGTCGTTATTTGCATATTTTTTTCACAAAAATCACTAACAACTAAAAAATAATCGAATTAAAACAAATCCATAACAATAAACTTATTAAAATACTTACAGTAGAAGCCAAAGTTGGTATATCTAACGTCCAGTATGAAAAACGATTACAATACGTTTTTCCTTAATGTGATGTACATACCGCGAAAAATGGAAAGATATTATGCAAACAGGCCCACAAATAAACCTTTAAGCCAGTAAACCAATAAAAATAAGTAAAGCAAAGCAGCATATTACCAAAATGATAACAACATGTTTGGAACTCAGTCTATGACCTATTATTTCTACGATACTTTGGGACAGGTTCTCACAGCTCCTGTTATGCAGGTGAAGACTAACCTTTACATTTTGTCTGCGGATACCATCATTTATCTGAGTTTGATTCTCCTGCTTCCTATATAATGACGGGTCATCGTATACATCCATCTCAATAAGGCTAGATTACATCCACGGGTCTTTCCTGAGATGTTAGTGTTATACGTAGATATTGGCATACCAAAATATGCCATACGTAGTAGAATCCACTTACCCAAATCGGCAGAAGTAAGGAGAATCTAAGACAAACATTGAAGTGAGGCATGAGGAATTTCTTGCGTTCTGCTGCTGCTCTGTCTGTCTAGCTTCTTCATTATTATTGCCTCTGATTCCCTAATTGTTTCCCAGCCTTCCTGAGATGTGACAGCTTTTCTCAGTTTCTCCCCCAGCTGGTGCCTTTCAGTTGTGCAGTGTGGGGAACGAAATATGCCAAGCTGGTCATCTCATTGGTTTCTATTCAATGGACAAAGCATACCAGGTCAAGCTCTGTAATAGAACCCGTTAGCCCAATAAGGGTTATCCTAGAAAAATCTGGCAGGGGACAGTCGAAAATAATACATTGTCAAGAAACGAGGACACCAAAATCGTTTACGATATTCTTGGTGTGTTAATACTACATTTTCGTGTCAAAATTGGAGCAGGTAAGAGTCTCTTTGGCTACTCATGTTCCTCTAAATAAACCCGCCAACCACAACTAAGCTAACTAATTGTGTTGACTCCAGAACTTACAATAATTCCGCGGTGGCTCTTATCACAGCTTTGCTTTAACGAAAAAGTATACACGTTTCTTCTCCAAGAAATATCGTAAGCGAACTCAACGGTTAGGTAGACACAAAAGATTTCTGAATACAGCTTACTTACGTGAGATCTATTCCAACGTCAGACATCTTAGAGAGATATTTACGCACTAATATACTTCATTACCACACTTTTGTTGTACAGCTTTCTAAATCCCCAGAGGTAATGAAAACTCCCTCGACATTAATTGTAGACCAACTACCACAAACCTTACAGACACTTATTCTCGACCAATTTACAAGAAGTAAAACAATGAAAAAAGAAAAAAAAAGGACACCGCAAAACCTTCGTCAAATCCTCACCATGAAACGGCGTTAAACACTCTTTTCACACAGGAAACCAGGAAACCAGAAAGCATCCCCAATCTATCCAACATTAAGCTTAAGTGTCCGCTTAAGAGCATTTTCTTCCATTATCCTACCACTGGTACACGGCCATGTGTCCTGAGGTGTTCTGTAAAAATTAAAATTTACATTTCACCTCTGGAAATTGTTTTCGTTTCGGGGTTTCTCTTTTCTGTGCTCCTTTCAATGACAGCCACTCAACACTCAGACATATATAGCAACATACCTTCGAATAGCCCATTTATAAATCAGGATTCTAATTTAAACTTTGTCGTCCTTTCCCGACTGACATGGTAATTCTTTTCTTCTCCTTATTTTTGTTTTTTTAGTATTTAATCAAGGTGACGAAGGACGATCCTGGTACATACTGTTGAAGGGATCCGTTGACGTTGTCATCCATGGCAAAGGAACAGTAGCAACCCTTAAGACTGGTGATGACTTTGGTAAACTCGCTCTGATAAACGACGCACCGAGGTGAGTGCTATACTGATTTATTTTTCATTTAAATATTTTTTTTTTTCTTATCTCGTCCTCAAGGACTATTTTCATTTCTCTTGAAAATTTGAATTTTTCAAAGAGTCGTTTTTTAATTGTATAGAGCAGAGATTTTGAATAGATTGTTGTGGGGATTTCAGGATGAACCTGGATGGTATGCGATTACTTTTAATATGCATTATATCTCGTCAGCACTCTTGATGTCGTTAATAGAATTTAAATAGAATGCCAGGAGATCGCTGTAAATGTTTGTAACGCTGACAACCAAGAGTGATTCTAAACGGTTTTTAATTATTTTACTGGTATGTCGGTTCCTTGAGGATTTAATTTAATAATCCAAATGGGAAATACCTGCCAAGCGGTGATGTCGTCTGAGACAACGAGCAATTTAATATTTAATTATATGCTGACTGAGAATGCAAATAAGGATGTCGTGGGGGTGAAAATACCACTTCAAAAGCTACCGCTTAAAAATTAATGCCGTCACTTATCCCACGTAAATGACAGGAGTTTTCATTAAATCGAATAAAATATCTTTCTGCGGGCAAAAACTCAATCAATATCCGCTTGCTATTGGCCAGCGAAAAACCAATAACAGTGTCACAATTAAGCAAATTGGAATCCTTTAACTGAAAACCTGTCCATAGGGAATATAATATACACCCGATGGCACTTGGCTCTGTGTATCTTTCCAGAATTTCTCTCATTCGATTTGCAATGAAATGAAAAAACGGAAAGTTAATTTTTTCCATATAATTTCCCTTTTTATATTTTTTTTCTCTACGAGGTAGCAAGTTTCGTTTCCGCTTTCTGTTGCAGAAAAATACACATGAATGAAAAATTGCTGAATAACAAATTCATAAACGTAAATTGAACTTCAAATGGATCAGAGCTGTGTTTATTTGTTCGATTTTTGTTAGTCCCATTGGGTACAATAAGAGCCTGTAGCGAGAGAAATAAAAACCATCAGTGCAAGCCATCCTCAGCGGAATTCTCAGGATATTCATACGTTAAATTAACTTGGCTAATAAATCGTAGCTGACATATGTACGCATGACATGCTCATAAATTGAGCAATATTATACAAAAATATGAGTATTGACGTTTCACTGAGCATTTCTACATTTAAGCAATCATTCAGAATATGAATGTTTATTCGTGAGTAAATATACCTATGTACATGTCACTGTCGATACTGGAAATGAGACCAAATGTACATTGTTTCCACTTCTAAACGGAACTAAGGCTAAAGAGACGAGCGTCCGCTTAAATATTCAACTTATCCTATAGGTTTGCTTGGGTAAAATCCGCTTAAATTTATCCATTTCATTCAGCTGAAGGTATGATATAAAAATCATGTTAATAACTCTAACTCTAAAATCGGCGAAGAGGACTCTAAAAACGTTGAAGTGTGTGAAGCCATTGAAATCATTGAAGCGTCTTAAATTTCTGGAATCATTGAAGTCTTAGGCGAACCCCATAGGCGGATCATTAGAAATGCCGTGAAGTGAGAGGGTTATGATCCATTGTTTTAGGATCATAACCGCCCCGAAATAGGAGGAAGAAGAAGATTGAAGTCCTTGACGACAATTTATTTACAGCTCTTTCCATTTTATTAAAACTGAAATATATACGGGTATATATATATACATATATATATATATATATATATATATATATATATATATATATATATATATATATATATTTTCCGACGGTAGGTGAAAAATCGTCCATAAACACTATGAACATCAAAAGCGCGTGCTCATAATAGTGTCAGATCCTTACTAACCAACAAAGCACAACCCTTCGATAAAAGTTTGTTAGATATTGCAACTAAGTAATAACTTATCAAGCAATTTTTCTATCATGAAATAAAAACGTTTGGCAGGTTACTTTCCACTGAAAGATCCAGCATGTTCCGCAATCTAGACGCAGTTAATCCTTATCTCGCCAAGTCGAAAGGTTTCGTCCTTTGTAGTCCACTTTATTTTGAAAAGCTTGTAAAATATTGGCATTCGTTTTCTTGGTACAACCCCAAAGTTGTATACCGTATCTCCCCACCGGCTTTAGCACTTGCTTGTATAAAAGCAGTTTGTTCTCAATACTGAGCTAGGAATGTTTTCCGAGTAACCTAACCAGTACATTTCTCTATATTTGATTTCGAGTTCTTTACGTTTCATTTTCACGTGCGAATTCCATTTCAGCCTTGCGTCGAGTGTTATTCCCAGGTATTTGGCCTCGTTTGCAAAAGGTATTCGGACATAGTTTAGAAAGATTGGCAAGTCATTGATTTTCTTATAAACGAAATTCACGTGAACAGATTTAGATTCATCGAGGGCGATCCGCCAGTCCCTCGTCCATTCATTTACTCTATTCAGTGCGTTTTGCAGTCATTTCTTCAATTGTTTTAACTATCATCGGCAAATGTAGCAAGGATAGTGCCATCTTCGTTCGGTATATCACGAGTACATAACAAATTGAGAAGCGGCCCAAGCACGTTAATATAACCCACGACTAATATCTACCTGTAAATACGCGCCGTGGCGTAAGTGGTTAGTGTGTCGGATCACTACGCATGAGGTTCCAAGTTTGAATCTCAGAAAACACCAACAAGTTTTTTCACGGTCCCATTTCTCGCGAACGTCTGACAAACATCCGAGAGTATTATTGTCACGAAAAAGCTTCTCAAATCGCCCTTCGGCTACGGCACTAAACTGTAGGTCCCTTCCATTCGTGTAAAAAAATATAACGCACACAACACGAATGGTTGCCAGAAGCTAGGCTAGGAACTGCAAACTGTATTTTGGGGTACTAGGCCAGTGGCTAACGCGATATTCAGTGGTTGTTTTTACCTGAACTGCATTCCAAAATCATTAAGGAAACCCATTAAGGCTTCATACTCCTCTCTTAAAGATTTTGGACAAAACAATTTGTTCCTCTTTCCTTTAATGACTTTGGAAATACAAGTTCCCGTATGCATACAGGGAGACCCAAAAACACTCACCCGATGTTGTTTTGATATATCTTTAAAATAAAACGACAAAATTTAATTTTTTATGTTTATTTCGACGTTTAAGTTATTTTCATTACTTTTTCAAGATGATATCGGACAAGTGGGCGCTGCTATTGTTGATGACCATTTGAGCTCTTTTTACCACATTTTCAATCGTTCGGGCGATAAGTTCTCGTGCTCTTGTCGCATATTCTCTTTGAGAGCTTCCAAAGTTTGTGGCTTATTCTCATAGACCCGTGACTTCTAAAAACCGAAAGAAATAAGTCTGGAGCGGTCAAATCGGGTTATCTTGCCGGCCAGTGCAAATCGCCAAAACGAGACATTAGGCGACCAGGAAACGGATCCTTCAAAATGTTCATTGAGGAAGTTGTATTTTGGAAGTTGTTAAAGGGTTAAGCAAGGCCTTAAGCGCAGCCTGACTGTCACTACAGACACAAATGCTACGTCCCTTCCACCTGTTCTTCACAATATAGTTCATGGCCATTAGGATTGCATAAGTTTCCGCTTGGAAAACAGACGCATATTTGCCTAACGAAAAGTGAAGTCTAATGTTGTCGACTTCCACGAAGACACCAGCGCCAGACCCTTGACTGATTTTGGAACCATCCGTGAAAATACGACTACATTCCATTCCCGGCTCAGACTCTGACCGAAGCCAGTCCTGGACACAAGGAAAGTCGACTCTGAATTTGAGCATCAGCTGGAGTTCTGGCGTCATTGCATTAGACGGCATATCCATAAGACAGGAGTCGTAAGATAAGTGTCGCGCAAGTTCATCAAAGTTCCAGTGTGGAGTATACCAAAAACCGCCCCGCCTAAGACGATGGATGGCTTTGATAGTGCAACCCATGATATAAGTATCAAGTGATATAAGGTAAGTTCAGCAAAGCGTCTAGAGCAGAGCCAGACAGGTACTCGGAAAAGCTCCCGTGCAGCCGAGACAAGCCGTTCTTTGGAGTTTCGCGCAAAAGGCAACCACATATTTACGCGAGAGCCCCTTCCACCAAACAACGGACGCATATGCGAGGAATGGTCTTATCATAGCCGTGTAGATCCAGAGAACCTTATTCGATGACAAGCCCCAAGTCTTGCCAAAAGCACCCTTACACTGCCAGAAGTCTGAGAGCGCCTTGGATGTTTTCGACTCGACGTGTTTGGACCAATGAAGTTTCTTATCTAAAATCACACCCAGACAAACAAGCAATCTGAAATAATCAGCTCTAACCAAAATCGCCAATTGGACAAGGGAAGCTTGTCTTGGGGTCAGCTCCACCAAAGAAAATTCGTTATGACATAGAAGTACGAGGTGCCACCCATTACATTACCAAAGCTAATTGTCTGCGGATAATCCCGGATAAAAACATAAGATCTCTATTGGAACCTAAAGATACTCGTGCAAGGCCAAAAAGCACCTGGCCCGAAATAGTTGACTGTTTGTATACAGTGACAGTAAGACCCATCCTGCTAGACGGCTTACTACATAGTTTAGACAAGATATGCTACACTGTAGTTCTAGGAAAGATTCAGATGCTAGCCTGTATTTGTGTAACAGGTGCCAGTAGGTTCCTTACTGAAAATATCAGGTAGGTACTATTGATTTCATTAAATTTTAGCTGAACATTGAACCTATTAAGGCTTTTAATGTCAGTTGGAATAATGATGATACTTGACTTTCTTCTAGACAAATTTGACCAATGATTTACCTAAGGAGATCAACTAAACTCATTTCAAAAAGTAGGCAAAATGTAGGTACTACTATTGGGGCCTTGCGGGTTATTGTCTGATGGAAGAATATGCAACATAGGAATTCCCGGGACGAAAGGATTACTTGTCATTCGTGCACTTGTCCTTTCCTATCTAGTCTAAGAATGAAAATCTATGTGTGCAAACGGGTCCATTAATGAGAACCCAGTGTTTAATCAAAGGTTGCACCGCATGGCTCATTTATTCTATCTCATTGGTTCCTTAACTCTCATAGTCAACCAAAACAATGTTTTTAAAGGTTTGGTTGTTTGGTTGAGCATAGCTAATGGTCTAAAAATGTTAATCAATGAACTCAAACTCGTCATTCATTCACACAACACTTGTTGATTCGTCACAGACCGTATGAAACAAAAATTTAAATAATCGACTATTTCATTCATTATCATTATGAAACAGGCCGCGGATTGTACTACCTGAATACGTTATTGCAATCACCCTGTTTATTTTGAGTTCTATGAGTTCTTGTCCAACAAGCAAGCTATTTTTCGAATTTTATTACCTCTACAGTCCTTAAGTTGTAAATCCACACTTCTGCATACAATCAACTAACCACCTTAAAGTATTCATCATAATAAACTAAATAACAACTCTACAGTAAAATAGTGATATAAAAAAAATTATACATAAAAAAATATTTTATAGAGCTGCTACGATAGTACTAAAAGAAAATAACTGTCATCTACTGCGTGTGGATAAGGAGCACTTTAATCGTATCCTTCGGGATGTGGAAGCTAATACACTAAGATTACAAGAGCACGGAAAGGATGTCTTGGTATTGGAGAGGGTAGCTAAACAACGAGGACAGCATTCAGCATTTAAGTATGTACATACATATACACTTGTATATAAATGTTTGTGTTCTGTGTTTTCTGTTTGTTTTATACTTCAGTTTTTAATTTACTATCTCTACTGTTGTTGAAAAAATTCTTTCGCTAATTAATGATTTTTGTGTGCTTTTCGCATGGTTTTTCTTCTTATGCTTGATTTAACAGTGAAACTATTATGTTGTGTTTAATTATGAGGATGTTTATTTGTTTAGGACAGTTTAAAACATTGTGCATGTATATTATATATAGCATTAGAGGGACTTCAGAGAGGTCCTCGCCATTGAGTTCACCACCTAATACTCGGGTCAATTTTTCTACTTTGAAAACAAAGAAGGATATGCCAGGGCGAAGGGATTTGAATACAAAAACATGAAAAATACAATATAAAAAGCTAGAAATCACTTTATTATAGGTCTGTGAAGAACATATTAGGCTTTCGCTGTTCGCTGGGCGCCAATTAAATAAAAAAAGACTGGAGTAAAGCTTTTCGCTATAGGTCCCGAATGACTATTGGTGTGTTTTCGTGAGAACTATGCAAAGCAAAGTGAAAGCTTCTTTTACTTTTTTAGTTGTTTGACGATTGGTGATTGAATTGAAATTGAAGTAAAAAGTATGAAAAAGTTTTGGTTAAATGTGTGAAATACTACTGAATCATTCCAGTTGAATGAAAAAGCTTCCATCCATCCCAACTCATTTTCGACTGAGAAAAAAAGTTAAAGTGGTTCCACGTCACTTCGTGTTGTTGTACTCCGTATTAAATCTTACTTCACTGAGAAGCGACGGTTCACCAAAACGCACCATATAATATAAATTAAAAAGTTTAAGTCGGTTTAAGTATAAAAAATTGTTTCGAGGATTTCGACGTATGTCAGCATAGCCAAGAGTGTAGCAAAAAAAGAATGTAGGGGTCTTGGTGACTTCCTCTTTTAATTCGTTTTCGATACGTATTTGTATCGTGTCATCGCAGCTGTGTTTGTTTACGATAAGGAGGTTGGTAGAAAAGGTCCTTCGTCTGTTATCAGGAGCACATTCCCTTGGATTTTGTGTTGAAGTAACACAACGTTGCTTTGTTTGTCAGATAAGATATGTTTCTTAAGTGGTCGTTATTGATACAGTTTATTTATTTGCCTGCTAGAGGAACCAGTGTGATAACTTATATATCGATTAAACTAACTGTGACAGTTTTACTTAGTACTTACTAATACTAAGAAGAAAGCCACAAAAACCAAAGATTGTTCATAGAGTGCAACTATCAAAGTTTATCGTTAAGTTTTTCGAGACATTTTTGGAAAGATCATCGGAACGTTCAACTCGCAGTGAATGATTACTAGATGCAGCTAATTGAATTTGCTGCGCAATGAAATACTGCAGTGACATTTAGTCAGACAAGGCTGTATCCTCTCACCAATATTATTCCTATTGGTGCTTAGCGATGTGCTTCGTGGTGTCCATTCGCTCTACATGTCCTAGCCATCTCAGACGTCCGATATGCAGTTTTTTGACTAGGTCGATGTCGCTGTACAGCTCGTATAGTTCGTGATTGAATCTTCTCCTCCAAAACCCGTCAACGCAAACGGGACCGAAAATCTTACGAAGAATTTTTCTCTCGAAGCGACCAAGGATATCTTCATCCTCTTTTAATAAAGTCCATGTTTCAGCGCCGTAAAGCAGGACTGGAATGATCAAGGTCTTATACAGAGTCTCCTTAGTTGTTCGAGATAGGGCTTTACTGTTAAATTGCCTTATAAGCTCAAAAAAAACAGCGATTGGCTTCGATTGATTTCTGCGCTGATCTTGTTTGTAGAATTTATAGCAGAGCCTAGGTAGACTAAGAACCTTACTACCTCGAAGTTGTAGCTACCCACGGTGACGTTTCGTCCAATTCGTCGGTGTTGGCTTTCCCTTCTAGTTGACAGCATATACTTAGGTTAGGTAAGTGGGCAGGTGTAGGGGGATAGAAAACCTCCACACCACACTCAGGTCAGTATAGACCCATTGTGATACCCAAGGGGGGAAAGGAGATAGAAAAAGGAAATCCCTACCTCGTGGAAAAATACCGTCTTGTAAGTATCCTAAAGAAAGAACTAAGTACTCACTGTGTCCTAGATACAAACCATCCAGAGGATTTGATGAAGTTTGCGATGTCATTTATTGGTCTGTTGGACAACTCTTCTAGATCCTCAAAGAAGTGTTGCCCAAGGATCTTATTTCTCAAATGATAGAGGCATGGGCAATGACAGAGAAAGTGGGCGGTGTCCTCCTGAGCCTCCTCGTCGCCGCAGCCTCTACAAAGGTCTTCGCTAGTCACACGTAGTTTTTTCATGTGGTACCGCATGGTGTTATGCCCCGTAATGACTCCAATTAGAGTAGAGAGGGATTTTCTGTGCCTCTGTATGAGTCTATTGGTTCTTACTCTGTCAAAAGCGGGCCACAGCTTCCTCGTGGTGACACAAGTATCTAAACAGGTCCACCTATTGTTAGCCTCCGTTATGGCTTTGTTTCCTGCTACGAGCTTAAGGGCGCAAGGCGGGATGTACACCGAGGGGTCGGATTGGTCCGAGCTTAATGCTGAGCCTCCTCTAGCCAATTCATCGGCTTTCTCATTCCAAGGTTCCAAGAACCTTGAGCTCTTCTCTACAACACTTCACAAGCTTCGATTTTATTTCTATAGCAGATATTGCTTTTATCGCTGCCTGGCTGTCGATGAAAAAGGTGATATCCTCTCGTGGTATTGCCCTCATCGCAGTCTCACGAGCTGCTATTGTAACTGCTAGGACCTCCGCCTAGAAAACGCTGCTGTAGTTCGGAAGCCGAGCTGACTTGGAGAGGCCAAGCGTTTCAGAGAAGATGCCTGCGCCTACACCTATTTCCACTTTGGATCCATCGGTGTAAACAGCTAAGGATCGCTCGTTAGGCGTTCTGTCATTTTTCCAGTCTTCCCTGCTCGGATAGGTGCTAGAGAATGGTCTTAAGAAGTCTAGGTAAGGCGTTAAGTAGTCTGTATTAGATACACTGCCTAGATATCTCTGCAGGATCGTGGTGTGACCCATTGCATTTGGTCTCCAGCTATCTGTTTGGCTTAATCTTACGGCACTATGGGCTGCCGATACTTGTATAAAGATGTCTAGCGGAAGCAGATTGAGAATGGCCTCGAGTCCTGCTGTAGGTGTCGTTCTCATCGCACTGGTTGTGGCGATGCACGCTAGTCTTTGTACTTTTGTGATAGCAGCTAGGTTATTTATTTTGCTGGCTGCCTGCCACCATACAAGGCTGCCATACGTTAGTATTGGCCTTACTATAGCTGTATACATCCATAGGATGATTTTGGGGCTCGGTCCCCAAGTCTTCCCAAATATTCCATTGCACGAGTAAAAAGCTATCGTGGCTTTTTTGACTCTTTCGTTGATGTTTAGTCTCCAGTTCAGTTCCCTGTCGAGCACCAAGCCAAGGTATCTCGCACTATCGGAGATACTCAGGGGAGCACCCCTTACGGAAGGAGTTACGAATTGTGGAATTATTCTTTTGTTAGTGAATAGTACTAACTCTGTCTTCTGGGGATTAACCGCCAGCCCACATCTCTCCGTCCAGGAGTCAATGATTTCCAGCGCCCCTTCGATTTGTTCGCTCAGGGTCGGGAGAAATTTACCTGTTGCTAGCAGCACAACATCGTCCGCATATGCAATGGCCTTGACGCCGCTGTTTCTAAGTTTAAGAAGGACTTCGTTCAGGACAATAACCCACAGTAGTGGGGATATAACCCCTCCTTGAGGGGTGCCTCTTGAGGCATAGACTTCGGGCTTAGTACCTCCGAGTTCAACTTTGATATGTCTTTCCTTTAGCATATTGACGATCCATTTTATCACAGAATTGTGGATATTAAGGTTCGGTAGAGTTCTATTGACCGCTTCCGTTTTGACATTGTTAAAGGCTCCTTCAATGTCCAGGAAAGCGGCTAGTGTATATTCTTTATTTTTCAGTGATTTTTCTATTGAGCCGACTACACAGTGCAGCGCTGTCTCTACGCTTTTTCCTTTCGTATAAGCGTGCTGCGCTGGGGATATGTCACCTGGGCGTAGTTTACTACGGATGTATATGTCAGCTAGCCTTTCAAAGGTCTTTAGGACAAAGGAGGTAAGGCTAATTGGCCTAAAGTCCTTTGCAGTAGTGTGGCTTGCTTTACCGGCCTTGGGCATGAAGACCACTTTGACCTCTTTCCATGATCTAGGTATATACCCCCACATGAGGCTGTTGAGGTACAGTTCTTTAAGTACCGGGATGATTGTGGTTATTGTTTTCTGTAGCATGATCGGGATAATCCCGTCGGGTCCTGGGGATTTAAAGGGAGAGGATGATCCGATTGCCCACTCAATTCTTTCCTCTGTGATAAAATCCGTCGGAGTTTCCGTTACAAAACTACTGTTAGTTTCGATGTTATTATCTGGATGGGCCGTACAACCCGGAAAGTGCGCTTTTAGCAGGGAGCTAAGCGATTCTGCACAGGATTCAGTCCACCTTCCGTCAGATTCCTTGAGAGATCCAAGAGTTTTTGATTCCCTGGATAGAATTTTTTCTCAGTCTCGCAGATTCTGTCGTACCCTTGATTTCATTACAGAAGTGCTGCCAAGAGTGGCGTTTGGCCTTCTGTGTCTCGTTTTTGAAATTTCTCTGACTGGACTTATATTGTTCCCAGTCCGCTTCTAGCATAGTTCTTTTGGCCTTATTTAGAAGGTGTCTAGTTACTCTCCTAATTCTAGCTAGTTCAGATGACCACCAAGGTGGTGATTTTTTATCTTTTCGTTTGGTTTCTGGACATGCTTTGACATAGGCTTCATTAAAAATGGATGTAATATCCTCCGCCTTGCGGTCAATGTCGGCAGGTCCGAACCAGTTGCTATCCTGCAGGGATCTTACACCTTTCCTCACCTCGTTGTTAAATAGATCCCAGTTGGTTTTCCTGGGGTTCCTGTAAGGTTTGGGAGAGTCATAGTTGTTACCCACGAGGAATTCGATCAATTTGTGGTCGGAGTAGGACTCTTCCCCTGTCACGTTCCACTTGTCAATAGTTAGGGTGCTCGAGTTACTGGCTAAAGTTACATCTATAACTTCTTGCCTGTTCTTTACTACAAAAGTAGGTTCGTTACCCCTATTCGCTACAATAAGGTTATTTTCAATTATAAACTCAAATAAAGACTCACCGCGTAAGTTTGTGTTGCTGCTACTCCATTGAGAGTGATGAGAGTTGGCATCACACCCCAGCAGCAAGTCCCATCTTTCCTGTTCCGCCTTTTGCACAAGAGAGCGGGTCAGTGTGGATGGCGGTCCCTCCTTGGCATCAAAAGGCATGTAGACGGCTGATAGAATCAGCGGGGAAAGCCCCCTCCGCTCAAGCCTTACCACTGTTTGGTCCTCATTGCTGTAGCTAGATAAAAGAAAAAGGTTAATTTGTTTCCTAGCTACGATGCACGTTCTGTTCTTACATTCCACGTGTAGCGGTTCGATGCTGTATGTAGTAAGGTCTTTATGCCTTAGCCCACTTATTTTGCCACGGGAGATCCATGGCTCTTGAATTAGGGCAATGTCTATGTTCCTATCTCCCATGAGATAGATGAGGTTGGCGCTAGCTGCTATGCTATGGTGAAGGTTTATTTGAGCAATCTTCATCATTGATTTACCTTATCACCCGCCTTCCTTTTTTCTTTTCGTCCATCCCAACTAAAGGTCTGACCTTGCATCGGGTAATTCCAATGCGAACCTTATAGTTGTATCACCTTAGGATGGGCATGGACTTGTGGTTAAGCAACACCACAATCTCAGTTCCGGCTTCTGTATGGGTACCCACTTCTAACACCTCCCAATTTTCGCTATATAGCTCGGGGTTGAGGTGTTTGAGGTTTCTTTCCAGCCGTTCTCTAGGAATGTGTGGGCCCGGAATGAGAATGCGGCCTTTAGGCCTAGTGAATTCCAGCAGATCTGTTTTTTCCACAAGTCGCAGGTCGGCATTCGCCCAAGGAGCCTGCGTGCTGGTTACGAAATTCTTGAGCCAATTGAGTGTTGTCTCGTTGTCACACGACATGACCTTGAAGCCTTTGAAGGTGGTGAGCTGCTCAAAGAAAGGGATAGTTCCCTGATTCTTGACTATGGCGTCGTTTACTCCGTCGAGTATACGAAGCTCCACCAGCCTCCATTGGTCTTCGGATAGCTTACGGTCAGGGTTATTGAAATCGACGATCGCCACCTGAAGATTAGCTCTTTCTTTTCGTGATGCCATCTTCGCTTTTTTGCTTATTCTTCGTGTTGGCGGCGATGTCGCGTCGTCGTGCCTACCTCTCTTGGAACACCCCGCAATCGGCTCGGCCGTGAGCCTTGCGGCCCCATCCGAAACGGTTGGCGGGGGCTTGAGTCTGTCCGAGACTGAGGTGGATGGCAAAAGGCTTTCCTTCCTCGACTCGAACAATCTCCTGCCTGTTCCCCTAATCTGCCCTATGCTACGTCGATTGTTGCCTGAGTCAGCAACAGAACGCCTCGCAGTCGACCTAGGTTTGGACTGTGCGTCCTTGCTTGGATCGACTGAAAGCGGTTTAGGTCTGTCCCCGCCTGAGGTGGATGGCAAGAGGCGTTCCCTCCTCGCCGCGGTCAGTCCTACACCCGTTCCTGTTGCGGTCGAGTTCCGTGACGTAGTCGCCTTATTGGAACAGCCAGCAACCGGCTCAGGGGTTGAGTCTGAGTCGGTAGCTGGCCGAAGTCTCCTCGCGGCTGAGGCGGGGAGCAAGAGGCTTCCCGCCCCCGCCGCGAGGGGACTTCTCACCTTACGGCCCGTCCTGTCTTGTCGGGTGGATCCTCTCAGCTTAAGCGTGTTAGTGACTCTATCCAGAGCCACTCTTTCCTTGTCCGTGTAGGACTCCGGATCACGCTTTTTAAGCCGCCGTTTTAACCGGATAGCATTGCGTATACGGTTGCGCACCGTCGTCTGTCTTGGGTAGATGTCTACGTCGCTGGTCTTCCCTATTTTGGGTGGTCGTGCTAGTCCCAAACCATGGCTGCCTAAGCTAACTACCGTCGCGAAGCTGCAGGCAGAAGAGTCAATCCTAGGCTCAGCAGGACTGCAATCGCCAGGTTGCTGAGGTGTTGACGTATCCTTCCAGCGTGAGTAGCTGAGGCTTGACACGCTGGAAGTGTCCATCTTGACCATCTTGGTACTTGGTATCCTCCAAAGTCGCACTCTCACCTAACACTGGGACTACCGCAGTCGTCGAGTCAGAGGCTTTATCGGTAGGCTTTTGCAATACCACTGAATCACGATTGTGCTCCGGATTGGCCGATGAGATCACTTTGCGTCCTGACTGGCTAAGGCTTGTCGCAGACTTAGGTGGTCCCATCAACCCTTCCTCGCTCGTGACTTCCGCCGTCACTGTTCTTTTTGGAGAGCTAGCAATAGGCTTACACTCCGCCAAGGACTGTTCCTGCAGGAAGGCACGTGCGTTATGGAGCCTCTTCCGCTCGCATTCCGTTAACTCCTCCCATTTCTTAGTCCCTAATCTCCGGACTGTCAACTTGCAATTTTTTGAGCGCTTGGAGGATGTTGACATATTGGAGAAGGATGAACTGGCAATGGAGCAAGTGTCGCTTGATTCCAGAAAAAGATTTTCAAGATTGACGTCAATTGCACCAACGCTTTCCTCATCCGACGTACGGAGAAGAATTGCTTCTTCCTCCACATACTTGGTTTTGCCCTCGTTTATCGCTAAACCCATTTTGGCCGCTTCCGCCTCAATGCTTGCAAACGCACCGGTGACAGCCCGCTGAGTTCTTCCGATAATGTCTATACCGTCGGCGAATGTAAGCAGTTGTACAGACTTGTAATAGATTGTACCTCCGGTGTTGGCTTGTGAGTTCCGCACAATCCGTTCAAGTACAATATTAAAGAAGTCACATGACAGCGCGTCACCTTCTCTAAAACCTTTTATGACATCAAAGGTCTCGGTGAGGTCATTACCGACCTTGATGGAGCAGCGAGTGTTCTCCATCGTCAGCCTGCACAGACGGACAAGTTTGGCAGGGATGTCAAAACTAGACATGGCTTTATAAAGCTCTTCTCTATAGATGGTGTCATAGGCGGCCTTGAAATCGATAAAGAGGTGGTGAGTATCTATTTGGAATTCTTGGGTTTTCTCCAGGATCTGCCGAAGTGTGAAGATTTGATCGATGGTGGACTTTCCTGGCCTGAAACCGCACTGATAGGGTCCAACCAGGCTGTTGATAAAAGGTTTCAGGCGTTCACACAATATCGCAGAAAAGATCTTGTATGCGATGTTGAGGAGACTGATGCGTCTATAATTGGCGCAGTTGAGGGGGTCTCCTTTCTTGTGGATCGGGCAAACGATGCTGGGATTCCATTCATCAGACATACACTTGTCTGACCAAATATTAGAATTGAGTTGGTGTATGCACTCTACCAATTCATCCCCAGCTGCCTTGAAAAGTTCGGCCGGTAAGCCGTCAGGTCCAGCAGCCTTGTTCGATTTTAGCTTGGATATTGCTATCCTCACATCGGTTTGGTCAGGTGGACGGAAATTTTGACTATCATCGTCTATGTTGAATAGTTCATTCTGCCTGACAGCGGGATGTTGGTCTTCGTCGCCGTTATACAGTCTGCAGAAGTAATTTTTCCATATTCTTAGCACCGACTGTGATTCTACTACGAGGTTTCCATTTTCATCTCTACAGGTTTCAGTACGGGTATTACTTCTCTGACACGTTCTTTTTACCTTTGGTAAATCTTCCGTACATTGTTCCTGGGGTATAAACTCTCGATATTCTCAAACGCGCGCTTCTCATGCTCTTTCTTCTTCTTTTGGAGAAGCCGGTGTTCTTCCCGTCTCTTTTGCTCGTAGAGCTCACGAGCAGCTCTCGTTTTCCTTTGCAGCGCCGCTTTGTATGCCTCTTGTTTTGCTGCATGCACTCGCCGGCATTCTGATGGCATGTTGGTAGCGTTGCCACTGGTCTTCGGCACTTGATGCTTGATATATTTGGTAGATCTGCAACTAGTAATTCAGCCTGATTTTTTCGTTTGTCATTGATGCTATAGAAAGGAAATGTCGGGTCGATGCAGTCTACACATACCTTAATGAAGCCTTTGATTCTTCTTTGCATTGCAGCATTCTACTGAAAAACTCGGATTTTTCGGGGTTTATTCTGAGTTCCTCAATTAGATGTGTCAACTAGTACTTGTTGGGAGGACATATTTTTTTTGTATTACGGGTATCAACATGGTAGAAAATTTCCTGCATCTACTCTCTGCTGATGATCTCAAAATACGTTTTGAAAAAATTGGATGTAACGCAAACTATCGCAATCTAATATGAATCGAATCTTAACTTAGTGTAGTTTTCGAAAATGACTGCTTGGCGAAAATTCAATTATTTAATTGACTCTAAACCCTTGACCAGGGTAAATGAAATAAGAGATATTGGTGCCATGTGACTTTTTCATTGAAAGGTCATGTTGACTATATCGTTGCTGAGGCACATTCAATGCATTCATTATGTGTAATAGAAAGAATTTGCCTGACCTCTTTGTCCTCTATCAATCAGACTGTATGAGATGTGGTTGTAGTTACAAATATTAAACAAAGGGATGCTGAGCATTTTCGATAGAAGTTGAACACTTGTTACCGCACTTAAGCGCCCATGGCATTTAAACTCCTTAATGCCATGGGTTCTCAGATAACCTTCTGCGACCTCCGCTTTGAAATAGCAAAAACCCTTTAAATAGAAACACAGACAAACTATACCCTCATATTTATTTTTAAAATTCTTACCCAACTCAGTTTTCTATTCAGATAAAATGAAATCCTCTCGGGCATAACGAAACCCCATCAATGCGGACGGACTCCCCTGAAGTGGAAATTATCCACGGAATTTTATAAATACTCGAGCAACCTCAAAGCTAAAAAGTATTTGCAAGTTGAAAGTTCGCCTTTCATTCGGTTCTTGGTTTTACTATTTGTATACCGCGAGCCCCCATTCATTGAACATTAAAGGATTCACTGACAAAACCGCACAAAATGCAGAAAAATATGTTTGCAATTCAATTCTACCGCCTTTTGTCCAATGGGTATGTCCTTCATGGTGTCCTTGCTTCTAGCTCAATTAAACTTCAAGTAAAACTGTTGCCCAGAGCGCAGAGGGGAGAAGAGTAAATTAGACATAAAATTTATTTTAACGCAATCGAAGTCGTCAGAATGTTTCTGTTCAGTATCGCGTAGCACACCGGTCCTTTCATCCTTCCGCCGTTTGAAATACGCGCACTTGATTAGAAAACCCAACCAAGTGACATCTGTGAAATTAAGATTTCCGTGCTGTGATCTGTGAAACGCGTAATTCAGTTAATTTGATGCTCCACTACCCCCTCCAATTGAATTTCTTCTTGCTTTACTTTGCACAGGATACATATTGTTTTTTGTTTTGTAAAAGAATCCGGGGGTAAAACGCTTTTGTTGTTAATTTTAAGAACCAAGGATAATAAAAAACAAAAGAAGAGAAAATGCACGATAATGTTTATTTTAAGTGAAAGAAACTTTGCAGATTGTTTGTGTTTTTTCTTGTCCTGTTGTGTATTTAATGTTTAAATATCATTTCGAAAGCAACGAGGCGAAACATTTAATTGTTTCTGCCAAAGATACTTTCGAGAGTCAATGCTTTTGTAATATCTTTTGTTTTTATTTTGTGTCTTGTTATTTGTGTACTTATATTGTTGTTTATGCATTTGCTTGTCCATAGAATTTAAATATGTAATTAGCTAGATACTAATAGAAGTATTTTCTTTTCAGGTACACAGTGATGTCGGGAACACCGTCAAAAATGTTAGAACATCTTTTGGAAACGCGCTTGGGTGGACAAGTTGGCGGAATGGATCCATTTTTAGATGATTTCCTGCTAACTCATATCGTTTTTATGCCTGTGGTACAACTAGTCGATGAATTAGTGAATTAATATCCTTTTCAAACTATTTGCAAACCATTTTTTTTTAACTTTTACATATACTAACAGCATAAAGTGTTTTTGCGTATGAATGGGTTAGATATTATTTGGGTGAATGTCTCATTCTCGAAAACATGACATGCACATGAAAATCCAGAGCTACTTTTATATTGTATAGCCCACAAATAATTTATTTTTTGTTGGCAATACATAATTCTTTTCATAGCATTATCTGTTACAGTTTTTTGGACCCTAAACTTAGCTATACTGGACATGTAAAGACTACAACCTCTAAGTCCTAACGAATTCTTCACCAGTGCCATAGTATAGTAAAACTTGGGGTTGATATAGAGGTAGTGGTAGTGTAGAGTTTACGTCTTTAAGCGCTAACTGCGTAAACTTCAGAATCCCACATGTCTCTGCATTATTGGGGTGTTGAGAGCACCTCAAACTTCAGAAAGGCCTTAAACTTCACAAGTGTAATACTTAGATGGTGGAAGGGTTAGACGACTAGAGATTATTCTCAAAAGCAAACCGGCCCAAGGAGAAGGTACATTCGATACCATGTGCTCAAAGCAGTAGTTTGATCTTTTTGGGTACCTTTTTTTCGGAATAAAGCAGCGATCACTGTGCTACATACAGACGGTTCCCTTAATGATGATCTTTCGGAAGCCGAAGTTTATTCTAACAATATGCAAATCAAACAATCCGTCACTTTAGGTAGACTCATAACTCCTGTCTTCCAGGTGAAAATAAGTGCAGTTACCACCACAGCGCAGATTCTTGTCAACAACAAAAATAGAGGGTAAGGTCTTATACATCTGGGCGCCGTGGCGTAAGTAGTTAGTGTGCATGAGGTTCCAAGTTCAAATCCCAGAAAATACCAAAAAGTTTTTTCACGGTCCCATCTCTCGCGAACGTCTGACAAACATCCGAGAGTATTGTTGTCTCGAAAAAGCTTCTCAAAATAAATTGACCTTCGCATACGGCACTAAACTGTAGGTCCCTTCCATTCGTGTGAAAAGTATAACGCACACAACATTAGTGGTTGTGAGACGCTAGGCTCTGGCACTTAAAGAGCTGTTGCGCCAAATATTTATTTTATTTATTTCTTATACAGTCGTTGGCAAAATTATTTGCGCAATATAATTCTTACACCATATCACTGCAATAAAGTTGTACAACTTTTGAAAAATGTAATATATCACTTATGTTGCTATTTATTATTAATCTTTTAAATCTTCTTGAAACGGTAAATATATAAACAAAATCAAATTTCAAACAGCAACCGTTAAAATCATGGAAAAGAAAGAAAGGAAGCCAAATTATTGTGACATTACTAAACGGCGGCAAAATTATTTGAACAACTGCAACTAATTAATTAATTAATGTTCTGTATATGTAACGACAGTTGAATTCTTCGACTTCTCAATGCAAAACGAATCAAGTAGTCATTGTTACTAGTTCAGTGTCATCATTCCTTCAGTCAAGTTCCTTTAAATGGCTAGAACTAGTGAGCTAAGAACGGAGAAACGAGCGGCTATTGTTGCAAATTTTGAAAGGGGTGTTTCGGCAGCAGACTTTTTGGCAAAATATCACTGCAATCGAAGAACAATTTACTATCAAATCGAAAAACAAAAAAAGCATGGAAGTGCAAGAAACCGAACTGGAAGAGGCAGAAAAATGGTTACTTCGAAAAGGGAGGATAGCCGTTCATGTTCATGTGAAAAAATTCGAAATGTGTTAAAGGATCTAAACAAGGACCGTGACAACAACGTTAGTGAAAGAACGTTACGAAGAAGGTTGAAGAAAAACAAAATCCAAGCCTACCTCGTACAAAAAAAAAACCATAAATACGTATAACACCAAAAATAAGAAGCTCAGGCTACAATTTGCTAGGGAGGACATTAACAAACTAGCGGCTTTTTGGAGAAGCGTGCTATGGACTGACGAGACGGCTTGTTCTTTGCATGGCAGCTATGGCAGAACATTTTATTACTCCGATTATAAAACAAGAGCCAAGAAATCAATTACACAACTCACGAGGCATCCCAAAGGAGGTAACATTATGATATGGGGATGCATATCATATTGTGGTGTGGGACCACTTGTGCGGTAGTTCGACCATATGACACAGTCACATTATTTGGAAATACGAACTGATGGTGCACTGGTGGCAGGCTCAATATTCAAAGGTTTCAATTTCTTACTCCAATATGATAATGCACCCATACACACGGCCTGGAACATTAAAGAGTTTTTGTCGGAAGTAAGACAGAAAGCTTCAAAATGGCCTCCGCAAAGCCCTGACATAGAAAATGTTTGGCATCTTGTGAAATCCAAAATTCCACAAAAGTTATTGAGGCAGATGGAGGAAAGACACCTTATTAGGTAATACTGTACCAAAAAAACCTTGCGTTTAATGTTAAAATATTTTACATTTTCGACTTTCAGAAGTGCAAACAGAAGTAAATTGAAGTTGTGCAAATAATTTTGCCGCCGTTTAGTAATGTCACAATAATCTTGCTTTCTTTCTTTCTTTTCCATGATTTTAACGGTTGCTGTTTGAAATTTGATTTTGTTTTTTTTATTTACCGTTTCAAGAAGATATAAAAGATTAATAATAAATAACAACATAAGTGATATATTGCATTCTTCAAAAGTTGTACAACTTTATTGCAGTGATATGGTGTAAGAATTATATTGTGCAAATAATTTTGCCAATGACGTTCATCTAAACAAAAACTCGAATACGATCTGATTGATCTTAACCTTCGCCGAGTTCACAAATGCAGGATGATTACAATGCTTTGTATCTTGAAATCTACTATGTCTATCAACACAGTATGTATATTTTTGTGGAATAATTGCATTGTATTGCAATTACGAATCATGAAATAGTAAGTTAGTTCGATTTAGAACATTACCCATTTAGCAGTACTGCCGTCATCCTGCATTTGAGAACTCGGGGCTTGTTAGTTAATTTCACTTTCCCGAAAGCACTGACTAACAAGCACTGCTAACAAGCAGCGAACACGGGCGGCTTATACTGATGCACACTGGTCTTCGTGTTTGCCACCTGACCCCTGTCAAATGTAACACATTACAATAGAGCATAAAAAAATAGTCTGAAACTACTAAATCCGGTCAGTTGAAAAAATCCTTAAGTAAAGTTTAAGCGCGTACTTTTTCTTTCTTATAAAAAAAAACTTAATCGTTCGGGGTAATCCGCGTCACTGTACATGTCCGTAATAATTATCTTTTATTTCCTAGTCCAAGTAGAGTAATCATACACAGAATCTAAGGTCTTCTGGCATGAAGTTTCTGGTCCGATCCGCGTAACCGTTCACAGAATTTGAATCTACTTGAGTGAGGCCTAAATGAAACGAAACAGTCAAAATGGTTTCTTGCTCGCTTTTCATATTTATTTTCATGTCTACTTTTGGTACATGGTATTCTGTAAGCAGTAAATGTGAATTGAATTCATCAACAGTTACTTTTCATTTCTTTTATAAAATTCCAAACAACAGCAGCACTAAGTGATGCCATTATGTTAAGTTTTATAAATCCTGTGATCTTTTTACAAATGACGCTCAATTTAGGATTGCACTAATACAGGGTGCAGCTTACATACTTACCTTTGACATACGAATTTTTATCAATTAAATGTGAACCAAATGTCAACCTTCATTGTATCAGACACCCGAATATAAAGGAAAAACGAATTACATCGAAGTTTTTCCAACCATTGCTCTGGGATTTGGGTTTCCTTTGATAAAGACAAAAAAAAAATAAAAAATCATCAGGCGTGATCAACTAAGAGATTCCTCAGGAAGTGTTCTTTATTGCCTCAGCGGAGATTTCTCAACTAAGCATGTTCCGTAATCTATAGTTTAGTCCGACTATGCTTTTGCAGTCGCTTACATTTCACATCAAATTGAGAAGGAGACCCGTATATCTGCTAAAATCTCTCTGCGTTCGGAAAGTGGGCTACAGCCTAGCGGGGCATAAATTTACTTGATATACATAGGTAATGACTGGACTGACCAATGAGGGAATAAATCTATCTCTTTCTTATAACTCAGCAATGATTAATCTCCTTTTTTTCAATCCCTGAATGAAAATAAAAATTACTTCGAGAACTCAAAACGATATAAAAAAAATGGACTTAATTTGACTTAAATTATAGCACCCGTTAGTCACATTGTTTTGATTTCTCTACAAACCGGGAGCCTTTTAGCTGGCTTTCGTGTGACTCTGGAAAATGTCAATCAGATTGTTGTCTAGTCACATTAAATATTCCTCAAAATCTAAATGTCATACAAAATATACTTATGTACGTATATACTGCGAAACATAGTCCCCAAAAAATAACTATATGTACATATGTACGAGTGTCCCCATTTTATTTCACGTAGCCAGGAGCATTATCGAGGTTGCCCCACGCGGAAGCGAACTATAATTTCATTACATACTCATTGATGTCCAAGATTTTATGATAGTTTTATTGAATACAATCGGAACTGCCTTAAAAATACTGTTAAATTTGTACTGTGGCAATATCCCTCGCCCGTTTCACAAAATGAGTTAGGAAACAGCTTCACAATGTCCAAACTCCTTTCGCTCAATCCTTGAACAAAAATGTGTTTTTAAGAGTCAAAACGCTATAAATGACGGTATTAAAAAAACCATGTACCACTTTCATATACGGTATTCTCAACGACTGAACAGGATTCCACCAATCAAATATAATTACTTCACTCTGGCCGCAATGTTATCGCATAATTTCTACGAAGGGGATACGACTTTTGTCCTTATTTGATAAATTTGCCATTCAATTGAACATAGATCGGCATCTAGCATCTGCGTCATCTGGCAGACCACTCGTTAAGAAGGTAACCTTTGGCGGCAATACCCCTATACCGCCAATAGTATGCTGACTTAAAATCGCGTACACACACCGCTATGTGAGAAAAGACGTTCTCACAGATGTTAGTGAAGGTGTAATAGGCAATTAGTAGATTTTACTATTTGTATGCTGTTAACAGAGATAGTAATAGAAAAAATATCATTAGCGAAATCCTTGTGGAGCAGAGGAAGAGAACACGCCTTTGGCCTTTTTCGCAGGGTTCAAATGATCTCTTCTTTGAGAGTAGCAATACCAGTTGAGTCGGTGGAGCTCCATTTTTCCTGGGATGGTTTCTTTGACGTGAAGGCTTCCACGGATCTTCGAACTTCTTATTCGATCAAGCTTTTTCACTGCTGCTGTCATGCAGAGCATCTTCATCGCAGCTGCTCTTAATTTACTCTCATACTTGTATATTGTATATTGTCCAACATTGTGAACCGTAGGTGAGTGCTGGATGCACAACTGCGGAGTAGAGCCTTCAGTTCAACTTAGGAGGCATTTTTCTGTCACAAAAGATAGAGCAGTTTTCCCGCCACTTCAATCGCCATACGCTTACGTAATGATAGATGTCGCCATCACAGGTTGCTTCGCTATTGATCACAGATCCTTAATATTTGAACTTTTCCTACTTGAGAAGCACTGCAACATTCAAATAAATGTCTGGAATAGGCCTGAATGGATCAGAGAACGAGCAGCACACGTATTCTGTCTTTTTTGAACTAATGCGATACCCATTTCCCTCCAAAACGTCCACCCACAAATCAAGTGCTCGTCGCAGGGACGTATGATCCTGACTTATGATGGCTTCATCGTCAACAAAGAATAATTGATGTACCTTGGGGTACATCTTTACCTTTAAGGAGATAGTCAAGGACTGCAATAAAGAACAAAGCGCTTAAGACGCTTTCCTGGTGCACCCCGACTTTGACTGGGAACGTCTCGGTTACTCCAGCGGAGCTCGCTTGTGTGAAATATTTTAAGAAAATGCTTTATTGCTAAAAAAATTCTTTAAAGTCTGGATTCCTCATGTCTTGTTACAGTTTATTTAGCATCACGCGATGGTGAACTATTATTATTTATCCAGAAATTCATTGCTGTCTAACATTTTTTTTTTTTTTTTTTTAAACAGGTGTGTGGCCACGCCCAAATGGCGTGTAGGCACTGCGACCAAGGAGATCTATTGTGCCATAGGCCACTTTTAGGGCAGCAGTACTTCTACTCTCCTTATGAAAGCTATAATTACGGCTGCGGGGGTGTTCCTAAGATCTTTTGGAGATATGATCTCTTTGAGGAAAAAGCTTCTCCTAGTTCTACACAGAGCTACACACTCACATAGTATGTGTTCTGCGGTTTCGTCCTCTTCTAGGCAGAGGCGGCAGGTGATATTCTCCGAAATTCTCATTTTGTTGAGGTGGTAGAGAAGTTGGCAGTGACCGGTAAGGAAGCTCACAAGCCTTCTTATGTCATTTCTGCCGTATTTTAGGATGTCAATTGCCTGTCTTTGGAAGGGTTGGACAGCTCTTTTAGCCTGCCTGAGACCTTGGGAGTTATTCCAGTGGGAGATGCACATGTTGCGTTCCCAGGTGTTTAGGGAAAGTTTGAAGGCGGAATCGGGTATTCCGCAGAAGGGTTCAGGTCCAGTGAACAACTCAGAGGAGCCCTTCCTAGCTAGTAGGTCTGCAGTTTCATTGCCGTCAACGCCTACATGACCCGGTACCCACCACAATTTTACTTTATTGTGTCGGCACAGATTTTGTAAGCTGTCGAAGCAGCTTAGAACTGATTTTGAGCTGATCACATGGGAGATCAGTGCTTTGAGCGCCGCTTGGCTATCGGTGAGTATATGGATAGAGGCACCTTTGATGCCTGAGTGCAGGTTAATGTTAGCACAAGTTTCAATGGCGTAAAGCTCGGCCTGGAAAACACTAGGACTCTTTCCGAGTGATTTCGAAATTTTATGGTTGGGTCCATACACACCGGCGCCAACTCCTGAATCCATTTTTGATCCATCGGTGTACCACACTATACCTTTTGGATCAAGCGACGGTCCGCCATTATTCCATATATCACGGCTTGGGATCACAATCTCAAACCTTCTACCAAAGTAGAGTGATTTAGGCGTAAAGTCGGAGACCGTGCTGAGCATGTCTAGCTCGGGGAAGTCGGACAATAGCTCCATGAGATCCACGTGATCCCGTGTACTATTAGCATCTGATTTTCTGAGACTAACTGCACTGCGGATTGCCACTTTTTTTATGAATATATGTAACGGAGTAAGTCCGATTATGGCTTCAATGGCTGTTGTGGGACAAGTGTGCATAGTACCTGTGATGCCGAGGCAAGCTAGTCTTTGCAGTTTTGTGAGTTTATTTATGGTTGTGACCTCTTTGGTTTTCGTCCACCAGACTACGGACGCGTATGTCAGAATGGGTCTTACAACCGTGGTATATAACCAGAAAATGACCTTTGGAGACAGGCCCCAGGTCTTGCCGTACATACGGCGACAGGCCCACAAGGCAGTAGTCGCCTTGGCAATTTTATTCTTAATATGGGAATTCCAGTTAAGCTTCTTATCCAGGACGATTCCTAGATATTTGACCTCATCGGAGAAATTGATTGTTGTGCCGTTTAGAGTCACTGAGCCAATATTCAGCGTTCTTCTTCTTGTAAACGGTACAACGACTGCCTTGCTGGGGTTAATCGATAGGCCCTCCCCAGCACACCAGTCCGAGACTACAAGGAGTGCATTATGCATGAGTTGACACACATTGTCTTCATGTTTGCCTTTAATGATGATCACTAGATCATCTGCATAGCCTATGGTTGTGAAACCTGAACTATTAAGTGTGTTCAATAAGTCATCCACCACGAGTGACCATAAGAGAGGCGAGAGGACGCCGCCTTGAGAGCAGCCTTTGGCCGCGGAGACCGTCACAGAGACCTCTCCAGACGAAGATGTTATTATGCGGCTATCGAGCATGTTCCTAACCCATCTGGTAGTAGGTTCGTCTATTCCCCTGCGTCTCATAGCACTAGTGATGGATTCATAACCAGTGTTATCAAAAGCACCTTCTATGTCAAGGAATGCACAAATGGCGATTTCTTTGGAGCGGTAGGCAGCTTTAATCTCTGTGACGAGATAGTGAAGGGCGCCTTCCGTAGATCGACCTTTCCTGTATGCAAATTGACTAGAGTGCAGAGGTATAGTCTTTTCAAGAATGCCTCTAATGTGTAAGTCTAGCAGTCTTTCCATGGTTTTCAAGAAAAACGATGTCAAGCTGATTGGACGGTAGGATTTGGGTAGCTCGCTGGGTTTGTTACCTAGCTTAGGGATAAACACCACATTTACCTCCCGCCAAGTTAGTGGAATGTATCCCAGATTGAAGCTTGTTCTAAAAAGAGCTACCAAGGCAGGCAAGATGTAATCCAGACCTTTCTGTATGAGAGCTGGAAAAATACCATCACTGCCAGGTGCCTTAAAGGGTTTAAATGAACCGATTGCCTATTTAATTTTTTCTTGACTGAACAGATTTCCAGACAAGCTGTTAACTCTTCTGGAGGTGCCACATGTGGAGCCTTCAGGAGCAACAGGTACGTGGTCGCTTAGAATTGTTGAGCCAGGGAAGTGAACCTCGAGCAGAGTTTCCAGGGTTTCCCTTCGACTGGCGGTGTAGGTGCCATCAGGTTTGATGAGCAAACCCACCCCATTGGAATGATCCTTTGAGAGAGCCTTTTGGAGACGGGCTGCTACTGGAAGGGACTCGATATTTTCGCAGTTCTTTCTCCATGCTGTTCTCTTGGATTTCCTCAACTCTATGTTGAATTTAGTCAAAGCGGACCTATATTCGTCCCAATTTTTATTGCGTTTTGCGGTGTTGAAAAGTTTTCTCACCCTTTTGCGGAGTATCTCTAGCTGGTCATTCCACCACGGTACGCTCCGTTTACCTGTATTGTCATTTTTCGGGACACAGCTACTCCTGAAGGAAGAGATTAGGAAGTCATTTAGTTGGCAGGCTGCCACATCAACATCACATTTAGATCTTAAAGATGTTAGCAGCATGTCATCCTTGACGGCGAGATTTTCGCGAAAAAGTGCCCAATTAGTTCGTTTCGGTACGTAATGCGTTTGATTATTTTGTTTAACCCCACCCGAGATGTTAAATCTGATATGCTGATGATCAGATAGTGAGGGTTCATTTGACACATGCCAATTTACAACAGAATTGGAAATAAAAGGGCTCGAGATAGTGAGATCAAGTACCTCTTCTCGAATAGAATTTATAAAAGTTGGCTTGTTACCTTCATTACATACAGCTAAGTTTCTACTAGTGATATAATCAAGAAGTAACTCACCCCTTTTGTTAATGTGGCTGCTACCCCATGCCACATGATGGGAGTTGGCATCGCATCCAATGATCAGGTGCCAGTTGCGACGGTGACATAGGTTCACCAAATCCTGCACAGCCAAGGGCGGAACAGGCTCCGAATCTCCAGGGAAGTAGGCGGAGGCGCACACGATCTCACGAACTCCTCCTAAAATCGGAATTTCGACCATGCAGGCCACCAAATCTCTGCTGATGAACTCTGGGATGGGAAGAAAATTAATTTTAGAACTGATTAAGCAAGCAGCCCTAGGCATTAACTCCCCATGGGCATATAACAACTTACATGTCCTACTATGAAGGCCCTTAATTTTGCCTCCAACCACCCAAGGCTCCTGAATGAAACCAAGGGTGATTTTATCCCGGATGAACCGTTGGCTAAAGATGTCCGAGGCACCTTTAGCATGATGCAGGTTGCCCTGCAGCACTTTGATGTCATCATTCATCATTAGTGCATTATTGTTTTTCGTGGGATGGTTCCTTATTACTGGCAGACGCATTAGTGCCTGTTTTCTTAATTTCACCATCCCAACGAGAGTGGCCAGCAAGCCTATCCCTCACAGCAGAGGCTGTCTTTTCTAAAAGAGTGGGCACAGGTGCCGCACCCGCCATCTGAGCAGCAGACGGTGTCACCGTCGAGACGCTAGCATCGCAAGTCACCGAACCCTGCAATGTGGCCGCACTAGACTCAAGTTTACTACGTGCAACCTCATTGGAGATTTTCGAGGTGGAAGGTTTAGACACAGGTGTACTACGCTCCACAGTGTCCAGCGATGCTGCGCCCCTAGGACGGGTGGCATCATCCGTAACTGCTCCTACGGCAGTTTGTGCGGGTTTCTGCTCACCTGGTACCTTGTCTGAGCTCTTCAGGATCAGCCTAACTCTGCCAAAACAATATGCCACATTGCCTTTTAGCAGCTTCAGGCGATCCATCGAGCAGTCCGTGACACCAAGTACCAGATGAACAAGATCACGCTCTACGGTCCTTTGAACCACCCTCCAGTTCCTAGCGAACAGATCAGTATTCTGAGCATCCAAAAGCGTCAGAATCTTACTAGTGGCAAAGCCGGTACTTTGTGGAAAGAACCCACGGATGATATGTGGTTTAGGAAATGAATCCTCATCCACAAGCATCATGTTCAAACCACATTTCCCTCTGATTTTATCAAAGTTGACCCTCATCCACTCTGCAGTGAGGAGCCAGCCTGATTCGTGAAACAAACCATGAAATTGTGGCTTAGCGACCTCGTCTACCAGCTCAATAATGGTGTCCATGATGCTATTTTGGACGCCGGCCATTTGCTCGGCACTAAAGGGACTGCGCGCCAGATCAGCGGGAACCACACCCAATTTGACAGTACCTACTTTGTCCCTGTACGAGGTCTTGTCGAGTGTGGCGGTCTCGGTCCTGGCTTTTTTCTTCTGCGGAGCAGAAGGGGTAGACTCCTCGGATCGCATTCGCTTCACCTCGGTACCCTTTTCAGGCTGAGAGGATTTGGCTATCTCCAGAGCACGTTCTCTGGAAGCGCCGTCTTTTAAGGCGCGATTGAAACGCCTCCTTTCAGCCGAAGTTAGTCGAACGAATCCGCTGGTGATTAGGGACAATTTCTCAACACCAGCTTCAACGGCAGTGCATCCGGAACGAACCGAGTGTTCGTCCGAGAGCATGCTGGAGGACTCTCCGCAGAGAGTGTCAGAGTCCGAGTCAGGAAGGGAGGACAGGTCCGCCTCATCCCGTCTCTTATCAGCGACAATGATGAGGGGGTCGGCTCTAGTAGCAGCGACCTCCTCAGGATTTAGGGAAAGCACGGTTGCTGACCCAGAAGTTGATGCAGTAGAGGGTGCATCACCCTGTGAATTTTTTATAAGATCTGAAATTTTGGACCCACGAGTAATCGGGAAAGGAAACATCGCCCACAGCAGAGCCCGGTATACCATGGGAGGGCATAAAATAAAACAGGAGGTCGCCTGGGTATCCTGAGTTCGCATACTAACGACTAAGCACCCTCTTAGCCACGCATCCCTCGGCGTATGCTGTTCCACCTTGGATTAGAGATTTTTTCTAGAGGTTGTCTCCTCACGTTGCACACTTTGGCCGAATACCACAGTTATGAATTCGAGCCGAATGGTCCAAAGAGGCCCAAGAGAACACATAGTCCGGTTGAGCGTCCTGGGACCAGTAGGCAGATTATCATGATGTAGCATTCGTTGCCCGGCGGCCGCCCCGAGGAGGCAGTGAGTCTTCTTGTAACGGTTACTCAGTAGGGATCGTCCAAAAAAACTTTACCCTAAGAGTCCGCACCTGGCTGCTGTCTAACATACTCGTATGTATACCTAAATGACTTTGATAAATTACAACTCTTAAAGGTAGTCTCAAAATTAGTCCCATTTTAGGGGTGCAATAAAGTCCAGACCGACTCTTCAAATTTTACTATTATGCATAATTTCATGGCACCTGAGAATAATGCTTAACGCGAAACTATATGAGAGAGAATGTATAGCTATTGCTTTTCGTTATCTTAGTCACGATAAATCGGCATTTGGGTGATTCTTTTCGTAATATGTTTGACTGCTTGGAATAGATAATTATTTGTAAAAATATGTCTTATAATCTACGCATATACCATATATATATATTTCGTATATTTCTGCCAAACTTTCCATATGTCGGTCTGGTTTTATCGAAAGGACATTCCAGGCCACATAAACTTGGTTTAAACTCTGCATATGTTGCTTCCGCAGAAACCGCAACAGAAAACTTGAATTCTGTAATCCTGGAAATGATAAGCAAGTATAACCTTCTCAAAGGTTTCTTCCCCATACCTGCATATTGCCTACATTTTCCATAACAAAATCACAAAAGCTGGAGGCGGTTTTGACTTCACTTTTTCCAGCTAAACAAATTAAAACCTCCCTTGACACACTAGGATAAAAAGAATTAATTCACATAAAAGCAATATCACTTAATCTACGAACTGAAATCTAAAAGCCGTAATCCCTGCCAAACGACCTTCACATTCTCGTCCTAAAACAGTAATCTCGGCACCCCCTCCTGAACCGTTTTCCTTATCTCACAAATGGGAAAAGTTAAATTTGATACCACAAAAATATGAGAAACACCACATGTGGTCGAAGGTTTTTCACTTTGGCATTGGCACCCATCTGACGCAGTCATGATATAAACGAGTTTCAGAATATCTTGATATCTTAAATTCACCTCAATGAATTCCTTAAAGGAGGCCCCCGAAGCCGTAAAAAAAAAATAAACGTGAGATGAATATTTAAATACGAGATACAATTTCATTTAAACTGATACAATTGCTTTGAAAATTTTTAAAGACTCTCACGCCTACACAAGGATATTTTCCACGAAAATCATATCCTGTTTCTGACTCATGCCTTATTTGGGTAAAGTTTTCTGTTGACAGGTTCTTTTAAATTTAACACCTCGTCTTGTTATCAGAAAACAATTTGAAGCCCAAAACCAAACCGCAACACTTACTTGTTCACTGAACGATGAACAGTTGTTTTCATCACTTTTCCTATCACTTCCACTGTAGTGCACAACAAAAGGACACATTTATTGCAGAAGAGGAGTACCGTGTAGGAGCACCTCATGAGCCAGGATGATACTTCGAGCATGCTCTACGTGCAGTGAATTTGTATAAAACAATGTTCCCCCTATGATGATGTTTATATTGTATGTTTCTTGCCTCTGACTATTGTTATGTACCCCTGTGAGGACGTGTGGGTTAAGAATGATGGAATACTTAACAGGATGAATATTTGGTACAGAGAAAGCTTTTAGTCATTGAACAAGGTGGCTTTGTGTGTGTTAATTTGAGGATGTCCACATGACAAGGAGTTCGTAATGTTGTTTTGCTGAAACAAGTTCTGAAAGTTTTTACTGCATATTCCGCAAACAATTGAAACCAAATGTATTTGATTATGGACAAGAGTGAGAAACTGTGTGCGTATGTACATAGAAAACCAATTTGCATTAACTTATTGGATGAGGGCTTGTTTTTGTTTTGAAAACAGAAGTTTGGGGTAAATGTTTTCATATTACGAATTGTTGTCTCGTAAATTCACAACGTCCTATCCCTGAGGTATATCCAGAGCTTTGTTCATTTCTGAAGGTAGTAATCTCCTATGTTCCTCCTTTCTAAAAGATATTTTTATAAAGGAGTGGTACACATCATACATGCATACGTAATTAAAAATTATAAGTAGTAAAACATTTAGAAGGACAAATTTTAAAAACCATAATCTGCAAAGGGTGTAGATTGAACATAAAATTTCATTCTTTAAAGGTAGACACCACCTTGTTATATGTCCAAACATGGCATGAGTTACTAGTTTTTGAGCAAACATACATATATCAACCTCTGAAATGCCACTTTATAATTACATATCTCAACGGCCATGTCGATTAAAGCTCCTCAATATTTTACTGAAAATTTAAAGCTTGGTTCTTAAGATGATAACACTACTTCTCCGGATTCTTGAAAGCATATCAAACGCGGTCTTGGCTTTCACAGTAAAAGACGTCTTAAGTTCGTCATTGGGTGTTGTTGAAAACTGTAGGCACCTCTCAGTTTTTTGGTGACCCTATAGACGATTCTGCCATATCATTACTAGCAGCTTCTTTAACGCAAGCCAGGCGTTAGGTTAGGTTAGGTATATGAGCCGGTGTTGGGGATATAAAACCTCTACACCACACTCAAGTCAATATAGACCCATTGTGATACCCATGTGGGGAAGGGGATAGATTAAAGAATCCCTTCCTCGTGAAAAGCAGGAAATAAACCGTCTTTTGTACATATCCTAAAGAAAGCATTTAGTACTTACTGTGCCCGAGATACAAACCATCTGGAGGATTTGATGAAGTTTGTGATGTCGTTTATCGGTCTGTTGAACAACTCTTCCTTGTCCAAGGAACTTATTTCTCAAATGATAGAGGCCTGGGCAGTAGCAAAGAAAGTGAATGGTGTCTTCCTAAACCTCCTTGTCACCACAGCCTCTACAAAGGTCTTCGTTCGTCACACGTAGTTTTTTCATGCGGTACCGCATGGTGTTATGCCCCATAATAACGCCTATTAGAGTGGAGAGGGATTTTCTATCCCTCTGTGTGAGTCTATTGGTTCTTGCTTTGTCGAATGCAGGCCATAGCTTCCTCGTGGTGATACAAGTATCTAAAGGAGAACACGTGTTGTTTGCCTCCGTTAGTGCTTTGTTTCTTTGAGTGCGCAAGGCGGGATGTACACTGAGGGGTCGGATTGCTCCGAGTTTAGTGCTGAGCCTCCTCTTGCCAGTACGTCGGCTTTCTCATTCCCTGGTATACCTTTATGACCAGGGACCCAGTAGAGCTGTACCTCGTGCTGTGTTCCAAGAACCTTGAGCTCTCCTCTACAACACCTCACAAGCTTTGATTTTATTTTTATAGCAGATATTGCTTTTATCGCTGCCTGGCTGTCGATGAAAAAGGTGATATCCTCCCGTGGTATTGCCCTCATTATAGTCTCACTGCTAGGACCTCTGCCTGGAAAATGCTGCTGTAGTTCGGAAGCCGAGCTGACATGGAGAAACCAAGCATATCTGAGAAGATGCCAGCACCTACACCTATTTCCATTTTGGATCCATCGGTGTATACATCACTCGTTAGGTGTTCTGTCATTTTTCCATTTTTCTTCCCTGCTCTGATAGGTGCTTGAAAATAGTCTCGTGAAGTCTAGGCAAGGCGTTATGTAGTCTGTACTAGATACATTGCCTAGATATCTCTGCAGGATCGTTGTATGACCCATTGCATTTAGTCTCCAGCCATCTGGCTTAATCTTACGGCACTAAAAGCCGCCGATGCTTATATAAAGATGTCTAGCGGAAGCAGATTAAGAATGACCTCGAGTCCTACTGTATTTGTCGTTCTCATCGCACTGGATGTGGCGATGCACACTAGTCTTTGTACTTTCGTGAAAGCAGTTAGGCTGTTTATTTTGCTGGCTGCTTGCCACCATATAAGGCTCAAGGGTGCCATAAGTTAGTATTGCCCTTATTATAGCTGTATACATCCATAAGATGATTTAGGTGTTCCACCCCCAAGGTTTCCCGAATATTCTATTGCACGAGTAAAAAGCTATCTTGGCTTTTTTTTACTCTTTCGTTAATGTTTAGTCTTCAGGTCACCATCGAGCACCAAGCCCAGGTATCTCGCACTACTGGAGATACTTTGGGAAATACCCCTTACGAATTGTCGAATTTTCCTTTTGTTAGTACTAACTCAGTTTTCTGGGGATTAACCGCTAGTCCACATCTCTCCGTCCAGGAGTCAATGGTTTTCAGCGCCCTTTCAATTTGCTCACTCAGGGTCGGGAGAAATTTTCCTGTTGCCAACAGCACAACGTCGTCCGCATAGGCTATCGTTTTGAAGCCGCGTTTCTGAGTTTTAGAAGGACTTCGTTCAGGATAATTACCCATTGCGGTGGGGATATAACCCCTCCTTGAGCGGTGCCTCTTGAGGCATAGGCTTCAAGCTTTGTTCCTCTGAGCTCAACTTTAATATGTCTTTGCTCTAGCATTTTATCAGGGAGTTGTGAATATTGAATATGAACCGCATCTGTTTTGACATTGTTAAAGGCTCCTTTAATGTCTAGGAAAGCGGCTGGTGTATATACTTTGTCTTTCAATGATTTTTCTATTGAGCCGACTACACAGTGCAGCGCTGTCTCTACACTTTTTCTTTTCATATAGGCGTGCTGCGCTGGGGATATGTCAAAAGGTCGTTAGAACAATGGAGGTAAGGCTTATGCATGGTGTACCAGCACGCTCCAGCACGGCCAACATGCTCAACATGGCCCGCTTTGACTCGACGTCGCCCAGCACGCCCCCAACATGCTCAACACGGCCAACGCTGCCCAACGCGCCTCCGACATGCCGACCACAGCCAACGCGACCAACGCGGCCCAGCATGCCTTCAGAATGCTCAACTCGGCTTACGCGGACCAACACGACTCAACGTATTCCAGAGCGCCTCCAACATGCATCCACACGGCCCAGCACGGCTCAATCATGCTCTCAGCACGTCAACAAACGCCATCCACCTCGCCTTAGCTCCGTAAAGCCGTAATTATAATTGCATTACTCGAGGGGGATTACTATGGCGCTTGTCAAAAATCAGCATTCCACGAATTTCGATGTGGAAAACAAAATTCATTTTTCAAATTAGTCGTCTAAAGTTTTCACTCAACTAAAGTCTTTCGCGGTAGTGTGACTTGTCTTACCGGCCTTGGGTATGAAGACCACTTTAACCTCATTCCATGTTCTAGGTATATACCCCCAAATGAGGCTATTGGGCGATCGCACATTGGATGAATGTTACCCCGGGGTAGGATCAGTATATCTTCACTCGCTCACTGGATGAATAATGGCGGGGGGAAATTTTGTATACATGAACCGATTTTTATTTTAGTGGTACGACATACTCATTTTTTTGCATCTCGAAATTGAGAACTTAATTGTGTATGGTATTGGTTTTCCCCGATGTTAAACTACCTCATTGTTGGATAAAGATTTTTCTCTATTTCATGCCATTTCATTTCTTACTGTTCACTTCATCTCCCTCTTCTATGAACTCAGTTTTAACCCCGGAGGAACTCATCCATTGTACGCTAGCCCAATGAGGTATAGTTCTTTAAGTACCGGGATGATTGTGGTTACTGTTTTCTGTAACATGATCGGGATAATTCCGTCGGGTCCTATGGAATTAAAGGGAAAAAAAGCTCCAATTGTCCACTCAATTGTTTCCTCTGTAATAAGATCCGTCAGAGTTTCCGTTACCAGACGTTACAATCATTTCATTTGGAATGACGCATGTTTCGCTGTACTTGTCGTTTATCAATATACGGTATTGGGACTTAGGTTCACTTCTATAATATCATTCTTGTGTGCTGGCTGCAATATAAACTCTGAATGGTTTCTGCTCTTTGATTCGTTTTCAGGTATCCTACTACGAGTATGCATCTACTGATTGTACAATATGTTATTTATGAGTCACAAAGAGATTGCCCTCGGACTTTCAATTTAAGGCTACGAAATTATATAACCCATCTGGAATCCGAAGCAAATTTGTTGGGAATTGTTTAAAATCCGCCCACAAATATAACCATTTTTAGAAAATATAACTTTTCAATGCTTAAGGTTAATGGCTTAAGGTTAAATAAGCTAGATGCCTGCTCAAGCTATAGGCCAGGGTACACTCAGACTAGAAAATAAGCACATTGTGATGGCATATTTATCGGGATACTCTGACACTCATGACTACTAAAGAAATTAATCTAAGTGGCCTTAACCCGTTGAAAATCTATGAGATTAAACGACTAGGTAACCTTGTGGTTTTATCTTTGGCTTTTGATTCGAAATTTCTGGAGCCATTTGGACCAATGACATATCCGACAATCCTACAGGCGCTTAGAACATTGCATAAATACTCACCCAGTGTTTTCTTTCTTGGAGTGGATAAGGAAGAACAAGTGTTCATCAAATTAGTAACAATCTCTTCCTCGTCCTCATCTCTACAGCTCCTGTAGAGATCGCTGGACAGTACAGTTTTCTTGCATGTCTTCCTGCCAAGCAATGCCATTTGAAAGTCACAACCATAATGCTTATGTTTTTCTTACTTATCGAAACCATTCTTGTTACCTGCTTAAGCTTTTGGTATACATATTATTCTTTTGTAGAAAAAAGCATGTATTCATATTATTCCACCTGACATCAGAGTTTAATAGAGTCAATAGCGGCAGGCGAGACTCGCTATTTCCATTGACAACTCAACTGGTTCCTGCTTTGGATGGCCCATTCGCCTTCCAGTTACTTGGAATATCACTGTGATCAGAAAACGAGCAAAGAGAAAAGTTACATCTGTCTGTTATTCCATTAGGAGATATGCAGCATTTTATTGATCTTATTGGTGGCGACTTCTTTGGTTCCCTACGTGTAGTACGATAGCGCAATCTTCTACTGTGCGCATTGAAAACCAGGCTTAACTTACACTTGGATTAAACTATAGTTATCCAATAGTCTCATGGCGATATTATTATCAGGTGGATTATGGAAGACTTCTACTCCCGTATTATGCTTTGTTGTGAATCGGTCTCTTAATAAAGTGTAAGCAATAGTTTTTCTGATAACGTCACTTCAAAACCGAAATATTTACATGTGCTTATCGTAGTGTTATGCAAATACTTACTTAGATCCTTTAACCCCTCGGGGGGCATAGGGCGTCAATCACGCCTGCGCGCCATCTTGTTCGGAGTTTTGCGACGCGTTTGAGCTGCCTCCAACTCATTCCTAAAGAGTTCGATTCCTCCTCAACTGTTCTGCGCCACGTTTGCCTGGGGTGTCCCGCTATTCTGCCTGCCTGAGTGAGCGGATTCCACTGCATGGCGTATTTCGCAATGGAGTTGTCTTCGCGCCGTAGGGTGTGTCCAATCCACTGCCACTTTCTCCTTCTTATAGTAATGCTTATAGGTTCTTGGCCCGTTTTCGTATAAAGTTGTTCATTGGAGATGCGGTTCGGCCAAAAAATCCTCAAGATGATCCTTAAACATATGTTTACGAAGACTTGCATCTTGCGTGTGTTAATGGTGTCCAGCTTCCAGGTACTGCACCCATAAAGCAGTACCGATTCTACGTTCGAACGGAACAGTCGCAGCTTGGTTCTTAAGCTGATAACATTGCTGCTCCGGACTTTGGATAGCATTCCGAACGCAGCTTTAGCCTTTCCGATTCCGCTGCATATTTTTTTGCTGCTATTTGCTGTGTTATGCAACTTGTCTTTAGTGTACTATTGTTTGATCCGCTTCAAACGCAATGTATGTATAGGTATGTATATACCTGTATTTTTGTATGTTAGTTTAATCAGTCTTTTGGATAGTATGTGGCTCTTTCGTGGGCAGCAATAACTATGTTTTAGTAAGCTAGCGCTTCCACTCTTTATATGTCTGCTTAATATTATGCCCATTCTTAAATATAACATACAACCTTCTCTGCACTTCAACTGAGTTCTAACTAAAAACGTCATGACATTTACATATATGCAGTTAAATGTATCGACAATGGTAAAATTTTAAAATTAAATTACTGACGACAAAAGCAGAGGTACCTGTAGTGCAAGCACATTTCCTCAGACCAAATTGAACTGACTTTAATCGATATTCACTATCTACTACGTGCCCATGACATCGAGAACGTGCTCTCTCTAATAAGCAATAAACATGTGCAGCACGTTACAGGAATTTCCTTCTATCGCATGAACTATCAAAAACACATGTGTCTATGCTCCTTAACTCCTTTGCACTTTTCATTGTGACAACGATGGCAGTCAAACACCCGAGGACCGGGAGTACATTTTAAATTTCAAGAAACGAGTCGTTCAATTCCTGCAAAAATGGGTGATGGCTGTGCGTCATGCCGCATTTGAGGAACCCGTCGTCTGTGATTTCATTGAGGTAAGTACATATAAACTACCATCACCTCTCCACAGGGCGTCCAATGAATTTTTTTAAATCCTTAGGACTTAGCTGCTGACGTTGAAGCCGATCCGGATTTAAACGAAGAAACTAGTATCATTCACAACGTTCTCACACAGCTGTCACGCTATCAAGAGGACCGTAATGCCAACGCTGGTCAAAAGTGGAAACTACCACCAAATGGTCAACCGATTTGTCTGTTCAGTGGAAATACCTCCACGTCGAGGACTGTCATTCGACCTGACGATGACAGTGAGTTCGAAAGAATTTATAGAATTTTCTCTAGTAAATTTTTGACCTTTCCTCTTCCCTAGTAATCTTCCGGGTGTATTGTGCTGACCATACCTACTGCACCCTCCGCTTTCCACTGCATACCACAGCAGAGATAATAAAGGCATGTGCTGCCGACAAACTACAATTGAATCGAGGACCCGAAGACCTGGCGCTAGTCGAAGTAAAATCCAACGGAGAGCGTTCGAAATTCAAGGATAACGATGTCAGCATTCCAACAGGATTAAGTCTTAATGGGCGTTTGTTTGTTTCCGTTAAGGATCACCTAGACGCACTGGTAAGTCCACATTTACTGATTGGATTATAAATGCATGAAATGCACTCAAGGGAGATTACAACTAATTTGTGTTTTCGTGTGTGTTAGACTCCTCTGCCTGAGCAGGAAGGACCCACAGAGGGTGTGGACGTGGACTTGGAAATTCTGAGCACCAAAGAGCTGGCATACCATATAACAATATTTGACTGGGACCTATTCTGGGCCGTGCACGAGTATGAATTGCTATATCACACATTTGGACGGCATCATTTTGGGAAGGTAAGTGGAGTTGTAGTGGGCCTCGGGAGGCGATAGTAATCTGCAAGAATTTTAGAAAATACCCCCACATGGTGGGAGTATTAAGTGCAGACAAGCTAACTGCTTTTGGGAATGGTGGGTAGATCCTTACCTGAATAGCTTTGGTTTATGGAGAAATTTAATTTTTCGCTTTAGGCATTTTCATGTTTAATAATCTATTGAAAGTGCGAGCCGAACATAACATTCTGTTTGAAGCCCTTAAACGATTTCAAGTACAACTTGTAATCCAGAGTAGAAGTAATAGTGGACAGATGTTGAATATTGTGTGAACTCTGTGTAGGAGGTGTAAAGCCTTGATACGAAATTGTTACGAAGCTTCTTTGAGAAAGTTATGACTACCTCGCTTCTCTGAAAACATAAGGATTGTTTATCTTGAATTCCTGAATTTCCGCTTGATCTTTAGACCCCATGTCAAAGCAAACAACTTTTGTAATTTTTTGTTATTTATTTATTACTCCTCAAGCTCAAAAAAGACTACAAGGAAGTGGTGAATTTCGATTTGAAATTCGCTGGTTTTTTTTTTTAGGATTTGCCTCAGTGTGGAAATTTGGCTTATTATCTATCTGCCGGGGCGGAAGCCACACCGGTACGTGCTGCTTAATATGTTACAGAAGGGCCTAACACGTTTACTGCATCAACGCGCTGGCTAGTGAAGCAGAAGAAACTGCACGGAGGTTCGACAGCAGGACCGTCTACAGAATCACCAAAAAGCTGACAGGTGGTCGCAGCTCCAGCCAATACCCAGTAAAAAGCCTAGACGGCTACTTGCTCATTTTGGACGAGGACCAGCTCAAGAGATGGAAAGAGCATTTTGCTACGGTTTTGAACCGCGTATTCGCTAACGATATGCTCCCAAATCAGACTGAGATACCCGAAGTGACAAGTTCCCGAATACGCACCACGACTCCCAGTAAAGATGAGATCACTACCGCAATCAAAGCACTCAAAACCAACAAGGCGGGAGGACTTGACGGTATTCCAGCAGAGCTCTTACGAGCAGCGCCCACAACATCGGCTGAGATTCTGCTTTCACTTATAGAGAGAGCTTGGGAAACTGAGAGCTTTCCTAACGAGTGGAAAAGGGAATGATCGTCAAGCTTCCTAAGAAAGGAAACTTAATGGAGTGCGGAAACTGGAGGGGTATTTGCGTGCTGCCTGCTGTAACTAAGATAATAGCTAAAATCATCCTTGACTGAATCAAACAACATCTCGAAGACACACTCGATGCCGAACAAGCAAGTTTCCGCTCTGGATCCTCCTGTGTCGATCACATCAACACATTGCGGATTATCATCGAACAGTGCGTTGAATATCGATTGCCACTTCACCTGCTGTTCATCGGTTTCGAGAAGGCGTTCGATAGTATTAACAAAGAGTTTATTTGACGTGCCTTATGCAGAAGAGGTATTCCCGATAAATTACTAGCTATTGTCAAAGCTACATATGAAGGCTCCAAATGTCACGTTCTGCACAGGGGAGGTTGTCTAAGGAATTTGAGATCCAAAATTTACCCCACTTTGACAAGGTTGTATCCTTTCACCAATATTATTCCTATTGGTGATTAGCGATGTGCTTCATGCAGCTTTGTCGACGGGAAACGGAGGAATTCGATGGACTCTTACATCTCAACTGAAACATCTTGACTACGCAGACGATGTATGCTTACTCTCTCACAGAATTATGAACCTCCACTAAATGACAGCAGATGTGGAGAGGGAGGCAGGTGTCATCGGGCTGAAAATTAATACGGCAAAAACTAAAATTATCAGCCTTGGAACAAACTCATCGGCTCAAATATGCATTGCTGAAGAACCGGTAGAGAGAGTAGAGGATTTCCAGTATCTTGGGTGTATTGTCTCGACCGATGGTGGAACCGAACTGGATATAGCCAACAGGATCGACAAAGCAAAGTCCGCGTTCGGGATGTTGTCCAAAATATGGCGAAGCAATGCAATCAGTTTGAGCACCAAAATAAGACTGTTCCGCTCCAACGTTGAATCCGTGCTGTAGGTTGCAGCACGTGGAGAGTGACCGCTTCTATCACCAGAAAGCTGCAAACGTTTGTTAATAGGTCAATATCTTAGGGATTTTCTGGACCAATCGTATATCTAACGAACACCTTTACGAGAGAACGGGTCAGGAACCAATAGGCACAACCATCCAACGACGGAAGTGACAGTGGATTGGTCACACGTTCCGTAAGGGTGACAGTTCCATAGCGAACCATGCTATGCAATGGAACCCTTTAACTCAGGATGGCAGAAAACCTGGCGGTCCAAGGAAAACATGGCGCAGAACACTCGAGAAGGAGGTACGGCAGTTGGGGAAAAGTTGGGGAGAACTCAGACACATTGCCAGAAACCGTACACGATGGCGCGTAGGCATAGTAGAGAACCTAGGACCCACAAGGGGATAGAGGACATAAGAAACACGTTTATGGATTGGTCCTGTATGTAACATTTAGCACGGATATACCTTGGTAATTTCGACGAGCATGTAAAGCTGATACTGCGTGGATTACGTGGATTATTTTCTTGCCCTATCAATTTGATGACCATTAAGCAGCTGCAGGAAATGCTATTTAAGCACATATACATACAACTCCCTGCACTGCGATAACCAGATTACCCTCGCTGTTTCGGAGAGCCTGCATTCCGGTCTACCTGCTGCCAGTTGCTGGGCTTTCCGATAGAAGTACCGGAAGTTGTTATGTCCGCAAGACTCTTCGATTTCCTTAAGTTGAGGGGCTTCGTTGGCTTTCTTTCATTCTGCGCTATACCTATTTCAGTCTGTCCCAAAAATAATTAATGGACATGGGTGCCGCGGCGCAGTGGTTAGTATGTCGGACCACTGCGCGTAATGTTCCATGTTCGAAGTCCAGAAAACACCCACAAATTTTTTCACGGGCCCACCTCTCACGAGCATTTGACAAACATTCCAGAGTATTGTTGTGACGAAAAACCTTCTCAAAAAAAAAATAATGCCTTCGAAAGCGGCATAAAACTGTAAGTCCATTCCATTCGTGCGAAAAATATAACGCACACAACACGAGTGATTGTGAGAAGCTAGGCCTAGGCACTTAAAACTAATCATAAAGTAAAACTTTGCTGATATGCTTTAATGATACTGATAATACGATAAGAAGTACATGGGAAATAAAAATCTCACATCCGCAAATGACAGATGGAACTCTATTATTAGGCTACATCCAAAGAAATAGGAGCTCTCTGCGCACTCTCGTTTTAGTAATTATGTAATTACGGGAATGAGTTAAGGTATCACATGATGAACAAGTAAGTACTGACCTATAATTAGTGACCTATGCGGGGAACGATGAGGAGGTTCACGAGTACATTCGATTCAAATTACTCGGAACCAGTACATATTGCCATGGACGTACCTATGGTAAATATAATTGAATATTTACAAAAAGAACTGAAAACAACTATATCCTTTCCGCTATCTTGAACATTTTATTGCTAATTTGTATTATTCATGTGATAGAGGAACTTCAAATCTTATGTCCACTAGTGATGCACAGAGATCCGTGCCCGATCTGGCTGGCTACACAAAATGTCCTTTTTACCCCACCTGTGTCAATAGATATCTCAGAATCGAATGTAGTATTGAACTGTAACAATACGATCTTGTTTTCCAGCTGTTGAAGAGGTGGGATTAGGTCACCTTATCACTGCGGCCACATTGGGACTATTGTGATTTCCTCTGATCTTAAAGCTCACTCAATATGCCCGATTTGGTGATAAACTCTACTATGTTTTTGAGTGAGCTTGCAGATAGGTCTTCTGCTTCAAGGTAAAATTTGCCTTAATAACGATTACGTGTTCTGAATAGACAGTTACACTGACATATGTGTAAGATATGTCCTGCTGATTCTTCGTCTTCGTTGCACCATCTGCAGATGCTGTCTTGTGCTTTTCCCATTGCCAAAATACAAATACAAATATTTGGCGCAACTCTTTAAAGTGCCAGGGCCTAGCTTCTCGCAACCACTCATGTTGTGTGCGTTATATTTTTCACACGAATGGAAGGGACCTACAGTTTAATGCCGAATCCGAACGGCGATTTGAGAAGCTTTTTGGTGACAGCAATACTCTCGGATGTTTGTCAGACACTCGCGAGAGGTGGGACCGTGAAAAAACTTTTTGGTGTTTTCTGGGATTCGAACTTGAAACCTCATGCGTAGTGATCCAACACACTAACCACTTAGGCCACGGCGCCCACATTCCCATTGCCATTAGATGTTTTTTTCACTCGACAGTGACATGTAAGGAAACCTGTGGCTATTCGAATCTGACTCCTAGTTAATTGTAGGAGTTGTTTCGTTCTTTTAAGGGAAGTATTTTCCAGAAAGACCTTCGCTTGTCTGTTACCTTCAGTTCCATCCAGTAATGATGCGCTTTTCCTGTAGCCAATTTTCGATATAGCTTTTACCCCCTTCGGGTAGGGGTTAGAATATACCCGAGGTAGGCATGCCTGTCGTAAGAGGCGACTAAAATCCACCCTCCGTATACCGAGTATGGCGTATACAAAAAACATGCAATGAACAAAACAAAAGATTTTAATACCCCAGGTGGCAGTCCAGGTAAACTGGAAAATCCACCCTCTTCGGAGGTCGGCTCTACGGATTCTGAGGAGAGCCATTTATTGCACCTTATAAATCCCTTCTCAAAAAGTACAAGGGTATCTCGATCTCCACCAACAAGATCGAACGCCTCCGGAAAAAGAAGTCCGCCGGAAGCGCAAACGCGTGAAAAACGGGACTCAGCGAAATCTAAAAGCATTGAGGAAGAAAACGACGTACTCCGTACCAAGCTTAGCGAAATGGAGCTACTCTATCGTGAGCTTAAGAAAGAGGTAGATTTACTCAGGCAAGAAAATAATGCCCTAAAAAACACGTATCTACAAAAAGAAAATACAGTTAGCCCACATCGCTCACCTAGTCGCGAATACCAGACGGATGAAGAAGAGCTAACACGAGAAACGAATTGGGTCGAAAAGAAACGACCTAGCAAAAAACGCAAAGCTGGTTCCTCACCGGAAGTCGAGCCACAAAAAGATGAAAAGCGCAAGGAGATGCAAGAAAAGCAACAACAACCAAAATTACGTCCTCCGCCACCGATAAACGTCGTTGGAATTACGGACTATAATAAGTTGCATTGCCTCCTTAAAGGAACTCTGGCATCGAAGTTTAAGGTGACATCTCTGCGAAACAATACATGGAAAATCAATGTCGATGATGTCGACGGTTACCGATCAGTATCTAAAAAATTGAATGCCGAAAAGATTCAGTGGTATACTTATGAAAATAAGTTAGAAAGACCACTGCGTGTTGTAGGTACGACCTAATGCACGACCTTCAAGACAAAGGCTTTAAAATTCTTGATGCCGTCAATATTATCAAGAAGGAGAAGCAACAGTCGGAGGGAGATCATGAAAAATTGATAAAGCGCGGACTTCCACTATTCATGCTTAGTTTTGATAAAGACGAAAATAAAGATATTATATATGGTATCAAGACTATTCTAAATATCGTGGTCAAAATCGAACCTTTGCGTAAGACCTCCAGATCGATCCCGCAGTGTAAGCGCTGTCAAGGCTTCAATCATACGCAGACTTACTGCCAGAAAGAGCCGCGATGCGTCAAATGCGCAGGTAAGCACCTCTCGGAGGAGTGTCACCTAAACAAACAAACCCCAGCCACTTGTATAAATTGCAAAGGAAAACATCCTGCGAACTATCGAGGTTGCGAAGTGGCGAAAGAGCTTCAAAAACGCCGCGATACGCTAAAAAATTCGTTGCGTCCGAATATGAAACCAATCAAGAACAGACCCAAAATAGCTACGAAAAAAGCAGAGAAAGATAGAAAGTCCGTCAATATTAACTTAAGATCGGTTAATGATAAAAAATCCGAAAGTAATAGAGATAAGGTAACAGAAGCAAAATCTCCGAATATTGGCGTGCAGTCTTATGCTCAAGCGGCGAAGACAGTTAAGGGTACGTACACGACCGACAACTCACGGGAGATCAAAGCAAGAAACCGTCCAAAGACTCCTTCTCAAGTTGCGACATTGAAAAATAGTGATGGAGGTAGTTCAGAAGATCATGTATCCAATGTTTTTTCCCTAATTCTTGCGAAACTTGGAGAGCAATGCAAAACAAATAAACTAATTTTCGAGAGACTAGTTGCACTAGAAAACAACATTCATAACACGCGCACTTCAACCAGAATATGAAAGAAACGCTTAAAATTCTTACTTGGAACGCTAACGGGCTCATACAAAGACTCGACGAGTTAGAAATATGTATGCGAGAGAAAGATATTGATATATGCTTGGTCTGTGAAACTCATCTGACAAAGCAATCGAATATTAAGATAAGGGGATATAGCGTGTATCACGCCTTTCACCCATCGGAAAGAGCCAGAGGCGGATCATCTTTGTCTATAAAAGAATCTATCGAACACTCAGCAGAAATAAAGATTGAATTAGAAGCAATGCAAGTAAGCACGGTACGCGTTAGAAATAGACATTTTGCTTTCAACATTTCGTCTATATATTGTCCACTGCGATGTAAACTTGAAGAAAGTGATTTCACAAACATCTTCAACTTCCTTAAACCAAATTTTATTATTTATTGACTTCAACGCGAAACACCCCTTCTGGGGCTCAAGGTACGCCTCTCAGAAAGGTAGAAAGCTTTATAATGCGGGTATGCAATTCAGTTGTGATTTTTACTCGACGGGTAAACCAACATATTGGCCGACTGATAGAAATAAGATACCAGATCTTAATGATTTCTTTGTTGTTAAAGGAATATCTGGCAACGGTATAAAAGTTGAAGAAAGCCTCCTGAAAAGGAGAGATCATCCTCTGATCATTCTCCAATCATTATGACGATAAGCGAAGCTTTGATTAAAAAAGTAGGACCGGCCAGATTAACTGGCGCGAAAACTAATTGGGACGGCTTTAAAAAAGATATTGAAGCAAATATTGAGCTGAGCGTATCACTTAAAACGCCCTATGAACTTGAAGTTGAAGTAGATCGCTTCGTCGAAATCTTACAGGATGCCGCGTGGAAGAACACTCCCAAACTAAAGAGAACCCCGGCCAGTTACATTAAAATTTATCCGCAGGAAATAAAAGAGATGATCAAGGAGAAGAGAAAAGCGCGTAAAAGATGGCAACAAACTCGGGCTCCGCAACATAAAGCACATCTTAACCGTTTGTGCAACTCACTAAAACGATCTATTAAAGACCTTAAGAATAATGAAATACAAACTTACCTAGAAAGCTTAACGGCAGAAAAAGATTCTAACTATTCACTTTGGAAGGCTATAAAAGGTATTAAAAAACCTCAAATTCAAGCCGCGCCAATTAGGAAAAATCAAGACGAATGGGCCAGGCATGATAAAGAGAAAGCGCAAGTTTTCGCCGCCCACCTGGAAGAAACTTTCAAACCGTTTGATGGACAAGCACTTATTGAAAATATAAATACGTCGTATATAGACAATAGCGTGATAAGAAATGCAACGCTTACCGAACTTAAGGAAGAAATAAAGAAACTTAAACCTAAGAAAGCTCCTGGATACGACCTAATTACGGGAGAGGTTCTTAAAGCACTACCAAGAAAAGCTCTAATTAAGCTTCTGTTCATTATAAACGCCGCGATTAGACTAGAATATGTTCCCAGTCAATGGAAAGTCGCCGAAGTTATAATGGTCCTTAAGCCTGGAAAACCGCCGAATGAAAAAACCTCTTATAGACCGATTTCGCTTCTTCCAATTATATCCAAAGTGTTCGAGAGAATATTGGTTAGGCGAATACAGCCGGTTATAGAAGAAGGGCATCTCATCCCTGATCATCAATTCGGATTTAGAAGTAAGCATTCAACAGTTGAACAAGTACATCGAATAACACATGTAATCGAAAAATCACTTGAGGAAAAAAAGATTTGTTCAAGCGTATTCCTTGACGTTTCTCAAGCCTTTGACAAGGTCTGGTATGAAGGCTTAAAGTTTAAATTACGACAAGTTCTGCCAGAGCACCTATATAATATTTTGAAGAACTACCTTACGAATAGACTATTCCGCGTCAAATGTGGAAACGAATATTCAGATTTTAAGGAAATAATGGCTGGGGTGCCGCAAGGAAGCGTTCTTGGTCCAGTCTTATATCTATTATACACTCGTGATATACCGCAAGTAGAAGGCACTGAGCTAGCTACATTTGCCGACGACACTGCTATCTTGACAGTAGGTAAAACGGTCGAAGATACTACAGAAAAACTGCAAGAAGCTTTGAATAGAGTAAATGAATGGACAAAGATTTGGCGAATCGCACTCAACGAGACCAAATCTGTTCATGTAAATTTTACTTATAAAAAAATAAATAATTTGCCGATCTTTTCAAACTCGGTTCAAATTCCGTTTGCAAACGAGGCTAAGTATCTTGGAATGACACTTGATACAAAGCTGAAATGGAAAACGCACGTTAAGAAAAAACGCAAAGAACTAGATAACAAATATCGAGAAATGTATTGGTTACTTGGAAAATATTCCAAGCTTAATATATATAACAAACTGCTTTTATATAAGCAAGTGCTAAAGCCTGTATGGACATATGGTATACAACTCTGGGGTTGTACCAAAATAAGTAATATTAAAATTTTACAAACTTTTGAAAACAAAGTGCTAAGAGGTATTGTAAATGCGCCATGGTATATCAGAAATAGCGATATCCACAGAGACCTTGGCATTAAAACAATCGAAGATGAAATTCAAACCTACGCGAGAAAGCATAGAAGTCGACTAGAAAGTCACGTAAATATTACAGTCCTCCAACTTTTGGAAGAAAGAAATTTACTGCGCCGTCTACAAAGAACCAAACCTTTAGACCTAGCGCGATAAGTAACCGCGTCTAAACTGCGGAGCTGGCAGGAACTTCTAATGGGAAGGTACCTGCAAAACGTCATTATTTCGCGAAACGAAAACTACTTGATAAGTCGAATACTTAGTTGTAGTATAAATAAAAACAAGTCTGTTTTGAAGGGAGGTTTTTTAGTGGGTAAGAATCCCACACTACTATGAGCACGCGCTGTCGATCCTCATAGTGTCTTGTTGAAGATTTTCACCTACCCTCGGAAAAAAAAAAAAAAAAAAAAAAAAAAAAACTGCTTTTATACAAGCAAGTGCTAAAGCCTGTATGGACATATGGTATACAACTCTGGGGTTGTACCAAAATAAGTAACATCCAAATTTTACAAACTTTTGAGAACAAAGTGCTAAGGGGTATTGTTAATGCGCCATGGTATATCCGAAATAGCGATATCCAAAGAGATCTTGGCGTTAAAACAATCGAAAGCGAAATCAAAAACTACGCGAGAAAGCATAAAAGTCGACTAGAAAGTCACGCTAATATAACAGTCCTCCAAGCTTTGGATGAAAGAAATTTACTTCGCCGTCTACAAAGAATCAAACCTTTAGACTTAGCGCGTTAAGTAACCGCGTCTAAACTGCGGAGCTAGCAGGAACTTCTAATGGGAAGGTACCTGCAAAACGTCATTATATCGCGAAACGAAAACTACTTGATAAGTCGAATACTTAGTTGTAGTAAAAATAAAAACAAGTCTGTTTTGAAGGGAGGTTTTTTAGTGGGTAAGAATCCCACACTACTATGAGCACGCGCTGTCGATCCTCATAGTGTCTTGTTGAAGATTTTCACCTACCCTCGGAAAAAAAAAAAGCTTTTTGTCGTACTGGTAACCCACAGAATGGTCTTGGCATCATAAAGTTTGACGCAGCTCCTGTTCTGGCTACAAGGTCAGATTTTTCATTTCCTTCATATCCGCTGTGTCCTGGCACCCAAATGACCCAGCAGAACAGCCTGGCTATCTGATAGAATATAAATGTTCTTGTTGGTTATAGATATGTTTATATTTCCTCTGATGCATAATTCTAATGCATGCATGGAATAAGAAGTTAATTTTTTCCATGCACAAGTGAATGAAGGTTGTCGTACACAGCAGTAGCACCATATACTCCAGCCCCTACTCCTTCATCTGTGTACCATACATGAGAGTTATTGGCAAATGTAGGTTTATTCTTTTCCCAGTTATTGCGATCTGGGAATGTTACCTTGAAGTTGTGGCTAAAGTTTCATCTTGGCAGACATTTGTCCGTAATTGTTATTCCTAGTAGTTGATTATGTACTGTTAAATTCATACGCAATATCCGTGTAAACTAGTTTGGAATTTAAGTTATCTTCTGCGATTAGCATAAAGGCATTAACCATAGCTTCTTTCTTTATATGAATATGCAGAGGTGGTAGGTTTAGAATAACCTCTAGCGCTGCAGTAGGAACAGTTTTCATTTGGGGGTGGCAATGGTGTAGTGGTAACGTCGTCAATTGCCACGCTAATGGTTCATGGTTCGAATCCTGATGCCAGCAAGCATTTATTTATTTCTCATGAAATATATAAAGTCAGTCCGATCATTTGCAAAAAGCTTCTGTGAACACTACTCCGAAGGCATAACACTGGCAGTAGCTTGTTCATGTGGCTGGCAAAATTGTTCGTTCTGTTGATGATGATTTGCCCTTGACATCGATTATCGTTAAAAAAGTACTGTGAATCAGAAGCAAAGACAAAAAATAACAAAAATCTCCCCAGTTATCTGGACGCCATCTACGGAGAATCTCTGAAGCATAAACAACTGAGCTTCAAGAACCACTACACCAAAAATAATTCTCTCTCTCCCTGTCCTTTCCAACGTCCGCATTGTGTGTAAACATGTTAAAGGTATTCATCGCCCTTTGAGTGCGCGCAAAATTATAAAAAAAAACAAAAAAAAATTGGACCTGTTGTGTATACACAGATAATGAGATCCTTGTTTTGTATATGACTTTGTTAGATGAGAACTCCAGGTAAGCTTTTCATCTAATATTAGGCCAAGGTGTTTGACTTCCTTAGAGAATTCTATTGTTTCATTAAAGAGTATGGGTTCTTTCTTCTTTTGGTGAAAACAACTATGGTGCTCATTTGTGGGTTGACGTTAAGGCCGACTTTTTGGCACCAGTCAGCAACTAGATTCAAGGCCCTATGGAGGAGGCCCGAGATTGTTTCTTCGAATTTTCCTCTGATTAATATCACAATATATATAAGGCGTAGCCTTGGACATAAAAGCCTTCGTTGCTGATTATTTTCAGTAGTTCATTTACTACGATAGACCACAATAAGGGGGAGAGAACTTCCCCTTGGAGGCATCCTTTCGATGCAGTGACACTGAGTTCATTGCTGCCTAGTGAGGTGTTAATTTTTCTGTCTTATAGCATGCATTTTATCCAGTTACATGTTGTATTATCTACTCCTGTGTAATGGATGCATCTGTATATTCGGGCATATTCGGTGTTATCAAAAGCTCCTTCGATGTGGAGGAAGCACCCCAACTTTTTATCTGTAAAGATTTTTCATTCCTATTTTTGAGTTCCTGAAGAGCATGGGTAGTTGATTTTGATGGGCATATTGGTTTTTATGTAGGGGATTGTTGAGAGCTCCATCCCTGGTATGCCTATCAATTATCTTCTACATAGCTTTTGGTAGTTCTGTTTGTCTTCGGCCCGCCGTAGGGTTGGTATATAACCCCACGCAAAAGTTATTCTAAATATGTGTCGTTCAATGTAAAAGTGAATTATCTCCATGTAATTGCTTTTTGAAATAACGAGTTTCTTGCAAATTTATAGGAAAAAAAGTTTTATGTAGGAAAAAAAGTACAAGTATTCATTCAGTGTTTCCTGTGCAATTCAAAATTTCAAATTGGAGTTTCCTCACTTCTATAATGAAAGATATAACTAAATGTGATTTAAAAAATATGGAGTTACACAACTTTTACAATGAACGACACATATGTTGATTAGTAGCGGTGTTAGATGTGGGGTGCCTTTTTGAAGGAGAGCAGGGAATATTCCGTCTTCTCCCGGGGCTTTAAAAGGAAGAAAGGCGTTTATGGCCCATATTATTTTTCCTTCGTGGAAAATTTCCGTTAATCTCTGTCAGTCCTCTCTGGTTTTATGATCCTGCTCTGGGGAGGATAGGCTGGAGAGATGGAAGCGATGATGGAATCTGGGAAGTGTGTTTCGTTTAGGAACTGTAGCGTCGGTAAACCGTTTTCCACATAAGTGCCACCCGGCTTTTTCATTAACCCGATTTGATTAGTGTGCTGCTTAGAGAGAACTCTGTGGATGTGGGCACTGCTGGGAATATCAGAAAGCCCCTGAAAGAAAATTGCTCTTTTAGCTCTTTTAATCTCAAGGTTATATTTGTATTATATTTTTATATTTATTATTGTATTAGGTCACTTAAGGTCGATGAAATTTCTCGCAAATCATACGCACTAAGTTGTCAGTATGGAGAATGGGGTTGACGACTGAGTTTTAATTTCCATGTAATAACACTATAGTGTTTGAGCGGGTATTAGGTGCCCGACTGCGAAAAATAATATGGCTATCTGATGATCAGTGCCGGTTTGTCGCGGATAAATCAACCACAGATGCAATCGAAAGTATAAGGATTATAATGGAAAAACATCGTGATTCCTCAAAGGATTTGCATATTGTGTTGGTTGACTTTGAAAAGGCATTCGACAGACAACCACGAGATCTGATATGGGTGGCGCTAAGACATCGAGAGGTTCCAGAAACCTACATATGTACAGATGATCATGGATATGTACGAAGGAACAAAGACAAAAGTAAAATGTCTCGCTGGAGTAACCGAAGAGTTCCCAATCAAAGTCGGGGTGTACCAGGGAAGCGTTTTAAGTCCTTTGCTCTTTATTAGAGTTCTTGATTATCTGCTTGAAGGTTAAGTGACGGGCTGACGATGGAGCCATCATAAGTGAGGATCCTACATCCCTGCGACGAGCACTTGATGTGTGGGTAGACGTTTTGGAGGGAAATGGGTATCGCATTGTTCTACCCGTTCTCTGATCCACTCAGGCCTATTCCAGACATTTATTTGAATGAAACAGTGTTTCCCAAGTGCAAAAAGTTCAAATATATGGGATCTATGATTAATAGCGAAGCACCCTGTGATGTGGTGGATGAAATGGCGGAAAAACTCAGCTATCTTCTGTGACAGAAAAATGCCCCCTAAGTTGAAAGAAAGGCTCTACACCGCAGTTGTACACCCAGCGCTCACATGTGAACCGTATGTTGGACAATGTACAATATAAAAAGTATGAGAGTAAATTAACGGTAGCTGCGATGAAAATGCTTCGCATGATAGCAGGAGTCACAAAGCTTGATCGAATAAGAAGTTCGAAGATCCGTGGAAGCCTTCACGTCAAAGAAACCATCTTACGAAAGATAGAGCGCGACCGGCTCAACTGGTATTGCCATGTTCAAAGAAGAGATCATTTGAACCCTGTTAAAAAGGCAATATCAATGAACGTTCCAAAGACATCGCGAGGCAGGAGAGGCAGAGCTATAGGCGCCTGGATCACACAAATGCAACGACATCGGCATTTCATTGGCCTTAGTAACCGACTGATCCAAAATCGGAATGCCTGCGATATTTTTTGAAGTCAAATAGGCGAACCCCACAGGCGGATCAGTAGAAATGCGGTGAAGTGGGAGGGTTATGATCCCTTGTTTTCGGATCATAACATCGCCGAAATAGGAAGAAGAAGAAGAACACTATAGTACCGGGTGTCCGCCGGGAAGGTATACTACTTTGTTTGTTTATAATTTTTGATTAAATGAAAGAGAATGGATCTTATATTGATAAATGTTTTATTTAATGTCGGCAATTATGTATGAAATACAATATCAGGTAAATGTCCGCCTCTGCTAGTCTCACAAATGCGAGCCCTTTTGAGCACATTTTTCATTACATTCTCACACTTTTTACGCGGTATTTCATTAATTTCATCACGAATATTTTGTTTGAGTTGCTCAAGCGTTTCTGGTTTGTTTGCATAAACCTTGCTTTTCAGATATCCCCACAAAAAGAAGTCAGGAGCAGTCAAATCAGGTGACCGTGGAGGCCAATCAACATCACCATTTTTTGAAATAACTTGTTGTGGAAAGAGGTCTCGCAGTAATTCCATTGTAATCCTGGCTGTATGCGATGTGGCACCGTCTTGTTGATACCACATGTTAATCAAGCCTAAAGCATGCAGTTCATCAATCATTCACTACACGATAAATAGTGCGTTTTGTTGGCACGTTGTTTCTCCCAAAAATTTCACGTAACTTTCTCATCGTCACAGTAATCGATGATTGATTTTGATAAAATGTTTTAACGATTAAAACACGTTGGTTTATCGAATATTTTTCCATAATAAATTTGCCACGTGTCTACTTCACGACTGCCAAATATGAACTGTCAAGACTAATGTTTACCAAAATGGCGGCAAAACAAAGTAGTATACGTTCCCGGCGGACACCCTGTACTTAATGTCATAAGAAATATCATAAACTTTGCGTAAGTAAATGATGTGGGGAAGGGAACCAAAAGGTACAAGTAGAAGTAAGATTAGATATTGCGAGTTATTCCCTCAATAGTCATCACAATAGATCTTTAATCATTAGCTGTCCTTTTTCATGGAGCCTTCGCTTAGCCCGTTTGTTTTATAAAAACGTTGCAATGATTGCACATTCTTTTAAGTTTTTTCCTTAGCAATCGGTGTCTGCAAATAACTATTGTTTATTTTTCAACATTTTTATCGCAATTGCATCATGCTCTTTCTTATTCGTCATAATCCTCGAGCCTGCGTTCGTTATTCCATACCCTAAGATTGCCTATGGATAACTCACTTCGTTAGTACAAAGCTAACGTTACGAAACGTCTTTTGACCATGTTAAAAAATCCATTTATTTAAATTAGCGCATTATTTCGGTTTGCCTGTCACTAAGATGAGCTGAAAATGTGTGATTGCTTTAGTCAAAATGTTTGCTTTCTCCAAATGAGCAACATATGCCTTGCTTTGGGTCGTTAATGTTGAAACGGTTACATCATTCTTTTTAACTATTTGGCTATTTTCCAAAAAGTTTACCCTTTACCAAAACTTGGCAGTAAAAGTTGCTGTTACGAAATTAAAAAAACTTATACGGGAAGGGATGTCAAATGACCTATCTCTCATTCCCCTATCGATTTATCTTGTTCATCTTAACACTATCTAACCTTCTGTATTTCAGATCACAGCGAATCTGGATGTCTTTCTTCGGCGTTTTAACGAGCTGCAATACTGGATTGTAACCGAAATTGTCTCCACATCGAGTATGAGTAAACGTGTCGGCCTGCTACGAAAATTCATCAAACTCGCTGCATAGTAAGCGACATTTTTTACCCTTTAAATTAAATTTTCTCTAACCTCTTCACTATCAATTCGAACAGCTGCAAAGAATACCAAAATCTCAATGCATTCTTTGCCATTGTCATGGGTTTATCCAATGTGGCAGTATCACGTCTACAGCAAACCTGGGATAAAATTCCATCAAAATTTCGAAAACTTTTCCAAGAATTTGAAGCACTAATTGATCCAAGTCGAAATCACCGGGCGTATCGTGTGTTTGTTGGTAAACTACAACCCCCCGTGATACCATTCATGCCACTGCTACTGAAGGATATGACATTTGCCCATGAGGGAAATAAAACCAGTATCGATGGATTGGTAAATTTCGAGAAAATGCACATGATGGCACAAACAATGAGGACAATACGTTTCTGTCGGTCACGAAGTTTGGGTAAGTTTTCTTCTTTTTTTTCAAATTTTTTAGGTAAGGACATTCTGAGAATATTTTTGAAATTCTGTTTCTTTCTCGTTAACTAGGTCTGGAACCACCATCGCCCAAGAGTGAAGGTGAAATACGGTCTTATATTAGCTGTCTACGTGTCGTCGATAATCAGAGAGTGCTGACTGCGATGTCACAGAAAATTGAACCAACCCGGAAAATGAATTAAGGGAATAATGAAGCTGCGGGGTAGGGGATGGTGACAGGAGTTTTAAGGAGAAATACGCAATATTTTGCAGTATGTAAGACCAAGATTTTTAATTTTTTTATTTACTTCAATCATGTGTCAATTTAAAGCTTAACAAGCCCATTTTGTCATTTGCGGGTCATAGAAGCAACCCTGATTTCAACAGCTAGTCTGAGGTTGCTTCTTTTCCTAAAATTTCTTACGAATGGCGCCCAACGCGAATCCCAATAGTGTGCTTAAACCTCGGAGACAGCTTTGATTTAGGTAAGATAAGAATTTGTGATCCTACTGCGTCATCAGCACGTCCTCAAAAGCTGACTCCATAGCATAGCCCTTATTCACAATTCTATTAGATTTACGATGATATATGTATGTATGTATATCTTGAGATTGCTGATGAATCTATAATCGTGAGAGTGTAGGGTAGGAGGCAGCGTTGACTGCGTCAGATCGTTCGAAATCCTCTTCTCCCACATTATTCTAACACGCAGCGCCCAACGTAAACCGAAATCTTCCTTCTCTCCTTAGAGACAGCTTTAGTACAGGCAGGCGGGGCAAAAGTAATGTCATAATGTGAATTGACTGTCATTTTGTCAGAAATGTTGGGCTCTGTTTTCACGATAAGTTTATTGGAAGGTGTAAAATTGATGACATTAAGTTGAAAAAATGATATCGGTCAAATGACCACTCCTTGAGGAGATGCACATTTGTGCTCGTCTTATGGCATTTTGAATTGTTGCTCGCAAACCATCTGGCTCCAAATTGGTGATTTCTTCTTCAATGTTGCCTTTCAAGACTTGCAAGGTTTGTGGTTTATTGTGGTAATCGCGAAATTTCGAAAAGGTCCAAAGGAAGAAGTCTGGCGCCGTCAGATCTGGCTCATTCTGATTTTGGATAAGAAATCATCATCTTCTTGCACCAGGTTTAACAGAGCATGGGAGTAAGTTAACCTCACTTGACGCTCAGCAGGCAGCAATTGGTGAACCGTTTGCACTTTATAAGGGAACATCTTCAGGTCGTTCACCAAAATTGGACGCAACGAACGTCTTTTTTTTTTTTTTTTGGATTGAGCCAGGGATGTGTAATCTCCATAGATACTAATAGCCCGAGTGCTACTAGCATGCACGATTCGCAAACCTGAGTAATCGATTCCAGGAATAAGCCTACGTACTAAACACACACCCTACACACTTCAACCACTCTCCCCGCGGGATTGTCGGACTTACTTCGCGGGGCTGATTAGCAATTTATGCTATGCTTCTTGTGTCAGCTTCTTCCGCTGCTTCAGCTGCTCTTCTTAGCTTTTTTATTCTCCGCAGCTCTTTTTGTAGAGTTGTTACGAAGGAACATATTGCCATCCAATTCTCTTCCGACCGTGACATATGGTCGAGGAGTAATGACGGACTTGGCGGAGTAATTCTCCATGCCGTGAAACGTGTGCAGTAAAACACTGTGTGCTCCGTATCTTCATCTTTACCTGGGCATTCCGGGCAGGATGGTGAGTTGTCGTGTCCAAATCGGTGTAGATATTTGCGGTAGCCACCGTGGCCAGACAGGAACTGCGTTAGATGGTAGTTGTAGTCTCCATGCTTTCGACTAATCCAGTCTTGGATTGTCGGTATAAGTTTATATGTCCATCTGCCTTATGTTGTATTAGCCCAACGAGCTTGCCACATAGCTGCTGACGCTGCCATTTCTTCAATTTGTATCACCTTGATACCAGTGGCGTCGTGATGACTCAATGCTCTTCTGTTATATATCTTCAGCACGCAACGAACGTCTGCTGATGCCAAATTGTGTGCATCATCGTCTCATCGATGTCCTCGGCCACAGCAGTAATATTCTGGGCCTAACGAGCAATACGGGGCCGGCTACTTCTTGCGACATCTCTAGTGGACCCAGTTTGCACGAAACGCTCACGATTAATTATTTGCGCACGACGACGAGCAAAATGACAACGATTTCACAAATTCACGCTGCGTTAAAACACCAGATCACGAATTGGTCAAATAAACAGTAACAATAATTGCGCGTTCTTCAGGTGTGTATCGCTCCATTGTTTGTTGTTAACTAATCCTCTACCTGTCTATAATATAAATGTCAAAGCATAATGGCATTTGACTCCATTTGCAAAAATTATGGCATATTCACATTATAACATTAGTTATGGCCCACGTTGTATAAGCATACGTATCCTACGCCTCTATATCTTCTTCTTCCTTTTATCAGCGAGGCTATGATCCGAAAACAAGGGATCACAACCCTCCCACTTCACCGCATTTCTACTGATCCGCATGTGGGGTTCGCCTATTTGACCTCAGAAAATATCGACAGGCCTGCAGATTTTGGATCACTCGGTTACTGAGGCCAATGAAATGCCGATGTCGTCGCATTTGTCTGATCCAGGCGTTTATAGGCCTGCCTTTCCTACATCGCAATGTCTTTGGAACGTGCATTGATATTGCCTTTTTAACAGGGCTCAAATGATCTCTTCTTTGAACGTGGCAATACCAACTGAGCCGGTCACGCTCTATTTTTTGTACGATGGTTTCCTTGATGTGAAAGCTTCCACGGATCTTCGAACTTCTTATTCGATCAAGCTTTGTCACTCCTGCTGTCATGCGAAGAATCTTCATCTCAGCTGCCGTTAATTTACTCTCATACTTTTTGTACATCGTCCGACATTGTGAACCGTATGTGAGCACTGGACGTACAACTGCGGTGTAGAGCCTTCCTTTCAACTTAGGGGGCATTTTTCTGTCACAGAAGACAGCGGAATTTTCTCGCCACTTCATCCACCCTAAGCTTACACGATGATTGATGTCGTCATCACAAGTTGCTTTGCTATTGATCATAGATCCCAGATATTTGAACTTTTCGCACTTGGGAAGCACTGTTCCATTCAAATAAATATCTGGAATAGGCCTGAGTGGATCAGAGAACGGGCAGCACAAGTACTCTGTCTTTTTTGAACTAATGCGATACCCATTTCCCTCCAAAACGTCCACCCACACATCAAGTGCTCGTTGCAGGGATGTAGGATCCTCACTTATGATGGCTCCATCGTCAGCAAAAAATAACTGATGTACCTTGGGGTCCATCACTTTACCTTCAAGCAGATAATCAAGGACTGTAATAAAGAGCAAAGGACTTAAAACGCTTCCCTGGTGTACCCCGACTTTGATTGGGAACTCTTCGGTTACTCCAGCGGGGCATCTTACTTTTGTCTTTGCTCCTTCGTACATGTCCATAATCATCTGTACATAGGTTTCTGGAACCCCTCGATCCTACGCCTCTATATCTAACTAAAAAAAAAGATAATAAAAGGCTATGCATAGAACGGAGTACCTGCTTTTACTCCAAATGGTATAAATAAAATACAGGATTGAGATACGTCTATAGAAACCTTATGAGTTATTAAAGAGTGCATGCCCTCCAACATCCAGTAGGTGCGCATTTCAACTTTTTTGATTCAAAAATAGAGCACATGATCTGAATATACTCCGTTATGTACAAATCACCCATTGTCACTATCCTCCGCACCTTTCAGCAATAACCTTACATTAGGTACAAAACATAAATATATTCTTTTCAATTGCATTTCATTTAAATTATTTAGCATAACATATTTAAGAGTTTTTTTCTTTAAAATCAATTTTATGTGATAAATATAACATCAAAATCCAACAAGTTTTACAAATTTAAAAACAAAAAACTCACACAACTTATGTTCTCTTTGTCTAAGTGCACATTGTTGGCATAGTTTAAATATTTGTAAATTTTAAGAAAGAAAATTTTGTATACAAATGCATAGAAAATACCAGCGGAGTCTTATGATGAAACAAATGTTAAAAAAAACAAACTAATAGAATGTCCCTTGAGATGGATAGAAGTAAAAAACAAAACAACTACTAGTAGGTACCAAAAAAAAAATCATAAATATGAGGGAATGAAATGAAAATAGAAATTGTATATATTAAAGCTGTGATTGGTTAGATTATATATAAAAAATAACAAAACATTTTATTAGTTGTATGATAATATCTCTACTTTTAATTGCAATTTATTTTTATTTATGTTCTATTCTTATTTGTTATGTTAATTTCCTGTAAAAAAAATATTTTATATGTGTAAAATAAATACGTTTATTTTTTAAACTAAAATTTTCTTTTGTTTTATTTTACTTTTTACCTTTTACCGAAAAAAAACCACAAATTGATAATCGTTAGATAATAATTGCCCGGTTTCCAAGCACCCTTAAAACGAAATATATAACATAAATCCAAACGCAAAAACAAATTAAATTTAAACATAATATTAATAATAATAATTAGTTTAGATGTAGGTATGGAGTGTGTTTAATATTTGTTTAGAACTTTAATAGAAATATGTTTTCAAATGAAATACAGAAACATAAAACTGGTAAGGGACCTTTTTTAGTAATTAATGAATATTATACTTATAGAAACAATAAATCGAATATTGTATAGTACGTGACGATAAATATGTTTTTAAAAAAATGCACAATTTCTACTTTTTTTTTCATTGTGACCCCTTAAGCTTCAGATCTGATTGAAGGAATAATTCCCAAAAAATTTTGAACATTGACTTTATTCAGACACTATTGTAACTACCTATCTTTTCATTTCTCATGGTCCTATGCCAGTTGTTTCCCCTTTACCGTCTACTCTATCCAATTTTTCTTAAACTCTATTCGTTTATTAAGTAGTTACGCAATTTTAGGCTCACTTGCAGGAATGAGTTTCAAAGTAATTACTGTAGGATCTGTGGAAATAAAATTCGTAAAAAAATAACCACCAGTTCTGCTTATCTTTAGAAATTTTGTTTAGACCCACTTTCTATCATTAGAAAGCCATGTCTGATAAGTTACCATAGCTGCTCACAGTAATAGCTTCCAAGTCGATATCTTTGGCTTCTATTTAAAGGATTCCATGAACATTCCATAGAATTTATTTTTACTTTGTATTAATGGTATATGGAGGCTATTGCTCGTTTCATCACTCCATGGTTTCCTCCTTTAAGATGGTGAGTGGCATTGTATATGGATCTCTAAACAGTTCCTCTTGGTACTTGGCCGTTCGTTAGTCTTACAACTTATTCAATGACCATCGCCCGGAGGTTTTGACATGCTTTTATTCAGAAGAAGTATACTTAGAAGTATACTGTTCATTTATTTTTTTTTTTTTTATTTTTTTTGATACTCAGATAGGGGTAAAAGTCTTTTATGGATACTTGTAGCCCTTGCTAAGAGTTATGCCCGACTCCTACATGGTTACATGTTTAAAAAAACTTCTCCCATTTCTCTGTCCTGTTTGTTCAACTGTGGTACCGCCAATAAAGGCATTCCTTCGCAGGGGCACGTTTGACATTTCGTCACTTCTTTTGAGCTGCCAGGGTTAGAGTATCTTTTTTCCTTTCGTTTCTCATTGCTCGTTGCTCTATACGCAGTTGCTGCATCATACGTTTCTTTAAACATTTGCGTGTTGTTGTATGCGCATGTTTGTGCGTATGTTCATCTGCCTGTACGTTTGCTTACGTATACCTGTCTGTCTTCTCGCGTTCACGATGTTACTTCGTGTGTTTTCCTTGCTCTCTCTCCTTTCTGGCTCTAGTCGCCTCAAATCTTGGTATATGTATATCCTTGCCATACGAGCTCACTACGTTCCACTTATTTTTGGAATCTAGCATGTGATGTACTATATTCTCATGAGTTGGTGTTTATCCCAGTACTCTTTGTACCGCTTCTCTTTGTAGCTGGAATCGTGGGCAGTAAAATAATACATGCTCCACATCTTCGGGGCATCACTGCATGATGGACAATTGGGGGAGTCATCATTACCAAAGCGGTATAGATATGAACGGAAGCAACCATGTCCCGTTAGTAGTTGTGTTATGTAAAAATTAACTTCATCATGTCTGCGGTTTATCCAAGTCTCGATTATTGGGATGGTAAGTTTATCGGTCCTTAGACGAAAGGCTCCAGCTCTACTGCCACTCCCTGAGCTTGTGTTTTTTTTTGTTGTGTGTCTATTGTATGTCTATTCTCTAGAAACTTTCTCTGCAGTTGTTCCGCTAGTATATCGACTGGTATCATTCATGCGATGACGCAGGCTGCTTGAGCCAAGGTGGTGCGGAAAGCGCTACTCATTCTTAGTAAGTATACTGTTCAAGATCGTCTCTTTCTGACCCGGACTATATACCATCTCGTACCAATTTACTTCCCACGTATAGTACACCCCATCTATACTGCTTTATGTATAGTCTACAAGGTGGATTTGGTGACAAGTCTGTGAAGGTAACTCTTCAATAGACAACGACCGCTAATTAAACCAGTCAGACTTCTTAGGTATGTTTCGATTAAATTCTAAGTAAGCTCAAATATTTTCCATAGAAGCACAGGGAATAGAACCAGATTGTATTGCACTTGAACACTGTTGAATCCCTTATATAATAAATGAATAATTATAAGGAGCATCTGGCCACATCATGTTTAGCTTATTGCGACCATTAATTAAATTTTTAGCTAAAAAGTTCTATTAGCAAATGTGGCTTCATGGCAATAATAATAAAAGACATCTTGGCTTACCTCTTCACGTTCAGTTTGGCAGACAGCTTAGTAAGGCTAATGCTGAGGTTCACCTGCTTTGAGATTATTTCCATTTCAAACTAAATAAGCAATCCGTTTCTTAAACCTAGAGGTACGAAATGTAATATATACAGAAGGACGCCTTAGGCAAACGTGGCGCAGGACAGTCGAGGAGGAATCAAGTTATTTGGGAATGAGTTGGAGGCAGCTCAAATGCGTTGCAGAACTCCGAACAAGATGGCGCGCAAGCATTGTTGTCTCCATATGCCCCTCGAGGACTACTCGTAGTAAGTAGTAGTATGATTGCCTTAAGAAACTCGAGCACGACATATATTTTTCTATGATATAAAAACTTGTACAAATTATTACCAAGCGATTTAAATATCCTTATCTGTAATCTCTACCTAATGACAAACGAAAGATCGATCTTCAACGAAAGGGCTTTTTAAACAACAATTGACTTAATTCAGGAGCATACGTACATTACCAACTTTGCGAACGAATTTTTGAAATTTCATCTCTAATTTCACTTCCAACAATTTTTGACATTAAACTTAAAAGTGTTAGTCTCTATCTGCCTATTAAATTCCTACAATAAATTGGATAGCACCATATAGACTATATCAAATTTTTCTTAACATCTACGCAATCACTTTTCGTCCATTTTATGTAGAATTTCCCTGAAGAAACCTAAACCTTTAAAAGAAATAACACACAAATTTTAGAAATAAGTATTAGGAGCATAACAAAATAATATAATATTCTCAAATTTACTTAACTTTTTCATAAATTCAATACAAACAAGAAAAGCTATTTATTTCTTTAAACAAAATAAATGAAGTTACATGCTCAACATAAAAGCGAAAAACTCCAACCTTAACAAGAAAACATTTAGGGACTAAAAATATATAATAAAAAATATAACAATATTTAATGTAAACAATACACCAGAGAAATATTTAAATATAAGCTATAACATTTATTCAACATTACCTAAGTATTTATGTACATGTATATGTGATTAGATTCGACAATCCAAACATTTTTTCTAAAAACAAATTTCTTAAATCAAAATAATTAAAATCTTGCAGTGTTTTACTATATAACTTTTAGATTTAAGAGAATGCAATTTGTGAATTCTGAATGAAACAGAAACTTTGTTTTCAAATGTGGTATCGAATACTTAAAAAAAAATAAATATAATAATAAAAAAAAAATTATATAAAATGTTATAAAATATTTGTAGATATTATATCAATGTTAATATATTGTTGTCTTTTTGTAGAAACTATGATATAAAGAATTTTCATGAAAATTAAACAATCTTTTGCTAGAAACACATTCATCAGATTGAAAAAAAAATCTATACAAAATTCGCAAAAATCACTGTAAGAAACAAACTCCAATTTTATTTAATAGTTGATCTGCAATACTGATAGTACTGATTAATAAAAAAATAAATAAATACGTTAACATTGTTAATAGGAAACAGAAATGTATGTGTAAGTTATACAGAATAAAATTCAAAACTCTTATAATTTAATTCTCTATAATGAAATAAGAGAGTGCACTATAAATTTTAAAATATCTTCTTTGAGGAATAAATATTCGGAAAAAATACAAAATTGTTCAAAATTTTTTTAGAAATAAAAATTTATTTGAAAAACTAACAATATGAGTTCGTTTTATTTGTATCTGGGATATGTAATTGGTTAGTAGTGCAAAGGTAAGATATTGCTAACAATCTTAAGAAAGATGGTCAAGACACGAGTAGGCAGAAATCTAACTTCGAAGTAAACGAGCGAGCGGACGATCTGGTTAGACAAGTGCCAGCCCTTTGCGACTCTCTGCTAGAAAGAATCAATATAAGGAAATACATGGAGATCTTTCTGCGAAAGCATCAACGATCTCCCTCAGCTGTAAGTGCCCAGAAAACCCTATCCAAAACCTAGAAAAACCTGATGGCAGTTTTACTCAGGGATACGACGAAACATGCCCTCTTGCATCATGAAATCGACACTCTTATCGAATGCTTAGTTCTTTTTTTTTTTTTGCCGAGAGCAGGTGAAAACCTTCTGAAGACATCTTCTGAAGACACCATAAGGTCCGAACGCGCGTACTTGTGGTAGTGTGAGATTTGTACTCACTAAAAACCCACCTCCCTTCAAAATGAATACTACACTAAGCCGACGCTTATCCAGTAGTTTTATTTTCGCTAACGAGACTCGTGATTTTTGGAAAAAGAGGTTCGTATGTAATTAAAAGGAAATATAGAACTTAAATCCCAATGAAAGTTCCTGCGTTTTTCATGACCGGCATATACTATGGCGCGAGGTCAAAAGGTTTTGTCCTTTGCAGACGACGAATTGAAATATTCGCGTCAAGTAGTTGAGTGACGGTACGGTTACAATGGCCGTGAACACGATTTTTGTGTTTACGCGCAAATTTTGTTATCTCTTCGACGACACGCTGAGAATTCCCAGATCTCGATGAATATCTTCGTTACGTACATACCACGGTGGGTTAACGATCGTTCTAAGAACTTTATTTTCAAAAGTTTGTATGATGTTTCTATTGCGTTTCTTGGTACAACCCCATAGTTGTATACCATACGTTCACACTGGCTTTAGCACTTGTTTGTAGATAAGCAGTTTGCTATGTAGGCTCAACTTCGAATGTTTTCCGAGTAGCCAGTACATTTGTCAGTATTTGTTTTGAAGTTCGTCGCGTTTCTTTTTTACGTCCGATTTCCATTTAACCTTAACATCTAGAGTCATTCCAAGATATTTTGCTTCATTCGCGTACGATATTTGAGCCGAATTTAGATATACAGGCAATCTATCCACTTTTCTGTACGTAAAGTTAACGTGAGTAGATTTGCTTTCGTTAAGCACAATACACCAAGAATTCGTCCAAGTGTGGACTTTATTAATAGCATGTTGAAGCTTTCCAGTTGCTGCTTCCACAGTTTCGCCCGTCGTCAATATCGCCGTATCGTCCGCAAACGTGGCAACGACACAATTTCTTTCCTGTGGGATGCCACGCGTGTAGAGTACATATAGAAGTGGGCCAAGGACACTTCCTTGCGGGACTCCGGCTGCAATCTCATTGAAGTCAGAGTAATCATTTCCATGCTTAACACGAAAGAGTCTCTCGGTGAGGTACGATCGTAAGATTAAAAAGAGTTGCCGTGGCAGTAGTCGTTGCAATTTATACTCCAAGCCTTCGTGCCAAACCTTATCGAAAGGTTGTGAGACGTCGAAAAATACACCACAACAAATCTTTTTTTCTTCCAGAGCTTTCTCAATCACGTCAGTTATTTTGTGGACTTGGTCGATTGTAGAATGTTTAATTTTAAATCCAAACTGATGATCAGGAATGAGACGTCTTTCGTCGATTACGGGCTGTAGACGTTTGGAAAGTAGTTTTTCCAATATTTTTGAGATAACCGATAATAGGGAAATAGGCCGATATGATTTCTTGCCTGGTTTTGAGACCATTACAATCTCGGCGGCTTCCATTGTCTCGGAACATAGAGCAATCTGAACGAAACGTTGATCAAATAGAGCAGTTTGATAATAGCTTTATTCGGCAATTCGTTGACTACCTGCGCCGTTATCAAGTCGTAATCCAGTCGTCTTTAAATTTTTAATCACTTCCTTCAGTTCAATCAATGCAACTTTTTTTACTTTAAAGTTGTCAGATGTTGTGACTAGGGAGTCGGGCGTTAACGAAGGGCCGTCGAACGGCTTAAATGTTTCTTCTAAGTGCAAAGCAAAAAGTTCTGCCTTTCCTTTGTCGCTCTTGGCCCAGTTTCCATCGTTTTTCCGAATTGGTGGCGCTTGCATTTGAGGTTTCCGGATGCCTTTTAGCGCTTTCCAAAGCGAATAATTTGATTCTCTTTCACCGGAGAGATTTTCAAGGTAGGTCGCTACCTTTATGCTTTTAAATTCGCGAATACTATCTCCAAGCCGATTGAATAGTCGGTTAAGGACCGTTTTATGCTGCGGTGCACGAGTGATTTACCATTTCTTTCGTGCTTTCGTTTCTCCCTCACCAGTTCAATGATTTATCTGGGATACTTTTCGTTGCGGTTAATCTTATAGCTCATGGAATGAGTGTTTCTCCACGCCGCTCTTTGGATTGTTTCCACGAAACGATCAACTTCGTCCTCTAGTTCACAAGGTATTTTAAGTAATGCATTTAAGGCGATATTTGTTTCGCAATCATTTCTGAAGCCCTACCAGTTTGTTCTATTGCTAGTAAGTCTTGGAGGTCCTTTTTTCTTGATCAGCACTTCTCAAAGTAAAAAAATTACCGACGAGTGGTCAGAAGAGAGATGAAAACATTCTTTGCTTGTAATAAACTTCTCGTAAATGCATTTTGTAACAAAAAAAATCGATAAGATCGGGAATTTTTTCTGAATCGGTTGGCCAATAGGTCGGTTTTCCAGACGAATAAAAACTACAATCGAATTCATTTGCCACTTCGTAAAGAACTTTTCCTTTAGAAGATGTACATCTTGAACCCCAGAAGATGTGCTTCGCGTTGAAATCTCCACCAATAAGAAAATTCGAACCAAGGGCATTGAAGACACGAAAGTAGTCGTCTTTTTCTAGTGGGCATCGCGGCGAACAGTAAACAGATGCTTTATTGTAGCTCAGGTGCTTATTTTTAACCCTTACCGCGCACAACTGAAGTTTTTCCAGCTCTATGCTTATATCGACTGAATGTTTGATGTTAGTTTTAATGAATAAGGACGAACCGCCCCGCGCTCTATCAGAAGGATTATAGGAGTGGTAACCAGCGTAGCCTCTTATCTTTATTTGCGATTCCCTTGTTAGATGGGTTTCGGAGATCAAACATATGTCGATATTTTCTCTCATTAGGAATATTTCTAATTCGTTAGATTTTTGTAAGAGACCGTTTGCATTCCATGTTACTATTTTAAGCAAAGAGTCCACATCTACTTAGATTTAGATATAAGGTTAGCCCTACAAAAGCTTTGGACGTTACTAGGACGTTCGAGAATCAGTTTGTTAATTTCACATTGTTCCTCGAACTTAGCGTAGATGCAGTTCAGAATTTCTTTCAACGGATCAGAGGGTGGCCCCTCGTTCCATTTGGTTGGACTGCAGCCTGAGAATACGTCAGATAACTGGGGTTCGCTGGCTTTTCCGCCCATCCTTAGTGCCCATCTTCAGATCCAGCTATGAACTTGGCTACATCCCATCAATATGGAGAAACTTCACTTGTGAATCTTCAACCGTATAGACGTGTTTTTTCGATCTCTTGAAAGATTTACCGAACTTTTTCCCGGAACTTTCGCACAGTAAACATTCGCGAACCGTAATTATTTCCGTATCAAAACGAATCTCATTTACCCGTGCCGAACTGTGTTTATTTACATTAAATACAAATTGACAATTTGTGATTTGTTTAATTGCGTTAGTGACTACTAAGTACACTCTTTTACACACACATTGTCAGCTTCGTAAGCTGATCGTTAACATTGAACTGTCAAATTTCATTTTTGCCAAGTGTTGGTAATGCAGTTGTAGTTAACACAGTGCATTAAGCTTTATCACACTTTTATTAGACTTTTCTTTTTATTTTTTTATTTATTTTATTACTTTGTGTAATTTTAAATAAATAAAGGATATCGGTTGTGGTGAATGCGGACAAATTTATAGTGCTCACGACATTTACATATCCTGTGACGGTTGCCTTAAATTATTCCGTACCAAATGTGTGGCGTTATGACCTAGAACAGGGGATGATCTGCGAAATCCAATCCCAAACGGTCTCCAGTGGTTTTGCGCACAGTGCCGGAAATTTTGAACGTCAACGCTGTTAAGATTACTTGACGAGTGCAGAGGTCCGTCGAAGCGCATAATGGCGGAGCTTGAGCGTATTCAGTCACTCTTTAAGCAGCATCTTACCACCTGTGACAAACTGTACGACCTTGTGTGTTGCAATGAAGCCACCCTGAAAGCTAGTAGTACCCGTCAAAAATTAGCTAAGCCTAAGCCCACCTCAAAATCAAAAAAATCATCCGATGTTGGCGTTGACCTTTCATCTCCTAGCTCTCGTAGCGATCTTAGAGTTACTGCTGAATTATCACTTCCGGTTGATGACCCTGTTACCAGTAACCCGAAAATTCCGTTTTTATCATCTGATGTTGCCGTCGGCTTACCATCGCCATATTCTCTAAGTGACTGTGGAGTTACTGCGGAACTATCACTTCCGGTTGCAAAACCTACTGCCAGTCACCAGCAAACTCCTGAACCTGCTGGGATCGTTAGTATTCCTGTCCCTACTTCACCTTTTCTGCCGGGTACGGATTCATCACCTGGTACATCGGGACTGCAAAATTCATCATCTGGCAATCTCGTGGTAGTTAAGAGGCCTCCTCGCAAGATGATTTTCATATCGAGGCTTTCTTCTACAACCACAGCCAACGACATCCTGAGCTACATTAGCAACAAAAGTGCTATACCAGTTTCATCTATAAATTGCTTCAAGTTCAATTTTAATGAACCTCGTGAAATAGCATCATTCAAGCTATTTACTCCTGATGCTTATTTCAATCTGCCTCTTTCTGCTGACTTCTGGCCTGATGGGACATTGGTACATGAATATGTTCCTCGAGCTAGACCCGCCTCATCAATGAAGACACCTATACCTGCAGCCGTAACATCGCATTCAAAAAACGATTAAGTATCGCCAAATCTTTAGGTATAAATTCTAAACATAACTATACTTTATATTATCAAAACGTAGGCGGTATGAGAACTAAATTTAAAAAATTGTACCTTTCATCTTCATCATTTGATTTCGATACTATTATTTTTATAGAAACTTGGCTTTTAGACAATCATTTTACGGCTGAATTCATGAGTGGCGCCTCCTTTAATGTATTTCGTAAAAATTGCTGCGTGAACACTACAGGTTTGCTCAGAGGCGGAGGAATACTGATTGCAGTTCGTAGTTGCTTTCCTTGTAGGCAGCTCGAGCTGCTTTCAAATAACCTAACACCTTCTACCAATTTTGATGTTGATCAGTTAATTTTGAAAATTTCCTTTTCATCAGACTTCGATCTTTTTTTGATTGCCAGCTACTTACCTCCTGGTAGCTCTTTAGAGCTTTTTAAATTACATTTCGATAATTGGCGTAATCTACTTGATAATCTAGGACCATCTCAACATGTAGTGTTCACCGGTGATTTCAACTTGGCGGATATTGTATGGGAGTTTAATGAATTTGATAGTCATCTTATACCCTATAATGTTACTAGTGAAAGAGAGATTGAACTTATAGACTTCTTTTGTCAGTATGACCTAATTCAGGTTAATCCAAATAAAAACTGTTATAATCATGTTCTTGATCTTATGTTTGTTGATAAAGAATTTGTTGTTAATATTGAATTAGCTGATTCTCCCATTCTCAATAACTCTGTTTTCCATAATGTCTTTATAGTTGATTTCTCCATCTTTCATTATCAGAAAATTTCAAATGGTCAAAGATTTCGTAAGGATTATAATAAAGCTGATTTTGATGCAATAAACAATTACTTGGATTCGGTTTCATGGAATAATATATTATCATCAGTTGATTTGGAATCTATGTATGACACTTTCTTTTCTATTTTAAATTCTACTATTAGTCGCTTTGTTCCAGTCAAAAAAAGCATTTTGCATGGACACCCGGTCTGGTTTAATAGGAGGCTTTTGAATCTTAAAAATAAAAAGAATAAGGCCTACAAGCGTTTAAGGAATGACAGATCTAATATAGAACTAAAATCTTGGTCCTTACTTTGCCAAAAGGAATTTGATGTTCTAAACAAATTTTTGTACAGAGGTTACATATTATCGTGTGAAAATAAATTAAAATCGAATAGCAGATTTTTCTGGAACTTCATAAATTCCAAAAGAAATACTAATGGGTTACCAAATCTTATGTATTTTAATGACTCTTCATCTAATGATACTAAGGCGATTTGTGATTACTTTGATGACTATTTTAGTTCAGTTTATAGTAATTATGATGGAGTTGATTCTTTTTCGAATTTGGAATCTATGATAAACCTTGGTGATTTGCATTTTGATAGATTAGATATTGAAAAAGCTCTTGTTGACCTTAAGGGTGTAAAAAGTGAAGGTCCTGATGGTATTTCTCCTATCTTACTTAAGAACTGTGCAACTTCTTTATCTTTCTCACTTCATCTTATCCTATCAAAATCAATCGCGTCTGGAAGTTTCTTAGATATTTGGAAAATATCTCACATTGTGCCGATCCATAAATCCGGTCCTAAGCAAAACGTTAGCAATTACCGTCCTATACCCTTCCATTCCGAAATTGTTTGAAAAGCTAGTTACAAACAAGGTGTCTTCCTTAGTAAAGAATTTTATTTCTGTTCAGCAGCATGGGTTTATTCAGGGCAGATCTACATGTACAAACTTGTCGATTTTCTGCAATTTTGTTATAAAAAAATTCGAGATCGGCCTGCAAACTGATGTGGTTTTCACTGATTTTGCAAAAGCATTCGATAGGGTTAGCCACAAAACATTAATAAGGAAACTTTCCTGCTTGGGTTTCCACTCAAATTTGCTTGATTGGATTGAGTCTTATTTGAGTAATCGGATCCAATTTGTGAAAATTAATGACACTCTGTCTAAACCTATTAATGTAACTTCGGGCGTCCCACAAGGTAGCCACCTTGGCCCGTTGTTATTCCTACTTTTTATTAATGATCTTCCGGACGTCATCAAGCATTCTGAATGTCTTTTGTTCGCTGATGATCTAAAGATATTTCGTGCAATTAAAACTAAAAACGATTGTAATCTTTTGCAGGAAGACATTAATGCAGTGCACAAATGGTGTGTTGTTAACAATTTGCCCCTGAATACTTCGAAGTGTCAATGCTTCACACTCTCTATGTCTTTTACTTCCATTTTGCATTGTTATTACATTAAAAACAGTCCACTTGATAGAGTGACCTCAAAAAAGGACCTGGGTATTTTGCTTGATCCTCGCCTAACTTTCAATGAACACATTGACTATATTGTCTGCTAGGTTAATTCTCTGCTAGGTTTCCTTAAACGTAACTCAAGAGATTTTACTGATCCCTACACACTGAAAACTCTTTTCATTTCTTTAGTTAGACCCCTCTTGGAGTATTGCAGTGTTATTTGGAATCCTTCTTACAATTTGCACACCTATCGAATTGAAAGAGTACAGAGAAGTTTTACTAGATTTTTATTTTTCAAACTAAATTGGCGAATCGAAACGCCTTCCTATAAAACCAGATTATTGTTATTTAACTTAAATACTTTAAAATGTCGTCGTAAATATTTTTGCGTTATGCTGGTCAGAGACTTAATTCATTATCAAATTCAGTGTCCTACCTTGCTATCTATGCTTGATTTTTATTCTCCTTCTCGAATGCTACGCGCTCAGTTCCACTTCCGTGAAAGTATACACAGGACTAATTACGGTCAAAATGAACGAATTGCTCGTTGCATCACTGAAGTTAACTCTATATTAGCATCAATAGATATTTTTCTTAATTGTTCCAGACTTAAATTTAAAAATAATCTACTATTAATCTTATCTGATAATGTTTGATTGTTAAGCTTCCTTTCTTATTTATTTAAAATAAAATAATTGTATGAGTTTATTTTATGAATGTTTGTTTTGTATCCAAAATACTTCTTAATTTTGTTATTTAGTCTGTAAGAGATTATTATACTCTGTTAGATGAAATAAAGAAAGAAAGAAAGAAAGAAAAGTTAATGTAGTGTTCATTCCTAAAGCCGGCGCCAGATCACAATCAAACCCAAAGGCATTTAGGCCAATCAGTCTCACCTCTGTGTTTCTTAAAGTAATGGAAAAAATCATTGACCTTCACATAAGAAACTCCGTCCTTATAGAGCACCTCCTAAGTAATCTTCAATTTGCATATCAATCTAGTAAATTTACGTTCACAGCCCTACACCATCTAGTCAGCACTATTGAACAAACCTTGTCAAATAAGGAAATAGCCTTATGCTCCTTCCTGGACATCTCTGGCACCTTCGATAACACATCGTTTCAATCAATTAAGTCTGAAGCTAATGCTAAAGGCATTGACCCGCAAACTACCAAATGGGTATGCTCCATGCTCAGTAGCAGATTAATTACTGCCAAGCTTGGACAAATCTCAATCTTCCTTAGAACTACTAAGGGTTGTCCCCAAGGGGGTGTACAATCTCCTCTTTTATGGTCAATTGTAGAGGACAGTATCATAAATGACCTCAATAGTTCTGGATTTCTCACCCAGGGCTACGCTGAAGACGTACTCATAACAGCTAAGGGCAAGGATGAATCCAGCATTTCTGAACAAATGCAATATGGCCTAAATGAAATAAATAATTGGTGCCAGTCAGAAGATCTAATGGTTAACCCAGCAAAAACCGTAATCATACCTTTCACCAGGCGGAGAAATTTAAGGCTTCAAGCACTATCACTAAACAATATACAAATTGACTTCTCAAAAGAAACAAAATATCTTGGGATTACTCTAGACCACAAATAAAACTGGAAACCTCATATAGACAGAACCACTAAGAAGCCTCCTGGGCCTATTCTAGGTTTTTCGGCAAAAAATGGGGATTAAATCTAAAATTAATCCAGTGGACCTATTCCACAATCATCGTCCCGATAATAACCTATGCTTCGCTAGTATGGTGGGATAAAGTTAATCAAACCATCACCCGCTCCTCCCTCCAGACAGGGCAAAGGCTTGCCTGTGTAGGTATTATGGGAAAGTTCTCTTAAACCTTCCGCCCATACACATAAATATTATGAAGACTGTGGCTAACAGTGCTCTAAAGCTTCATCTTTTATGCAACAACGCAAATTCTGAATTAGTTGGTCATATGAAGATCCTTGAGGAAATTCCGCTACTTACTTTTCCAACAGTATGCATCTCAGACGTCATGCCCACTACACAGTTAACATTTCTGTCCGCAGCTACTGGAATTATCTTCAAATCCCTCAATCAACATCTCAAATAAACTGATACACTGATGGTTCAAAAATATTAAGTGGAGCAGCAGCTGGTATCTTTGGCCGCAACTACAAACTCTTTACACCATTAGATCAATCCACTACTATCTTCCAAGCAGAGGTCTATGGTATGCTACCGAGCTCTGTGCCAGAATGCATTGGAAGAAACCTCCGAAGATCACATATTAATATAATGTCAGATAACCAAGCAGTACTCAAGGCTCTCACGTCCTTTAACTATAAGTTTGAACTGGTTTGGAATTGTCTCCAGACTCTTTTGCAGCTTGCTGCACACAATAAAATCACATTATTGTAGGTCCCCGGATACTAAGGCATACCTGGTAACGAAGCGGCTGATGAGCTTGTCAGGCTAGGTGCCCAATCTCCTTACATTGGACCTGAACCCTTCTACGGTTTACCCACAAGCCAGATTAAAATAGAGCTATTTCGCTGGGAATGCGAACAATTGCTCTCACACTGGAATGCACAACCTGGCGTTAGGCATTCCAAGAAATTTAGTAATTTCTCAAAACATAGAACTAGAGACATTCTATCAATGAGACTGGACACTGCTTTTTCATTTTCTTAAGAAAATGGGCCGTCTTAAATCGAAAACGTGCCGTCTCTGTCTTGAAAACGCTGAAACAGCCCATCACATACTCTGTGATTGCCCGGCCATAACCAGACTGAGGCTAAAGCACTTTAACAAAGGCGTCACATCAGAAAGTGATGTCACCTCTTCCTCAGCTCGAACTATCCTTAGCTTCATTAATGAACTAGATTTCAGCTAGTTGACAACTACTCAAACAACTAACCAGGGGATAGCACAAAAGATCTTTTTGGGTCGCAGTGCTCCGAGGGTCATTCTCTGCCCTTCCTCCACCTTATCCATACAAAACAAAAAAAAAAATAATATTCCGCTGGGAGTCGTCAAGGGTTACATTCGCAGTCACTTCTTAAAGCTAGCTACCCACGTGTGGAAATCGCATTCTAGCTGCGCTGTATCAAGGAAGACATGGCCCAGCATTTCCAAGACCAGATATTGCCAGAATAGCAGTCATCAGTACATGCCATTGGGCGCCGTGGCGTAAGTGGTTAGTGTGTCGGATCACTACGCATGAGGTTCCAAGTTCAAATCCCAGAAAACACCAAAAAGTTTTTTTTCACGGTCCCACCTCTCGCGAGCGTCTGACAAACATCCGAAAGTATTGTTGTCACGAAAAAGCTTCTCAAATCGCCGTTCGGATTCGGTATTAAACTGTAGGTCCCTTCCATTCGTGTGAAAAATATAACGCACACAACATGAGTGGTTGCGAGAAGCTAGGCCCTGGCACTTTAAAGAGCTGTTGCGCCAAATATTTATTTATTTTAGTACATGCCATTGGCCGATAGGCGACCATGCAGCCAAGCTTGGCATCCCCCATAACAAGTTATGCCGTAGCTGAAGAGATGCTAATGAGAGAGAATTTCTTTTTCATCTTCTTTACAGCTGCACGGCCCTAGCAAGAACTAGCTTACTCTAGGTAAGCTCTTTTTCAACGACCTTGGAGAAATATCTGAGAAATGGATTGGACCCCTCATTCTTTACCTAAACTCGACAGGCTCGGTCTAGCACATCAATCTTCTTCAACCGAATACTCCATCATACAACCAGGTGTATGTGAGTTTTGTGGTATCAAAATGGCGCAGCAGCACTAATTGGGTTCTTTCTGAACGCCACCTACACCAACCAACCAGGCAGACGTCTGGTACTTTTACTATTGATAAAAAAAAATTGAAGATATTGTACAATGCAATGATAAATACGAAGATGGCGACGTTTACCGATGGAGTAGGGACGTCTATAACAGAATTTATGACAGGACTAGGTACATCAGCTGTTGTAAGAATCACGCCACAGAAGATCCAAAATTTTCGAATATTATTCGTGGAATTGGGTGTAGTTTAAAAATGGTAAGAAAGGCGTTTGCATGTCGTATCAAAAAAAAAAAAACGGATATGCACTCTACTTCATGAATCGCTCATTGAGCTGTACTTGTTTTATGAAATTTGGATAAGTCGTATTTATTCGAGTCATGCACATTTTACCAGTTTGACTTAAAGGCTTCATAATCTCATCGATTACCAAACACGACTGACACTTCCTGTCACACTTATGGCTAAAATGCATATCATCAGCGATCTAAAAAATGTTTGCGTTAGAATCCTCAATTAAAAAAAAAAAAAAAAAAACTATATATAACGGGCGAACCCTCTTTTATGTCGGTATGTAAACATTGAATCACTTTGAAATTTATCAATAGATTGAATTGAGTAGACATGTTTTTGAAACGCCAATTCAGTAGAATTTTAACCATGAATCGCTTTACACCGAAACAATGCGCCGAAATAGTGACGCTTTACATTGAAAATAGGCGTTCAGTTGTGTTAACTCAACATGCATATCGTCGAAAATATCGTGTCCAACATTGACTGGCCCCCCAGATCTCCAGATTTGACCTATCCGGACTTATTTTTGTGGGGCTATTTGAAAAGCAAAGTGTACGCCAGCAAGCCTCAGTCCATTGACAAGCTCAAGGGAAACATTTGTGCCGAAATCATCGCTATACGCCCGAAATGCTCGAAAAAGTGATGGAAAACGCAGCAAAAAGGCACATTTTGCTTTGGTCAATAGAGGCGGCCACTTGATGGATGTTGTATTCAAAAACTAGTCCAAATAAATTATAAAGAACCAAATTAAAAAAAAAAAAAAACTTCATGTTTGGAAATCGGTTGTGTTTCTTAAAGTTATTCAATATTCACATATCGACATAAAATATGGCGCACCCTGTATATGTTTTCACCCTTTTGTACATTATCTTCCCGTCTTTTTTTAATTGCCAGTTTAAAAAATTTAAAAAACTAAAAACTGTTTATACCAGTTGACCAGATAAGAACGAAAGAAAAAAAATTTAAATAAAACAACAACGGTATGAGATATAAAATTGATTCTGGCTTTATTTCGAAGCTACTAACACTCATGCCATTATGTGTGGAATAGCACATCATTCAAATGACCGCCTCGGCTTCGCTGGCAGTGCTTCAAGCGGTCGGTCCAATTTTTGACGACTCGGTCCAATATGTACGGTGTTCTTCTGGCAATAGCATCTCGAATGTTGGCCTCGAACTTGTCCAAAATGGTTGGCTTGTTAGCGTAGACTAAGGACTTGACGTAGCCCCAGAGAAAATAATCGAGTGGTGTCCAGTCGCATGATCGCGGCGGCCAATTGATGAACGCTCGCCATGAGATGACCCAGTCGCCAAATTTCTCCTTCACAACTTTGAGCATTTCGTCGTTTGTATAGCATGGAGTGCCATGTTGTTGGAACCACAGCTCGGATATATCGATGTTCTCGAGCTCTGGCCACAGAAAGTCGGTTAACATCGCTCTTTACCTGTGACCATTGACGGTAACTGTGTCTCCTTCCTTAGTTCCAAAGAAATAAGGTCCGATGATGCTGCTATGCCATAAGCCGCACAAAACAGTTAATCTTTGTGAAAGCATTGGTACGTGGTCGAACACTTGTGGATTGTGTTCGCTCCAATAATGGCAATTTCGCCTGCTGACATAGCCGCTGAGCCAAAAATGGGCCTCGTCCGAGGAGATAATTTTTTAACTAAAATCCGGATCTGCGGCCAACATTTCCAGCGCCCAATTAGCAAACTCGCGGCGTTGTATATGGTCGTTCGGCTTCAATTCTTGCCTCAGCACAATCTTATATGAATGTAGTCCCAAATCCAACCGCAAAATAAGCCGGGTTGAATCTCTGGCGATGCCCAATTCAGCTGATCGGCGCCGAATCGAAATTTCTGGGTCTTCTTCGATACTGGCCGCTACGGTGCCTATGTTTTCCTCATTTCGCACCAATCTCTATCTGGTTGGAGGCTTAAGGACCAAAAGAGTGTACTGGTGCTCAAACTTTTCCACGGTGCGATGAATTGCCTGCACACTGAAGCCATGATGACGGCCGATCTCACGACGAAATTCACGTTGCGTATTTACTGAGCCGGAATTACGATAATACTTTTTGATAATTTCCGCCCGTTCGGCAAGCGTGAAACGATGCATGATGAAATGGCAAACCTTACTGAATATTTTGACAGCTGGATGTAGCTGGTAATTTTGACAGCTGCTGAAACATAACGATTGGAAAAGTATCATTCCTATCTGGTCACCCTTTGCATACAAAATTAAACCAACATGTAGGACACACGTAGTTACTATAAACGACTTCAAATAGCATGGACTTTCAAGGTCAGAACTAGTTTATTTGGACTAAATGCCAACAAATTTAGGAGAGGAGAAACTAGAAAGTGCTCGCTGTGTAACCTGATTGAGGAGGAAGATGTAGCTCACTTCATGGGAAATGCCCAGTGCTAGTAGAAAACCGAGTTAAATATTTCCGGCAAAATATTCTTGAAGAAAACGAGATGCTGCTTATACTAAATGGGAAATCCGAAGACGAATGGAATACGATATATAAATTTCTGTGGCCACAAGGTAAACCGCTTAAATCGATTTTTACTGATTCTCAGAAAACAAGTTTATAGTTTTCGATTTTACCGAAAACGTATGGGAATTTGGAATTTTAGTCTTTTTCCTTTGCCTATAACTCAGTAAGGACAACAGGTAATGAAGTAAAAACTTGATAGCATAAACTTCGAATAGTAGAGCCATCTTCTGGCATCCCTAACTCAATTTTGTCCTAACTCGACTTAGGTGGTTTTACCTTGCGGCCACAGATTTGTCAATGAGATCTTCTGGGATAGAAAAGGACTTCTAGATAATTTAATGCGGTGAAGTGGGAGGGTTATGATCCCTTATTTTCGGATCATAACCTCGCTGATAAAAGGAAGAAGAAGAAGAACTATTATGACAACCGGCTTCCAAGACGTGTCATGATTACCATGCCATTTACATGATGGCCCACCTCTCGGCAGGCCTAGAAATTGATGATTGGATGAAATCCGACATCTTTCTTGGAGTCAATGGAGGAGGATCGAAAAGGATGGAGAGTCCCTCATGAAGGATTAGCAGGCCATTGAAAATGTATGTGAAAATCGATGTAAAGCGATAACTAAATTATCCACAAGCTCCATTGAGCTCCATTCCAAGGACCAACCATCATTTCCAACATTATTGCGAACTCCATTACTCACAATTGATTTCACTCGTGCCATGCAAAGAGAATCCTTATGCCAGAGTAACTGCACTCAAGGGATTATTTAAATAATTCCTTTCTCCTGTACTTATGCATACGAAATCAATGCGGGGTAGCCGTGGGTGCCTGAATATAAATTCCATTCGACTTTTACGCTACTGCTTGAAGAGAATAAGTTCCGCAGATTCTAAAGCAAAGGCATCCAGCAAAAGATACGTTTGACCAAAAAGGAAGTTCAACTGTGTGCAATAAATTATCCGCTTGCTGCTGTGGCCTTGAACGAAAGAAGCGTAACCGTTTATTTAAAGGTTCACTTGAGCGCTATTCAGAATACTTCTCGTAATAGTATGTATCTACTCGTACCATCGATGGCACGAGGACGGATGAACTAAATTAAAGCAAATAAAAAATCTGTGTGTATGTAACTGCCTGTGGGTTGAGGTGAAGAGTTGATGGCATTTTTATGAGGATTAATGTTGTAGTGCGTATTCGAGTTAGCAGATGGAACACAATGGTTAGGCAGGTTTAATAAAAGTCAGTTTATATATCTATCTGCAAAGAAATGGAGTTGTTCTGTAAGTCGATGGGCGTTTAATCCTTACGAGTGGTTTTTAAATTCAAAGCGAATGAATAGGATGTATGTAAGTCCTTAAGGTGAAATGGTTAAGAAAGTTGGACCTTGTGCAATTTTCGATAATGAAAGCGTAAACTTTGTGAGCATGTTCAAATTCACATACAACTTTGATGCGGTAGAAGTATAAAAATACTTTATCTGTGCACATTTTGGGTAAAATATTAATACCTACGTAATTACAGTCGCATGCAAATAAGCTGTAGCGCAGTCACAAAACCGAGGTGTAGTGGTATCGTCGTCAGTTGCCACGCTAATCGTTCATGGTTCAAATCCTGGCGTCAGCAAGCATTTATTTATTTCTCATGAAATATATAAAGTCAGTCCGATCAATTGTGAATGCTTGTGCAATCACTACTGCGAATACATAACACTGGTAATAGCTTGATCATATAGCTGGAAAAATTGTTCGCTCTGTTGAATGATTGATTTACATATGACGTCGGTAATCGCGAAAAAAACAATACTGTGAATCAGAAGCAAATACAAAAAGTTTCTTTTTTTTAAATGAAGGTGAAAATCTCAAAAGACACTGTGGGGTTAGAAATCCAGAGTAGTGTGGGACTCTAACCGCACTAAAAGCACCTCCTTAATCATGACCAATCAGAGAAAGATCGACAAATGATTCTAATTTCAACGTTCAGTTGCGTTTGGGAAGGTATTATAAATTAAAGACGGGTTCTAATAATTGTCAGATTTCAAGTTCGTGAGATTTAGTTCTTCTTAGTCTACGAATATTATATCGTACTGTAGCACCGACTTAAAGTACAACCGCACTGCATGGTTTGTGTACCGATCGAACTAAAGCAGCGCCACCTATTCACCAAACTTGCTAGCATCGGTTCACTCCATATTTCACCAATTCGCCGCAGTCATCAATTCACCCCTATCGACATCTAGCATGTCCTAGAACTTCTTGTATTTTGTATAAATACACCGACCACAACCACAGCCGGTATAGTTGTTAATAAGGTAGTACAGCGATTAAAAGAGAGCCTCGACCAGTGGTGAAAATAAGCGACATTGTGATTGAAAGGAAATCTGTAAAGACAGTTTAATTTGAAATAAATAAAGAATAAAGTGATTTGAATATTGTGTTAAAGTAAAGTTGGTAATTGCTTATAAATAAACAGTGAAATACACAAAAGACAGTTTTATTTAAACAAACCCCAGTAAGAATATCACAGTAGATTTGAGACGTCTTCTATCTGAGGATTAATATGCATCTGCAGACGCTCGTTGTGACGGATTGCTTTCTTTTTAATTACTTCCGTCACATGATCAATCTGCAAATCACGTTGCAAGTCATTATTTTGAATATGCCATGGGGTATTTACGATTCCCCGAAGGACTTTGTTTTGAAATGTTTGTATTATTTGTGCATTTATTTTCTTTGTACAACCCCATAATTGGATACCATAGGTATGTCCAAACAAGTTTTAGTATCTGATTATATTGTAACAATTTGGCAGATCGAACGCGCAGGTTACACGACCCCGCCTACACTCTTTGTTATATTGTTCACTTGAACTAGTTTTTCCCTTTGTTTTTTGACAGTTGTTAGGACTGGGCCACAATGGGTCAACGCTGACCTGAGTGTGGCAGAGAGCGTCGCTCCCTGCCAGCCCACATGCCTAGGACTGGGCTGAAGTTAAGAGGAGGAAGAAAGAGATCGTTCACAAGTGTAGAGAATTGTCAAGCGAAATAAAACATAATCGATAAATTGCGAAGTAATCGTGGTTTAATTGTTTTATTTAAAAGGCTCTGTCTTCTTCTTTCACACCCGCCTAGGAGATTTGTCTAACCTCTCTTCTCCCATAGGTAACCAAGCCAGGACAGACTTAGAAAGCGATCCACCAGCCAAATCAGCCTTGGACTCGACACATATTAGCGCTAATCCAAAATCCAATACGAAATCTTCATCACCAGGAAAAGAGTGTTCCACCCAAGTCGATATGACTGAGCATTCCCCTCGTGTGATTGTAGCACCACGAGAATTCGACGGCAAAACTCCGTGGCGTACTTACCATTTACATTTCCAGACCGTGGCTAAAGTAAACAGATGGACAGACGATGTTAAGGCGCTTTACTTCGCCCCCTACTTACGAGGAACCGCTCTGATGTTTTTCGAAACACTACCCCCGGCCGTTCGAGACGATTTCACGCGCTTGTAAGCGGCTCTCCGACAGAGGTTTGTGAACGAGTTCGAGCAAGCGACGGCACACTCTAAATCTCGGAGAGGGACCTTTTGCGAATTAGCAACTGATCTCCAACGTTTAGTTGATTTGGCTTTCCCGGACTGTCCGGAGCATGCAAAAAATCGAATTGCACTGGGACAATTCATCGACAGAATATTTGACATCGACATCCAGCAGCGTGAGCGTGACTCCACCCCCGAATCGTTGGAACTAGCATTGTCTCTCGCAGTACGGGCGGAAGCAAACCTTGTCGCCACACAAAATGACAAAATCGGAGACAAGTACGTGTTGCTTAAGTGGACGTCGTTGACTTGAAAAATGAGGATAATGTTGGATTGTCCCGAAACGGGGCACAGGCAGTTTAAAGGAGCGTAAGCTGCCAACAAAAACCCCTCATGCTCCCACCGAATTAATCTCAACCAGAATGAAGGATGTTGCCGGAAAAATTAAATTTGTTCATCGGACTGGGTATTGGTTCGTGAAGCATGACGACAGTGATGAAGTGGTGTACATACCTCGCAGTGAGCTGAGACGCACTCCTAGCCAACGATACCATGGCTTAGCCGTAATATTTTATGTCGAAACTGCGCATTTGGGCCCACGTGCTATTACCCTGCGGACCTATACACCAGAGCCAGTAAACACCAATCCTACCGAGCTGCCGGGAAACCAGCAGCCCCTAGCTCATTAGGGGCAGAGTTAGGGGATGAAATTACAGCCCCCCAGCCAGAAATGTTGCTTATCCGCTCGACCAACATTTCCCAGAATTTATTCATTCCAGTAAAAATTAACCACGTCTCCTGTTCGGGTATCCTCGATATGGGTGCCACCCGCACTATCATTCATCCTCGTCTTGTCCCAAAAATGGTCACCAGCCCGACGATACTAACATCGCATGCAATTATCCAGACCGGAACCGGCGAGATGAAACCAGTTACGGGAGTTCTACATGCCACACTTCAAATAGACAAGCACCAACTTTGCCAACTCGTATGTGTCGCTACCATCTCCGATGACTGCATTGTAGGTTTAAATGTTTTGCATCAGTTTTCTGCAAAGATCGATCTTTAAAGTAGAACCTTACACTTGGACGACGAGATTATTTCGTTAAACAACTCCAGCTGCCCACGCGACATCTATATCGCTGCACTCTCGGACCTATGGCCGCGCCTACCAACATCTGTACCTGATGAAGAAACTGTGCGTGTTAATGTGCTATCAGCAAATAGGCGGTTTTCGATGGCGGACGCCATTTGTCAAGTGTCTCACGGTGAGATTGAAGTCCGAATCGCCCATACATCACAACAAGAAATGATGGTAAAGGAAGACGACCTGTTTGTCCAGATCGAAACAGAACTGAATTTATTCTGCTGCCGAGGTATGGAGAGTATCGAAGGCGCTGTCATGCCCGATCTGCCTACGGACCTGCAAGAAATGATTGCAAGAACCGCTCCCTGTCAAACGGAAGCGGAACAGGAAAGGTTAATTTCTTTAGTTTCTCGAAATGATCGTCTATTTTCAGGACCCCAGGGACGGACCGCTGTTATTTGGCACCAGATAGAGACAGGCGACACGACCCCAATTAAACAGCCGCCTCGAAAATTGCCTTTCAGCCGAAGAGGAGAAGCTGACCGAATTTTGGAGGACATGAAAGCCCAAGACGTCGTGCAACCATCTAAAAGCCCGTGGTGTTCGCCGGTTGTGCATCGCTGCTCTTCTACATCGATTATCGTAGGTTAGTATTACCAAAAAAGGTTCCTACCCGTTACTACGAAACGATCTCACTCTGGAGGTGTTGGGTGGATCGTCGTGGTTTGCCACCTTAGATCTTCATTCTGGCTACTGGCAGGTAGAAATGGACGCCAAGGACAGGGAGAAGACGGCGGTTTCTCTGGGCACTGGCCTTTATGAGTTAAATGTCATGCCTTTTGGCCTGACCAACGCGCCTGCCACTTTCCAGCGGCTGATGGATGTGATATTAGAAGGACTCCCGCACACAGTTTGCCTCGTGGACTTGGATGACGTTGTTGTTCATGGTAAAACCTTTGATAAACTTTTAAATCACCTGGAAATCGTGTTTCGGCGCCTACAACATGCTGGTCTTCGATTATCTCCAAAGAAATGCTATTTGGGACAGCGAGAGTTGCGTTTTTAGGTCACATTGTCTCTAGTGCAGGAATTGCTATCGATCTAAGGAAAGTTTCCGTGGTGCAAGATTGGACCCCACCGGTCAACAAAATACGAATTCAGTCATTTCTAGGACTCTGTGCTTATTATCGGCGGTTTATTAAGGATTTTTCTGCCATCGTGAGACCATTGATCGCTTTGACTGAAAAAAGAAGCCACTTCCAGTGAACCGCTGCCTGTGAAGAAGCGTTCATTCAATTGAAGCAGAAACTGGTCTCTACGCCTATCTTGGTACAACCGACAGAGGAAGATGAATTTATCCTGAATACTGATGCGAGCCAATTTGCTTGCGGGGCTATTTTGTCACAATTAAAGGACGGACAGGAGAAAGTAGTCGAGTATTTTAGTAAAACGATAACCAAACCAGAAAGAAACTATTGTGTGACAAGAAAAGAACTTCTTGCGGTAGTCAAAGTTACAAACCACTTTCGGCCGTATTTGCTTTGGCGACACTTTCTGTTGAGGGCGGACCACAGCTCACTGCGTTGGCTCATAAACTTCCGGGAACCGGAAGGCCAAATGGTTCGTTGGCTAGAGCGTTTACAAGAGTTCGATTTTACTGTAGAACACCGATCAGGAAGGAATCACAAAAATGCGGACGCCCTTTCTCGCCGCCCTTGCGAGGAATCCCAGTGTCATCATTGTTCACAACGATTGTTGACAACGACCTTTGTAGGGGCCATGGCAGAGCAGCAATCGACCGATAGTGAGTTGTTTGTCGTCAAGCAGTGGGTACAACGGAAACAACGACCAGTATTCGAGAATATCCATGGCCTGAGCCCCAGACTAAAGGCATATTGGGGCATGTTCGACATGTTGGAATGTCAGGACGAAAGTTTATGTCGACGACAGAGTGCAGCCAGTGGTGAGTTTACTCAAGTTAAAATTCCCATTTCATTGCAGGTGGAGATCATGAAGGCGATGCATAATAGCCCAGCTGGTGGTCATTTCGGCATGCGTAAAACTCTGGTGATGGTCAAACAACGCTATTGGGTAGGGTGCTCGCAAGACGTCGAACAGTACTGCAAAGCCTGTGTTATGTATCAAAGACGGAAAGGTGCTCTACCAAGAGCTCGGGCACCCTTACAGCCAGTCTACGTTGCCGCAGCTTTCGAGCGTGTTGCTATCGACATTTTGGGTCCTTTGCCAGTCACCAGCCGGAGCAACAGATACACCTTAGTCTGCTGTGATTACTTTACGAAGTAGCCCGAGGCCATGCCATTGGTAGACCAGACCGCGGAAAGCGTGTCGGGGGTGCTTATTACTCATGGTTTCTCTCGATTTGGCGTCCCTATCCAGCTTCACTCAGACAAGGGGAGAAATTTTGGGTCCGTTGTGTTCGCCAACGTATTGAAGAGGTTTGGAGTAAACAAAACGCGCACAACCGCCTTGCATCCACAATCCGACGGGATGGTTGAACGCTTTAATCGCACGCTCCTCAACTATCTTCCGAAGTACATCGATGGAAACCAACGAGACTGGGATGAACATTTGCCGTTTCTTTTACTGGTCTAAAGGACTGCAGTCCACGAAGCTACAAAACAGACCCCTGCCTTTTTGACTTTTGGCCGAAAGCTTCGTTTACCCTCAGAGCTTTGGATTGGTCTCGCCCGGGACGGACCCACGGGAGTTTCGAATTACATTGATCCTTTGGCGAAAAGATTGGACACGGCGTACTCTTTCAATCGAGATCAACTGTTGCAGTATAGCAGACGAATGAAGGATCGCTATGATCTCCGTGCCAAGGCAGCAGCATTTAAAACAGGAGACAAGGTTTGGTTGTATGCACCTAAGAGGAGAAAAGGGTTCTGTCTCAAGCTGCAGAACGACTGACAGGGTCCCTACGAGATAGTCGGGAGAATGGGAGAGGTTCTCTAGCGTTTAACCAAGGAAGGTAGAAGGCGTTCACTGGTGGTACACCAGGATCATTTGGCGCTATATCAGTCTTCTCAGTGACTGGGATAGTCACTCTTCAAAGAAAGGGGTAGTGTAACAATTTGGCAGATCGAACGCGCAGGTTACATTAGCCCGCCTACACTCTTTGTTTTTTCCTTCGTTTTTTGATAGTTGTCAGGACTGGGCTGAAGTTAAGAGGAGAAAGAAAGAGATCGTTCACAAGTGTACACCATTGTCAAGAAAAATAAAAAATAATCGATAAATTGCGAAGTAATCGTGGTTTAATTGTTTTATTTAAAAGGCTCTGTCGTAACAATATATTAAGATTTTATTCTCAATGGACACTTCTGAATTATATCCTAACAACCAAAAAAGTTTTCCATATCTAATATTTAGCTCTTCTACTTTCTTTTTCACATGTTCCTTCCATTTTAGTTTAGCATCCAGGTTCATACCCAGATACTTAGCTGTGTTAGAATAAGAATAAGACAAAAAGTAACAACAAAAATCTCCCCAGTTATCTAGACGCCACCGCCGGAGTTTTCCTGAAGCATAAGCAACTGAGCTTCTAACAACTACACCAAATCTTTTTCTCTCTTTATGTATCTATCGTTTCTAACCCTCGCACTATATAAAAACATGTTGAGGGTATTCATAACCCCTTGAGTGTGCGAAAATTATAAAAAAAAAAACCCTTCGGGTATAGTGCAAATAGAAGAGGCGACATCAAGCACTCCCGCTTTACTCCTCTGTGCAGAAACTATCTGAAATCTCTTCACCTATCCATATCAGGGACTTTATATTTTCATAGACCTTTTCTGGAAAGGCTTGGTAGAAATACCCTTCTTCTTCCTTTTATCAGCGAGGTTATGATCCGAAAATAAGGGACCATAACCCTCCCACTTCACCGCATTTCTACTGATCCGCCTGTGGGGTTCGCCTAGAAATACCCATTAAATGCAAAATGTATAGCAGGAGTTATCTTTGTACTTTTAAAAAAAAAGGATTAATAAATGCCTGTGCTTCTCTAAGCTTCTCGCAACCACCCGTGCTGTGTGCGTTATATTTGTTTACATGAATGGAATGGACCTACAATTTAGTGCCGTATCCGAAGGGTAATTTGCTTTTTAGAAGCTTTCTCGTGACAACAATACTATCGGAAATTTGTCAGACATTCACGAGATTCGAACATGGAACCTCACGCGACGTGGTCCGACACACTAACCACTTGCGCCACGGTGCCTTATTAAATCAACGAGAAAGGCATACACTTTTTTTTCCTGTAATTTTAAGTTCACAATAGAAGGACGAATGTATACGTTCTCCACGGTAGAATATCTTCTTCTAAATCCCGTTTAGTACTCATTAAGTTTTCCGTGTTTTTCGACCCATAACGACAATATTTCGCTGATAGTCCCCATGCATAAAAGATATTTCTCCATAATTCACCGGTAAGTTTGCACATCCCTTTTTATATATTGGGAAAACCACACTGGTTTCAAAAGCCTTTCATTATATATTATGTTGTATGTCTTAGCGATTTCTTTTTAGTATTTTATAGCAGTGCATTCTGGAAAAATTCAGAAGGTATTCTATCTATACCCGGTGCCTTGTTAGTTTTTGCATTACGTAAGATGTGCAGTATGGTGTGCCATTACCTAGAGAAAATTGTTGGGTCGTACTTCTTCAAAAGGAAGACGAAAGTGCAGTCATCAGTCATCAGCGGTATCAGTTCATGATTGAACATTTTTACGTCCTTCTGTTGAAAACAGAGAGGGTTGAGATGTGGTTTCAGAAGGATGGAACCGCTCATACTTCCAGAGCCACAATACCAATTATAAACCAAATTTTTGGGGAGCAAATAGTTTCCAAAAATTCGTAAATAAATTGGCCAACGTGCTCGCCAGATTTGACAGCCGCCGACTTTTTGGAGTTATGTAGAAAAACGCTTGTACAGGGTGGGCCAACTACAAGTTTCTTTTTAAAAATGTAATAAAATGAACAAAATGAAATTTTTTTCCATATATTATGGCTTTATTAGTAAGAGCAAACATTCCCATTAACTATGGAATACAACGTCGTTCAAGTGGCTGCCTCGACTGGCCTTGCAGTAGCGCATTCTACCACTCCAATTTTCCAAGACCTTGTTGATGGTTTCGGGCTGTAGCTCACGGATTGCTTGGATAATATTGGCCTTAAGTACTTGAATCGTTTCCGGATTGTTGGCATAACATCGGTCCTTCACGGTTCCCCACAAAAAAAAGAGACCGATTGCGGCATGGGCTATGTGGCATGGCGCGCTATCCTGCATGAACCAGAGATCGTCCAAATCCATGTCTTCAATTTCAATAAAAAAAAAAACAGTCGTTAACATGGCTCTGTAATGCCCACCGTTGACCGAAAAGTTGTTCCCAGCCTCATTTTCGAAGAAAATTGGTCCAATGATGCCACCACTCCACAATCCGCACCAAACTGTCACTCTCTGTGGATGCATTGGCTTCTCGACAATAACGTGCGGGTTTTCCGAGCCCCAGATGCGGCAATTTTATTTGTTAACGTAGCCGCCGAGATGAAAATGTGCCTCGTCAGAAAAGATGATTTTTCGCCCAAAATCGTTGTCCAATTCGAGCTGCTCTAAGGTCCAAACTGCGAAGCGATAACGAAGCGGATGTTCGTGCGCTTTCAATTGCTGAATCAATTGGACCTTGTAAGCGAATAATCCCAGATTTTGTGCAGAATTCTCCTCAGGCTAGTGCGTGAAATGTTGAGCTGTTGAGATCGATGACGAGTTGATGTTCGTGAGTTGAGTCTCACACTCTCGGCTACAGCAGCCACATTCTCGTCTGTGCGCACCGTACGACGACGGGGACCATGAATGTTGTCCACTAGCATACCAGTCTCACGAAGTTTTTGCACAAGCTTGCGTACAGCAGGCGCGGTGGGTGCTTCATTTCGGCCAAAACTTCTTTTCAAAAACGCACTGTTTGGGCTACACAGCACTCACTTTGGAAATAAGTTTTCAATATTTCCCAATGTTGTGACTCATTTCGTTCTGCGGAGGTATGATACTGACTTTCTGTCAAGATTTCGAGTGGGAAACAGCTGTCAGTCTCAAAATAACCTATGATTTAAAAAGAAAACACTAGATGGCCCACCCGTTATATGAGCGAGGCCGAGACAATCCCCGAACTCAGGGCCAACATTGACGCAGAAATTCGAACGCTTCAACCAAAAACGATGAAAAATATTATGGAAAATGCTCTAAACCGTACCCATACTTGCGAAGCTGTAAATGGCAGTTCCTTAAAAAAAAAAGTCAATTTTGTATACTCGTAATTTATAAAAAAAAAAGGTATTGAGTTTTTAAACCTGACTTATCATCCACACTCTATTACCTGCAACTCTTTTAAAACTTCAGTAAAATTTTCGACATTTTTAGCTTCTTCCCGTTTCCCGTGTGCGAAAGGTAGCATCACTACGAAATTATAACAGAGGTATATGTACAGACGTGTGCTCTTTCTGCTGCAAATTTGATATTCAGAGCGAAGTCTTTAATCATATATATGATGGAATCATTCATTAAAGGATCAACAAGTCTAGGTTTGTTGCAACGAAATCTGCAATTCATAATAGCTCACGTTCTTTAATATAAATATAAGACTGCATTCTGTAATTAAAAGCAATTTTGTTCATGTGCTCCAGAGTGCAATTTCAAATTCCAAATTGAAGAGAGTGATATTAAGAGCTCTACTTGTCAGAAACATCATCCACTCACTACAAACCACTCGACGACAATGACGACTCCATCAAGCTGTACAATTCCCCTCTTCCTTTTCGATACATAGAAATTTAATTAAAGGATCTATACAAATCCTCTGCCCAAAGACGACATTGAATAGCATAATAATCTCAATCAATCATCTCCGAGGAATATTTGCCAATGCACTTGGGTATTGTCCATGTCAATACGAGGCCTTCTTGAGTCAGTATTATGTACATGAAGGACAAATGGGAATTTACAGTAATTATTGCATTGCATTAAACTTGCTTCAATACATAATCAACTTCAATCAATGGCTTCATCTGGTTTCTGATTGCTGGACATCCTTTGTGGAAGGTTTCAATGTAGGATCCATAGAACTATACAGTCGATTAATTGCCTAAGTGTATAACGTGCTATGATGTTTAATTGTCATGGAACACGTCTAGGAAATGTTGGGAAATCAGTAGCCAAGGGCTGACCGCATTTGCTGGTTGCAATAAAAGCCACAAGCGACAACGTTAAAACACAGACATGTGATTTGGCGAATTTAACCTTGGGGATGTGGATGAGAATGTAAGTGACATCATACTGAGGGCTGACCCCACATTTAGAATTTAGTTTTATTAAGGATTTCTTGGAACGTTAAGCAAATGAATGAATTGGGTCAAGGCACGTAATTATTCACAAAAAGAAGTTAATAGTGAGTGGTCTGGCCACTCATTAAGTAAACAGACTTCTTCCAGGCCTTATGGCAGTAAACCTCAGTGTTTATTTCAGTTTTATTGTAAAATGTAATCACATGTGTACCCACATATAAGAGTAGCAATGTTGCTTGAGTGTTTGAAAACCACCCAGGCCTTAATTTCTATGAGTTTCTTCAGTTCACTTTGTAAGATGTCTTATGACAAATAGAGAGAGAGCCCGCACATTTTGTGGGCCCACAAGCCAAATTGTTTTTTCTCATCTTCTAACATAAACTATTACATTTCATTTGTGTAATAAGCTTAACCCCTTTTTCGTTTTCCTTGGCTTCTCGGTAAAGTCTGACAGAGTCATCAATGAAGAGAGCAAAAAAAGAATTGCTCTTGCCATTTGCTTAACTAAGGAGACAATTGATTTGCAAAATCTTCACGTGAACAACTAAGGAGGCTTTATATAGGCTCTTCATTACTCCAGTCCTACTTTCCGGCACAGAAGGATGAGCTTTATACCAGCGAAGTGAACCCTTCTTTGTTCCTTAAAAAACAAAAGAAAAAAGGTCTTTAAGTGTTGCCGGTCCCGTTTATGTATCTAAAATTAATTTAAGACTCTACGGGTCATACAGCGACATTGACCTATTCAAAAAGACTCCCATCCAGGAACTAAAATGGCTCGGATACATTGAACATGTGTACACCAGTGCACCAGCCCTAAGTGCCTTTGAATCCAACCCGTAAGAAAAACACAGTAGAAGAATATCTCACGACTAATTGGAAAGGGATCCCAACCCTGTTAAAATGGAGGCAGGTTGTGAAAATTCGAGCTGCAAAGAAGAGGTCTGTCGGTTGAGGTCCAGGTCCACCTCGGACCTTAAGTGAGTACGAAAGTTCTATCAAACTGGAACTGTATCTATATCTATCGGTACTAATTCCCAGTTAGCTTAGCATCCAGATCAGCTAAGTGAGGTTAGGTTAGGTAGATGGGTGCTTTGTGACATAAAGAGTCATTGCTCACTTGTACCAACTTCGAGTTCTTTGTGCCCAAATTATTTAACCCTGAAAACGCTGTAAGGATAGTCCGCTGTTGGAATCACCCAGATAGTGATATGAATCTCAGGAGGTCCATCAGCTCTACATTGCCTAAGTCCTCCAGCTCCGAGAAGAAGTAACTACCAAGAGTCCTCATTTTTCTGATGAAAAGGTCAGGAAAATCAAACAGGAGGTGACGAATAGATTCAATTTCTTCTTCGTCCCAGCAACTTCAACAATAGTCATTCCGCATGGATGCCAATGGCACAATGACCGGTAATTATGCCAGAAATGGCCCGTGCGTTATAACCACTAAGTTTTACCAGAAAGGTTGATCTCTTCTTGCTGAAGGCCGACCATTGCGCCCTGACCGTGGCACATGTTTCCAGATGAACCCAGAACTGCCGGTTCGTAATCAAGTGAGACGGAGTGTAAGTTTGGTTGATTGCTATATAGCAGCACAGGGGTTGACTTGCTATGTTCCTATTGCTGCTATTGCAGTCGTAGCTAGTTTGTTAGTGTGGTTGATTGGTGTATAGCACCACAGGGGTTATACATGCTAAGTTGCTGTCGCTGCTATTTTTTTTTTTTTTTTTTTTTTTTTATAATTTGCGCGCACTCAAAGGGTTATGTATACCTTTTAACATGTTTACACACATTGCGGGCGTTGGAAAGGATGGATAGAGAGAGAGAGAGAAAGATTTTGGTGTAGTGGTTATTGAAGCTCAGTTGTTTATGCTTCAGCTATTCTCCGGGGGTGGCGTCCAGGTAACTGTGGAGATTATTGTTATTATTGTCATTGCTTCTGATTCACAGTACTTTTTTCACGATAATCGATGTCAAGGGCAAATCATCATCAACAGAACGAACAATTTTGCCAGCCACATGAACAAGCTACTGCCAGTGTTATGCCTTCGCAGTAGTGTTCACAGAAGCTTTTTGCAAATGATCGGACTGACTTTGTATATTTCATGAGAAATAAATAAATGCTTGCTGATATCAGGATTTGAACCATGAACCATTAGCGTGGCAATTGATGATGTTACCACTACACCATTGCCATTGCTATTGCGTTGCAAATAGGATTTCCTGGCGGGAGGGTCATAACTCTGAATGAGCATACATTGCGATTTACCAACAAGTTCCTATGTTGCGCTTTGTTTTCGAAGCAATTTCAAATGTTTGGCTGTTGAGTTTGATTGAATAACCTATATGCGAATCGAGAGTTAGTTGAATTGAAATACATGCACGCAGTAGTTACAGAAAAGTGAAGCTTCATTTTTGTGTTAAATAAATTCTCTGTAAAATTAAAAAACAAATTCTTCAAGATGCCAGTGGCACCAAAAAACAGTGGAAGAAAAATAGCTTTATTTGGAATTTTTTTTAATAGAGGTGGACGAAATATTCGCGAAATGTAATTTGTGCCGGTCGAAATTTTCTTACAGAACCAGTACAATGAATTTAAAGAAGCACATTCTAATTAAGGTTCCTACTGTGTCTTTAGTTTCAGCAAGTTCATCGGAGCCAGATGTGCGCGTAGGTTTTCTTATGAAAGGATATATGTCTGTATGTACATACATAAGTGTGCATAAATATGTACATAGGTAGGAATTTAGGATTTGTAAAATGAATTGGGGCACTATCGCCATAAAATGAAAATTCGTTAATGGAAGACAATTTAATTTTCTCTTAAATAAAATAAATAAATATTTGGCGCAACAGCTCTTTAAGTGCCAGGGCCTAGCTTCTCGCAACCACTCATGTTGTGAGCGTTATATTTTTCACACGAATGGAAGGGACCTACAGTTTAGTGCCGTATCCGAACGGCGATTTGAGAAGCTTTTTCGAGACAACAATACTCTCGGATGATTGTCAGACGCTCGCGAGAGGTGGGACCGTGAAAAAACTTTTTGGTATTTTGTGGGATTCGAACTTGGAACCTCATGCGTAGTGATCCGACACACTAACCACTTACGCCACGGCGCCCACTCTTACTCAGACAAAATTGCCGGATGTGTATACCTATATGACTCCATTACAAATTCGCATTAGCAGTTTACATTCACAGTGAATTAGAAATCGCATTCACAGTTATAACTGCGAATGTAAATTCACGACTTAGCCCATCTCTACTTACGAGTAGTCAGCGCAGATGTAGAAGTGTAGAGATGTGAGTCGTATTCGTGTAATCGCGTATTATATTTGAGTGCAATTTAAATGCGCCAGGCAGGCGAAGCAAGGCGAGCACGGGGTAGTTAGACTTCTATAAAATACTTGTTTAAAACATCCTGGGTGATTGTTTCGGAATTAAAATTTATTCAAAATCGTTAAAATGGAAGATATTGTGAAAATTTGGGTGGTGTTATAGTATTGAAATCAATGTCTTTTTCTCTCATTTCAATTTATTCTTCTTATTTCTTTGCATAAATCACAACTAGCTTGTAATTATAAGTGTATATGTGATCATCCTTATTCGACATTTTCTCGCATAAACAAAATTTCTTACACGAATCGCATATATCCCTTACATACTCTTCTCGTCTGTGGAGCGGTATTCGTTCAACAAATGGATTTACTGATGTCGCGTGGTCTAGAAATGTTTAACAAATACATACATAGAAAAAAAATCTAAAAGAATTATTTTATGGGACTCACCCTTTAGCTTTTCATAACCTTCATATACAACCGGCTTTTGTCGAATTTCTATATGCTGATATATGAATCCCAATTCTACGAAAAGCTTCATATATGTATGCCAAGGATCTGGATTATTTTGTGTGGGAGGTATAAATTGCTCAACATCCTTCATGTACTCACTCCACTTGGGATTTGCGGCTAGGCTCAGGAAAACATCAAACATAGGGGCGGAAGCGATGAAGAGTAAGAGACAGTCGCCGCCAGGGATTAACATGTTGTAGATGTTTTTTAAGGCTTGCCTGAAAGTTAAGAATCCAAGTTATATACATTTTTAATCAATAGGTATAAGTACTTGTATTTACCTTTGATTCTGAATCCAATGCAGGCAGAGAAACGAGGTCACATGATCGAACTGTTCGTGGTACACCAGAGGCATCTTATCTGTCCCAATATCCAGAACTTTAAACTCCACTCTGTCCCTGTTTGTGCAGGTTTCCTTCGAATACTGAATCATTCTCGGAGAAATGTCTACTCCGAAGACTTTTGAATACGTTTTCGGCAGAATTGGGAGAATGAAGTCCATTAGGACATCTCCTGTTCCGCAACCAACATCCATAAGGCTGTCTTTGCCATCCGGACGTAGCTGTAGCACATCAACAAATTCGTTAATTAATTTACTAGCTTCGTTCCGCTGTAAGTTGTTCGCTCGTCTGTACAAGGCTGGCTCATTCATGCTTATTAACACTACAATAAGGTAAACTGTTTACTAAAATGATACTGTTTCGCTGACTTTAAGTGAGAAACATATAAGCTTTGGGAACGCTAGGGCGCTTTATACCCCAGCTGATGCTGTAACCTGTTCCAGTATTTCTATTTGTTCTAGTAGCAGTCGCCTTCCCTCTTGAGATGTTACGAACACAAATGTTCCCATACAATACTATAAGAAGTTGTAATTAATTAAAGAAGATTATTTGAATTAGCCGGAAAAGAAATAAGGTGCACAACGGAGTTGCATGGCTTTGTTCACGAATATGTATAAGCTATCCATTTATAAACTCGAACTAAGTCAAGAAGAATCCGAAGCTTTTGAGAAGCTCTAACATTGCTCGAATAAAAGCCTGTGCAACTACAAAGGCAAGCCAATTCTAAGGGGCGGTAATTTTGTTTGCTTACATAGAACAAACGATAGGGATAACTGTGGAACGGAGCTATCATACTGCCGTCTCCTTATGACAGTTATCTTCACCAAATTTTTATTTTATTTTTGTAACCGGAGGGGGAACCTTTCATAGGGACCGCGTTCCAAGTTACATGGTAGTGTCAGATTCTGACTGACTAAACCTTACCTCTGCTAGCTCACACCTCGCCCCGCGGGACCACCGTCGGGTATTACTTCGCGAGGCGGGTTCTCCGCATTACGCGGCCCTCATTGTTCGCGTTTGCAGCACTCTTCTCTGACTCTCCGCCTGTCTGAACTCGATTTGTATTTGGGTTACTAGTGTGCTGACTGCCTCCCAATTTCCCACAGATTTTAGCATCTCCGCTATTGTATATGTAGCATCAAGTGTGATGTTTAATTCCGTTCCCAGTCCCCGTTTTTTCCTCGTGCAACCTTGGGCAGTTAAAAGCAATATGTTCTGAGTCTTCGTCGCATCCAGGACATACTGGGCATTCTGGCGAGTCGTCGAGTCTAAAGCGATGAATTAATTGGCGATACCCACCATGTCCTGATAGAAATGCATCAGTTGGTAGTTTACCTCTCCATGGCTTCTATTTTCCATGATTCTATCTTCGGAATAAGTCTGTATATCCGCCTTCCCTTGTGTGAGGAGTCCCATCTTTGTTGCCACATCCTTATTGATATTGCCCTTTCTTGTCTTCTTAATTCAGTAGAGTTTAGATTTACAATAATTACATCCCGAATTCTCCTTGCTTCATCACCCAGGATACCTATGGGGATCATGCCCGCGGTACGCCACTTCATCCGAGATAGTTTTATAAGCCGATATGGCTCGTAGTGCGGTAAGTCTTTAGACACTATTTATCTGCGGCCGATTCTGCTTAACTTTGAGCGCCTCCGACCAGATTGAAGATGCATAGAGCATTGTTGAACTCACAGCTCTAGAAAGGAGTGAAATCGCCGTGTACACATTTGATGCCTTCTTTTAAATGTAGGTACTCCATATGTTTACCGAAGTTAAGTCGGTCGTCTAACATAACACCGAGGTACTTGATGCAGCTTTTGGATTGTACCGTGTAGCTTCTCAACTTAACTTTGATGGTCTCTCTAATAAGAACTACCTCCGCTTTGTGTTCTGCCAAAACTAAACTCCTTGACTCCAACCATTGTTTGACAGAATTGGTGGTTTCATTTGCGTTCAGTTCTAGTCCGTCTAAATATTTCGCTGCTTTGCTCCTTTGAATGCGTCTTTTACATCAAGTGTAATCACTCCGCAATATTGTTTACGTCCCCACCTTCAGCTAGAACCTTGTTTCGTTTGCTTGACCACCTTACCAAAAGCATCTATTTATCGCGCTTTACGAAATCTTTATTGTTAATCCAAAAGACCTTCTTCTGATTCAGTGACCAAGAGTAATCTATCGAATATAAGGCGTTCAAGTTTCCCATTGTGTCAAGCAAACAGATTGGACGATAATACGATGGATCGCCGGGACTTTTTCCTGCTTTCGGTAGTAAAACTAGCCTCTAAGGCAACCATTTCCGGCATAGCTGCATTGTTCTGACGAATATTGCAAGGTTACACAATCCTTTTGCAGGCGTTCAATATTCCATCTACTGTGACTTGCGGTACCGTTGATTTTTCAAAATTGTGCTACATTTCCCATAATGTGGTTTGCGGGAACAATGTTGTGACAATTTTCTTTAGCAGCTCCGGGTATTTCTCTTGTGGCATCTTGTTACCCTTGATTTTTGCCATTACCATTCTGTAGGCCAAACCCCATAGCGTTCTATCCACTTCCTCGCATAAGGACTTGAAACATGCTCTCTAACTTCTTCTGATTTCGTCGCGAACTTCTTTTCTCAGTCGTTTATATTCTTCTTTTTATTTTCGTAGATTGGTCTTCCGAACGACCGCTGGCTTTTCCTTCCGACTCAAAAACACATTGCTCTGAGTTCTACGGTTGTTTCACCAAAACACTGGATTTATTCTATTTGGCCGTATTTGTTTCGGCATTGAAGCTTCGCACGCATCTTTGGCGTAGTTACTTAAGCGTAGTACAGCATCATCTGGAAGTCTTTCGCAAAGGAGTTCTACATCGAACCATCTTTCAGCCAATCCACATCCGATACTTCTATACTTGTTGGGATTAGGATTAACCACCCTTTTTGATGATATCTCATAGATGACTGCTCGGTGGTATAATCTAGTACACCATCATAAATAGGCTAACGCTTAAAAATTGCTGCCTACTTATACAAATTTACTTTACAATTCCGTCATCGATTCGCAAAACATATAGACGACTTCGTGATTTTTATGGCTCATATGATCGTCTATCTGAGCAAGCCATCATACAGTGTTACGCCCCAACGAATGATTCGTCTGAGGACGAAAAGGAGAACTTATACAATATATTAAGCGCCGCGCCGTCTTCAACACAACCCCAAATGGAGACACTATCATAGTGATGGGGGATTTGAATGCCAAGGTAGGCAACGGCAACGAAGGGCTCAAATATGTAATCGGGAAGCATGGACTAGGCAACCGCAATGATAACGGTGAAAGGTTTGTGGATTTCCACAATACCAAACGCCTTGTGATAGGTGGCACCATGTTTAAGCACAAGACCTGCCACAAAGTTAGCTGGGTTTCCAACGACAGGCAAGCAACCAACCAAATTGATCATTTTGCCATCAGCCGCCGCTTTAGAAGTAGTCCACTGGATGTCCGAAACAGGCGAGGGGCAGATGTGGGGATAATACGAGATCACCATCTAATGATAGCTACTCTCCAACTACGCACTGCTGCAGTTCGAAGATCCCACGACAACACAAGAGTGCCCAGGTTCAACATCGATAGACTTAGTAATCCCTCAGTGCGCCAACAATTTTGGAAGGTGTGGAAGCAATCAGCAGCTCACTGCCCGCAACCATCCAAGACCATTGGTGTGCTGTGAAAAATGTTTTTACATCTGATGCTGAAAGAATTGTCGGTCGATCGCAGGGAAGACATAGGGCGTGGCTTTCCGAGGATACCTGGAGACGGATTGACGAACGAAAACAGCTGAAAGCTCGCGTTGCAGCTATTCCAGCAGCAAGGAGAAGCGAACTAGAGTCTCTAAATCGCATGAAGATGAGAGAAAATCAGCATAGCGTGCGACATGACAGACGCAACTACATCTACGCGCTTGCTACAGAAGCAGAAGAAGCTGCATGAATCACCAAAGAGCTGACAGGTGGTCGCAGCTCCAGCCATTACCCAGTGAAAAGCCTAGACGGCTCCTTGCTCATTTCGGATGAGGACCAGCTCAAGAAATGGAAAGAGTATTTTGCTACGGTTTCGAACCGCGTATTCGCTAGCGATATGCTCCCAAATCAGACTGAGATGCCCGAGGTGAGAAGTTCCCGAATACCCACCACGACTCTCAGTAAAGATGAGATCACTACCGCAATCAAAGCACTCATAACCAACAAGGCGGTGGGACTTGACGGTATTCCAGCAGAGCTCTTACGAGCAGCGCCAACAATATCGGCTGAGTTTCTGCTTCCACTTATAGAGAGAGCTTGGGAAGCTGAAAGCTTTCCTAACGAGTGGAAAAATGGAATGATCGTCAATCTTCCTAAGAAAGGAAACTTAATGTAGTGCGGAAACTAGAGGGGTATCTGCGTGCTACCTGCTGTAGCTAAGATAATAGCTAAAATCATCCTCGAGTCAATCAAACAACATCTCGAAGACACACTCGATGCCGAACAAGCAGGTTTCCGCTCTGGATCCACCTGTGTTGACCACATTAACACCCTGCGGATTATCATCGAACAGTGCGTTGAATATCGATTGCCACTTCACCTGCTGTTCATCGATTTTGAGAAGGCGTTCGATAGTGTCAACAGGGAGTTTATTTGGCGTGCCTTACGCAGGAGATGTATTCCCGATAAACTAATTGCTATTATCAAAGCTACATATGAAGGCTCCAAATGTCACGTTCAGCACAGAGAAAGGTTGTCTGAGGAATTTGAAATACAAAGTGGGGTAAGACAAGGCTGTATTCTTTCACCGATATTGTTCCTATTGGTGATTAGCGATGTGCCTTGTGCAGCTTTATCGAAGGGAATCGGAGGAATTCGATGGACTCTTACATCTCTACTGAAACATCTTGACTACGCTGACGATGTATGCTTACTCTCCCACAGAATTATGGACCTCCACCGAACGCCAGCAGATGTGGAGAGGGAGGCAGGCGTCGTCGGGCTGAAAATTAATACGACAAAAACTAAAATTATCAGCCTTGGAACAAACTCATCGGCTCAAATATACATTGCTGGACAACCGGTAGAGAGAGTAGAGGATTTCCAGTATCTTGGGAGTATTGTCTTGACCGATGGTGGAACCGAACTGGATACAGCCAACAGGATCGCCAAAGCAAAGTCCGCATTCGAGATGTTGTCCAAAATATGGCGAAGTTAACACAGTCAATTGTGCGGATTCAGCACACGCGCCAATCCAAATAAATTGTTCGCTTAGGTTAGATCATTGACCCGTGTGCATGCGCCGGTTCGAATGAATAACTTATGCAAGCTAAGGTATTGTTTCGGCTGCATGTGTCGCTTTCGGAATTGCACTGTTAGCAATAAGTAGCTATAAGTAGTAGTTAAGAAAAATTTGTATTTAGATTTTAAGTTTGGCATTCAATAAAGAGACATACGTCTCCTGAAAAAATATTTTGTTATTCTTTATCGACATAAAGTCGCTTACTGCGACGCAATGCAATCAGTTTGAACAAAAAGATAAGACTGTTCCGCTCCAACGTTGAATCCGTGCTGTTATATGGTTGCAGCACGTGGGGAGTGACCACTACCATCACCAGAAAGCTGCAAACGTTCGTTAATAGGTGCCTGCGCAATATCTTAAAGATTTTCTGGCCCAATCGTATCTCTTACGAACACCTTTACGAGAGAACGGGTCAGGAACCAATAGGCACAACCATCCAATGGCGGAAGTGGCAGTGGATTGGACACACGTTTCGAAAGGTTGACAGTTCCATAGCGAACCATGCTATGCAAGGGAACCCTTTAACTCAGGATGGCAGTCGGGCTCAGAGCATTCGAGAAGGAGGCACGGCAGTTGGGAAAATGTTGGGGAGAACTCAGACACATTGCCAGAAACCATACACGATGACGCGTAGGCGTAGTAGACGCCCTAGGACCCACAAGGGGATACAGGACATAAGTAAGTAAGTGAGCAAGCCATCTGTCGAAGTGTAGAGAAATTTCTTGCAACATACTCTCTTAATGGTGCAATAACTCCAACGCGTCTAAGGAATGTGTGTCGCATGTGTAAACGAAAATTTTTAGAAAGATCCAAATCTATCGACTTGTCGTCAGTCGCGATAAATGTAGCTTTATTCGTCCCCTAAATGGAAAATTTTGCGTCAAGTTCTTGGCCTACACCCGTATAAGATCCAGCTCCTACAGGAATTTAGCCACGAGACCATAATTTCGGCTCAAGAGCTGACAAAATTGTATTCAGCGATTTTTAATTCAAGAAGTGATCCAGGACAGACTCTACAGAACCCCTTTACAATGATAAAAATACACATTTTGGTGCGGTTTGCACCCTAGTAGAATCATCAGATCTTCTTTTTTTCACAAATAGGACCGGAGCTTGAGTTATAGGGATAGTTACCGGAGCATGATCAATAAATATCTCTTTACAAATTTGGGTGGCATTGATCCAGATGTGGTTTCAACAGCGACCGAAACCATAGACTTATTCAAGCCACAATTTGACGAAAAGTTGATTTCGGGAAATGGAACTGTCAATAGGCCACCAAGATCGTGCGATTTCACACCTCTCGATTATTTCCTGTAGTTCTACTTAAAGTCACTGGCTTATGCTGATAAACCAGTAACAATTGACGCATTGGAAGCCACCATTGCTCACAGAAATGACCTGAAATTGCTCAAAATTGTTTTCAAATACATATTAATGCTATGAATTAGTCTTTCGAATTCTAGCCGATAGCCCTGGTAGCTAGTGCTATATACTCTTATATTATTATTGTAATTTAATTACTTAATAATAAAGAAATAGTAATGATAATAATAATCTTTAGAATAAAAGAAGATTTTTAATTAAAAGAAAAACGTAGAAAAAACACCTTCTATACTCTGTATAAAGGGTTTTCCAATAGGGACGGGTACATTTTGACAGTTCATGGCGGCCGTTTGTTTTGTATATTGTCAATTTTCATATTTTTTTTACTTTTCGGACACTAAAGACAAATCACCATGGTGAGTAACAGCGTCGAGCAATACGTACAAATGATAAAAATTTATTATCAAAATGGGTGTTCTTTTGTGGCAACGATGCGCGCGTTGTGCCCATGTTACGGTTTACATGGTCGTCCTTCCCAGTCTACTATTCAACGTTTGGTGGCCAAATTCGAGTCGGCCGGTTCAATCAGCCACCGCCCGTACGTCAACAAAACGCAAGATCTGCTAACATTCTATCCCAGGAGCTTAAGGTCCAATACTTTTGAACGCCTTCACCTCGGTGACTGGACGATCAATTTCAGGTCCGCTTCAGACCCTCAGGCCCGCCTAGAAAGCTGACCGGACACTCAGGCAAAAATACAAATATTTGGCGCAACAGCTCTTTAAAGTGCCAGGGCCTAGCTTCTCGCAACCACTCATGTTGTGTGCGTTATATTTTTCACACGAATGGAAGGGACCTACAGTTTAATGCCGAATCCGAACGGCGATTTGAGAAACTTTTTTCGTGACAACAATACTCTCGGATGTTTGTCAGACGCTCGCGAGAGGTGGGACCGTGAAAAAACTTTTTGGTGTTTTCTGGGATTCGAACTTGGAACCTCATGCGTAGTGATCCGACACACTAACCACTTACGCCACGGCGCCCACAACACACGACACTCAGGCCCGCCTTGAAAATAAAAAAAAATACTTTCAACAGTTTAAACAAGTTTTAGTTAACACAAATTTTCTTCCTAATAGGCGGTGTTGTACTCGTAAGGAATAGGTTATAATTTACGCAGTAGGTACCAACATTTTTTTTTTTAGGCGATGCTAAAATTTCATCGATGGTATATTTATGTTATATGTACCATACGTTAAACAAATAAAATTCCTGCAGCTGAAGTAGACTATTTCACAATTGCCAATATGAGTCTTAAAGATTTATTTGCGAAAGAAGAGGTTTTATTGAAAATTATTAAAACAATAGGAGAGTCAATTGGTGCGCAAGTATATTACATTAAGAATGTCTACCGCACGAGTACAAGAAACACTTTGAAAGACTCGAAAATAGTAGTTTCTTTTATAAACAAAATATGCAAAATAAATGCCTTAAAGCAAACACGTGCGAAAGGCCTAATTCAATTAAAAAAAACATCACTGATAAACTGATAAAACATAAGTTCTTCAAATAGGTACCTCACGTGGCTAGCAAAAAACAAAGCACAAGCATCCGGCTGGTTGGGCGAGAGACGGAATGATTCTAGCCTGGAAAGATGAGGGTATACCTGTTATGCGCATTTTTGATAATAATGATGAAGTATGTATGTAAAATAACCCAATCTCTCTCTCTTTACTGTGATAAGCCGCATACGTTTTTTATGTCTTAACTCAACGGAAACCCGTGCATGAAATATACGCATGCATGCGAGTACACTTATGTTAGACGGTTTAGAAAACAAGAGGCAGGGGTTGATTAAGTAGGATGGAATCTCTTCAATCACTGGGATTCGTAATGGGTCTCCATGTGTAACATAAGGGAGATGTATATAAGGGCACATATCTCTTAACCAAAAATCTAACCTAATTTATCCCAAAATCGAAGAAAAACAAATCGCCCTCGAAAAACTTGGCATTGGACAACAAAGAGGAATCTGTGCAATTAGGGTTATGTTAGGTTAAAGTGGCTGCAAGCTAGAGCCAACTCACTTAGACCAATGATAGGTTCATTGTGATACCAAGTGAATCATGGAAAATTTCCCCATACATACTTGTTGAATCAATTGAAGCTACTGATAAAGCGTAGGGGACTTCTAATATCGGTTTATATCAGACCAACTAGATCGTTATGGAGATGATTCAATAAGAGCGCTGATTTTATGTTTTGAACAAAACACAAACAAAAATTGTTAAGATGTTTTTTTTTTTAATTGTGTTCTTTAGTCTATGGCATTATGCACTCACAATACATAATATCCGACAAATGCCAACCACATCTCCTCTGGTGACACAGGACGGTGGTATCACAAAACTGTCCATGAGTTTTTGGCATAGTTTAGGCTGTATCTAATTTATACGTAAGAACGCGTATGATTTCGTGCCTCAGCTTTGGAATCGTCTTGATCTTATTGGTATAGACCTTACTTTTACCCATAGAAATAAGTCTAAAGTTGCTAAATGTTGCTAATGCTTCCTAAGAATTTCGTTCTTAGTAGGGCCATTGCTCCACGCACTGTGTGACAAGTGGCACCATCTAGAAACCGCATATCATGCAAACCATCCAAGCCATCGATGGCATAATACGCCACACAGTTGTGCGAAAGGCGAAAAAAATCAAAAATTTCAAATTATTTGAAAAACTAAGTGGCTTTGTATTCTGAAAATATATGTATGAGATAATACATTTTGATGGAATGGAGAAATATTTACACTTATGACAACAGTTGCAACACCTTTAAAGTCGCTACATTATGTAACCATTTTTAGTGCATACAGCGAAGCGCCTTGTATTCTAGTAAATATCTGTTCTGTGTCAAGTTGATAATAATTAAAAAATATTAAATACGTTTTACGCATGTCTGAAGGAAACGTTATCATAATTTTTATTTTCTAAATCTTTAAGCAGTTATGGATTTTCTAAGTAAACAATCGAAAAATTAATATTTGCAAAAGCTCAGTAGAGCGGAATTAACGTACTCCACACCCCTCCGTTTTTTTTTATTTGAAAATATTTTTTACACTCTTACCTAAACAACTGTCCCATTTCCAGCTGCGTCAACCTGCGCCCCCGTTTATCAGTTCAATAAAACCGTTGAAAAGTCTGTTCTGCTCAAGCGTGTCATTATATGGAGATCTCACCATACCTCCCACCGAAACTACATGTTTGAATTTTTGTTCATTCGACTCCTTGTTCATAGGAACATTTTTGATCAGCATATGTTTCAAATAGGGATCCGCAGTTAAAATAATATTTTTCGCGAATATGATGTTTTGGCACCACGGTGCGCCATAAAACGTTAACATGTGTCAAAGTTTTAACATGTAACGACAATGTTCACCATTACAGCGTTACAGTAAAGATTATTAAAAAATGAAAGATTACAAAAAATCCATTCCCAAGCTCTCATTTATTCGCACTAGAAATGTGACAATTATATTTGATTTATGATGGAACAAATGATTACATTACTTAGGTGACGCTTCCGTCCAAGGTGGACGTGGGCCTCAACCAACAAACCTCTCCAGCCAGCCCAGTTACGAGCCAGCTACCTCCAGTTGCGCACGCCAAGTTGGTTGAAGTCCCCCTCCGCGCCACCTACCGCGAGGTCGTCCTCTATTGCGCCGTCCATGTGGGGTAGATACGAAGACTTTTTTGGCTGGAACGTTGGGCTCTATCCGCTCTACATGACCCAGCCATTTTAGTCGCTGTATGTGAACTCTTCTGGCTAAGTCAATGTTCTTATACCGGCTGTATAATTTGGCATTGTATCTTCTCCTTCACTCACCGTCTATGTAAACGGGACCAAGGATCACTGGAAGAACATTTCCTCTCAAAGTACATGCCTCTGCGCTATATAGCAGGACTGAGGTGATTAGTGTCTTATGCAGATTTACCTTAGTAGTTCGAGATAGGGTTTTGTTACTCAATTGCCTTCTTAGCCTATAGAAATAGCGATTCTTCTTCTTCTTTTTTTTTTTTTATCAGTAAGGTTATGATCCGAAAACAAGGGATCATAACCCTCCCACTTCACCGCATTTCTACTGATCCGCCAGTGGGGTTCGCGTATTTGACCTCAGAAAATATCGGCAGGCCTGCCGATTTTGGATCACTCGGTTACTGAGGCCAATGAAATACCGATGTCGTCGCATTTGTCTGATCCAGGCATTTATAGGCCTGCCTTCCTATATCGCAATGTCTTTGGAACGTGGATTGATATTGCCTTTTTAACCGGGTTCAAATGATCTATTCTTTGAATGTGGCAATACCAACTGTGCCGGTCACGCTCTATTTTTTGTACGATGGTTTCCTAAATGTGAAAGCTTCCACGGATCTTCGGACTTCTTATTCGATCAAGCTTTGTCACTCCTGCTGTCATGCGAAGCATCTTCATCTCAGCTGCCGTTAATTTACTCTCATACGTTTTGTACATCGTCCAACATTGTGAACCGTATGTGAGCACTGGACGCACAACTGCGGTGTAGAGCCTTACTTTCAACTTAGGTGGCATTTTTCAGTCGCAGAAGATAGCGGAATTTTCTCGCCACTTTATCCACCCTACGCTTACGCGATGATTGATGTTGTCATGACAGGTTGCTTTGCCATTGACCATAGATCCCAGATATTTGAACTTTTCGCACTTGGGAAGCACTGTTCTATTCAAATAAATGTCTGGAATAGGCCTGAGTGGATCAGAGAACGGGCAGCACAAGTACTCTGTCTTTTTTGAACAAATGCGATACCCATTTCCCTCCAGAGCGTCCACCCACACATCAAGTGCTCATTGCAGGGATGTAGGATCCTCACTTATGACGGCTCCATCATCAGCAAAGAATAACTGATGTACCTTGGGGTCCATCACTTTACCTTCAAGCAGATAATCAAGGCAGATAGCAAAGGACTTAAAACGCTTCCCTGGTGCACCCCGACCTTGATTGGGAACTCTTCGGTTACTCCAGCGGGGCATCTTACTCTTGTCTTTGCTCCCTCGTACATGTCCATGATCATCTGTACATAGGTTTCTGGAACCCCTCGATGTCTTAGCGCCACCCATATCAGATCTCGTGGTTGTCTGTCATAGAAATAGCGATTAGCAAGAGTAATTCTTCGTGTGATCTCCTCACTGGTGTCATTTGCGGAGTTCACCATTGAGCCTTGGTAGACCAAATCCTTTAATACCTCAAAATTATATATTTCTATTCTGGCGTTCTGTCAGACAGTAAATATTTTGTTTTGCTTTCATTGACCGCTAACCCATCTTTGCTGTCTCGATCTCAATATTCGCGAATGCCCCACTGACGGCCCGCTGAGTTCTTCCGACTATGTCAATGTCATCGGCGTAAGCGATTTGTTGTACAGACTTGTACAATTCTCTCAAGTATTATGTTAAAGAGATAGAATGATAGCGCGTCACCTTGTCTAAAACCTTTCCTGACATCAAACCGTTCGGTGGTGTTCTTTCTGACTTTGATAAGGCACCGAAAGTTCTTTATTGTCATTCTGCTCAAACGGACGAGCTTGACAGGGATGCCATGACTAGACATTGCTCTGTATAACTCGTCTCTATACACGCTATACAGGCAACTTTGAAATCGATGAAAAGATGATGGGTATCGATTTTATATTCATGGGTTTTTCCCAAGATCTGCGGTATTGTTAATAGTAGACTTTCCGGTCCTGAAACCGCACTGATAAGGACCTATCAGGTTGTTGACGATCGGTTATAGGCATTCCCATAGCACGGCAGACAAGATCTTATATGCGATGTTGAGAAGACTCACATGCACCTCTGTTGATGTCGCAGTTCGGAGGGTCTCCTGTCTTCACGATCGGGCAAACGATGATTAAATTACAAAAATAAAAATGTACAATCAGTAATTTAAAATAATTAATACAAATTTAACAATTACGCTGACTCGATGGCAGCGGTGCGTGCGGCATTCAGATCGGCGCGTGTGCTGACTTCATGATTCGATTCCTACATGGCCGTTAACTTTGCCGACATAAATTTTGCAGAATTGAGAATGTCGACGGTCGGGCTTCACTTTCTTCCACAATAGCAATAATTTCAGTAGAGTGACCAGGACGGCGACGTGCGGGTGTTTTCACGTTTTGCACCGAGCCAGATTTTCATTTTTGTTCGTTCTTTTTGCAGAACGACCATTTACACAAAACTCTTGGATCACTTTCACACGTTTTTCAGCTGTATATCGCTTCATGACTAAATTGGGCACACGAAGCTATCGCGGGACAAAGATGGCTAGGGGGGAGCAAGCAGCATTGCGCCGTCGTCAAAAACGCATTCAACTCAGCCAACTGGAGCTGCATAGTTAGAGTGCTAAGCAACCTGAATATACCTAACTACCTACTGAGAATAATAGGCAGCTACTTCAGTGAGAGAACGCTTCATTATCACAAGGAAGAGGGGCCTAAGACGTGCACAATTACGCGAGGAGTCTCCCAAGGCTCAGTATACTAGGTCCAGCCCTGTAGAATATAATATATGATGGCATACTAAAAACGCCAATGCCGAGCGGAATAGAAATTATCAGCTACGCTGATGACATCGCAGTAATCGTCATAGCAAGAACACCAGAACAAGTGTCCGAAAACTGCAACCAATTAATGAGGAACGTGAGGGCATGGCTGCAGGCATCAGGTCTGGAACTGGCAGATCACAAGACAGAAGCAGTGCTAATAAGTAGCAGAACAAAGGTAGAACACCTAACTATACAGGTCGGTGAGCAAACCATCGAGTCGCATCCACACCTCAAGTACCTTAACTGGCTGCCAAGTGACTCCGAGAGGACTTATAAAATTAATGCTGACGACGAACGAAGCCTGGAACACAGAGAACGGAATCATCACCGACATGATGCAACAACTACGTCTGGAGGAACGAGCAGCAGCGAGAAATGAGGATCCTACAAACACTCGAAGGTAAACAAAGTTACACAAATGCCCACATATGCAATGTAACTCAAGTGACATGTTAAAGACACACAATGACAAGTGAACTCACGCAGTAACAGAAATTGGAATGTGCAAATTGAGCTGCTGCAAAGCAGCAGAAGCATAAGAAGCAGCAATGGCTCATGCGTGATGAATAGCAGGACATGCTAACCAGCCCCGCGAAGTAATACCTAACGGCAGTCCCGCGGGGAAAGTGATAGAAGTGAGCAGGGCGTTTATTAGTACGTAGGCGCATTCCTGGCATCGATTATTCGGGTTTCCGAATCGTGCATGCTAATAGCCCGGGCTACTAGTGTCTTTAGAAGATTACCACAAGAAAAAAAAAATAAACATTCCTGGGAGTGCTGCTGGACCACAGGCTAAACTTTAAAGAGGGCCTAATGTACGCAGGCGAAAGAGTCTCCACGGCAGTAGCGGCACTGTCAAGATTAATGCCAAACGTTGGAGGACCCAGGCAGCCAATTAGAAATCTGCTAGCAACGGTATGCAAGTCGATCCTTATGTACGCGTCTCTTATATGGGCACAAGCGACGTACTGGATAACGTACATGAGACGGATGAACTCGACCCATAGAATCGCATCGTTAAGAGTACGAGTATGTTGTGCTTTTCGGATGATGTCCGCCGAGGCAATTAGCGTAATCTCCGGTCGAATGCCAATCGATTTGGAAATAAAAAAATCCGCAGCAGCTAGCGAGGCTATACAAACAGAATGGTAACAGAGATGGAACATCACAACCAAAGGGAGATGGACCCATATGCTGATCCCCAACGTAGAGCAATGGATCAGCACAAAACATGGAGAAGTAAGAAGAGGAAAGAGGCGTTCTCTCAGAATGCCAGTTTGGGTTCCGAAAAGCCCGGCCCACAGTAGACGTTATAAAAATCTTGGTAGATATCCCTGCTGCTGCCATTGAAGAAGGAAGATGACAGTGGGGGACAAAGGAGTATTGTGCCGTAGTTGCACTTGGCACAATAGATCTTATAGGTGGCGGTGCGTACAAGGCCCTAGTAAAGTAAAGTACACGTGGCATCAAAAATAGTTTTAATTCGCAAGTTGGTCATGTCTAATGGACTCTCTTGAATGAATGAATACCCCAAGCTATAATTCAGGGTAGTATCAAGATACTTTAGGAATGCGAGGCAGAGGTATATAAGCGATGAAGGCACCAATTACTATAATGTGCCGGCAGGCCTTCCACAAGGTTCAATATTAGGTCTCCCTCTATGGAACATCACAAATGACAACGTGCTCAGGTTGCCAATGCCATCAAGAACGAAAGTCATATACTTGGCGGACGACATCGCTGTTGTGACCATTGCAAACACATTCACAGGTGCCAACGTCCGCACTGTGTAAAAACATGTTAAGGGTATTCATAACCCCTTGAGTGCGCGCAAGTTATATAAAAAGAAATCAACAAATGAAGCAATCTCAAAAATGAAAACCTGGTTGGAGACAACAGGCTTGGATTTAGTGAAGCAGGAGACGGAGGCAGTTTTAATCACCAGCAGAAAAGCAGTAGAATATATGAACGTGCAGGTAGGAGACCAAGTGATTAAATCTAAACAGCCAATCAAATACCCAGTGTCAGAAGAAGCGGCATATGTCGTTGCTGGGATGGCAACCATCGATATCCCGGCCGACGAAATGAATCGAGTGTATAACATGAAACTCGCGAATCGGCAGCATGGAGGAGCTATTAAAGCAGAAGGAAGGATGCTATCGATGACAAAATGGCAAAACGAATTTGGAGATGCCACAACAGGAAGATAAACAGACAAACTCATCCCCAACATGGAAATTTTCGCGAGAAGGAAATAAGGAAAGGTGAAATATAACATCATACAATTCCTAACTGGTCTTGGAGGATACAGAAAGTACCTGCACAGATTCGGGTACGACAGCTCACACTTTTGCCCGTGCTATAATAACCAGGAAGGAGACGCGGAACACGGTTCTTAAATTTTGAACTAGGAAGGTCAAGTGTAAATATTATTTATATCGGAAAATATTTTTCTTAAGAAATTATAAGAAGTTACGTTCAGTTACACAATCAATTTCCTTACCACTTTTGGAAGTTAATCTTATCAGTTAAGCTTCCATTTTACAATGTTACGCACATTTTAATAGGAAACATAAGGGATTGTAAATTGTGTCTAAGCTTATGCGCCCTAGGCATGTTAACAATCTATATCTGTAGATTTTTTGTACGGGAATCATCGGTTAACAGAAGTAGGCCAAGTTGCTTTCACATGACTTAATTGATAATGTCCTACAGTCAATCGATACCACGTGCCCCAAAACGATTAACTCCTTCGAGGCCCAACATAATGAGAATCTTTCTTTTCAAAAACTCAAATTTCAGCACCGTTGAGCCAAAAAGTTCTGTTAAAAGTATTTGACAAGTACTCCATCATTTTAAATCCTTCATTCTCTGCACGTCCCCATGGAATCAACCAGCAAATAAATTCAAATTGATTGCTTCCTCTCAATATTCCCCATCCTCTTGAGCACTCCAATGTCCTTTCTTTTGTATTAACGCACAACAATTTAACTTGCTTCCATTGTGACGCCATTGTTACAATAAAAGAAAAGAGACAAAAAAAATCAGTCCTCGCACAAAGTCCTTTTTATCCTTGGAACGTGACCCAAGACATTAATCATTTTCGCTTCAAATAATTTTGTAAATAAATAAAAGGGACCATCCTCCTTTTTGATATCAAAGTACGGCCATTCAGTACGTGTCCCTATGAATCAACTCATAACCCTTCCCCGCCCAATACAGATTCCCAGTTCACCCCTTAATAAGGATAAACAGTCTGTCAACTGCAGCATGCCAAGGGGATTCCCCCACCCCAAAATCATGAGGCGACATCCTGTGAGTGGGTCCCCTGCGATAGTTGCCATAAGATGTGATCCTAATATTGTCCCTAAAAGCACTTTAACTGCACACTACAGTGCACCTGCTTGATTTATATTTAGTTAACCAGTTCGTTTTACTATTCTGAGAGTTTATGTTACATCCGAGAGTAGCATTTTAATGGCATTCCTAGTTACACAGCAGAGTGGAAGGTTGGAATCCTTGCATAGAGAGTCGTTGTCATAGAATATTTGATGCGGTCACACAAGGATGTATGGCATGTCCTGGATAGCTCAATTCTTTCGTAGTTTTTGCCTTTTTTGTCATAAAATGTACATCACCTACCGCGTTCATGGTGTCGCTTTAACCCGTATTGGAATTCTTGCTTAAAGGGTTGGCATCCCTCCACGTGTGACAATGGTATTTTTTTCTTCTGAAAGTATTCGTGACGTTCCTGCAAACGTTCGACGGAATCCCTTGATATGCAGACACCCACTCCAAAGTTTTACTCCCGCACTAAAGGACCGTAAAATAAATTTATCGGTTGACACGTTGACATGATGGCAGAGAGTCGACGTTTTGCCTTTTTATAGTCCTTATTTGCTTTTTTTTTCAGTTCGCCTGATGTTATCTTTTGCAGATGACATTGTCGGCAGTAATTGTTTTTGTGAGCATTCAGAGAGGGAGAGATGATCCTTTGAAATGGAATGCCACTGCTACACCCACTCCGGTGAAAGTTCAAACTATTTTTTTATCAATGTGTCGTATGTGGGGAATTTCGAGAATTTCTCGCACTATGAAGATGTCTGAAGTGAAATGCAAGTTGAGGATATTTTTGAAAGTGGCTACGATGAAAGTGGATACACGTGATAGTGTTGATATAAATAGCATATTTAAATATGTGATCAAGTAGAGGGAAGAAAACGAAAATCCAAAAAGCAACTGATGCGAAATGTGAGAAATTGTATAGGTCTTCTTCCAGATTTCAAAAGTTCTTGCTGCAATGAAAATCCTGCCGAGTACTCGAAAGTATTTATAACAAAAAAGGCAATAAGTAGAAAAAGTAGAGAAGGCATCTATTCGCGAGAAGGAGGATTCTGACCGGTCTGACTCAGCCAGTGCTAAAATGCGTCACTATCCGAATTTCCAATGAAGCAAAATATCTAGGAGTGAGTCTAGATAAAAAAAGATTCATTGGTCTAAACACGTCGAGTAGAAAACATCCAAGGCACTCTCAGTTTTCTGGCAGTGTAACAACGCTTTTGGCAGGACATGGGGCTAATCACGGTTGGTGGAAGGTACTCTCGTGTATATATGGTATGTGGTCGCCTTTTGTGCTAAACTCAAAAAAACGGCTTGTCTCGGCTGCACAGGAGCTTTTCCAAATACGCCTGGCTCTGGTCAATCCATCGTCTTAGGCGGGGTGGATTTTGGTATACTCCATACTGGAAATTTGGTGAACTTGCGCGACATTTTTCTTCCGACTCCGGTCTCATGGATATGCCGTCAATGACACCAAAACTTCAGCTGATGCCCAAATTCAGAGTCGACTTTCCTTGTGTTCAGGACTAGCTTCGGCCAGACTCTGAGCCAGGAATGGAATGTAGTCATATTTTTACGGATGGCTCCAAAACCAGACAAGGGTCTGGCAGTGGTGTCTTCGTGGAAGACGACAATATTAGACTTCTTTTTCGTTAGGCAAATACGAGTATGAGTCTGTTTTCGAAGCGGAAACTTATGCAATCCTAATGGGCATGAACTATGTTATAAGGAACAGGTGGAAGGGCCGTAGTAATTGTATCAGTAGTGACAGTTAGGCTGCGCTTAAGGTCTTGCTTAACCCTTAACCACTTCCAAAATAGTTTGTGAAACAAAAAATTCTTTGAACTTGGTCGCAGGGTTGAATTCTCTGTCTCTTATCTGGATTTCAGGTTACACTGGGATCCTGGGGAACGAGATCTCCGATGAGATTGATAGATAAGGCTCAGAAGAAACTTTCTCAGGTCCCGAACCCACGTTGGGTCTCTCTGCTTCCATTGACGATTGGGTCTCTTACGAACACAATTGTGTGTGACATGACTCTCCAGGATGTAGGTTGACTGAACGAATGCTCCCGGGCGTCTGTAAGAAATCAGCGACATTCTTGCTGCCTTTCAGCAGAAAGACTACAGACAACTTATTGGCATCTTGACAGGCCACTTCGCTTTCGCCAAGCATATTAACCGCCTGGGCTTAAGTGACACTACAATCTGCGACGACACCGCGGAACATTATCTATGTGAGTGTCCGGCCTTTGCTCGTATCAGGTGGCATATCCTCGGTGCTGATGTTGTGAGTGCTGGTACTGTAAGCTCCTCATCACTGAAGTGCTTACTTGGCTTCCTTAGAAAGACAAGGAAATTTCAAATAAAAATAAATAAATAAACTATAAGAGAAGATTTTTTGGTATTGACTTTTTGCGTAAGATCAATTCATTTGACTTGTTGCGTAAGATTAATTGCTTTTATGAGTGTTCATGATATTATTGTTTAAACTATCCTAGTCACTTATATGATCTATACTATGCGTGGTATGAAGGTTGACCCGTATCCCGAGACACCCTGGACGACATCTGAACAATAAACACAACTTGGGATCAAGAATATAAATTTACTTAATAAAACAAAGGTTAGCGAAAAGCAGAAGGCTGAAAGGTATACGACTCAACGTGGTTCCGATCTAGCGGTATGAATGAGTCATCATTGATAGAAATTATGCGAGAACCTCTGAAACTCTTGATGAAAAAATTAGCTCCGGGCCATAAGGACATTAGACTTACTACCCTCTTAATAGTGCTAGTTTGCTACTACTATACCCCATAGTAAAAGTCTAAAACAAAAAAGGTACTTACACGTATTAAATCAATGGAAAAGGGTAATGCCGTTTTCCAAAAAAAAAAATGTTGCATTCGCTGTTCATTTTTATTCTGGTATCACGTAACAGGAAAATCAACATTCCTAGCTTCCCACACCCACGGCTTTATTCTAGTTTCTGCACAATTTAAACTCCGTATGTCCTTGCCTCACATTCCATGAAAAACAATGTCCAAACCCAAAAATATTTGGAATTCAAATCAAATTGAAATCAATCAACAAGTGCATTGTTTTATAGTGCCATAAAGAATTCATGGAACGTTGAGACAAAAATGCTTGCACTCAACGCTTATTGAAGTTATAGGCGATTTCAAAAGTTTGATTTTATTTTGTTATCAAAACAATGCAGCCGATGCATTTAGAAACAATAAATATTTGAGGTGTGCTTACTATTACTATTACTTTACTAGGGCCTTGTACAATGTACGCACTGCGACCTATGAGATCTATTGTGCCAGCCCGGTGTTAAGCTGAGAACTTGGTTAAGGCTCTTGATAAACCTCAACAAAACTCCAGGCTTAATGTTCCAAAAGTCAGAGGGACTCAATAAAGCCCTTCCGAGATGGAGAAGTCTTTTTCTTGCGGCCATAGGGCATTCTCAAAGAATATGGTCTGCCGTCTCTTTTTGCTCTCCACATAGCCGGCATTCGTCTGTATCTGCTACTGCTATCTTGTGCAGATGGTGCCTGATGGGGCAATGACCAGTCAAGCAGCCTGTTAAGGTTCTTAGTCTGCTTTCATAAAAGCTCGAGTAGCTTTTTAGCCTTGCAACGGTTGGGATTATTGAACTTCTTTGCCTGTCTTAGGCCCTTGAGTTTGGCCCAGTACTCTACATGACGATCATCTTTCTATTTCTTTATTTTGATGTTTGCGCTACTCCGTGTGACTCCAAAATAGGGTTCAGGACAGACTAGTGGGCGACTAACCCCTCTTCTCGCTAAGTAGTCTGCCCGTTCGTTACCCTCGAGGCCTTCGTGTCCTGGTATCCATTCCACAGTGACGGTGTTTTTCGATGCGAGATCTTCGAGTAGGTTTAGACAGTCTCATACAAGTTTTGATTCTACCCTGTACGATTTCAGAGCCATAAGTGCTACATGGCTGTCCGAGAGCATATAGATATGAGTGCCCTCGACCCTTCTTCGCAGACATTCTCGTACACAGAGCTCGATTGCATGGATTTCCGCCTGAAATATTGTTGGTGATTTCCCAAGCGCTGCCGCGCGTTGGAACCTGGGTCCATAAACCCCTGCACCAGTGCTACCATTTTCCAATTTGGAACCATCTGTGTACCAAGTTTGAGAGTTTGGTAAGACTACAAGTCCTTCATTCCTCCATGTGTGGCGGTCATCTATGACCACAGGTGCTTAGAGGGGAGTTTAGAGGGAAGTTTATACAATTGTGCGCCTTAACAGTATCCTCTTGTGAATTAATTCCTAAAGGGGACCTTTAGGGGCGCGCAAGTTTCAAGACCTGAAGGTGAACTCTTCATTCTTCTCGATCCTCTGCCACAGACTCCAGTTTATCAGGAGAAATCTCCGGACCGACCAAAGTAAAGTTTAGGGCTTGGTCTAATTATCATAGGCATGTCAACGGGTCGCCTTTCCGAGGTGCGGCATTCAGGGCCCGTCTTAAAAGCGATTTGGGGTCATGCGGACTACGTAGCCAAACCTTAGAAATATAGATCGTCCTGGTCTGAGAAGCAAATTCTTTTTGCTTCTCGCAGAGAAAATGTTCCACAGTATCATCGCCCTCTCCGTAAGTGTTGCAGACTGTAGTGTCACTTAAGCCTAGCACATTAAGATGCTTGGCGAACCAAGAATGCCGCTGATTTCTTACAGACTACATTCATTTGGTCAACTTGCATCCTGAAGAGTCATACTAAAAACAATTATGTTCGCGGAAAACCCAATCATTAATGGAAGCCCTAACGTAAGGCGCAGGTAGAACTAACGCAGGTTTGGGTCCTGAGGAAACCTCCTCTGAGCCTTGCCTAGCAATCCCATCGAAAAAAATTCCAATGTGACCTGGGGCCCAGAGAAGGGTCAGAGAATTCAGCCTTGTCCCCGATTCAAAGAGTTTTTACATTCACGAACTATGTTGCAAGTGTTTAATGTGTTGAGCAAGGTTGTCGTCTTCTTTGAAAACACCAGCACCTAACCTTTAACTTGTTTTGGAAATATTTGTGAGTATTCGATTACATTTTATTCCTGGCTTAAACTCTGGTCGAAGACAGTCCTGATGTAGATGCTTAACATTAAATTGCTCGCTAACTCTGGTTTTGCGCATTCGATCTGTGTGAGTTATTCCAGAAACACAACGAAGGAATCAAATTTTGCCAACTTGTATCTACGATCTAATCCTTTGGAACCTTACTCTGATTTCATAACATACACCGAAATAAACACCGAGAACTTAGTTTTGACAGTAAATTCGGCCGTCCTTATAGCAAATCGATCAAGCTCTCCCAAAAGTGGTCCAGCTTGACGAATCCTAAAAGATAACTTAGCATTATTCCTTCCATTACTCGGGAATAAAACCCCGAGGTACTTAAACTTCTTCACTTGCTTTAGTGGGACTACACTAACATGTTGAATACATTGAACAGGCTTTCTACAAATGGTCATCACTTCCTATTTGTTTACGTTAACCTAACTACAAGCATCCGAATTTTTGCTTAGGAGTACCCAAGGATGATCAAAGCATCCGCGGAGAGTATAGAGAACGAATCCTTAAGTCTTCTTATTTGAAATATTCCTAGCCATGGCTGCGCTGTAATATGCAGTCCATGAGAGGTAAAAACGCACCTTTGACAGAGTCCAACACCCACAGGTATTGATTTGCGAGGACACAGCTCCTGTCGTTTGTAAAGACCTTTAACAGGGAACCATCAATCCTATGTCCTGGGGTCTAATCATGTAACTTTTCAGACGATCATCGTTTGAACGATTGCAACGACAAATGGAAAAATAGTGTAGCATAGATTCAAACTACTGCATGGTTTGTGTTCCAAACTGTAAGCAACGCCATCTATTCGCCGAACCTGCGAGCAGCAAATATTCCGACCAAACCTAGTGTGCCAATGTTCCACAATTACCACACAATGTTCCAATTATTCCACGATCATCAATTCATCCCGAAAGACATCCAGCATGTTCTAGAACCTCTTGTGTTTTGTATAAATACATATACCACAACCACCGTCGACGCAGTTGTTAATAAACTGAATACAGCGATTAAAAGAGAGACTCGACCAAGTGGTAAGCGACATTCTGATTGAAAGCAAATCTGTAGACAGTTTAATTTGAAATAAATAAGGAATAAAGTGATTGCATATTGTGTTAAAGTTGATAATTGGTAATTGATAATAAATAAACGGTTGAAATACACGAAAGACAGTTTTATTTAAACGAACCCCAGCAAGAATATTACAATAGCTAACATTTCTTTAATAGACTTGGTTGCGCACTGTTGGCTGCACAACGTCTAAATGCATGTTTAACGATAGCGAAAACCTCTATCGTCTGTAGATTTCATGCATTTAGGCGTTATAGAACCAACAGTGCGCAACCAACTGTGGTAAGAAATGTTAACACCTATAAATGTGCAATAATTTTTTTTCATTCGTCCGTTGCTATTGTTCAAACCCCGAAGTTTGCTCGAGAAACAGATATAGAGAGGTTTGTCATACCCCAAGCCATCTCAAGCAAGAAGCAATATGTGAGTCGCTGGTCGGTAGTGCTTCTGTCAAGACGAAGGGCACATTTTTTCATTCCCTAACCAGAGCTCTGGAACGGGTTCGCAATCCATTAGGGACGTTTTTTTCAAGGAGACTTAATCGATGTATATAGGTATCTACATCTGTAGTTGGCGCAATATCTTTTGTTCCCCTTTTTTAAAAGTTAGACGATCAACAATTGCTTCACTGCATTCCCAACCCACTTTTACAGGCATCATTCTTGACTTGACATACATCATGAAAAGGTAGCACAACACAGTACAAAGCAGCACAGCTGCTTCGGATCAGATGCGAAACGAAGAGTACAGCCTTATGTTGAATAACGTGGAACATGTCCAAAAGTGTTCAGTTTCCCCCCCCCCCCCCCCACACACAATGCACAAATTACTAAAATCCGTGTTTTCTGTGTATTTGAACTGTTTATTTATAAAAAACTATTAACTTTCGTTGTACCTACTTCAAAATAATCGAATCACTTTATTCTTTATTAATCTCAACTTAAACTGTTTCTGCAACTGTTTCTTCACTTTCAATCACCATATTGTTTATTCCAAACACCAATTTGCAAATAATTTATTAACTCTCCCCGTAATCGCATTTGTTCTTCGCTACTTTCACCCTTATCGACTCTCTCTCTGCTGGTGGTTGATGTATTTATATCAAATATGAGAACCTCTAGAACATTTTCGAAAATGCTAGTTGTCACTAGGGGTGAATTGTGGAATGTGAAATGTAGAGCAAACTGCGGTGCATGATGGCAGTTTTGATAGATGGCAGTAGTGTTGCAACACCATGCTCGTTGGTAATACAGTACGGAAACTACTGTTGATGCTACAATAGCCGTATTTTATTATCACTCATGATCCATATGGATCATTGATTTCTATGCAATACAACTACAATACGAGATCTTGCTTTCTATCAAGATCAATTTCGTGATCCAGACATTTTTTTTTTATATTCCTTGGTAGGTTACACAACCACACTACAAGACACAAGGAAAAATATTCGTTGATCCAGATCCGGATCGTTTTATTTTCGTCGTGTGATCTATATGGATCTTGGGTGATAATAAAATACGGCTAATATGTATCAGTAAATCTAAAAAAAAGTCGGGTAAAATCTGATCAAAATTAAATACAATTTTGAAACAAACATTAGTTTCACCAGACGTGTGCTGAGCGGTACACCACGGAGTTCTTCAACAAGAAGAACACTTTTTATCTCCTGTCCATGCTATACACTTCCGTTCGCATTTTCGGTACATTTCAGCTAAATTACTCTACCGCGCGCCGCTAAAGAAGTTCAACATTAAAGGAAATAAAAGCACCTATGACCCAATATGGAAATTCCATTCGTTCAATTGTGAAGCAACGATACACCAGCATTGGGCCCTTGTACCACACAAGGATTTGTCTGGATGGAATTTTTTTTTTTTTTTAAGTGCTTATGTGGGTGGACAGCATGACTAGTTTATAAGTTTATAAATTCGAGTGCACATTCCCTTGAACACTGGTGGTTGTTGTCTCGGAAAATTACCCACGGTTATTGTCCAAGATAGGGAAAATACTTCAATCACATGCTTTCACCATTTCCGGAAATTTTTCCTCAAATAACCGGACTGAGGAATTTATTACCACCGTGATTGAAGTATTGGCTATTCCGGCGAATTCAATAAAAATTCCCATGGTGGATGCCCAATATAAAGTGGAGCGAATGAATTTCTTGCCTAGAGATGTACAAATATAAATCGTTACCCTATTTTATCTTGCGGTAATCAGACACGCGACTGTGGTCATCTTAACTCCTAATTAACAAATTGCTTTTACTTTCCTGAAAGCTTGAATTCGCTAAAAACTATATAACTCACCTGGCCAACATATCGTACTTCATTATGCTGGTAGGACTTTTTGATACATTTTTTTTGCAAACATTCATTTATTTCAAGGTGTTTTTTTTTTTTTTGTTGCATAGGAGGTAGTGGAAAAGCGCTAATGCGCACACGAGACAGTCCCGCTCTGTTTCAAGTAGTGTGAGACTCCTACTCACTAAAAAAAAACACCTTTAACCCCTTTTCAACCTGACCCCATCCACTCCGGAGCCGCTTTAGCATTACTTCAGAGTTGTGTCGTGTTCTTTTCCCCTGGGGACCGGCTTTTTCACATTTTTCTTCTGATGCGGGGTTATAATATCTTGCCGGTAAGGCAAAATCGCATCATCACCTCCACGCGGTGCCCGCTGGATAGCTATCTGATAGTGAACTAACGATGAGCGTATGCTGAGTCTGACGATATATGTGCAGCTGAACACTCAGACCTGCATAAGCACATCTGAGTGAACTTCAGCGCGCATATGTCTAACCGGACGAGGCATCTCTTGTTGACCTGATCGGCTGAAATATGCGTCTCAGAAGTCTAGCAAGAGGTCCTCAGAAGGAGGACGTGCGGCGGACGAATTCTCTCGATGGAATCAACGGTGACGTCTACAGACCAGCGGATACTTACCTATCTACTACTTTGACATATTTGGAGCTGAGGTCTGTAAGGATTTTCAATACTACGTCAGGGTATTGAAAAAGAGATGGTGGCGGATGAACCCTTAATGGGCCAACGGCAGCGCTCATATCCCCGAAGTGGGTTACTGACATCGGTGTATCCGGCCTCTTGTCCTAGGGGTACAAAAAAAAAGGATCTGGCCCTCCAGGTTGGGGTTGTGCCGTCGGGTTAACTTCCCTACCAAGTAAAATACCTTTGGTTACGAAGCAACCAACAGCCTCGGATACGGATGATCTTACTGTTGACGACCCATGCAAACGTAAAAAGGACAACGATCTTCGTGTCTGCACGGGGACCTGCATTGCGATTGATCGGGAAACTACTGACTGCCCAAAACTTGGCTTGGGCCAGTAGCGCAACAATCAAGTTCGTGATGAAGTGCTTACTTTACCTCCTAGTGGTGGTCCCCGGGCAACTATACGTATAAACCCTTATACGTATAGGCCAAAATTGTAAGTGCGGGTTGTCTAGGGCCTTGATTCTAGGCTAGGTAACGTGGGCCAGCAACCTGCGTTACTGAAACCAGCTCGCTACTGAAACCGACACTATGCCTCGGATAAGGACTGATCACATGTTGACGACTTTTGGCTATTGTACCCGGACAAAGATAGGTTTCTGGAATGTAAAGACGCTCCTCGACTCGGGAAGAGAAGGTCCTTACAATGCCAGATTCCTCCAACTGGAAAAGGAATTCATGCGATATAAACTGGACATTTTGGGGGTAAGTGAAGTAAGATGGTTAGAAGCGGGCGAGTACCAGTCTCCAACGCGTAACACTGTACTACTCTATTCTGGAAGACCATCCGGAAGTCCGCGGGAATATGGAGTCGGACTACTGCTAACAACAACAGCACGCAAGGGCCTGATTTCCTGGCAGCCTCATGGTGATAGGATTTTGACGGCCAGATTCCGGACTAGAGTACGACGCGTCACCATCATACAGTGTTACGCCCCAACGAATAGTTCGTCTGAGGACGAAAAGGAGAGCTTCTACAATCTCTTAAGCGCCGTCTTGAACACAACACCAAATGGAGACATTGTCATAGTGATGGGGGATTTGAATGCCAAGGTAGGCAGCGACAACGAAGGGCTCAAGCATGTAATCGGGAAGCATGGACTAGGCAACCGCAATGACAACGGCGAAAGGTTTGTGGATTTCTGCAATGCCAACCGCCTTGTGATAGGTGGCACCATGTTTGAGCACAAGACCTGCCACAAAGTCAGCTGGGTTTCCAATGACAGGCAAGCAACCTCCAACCAAATTGACCATTTTGCTATCAGCCGCCGCTTTAGAAGCAGTCTCCTGGACGTCCGAAACAGACGAGGGGCAGATGTGGGGATAGTACGTGATCACCATCTTATGATAGCTACTCTCCAACTACGCACTGCTGCAGTTCGAAGATCCCACGACAACACAAGAATGCCCAGGTTCAACATCGATAGACTTAGTGATCCCTCAGTGCGCCAACAATTAAGGGAGCACTTTTCGCAAGGTGTGGAAGCAATCAGCAGCTCAATGCCCGCAACCATCCAAGACCATTGGTGTGCTGTGAAAAATGTTTTTACATCTGGTGCTGAAAGAATTGTCGGTCGATCGCAGGGAAGACATAGGGCGTGGCTTTCCGAGGATACCTGGAGACGGATTGACGAACGAAAACAGCTAAAAGCTCGCGTTGCAGCTACCCCAGCAGCAGGGAGAAGCGAGCTAGAGTCCCTATATCGCATGAAGATGAGAGAAGTTCAGCGTAGCGTACGACGTGACAAGCGCAACTACATCAACGCGCTGGCTACAGAAGCAGAAGAAGCTGCACGGAGGTGCGACAGCAGGACTGTCTACAGAATCACGAAAGAGCTGACAGGTCGTCGCAGCTCCAGCCAATACCTAGTGAAAAGCCTAGACGGCTCCTTGCTCATTTCGGATGAGGACCAGCTCAAGAGATGGAAAGAGCATTTTGCTACGGTTTTGAACCGTGTATTCGCTAGCGATATGCTCCCAAATCAGACTGAGATGCCCGAGGTGAGAAGTTCCCGAATACGCACCACGACTCCCAGTAAAGATGAGATCATTACCGCGATCAAGGCACTCAAAACAAACAAGGCGGTAGGACTTGACGGTATTCCAGCAGAGCTCTTACGAGCAACGCCAACAACATCGGCTGAGCTTCTGCTTCCACTTATAGATAGAGCTTGGGAAGCTGAGAGCTTTCCTAACGAGTGGAAAAAGGGAATGATCGTCAAGCTTCCTAAGAAAGGAAATTTAATGGAGTGCGGAAACTGGAGGGGTATCTGCGTGCTGCCTGCTGTAGCTAAGATAATAGCTAAAATCATCCTTGAGCGAATCAAACAACATCTCGAAGACACACTCGATGCCGAACAAGCAGGTTTCCGCTCTGGATCCTCCTGTGCCGACCACATCAACACCCTGCGGATTATCATCGAACAGTGTGTTGAATATCGATCGCCACTGCACCTGCTGTTCATCGATTTTGAGAAGGCGTTCGATAGTGTCAACAGGGAGTTTATTTGGCGTGCCTTACGCAGGAGAGGCATTCCCGATAAACTAATTGCTATTATCAAAGCTACATATGAAGGCTCCAAATGTCACGTTCTGCACAGGGGAAGGTTGTCTGAGGAATTTGAGATCCAAAGTGGGGTAAGACAAGGCTGTATCCTTTCACCAATATTATTCCTATTGGTGATTAGCGATGTGCTTCATGCAGCTTTGTCGACGGGAAACGGAGGAATTCGATGGACTCTTACATCTCAACTGAAGCATCTTGACTACGCAGACGATGTATGCTTACTCTCCCACAGAATTATGGACCTCCACCAAATGACAGCAGATGTGGAGAGGGAGGCAGGTGTCGTCGGGCTGAAAATTAATACGACAAAAACTAAAATCATCAGCCTTGGAACTAACTCATCGGCTCAAATATGCATTGCTGGACAACCGGTAGAGAGAGTAGAGGATTTCCAGTATCTTGGGAGTATTGTCTCGACCGATGGTGGAACCGAACTGGATATAGCCAACAGGATCGCCAAAGCAAAGTCCGCGTTCGGGATGTTGTCCAAAATATGGCGAAGCAATGCAATCAGTTTGAGCACCAAAATAAGACTGTTCCGCTCCAACGTTGAATCCGTGCTGCTATATGGTTGCAGCACGTGGAGAGTGACCACTACTATCACCAGAAAGCTGCAAACGTTCGTTAATAGGTGTCTGCGCAATATCTTAAGGATTTTCTGGCCCAATCGTATCTCTAACGAACACCTTTACGAGAGAACGGGTCAGGAACCAATAGGCACAACTATCCAACGGCGGAAGTGGCAGTGGATTGGTCACACGTTCCGAAAGGGTGACAGCTCCATAGCGAACCATGCTATGCAATGGAACCCTCTAACTCAGGATAGCAGAAGACCTGGCGGTCCGCGGAAAACATGGCGCAGAACAGTCGAGAAGGAGGCACGGCAGTTAGGGAAAAGTTGGGGAGAACTCAGACACATTGCCAGAAACCGTACACGATGGCGCGTAGGCGTAGTAGAGGCCCTAGGACCCACAAGGGGATACAGGACATAAGTAAGTAAGTAAGTAAGTGTCTGCACATGGAACGTTAGGTCCCTCTTCAAACCACGTGCAGCCGAACAACTTGCGGAGGCCCTAGAGTGTCTCAAAGCAGACATTACCGCCATCCAAGAAGTGCGATGGGATGGGCCGGGCAAAAGGAGTATGAAAAACTGCGACATCTACTACGGCGATTGCTACAGACAAAAAGGACAGCGTCTATTCGGGTGCGGATTTGTCATTGGAGACAGACTTAGGCAAGAAGTCTTGAGTTTCCGGCATGTGAACGAGCGCGTCATGACTATCCGTATCAAGGCTAAATTTGCCAACATTAGCCTAATATGCGTTCACGCCCCTCACGAGGAGAAGGACGACGCGACAAAGGATGACTTCTACCAGCTCTTGGACAAGACGTAAGAGCAATGCCCTAGCCACGACGTTAAAATTATCCTAGGCGACTTTAACGCAAAGCTAGGAAGAGAGGAAGTCTTTAGTAGCGTGGTCGGAAAGCACAGCCTGCACGACAACACTTCCGGCAACGGACTCAGGCTAATCGACTTTGCGGCGGGGCGAAACTTTGTTGTAGCTAGTACGCGGTTCCCATGTCTCGATATTCACAAAGGAACATGGCTCTCCTTTGATCGAAAAATCGTCAACCAAATCGATCACATTGCGATCGACGCAAGGCACTCTTCCAGTATTCTGGGTGTCCGGACTTTCAGAGGAGCCAACGTGGACTCGGATCACTACCTAGTTGTAGCCAAGGTACGGATGCGGATATCCACAACGGAGCGAAATCAACGAAATGCTGTGAGGAAATTTGACGTCGAAAAGCTACAATCGCAAGAGACCGCCAGAACCTTTGCCGATCGTGTTTCTTCTAATCTCAATCTTAGTCCTATGCCGCCAGCAGCAAATGCGGAAGATCAGTGGCAGCGTTGCCAAAAAGCCATCAGAGATTTCGCCTCTGATGTACTGGGTTTCTCTCGCCCACCACAACGAAACCCCTGGTTTGATGAGGAATGCCGGCAAGCATATGCAGCAAAACAAGAGGCGTACAAAGCGGCGCTGCATAGAAGGACTAGAGCTGCTTACGAGCTCTACGTGCGCAGGGGAAAAGAGGAACATCGACTTCTCAGAAAGAAGAAAAAAGAGCATGAGAAGCGCTCGATCAAGGAGATTGAGAGACTTTATTGCAGGAATAATGTTCGAAAATTTTACCAAAGGGTAAAAAGAACATGCCAGGGTTTCAAAGCCAGAACAGAAGCCTGCAGGGACGAAAATGGCAACATAGTAGTAGAATCGCAGTCGGTGCTGAGGATATGGAAGGAACACTTCTGCAGACTGTTAAACGGCGTTGATGACCAATATTCCGCTGTCAGACAGAATGAGCCATTCAACAGTGACGATGGCAGTCAAAATTCCCGTCAACCCGATCATAATGAAGTGAGGATAGCGATATCTAAACTCAAATCCAACAAAGCTGCTGGAGCCGACGGCCTTGCCGCTGAACTCTTCAAGGCAGGAGGAGATGAGTTGGTAAGGAGCATGCACCAGCTCATCTGTAAAATCTGGTCGGACGAAAGTATGCCAGATGAATGGAACCTCAGCATCGTTTGCCCGATCCTGAAGAAAGGAGACCCTCTGAACTGCGCCAACTACAGAGGTATAAGTCTCCTAAATATCGCATATAAGATCCTGTCTGCCGTACTATGTGAACGCCTAAAACCGATCGTCAACAACCTGATAGGTCCTTATCAGTGCGGTTTCAGGCCTGGAAAGTCCACCATTGACCAAATATTCACACTACGGCAGATCTTGGAAAAAACCCATGAATATTAAATCGATACGCACCACCTTTTCATCGATTTCAAAGTTGCCTATGATAGCGTGTATAGAGACGAGTTATACAGAGCCATGTCTAGTCTTGGCATCCCTGCCAAGCTCGTCCGTTTGTGCAGAATGTCGATGGAGAACTCTCGCTGCTCCATCAAAGTCGGTAAGAACATCACCGAACCGTTCGATGTCAGGAAAGGTCTTAGACAAGGCGACGCGCTATCATGCGATCTCTTTAACATAATACTTGAGAGAATTGTACGAAACTCACAAGCCAACCCCGGTGGTACAATCTTCTTCAAGTCTCTACAACTACTCGCTTATGCCGATGACATTGACATAATCGGAAGAACTCAGCGGGCCGTCAATTGGGCATTTACGAGTATTGAGATCGAGGCAGCAAAGATGGGTCTAGCGGTCAATGAAAGCAAAACAAAATATATGCTGTCTACAAAAAAGGACACCCAACATCGGCGTCTTGGGCAGAACGCCACAATAGACAGATACAATTTTGAGGTAGTAAAGGATTTTGTCTACCTAGGCTCTATGGTCAGCTCCGCAAATGACATGAGTGGAGAGATCACACTGAGAATTACTCTGACCAATCGTTGTTTCTATGGGCTAAAACGGCAATTGAGTAGCAAAGCCATATCTCGAACTACTAAGGTAACTCTTTATAAGACATTAATCATCCCAGTCCTGCTGTATGGCGCAGAGGCATGGGCTTTGAAAAAACCGGATGAGGATGCCCTTGGTTATTTCGAGAGAAAAGTTCTTCGAGCGATCTTTGGTCCCGTCTGCATAGACGGTGAGTGGAGGAGAAGGTACAATGCTGAACTATACGGCCTGTACAAGGACATCGACTTAGCCAGAAGAGTTCACATACAGCGACTAAGACTAAGGCTCGTAACCGTGCTGGCTGGAGAGGTTTGTTGGTTGAGGCCCAGGTCCACCCCGGACTGTAGCGTCATCTAAGTAAGTAAGTAAGTAAGTAAGGCTTTCTTCAATTTGGTAAACTTACTGAGAGTATATTTACTTCCTACTCTCTCTTTTTCGATCTGAATACCGTCTCAATGAATGAAGATATTTTATTCCACATGCCTACCTCTGACTCCAGGCTATTTTTTTTTTTTTTTGTTGCCCACCTGTTACAGATGAAAAAGGTATGATACGCATCGTCTTCCAGAGAGTCTCCATATTGGCAGGCTGCGCTCCGTAATTTTCTCATCTTGTGCAGGTACCGGTTGAAGTAATCATGTAATGCAAGGTGCCCTCAATCTAACTTCCGATTGGTGCAGGACAAAGAGACTTACCATCAACCCCGGAAAAACTATACTTGTACCCTTTTCCAGGAAAAGAACCCACACTCTCAAAGAAATTTGACAGGAAAACGTCCCGATCGACATATCCAAGGAAACGAAATACCTAGATGTTTTACTTGACAAAACGCTCCCCTGGAATTCACACCTGAACAAGGTTACCGAGGAAGCAACAAGAGCAATGTATATGTGCCACCGCCTACATGGTAAAACTTGAGGGCTAGAATTCAAGATAATACATTGGACGTACAGCGCCATTATCAAACCCATGGTCACCTATGTATCGTTGGCTTGGTGGCCAAAAACCTTACAGGCCAAGACTCAGGAACAGTTGAATAAAATACATTGTCTACCCTGTCTGAGTATCACAAGAGCAATGAGAACGTGCCCCACGGCAGCAATGGGAGCAATGCTTAGCCTCACACCGTTGTACCTTGCAGTACAAAAAGAAGCTATGCTGAGTGCTCTTAGACTGCCCAAGATCTCAGACCATAAAATCGGCAGCTTTACATGCCATTTGTAGATTCTAGAGTATATTCAAAATTACCCTATTCTCAAAATCCCAGATACTATGCTCAAGAAATACCGGTTATCCAGGAAATTCAATGTGGCCATAGGTGACTACCACACATGGAGGAATGAAGGACTTGTAGTCTTACCAAACTCTCAAACTTGGTACACAGATGGTTCCAAATTGGAAAATGGTAGCACTGGCGCAGGGGTTTATGGACCCCAGGTTCCAACGTGCGGCAGCGCTTGGGAAATCACCAACAATATTTCAGGCGGAAGTCCATGCAATCGAGCTCTATGTACCAGAATGCCTGCGAAGAAGGGTCGAGGGTACTCGTATCTATATCCTCTCGGACAGTCAGGCAGCACTTATCTCTGAAAAGGTGCAGGGTAGGATCAATACTTGTATGGGACTGTCTAAACCTACTCGAAGATCTCTCATTGAAAAACACCGTCACTGTGGCCTAGATACCAGGACACGAAGGCTTCGAGGGCAACGAACGGGTGGACTGCTTAGCGAGAAGAGGCACCAATCGCCCCCTAGTCGGTCCTGAACCCTATTTTGGAGTCACGCGGAGTAGCGCAAATATCAAAATAAAGAAATGGGAGGATGAGGAGTTTCGTCTTTTGAAGATTACCACCTCCCAGCGTAAAAAAAATAAAAAAAAATAAATAAAATAAAAGGATGATTATCATGCAGAGTACTGGGCCAAACTCAAGGGCCTAAAACAGGCAAAGAAGTTCATTAATTTCAACCGTTGCAAGGCTAAAAAGCTACTCGAGCTTAGGAAAGCAATCTTAAGAATCTTAACAGACTACTTGACTGGTCATTACCCACTCAGGTATCATCTGCACAAGATAGGAGTAGCAGATACAGTCGAATGCTGGCTATGTGGAGAATAAAAAGAGATGGCAGAACATATTCTTTGTGAATGCCATATGGCCGCAAGAAAAAGACTTCTCCATCTCGGGAGAGCGTTATTGAGTTCCTCTGACTTCTGGAATATTGAGCTTGGAGCTTTCTTGAGGTTTATCAAGATCCTTAACCAAGTTCTCAGCTTAACACCGGGCTGGCACAATAGATCTTATAGGTCGCAGTGCGTACAAGGCCCTAGCATAGTAAAGTAAAGTAACCAAGTCCGGTAAGGAACTGGGTGATATATTAATTCACTTCACCGTGCTCCCGCTCCGTCCATGCAGCAAAGTCTCTTCTGCTTCGAGGGTTGCTTCACTTCTGTAGCTGCTGCTGCAGCACCTACTTCCGCATTCTTGTCGTGGACGTACTTCCTTGCTGCTGCTAGGAGATCAATGGGCGTCACTGCTGTGATTACTAGGGCTGCTGGATCCGACACTGTTATCCAAAGGGTTTCTATACAATGCGCCGCGGCCACTTTCTTCCTGTATATCTCCTTTTTGAGTGCATCAGCCCAGATCTCGGAGCCATACAAGAGTATTGAGTGCGTAACCGACATCAGGAGTCTTCTTTTACTTGCCGTGGCACCTCCTATGTTCGCCCTGCGCTGCTTCGGCCGTTATTTCTTTCCTGTGAGGTCCTTCTGTGGTGTCATAAATTAGCTCTCTGTCAAGGTGTTAACAGAGCATATAATATTGTACATACTGTACTTATAGAAATATTTTTTTAAGATGCGGTAAAGTAGCCCCCTGGCAGCTGACCTCCTCGTGGTGGGGGGCGGGCAACGTGACTGGGATGTGCAGATGGGGTATCTTAAATAGTTATTCTAATCCATACAATCCAGTTACGGCTAACAAAGCGCACACCCCATGATGACAAGAAGAAAACGACCGGCCTCGGATATTGGCAAGCCTGGTAAGCCAGGGCATCCTTGGAGCTCTTCCTGTCAGGAGTCGCACCATCGATGTCTGCTCAGGCGGGAGTGGGGATACTCACATGTCCCAGGTTGACAGACAGAGTATTGGAGTGGATACTATTAGGAGGGAGAGTTGCGATCTTAAAGTTCAAGCTTGAAAGATCAACTCCCGCATTGGTGCAGGGGTATGCACAGAATATTCAGTCAGAGTATGCAGCTTTCTTAGATGAAGTTGATGCTGCCCTTGAAAAGATTGCAGATATGGATTCTTTTGTCCTGGTGGGTGACTTCAATGCTCATGTGGGTGTAGATGTTATGACATAGGGGAGTGTGATTGGGAGGAACGGTGATCCTGATCAAAACGCGAACGAAGAGAAGTTGTTGGATTTTTGTTGGGAAAATGGCTTATCCGTCACAAACACTATCTTTCCAAACAAAGATATTCACAAATACACGTGGTACCGTCACAGTCTTCAGCAGAAGTCGCTGATCGATTTCTTTCTGGTACCATCGTGTCTGAAGAGAATGGTTTGTGATGTTCGCGTATTGAGAGGGGCCAGACTGTCAACTGATCATCACTTAGTGCTGTGCAAATTGTATCTTAGCGAGAGAGTGCCTCCCCTACCAAAGCGTAAACCAAGAATGGTTACACGCATACGATGGGAGAGGTTACAGGACGATGAGATACGGGAGACATTTGCGCGGCAAATATCTGAGAGGTTTGAACGAATTCCAACTGTTCCATCAAATGTAGAGGAAGAATGGCAACTGTTTTCAACAGCGGTTATTGCCTCTGCGGGAGATGTTTGTGGAGTGAAGCGGCTTGGTGTGGCGGCTGGTTGTGAGAAAAGAACTGCTTGGTTTAAAACGCCCGGAGTTCAAGAAGCCATCAGAGAGAAGAAGAGAGCCTTTAAGGTGTGGATTCACTTGGGGAACTCCGATTCTCGAAATCGGTACACTGAGGCGCGAAGAACCTGCAACTTAGCTGTGAAAACAGCGAAAGAACAGTCTTGGAAGGAGTTTGGCGAAAAATTGGAACGTGACCACAGATCTGCAAATAAGATGTTCTGGCAGACCGTCCGCCGACTCAGAGGAAAAAAGTTGAATATCGTTGAAGGAGTCAAATTCAAAGAAGGTACACTTCTTTTCAATGAGGAGGACATCTTACGCAGATGGAGCTAGCACTTTTCAGAATTGCTCAATCCCGAACAGGGCACCGAAGATCACAGACATATTGTCGAGAGTTAGGCGGAAGTAGTCCTACGGTAGAGGAAGTAACTTTAGCGATCAAAGCGCTAAAGGTTGGCAAATCTGCTGGTGTGGATGAAATTCGGGCAGAAATGCTCAGGGCTTTAGGTAAAGAGGGAGTGCAATGGCTCTCGCGTGTCATTAAAGTGGCCTGGGAACGCGGTGAAACACCTGGTGATTTGCAAATGGGGGTGATAGTTCCTCTTTTTAAAAAAAGGGAACAAAAGAGATTACGACAACTATAGGGGTATATCGCTTTTAAGTCTCCATGGAAAAGTCTTTGCTAAGGTGCTAGAAAAGCGTTTCAGAGCTGTGGTTGAGGACAGTTTGGGGGATGCGCAGTGTGGTTTTCGTCCCGGTAGAAGCACAGTCGACCAGTTATTCACTCTCAGAATGGTTCTTGAGAAGGCCTGGGAGTATGCTAAACCTGTCTACACTTGTTTTGTGGATTTGAAAAAAGCATATGATAGGGTTCCTCGAGGCAAACACTGAAGTGTTCTGCAGGAACATGCATACATACATTTTCAAATGGCACGCTAATCCTTCATGAGGGTCGCGGGGGTAGGATGCTCAGGTGGACTCTCCATCCTTCTTGATCCTCCACCATTGACTCCAACTCATCAGGAGGAATCCCTAGACGGCTCCAGGAGAGATGTTGGACTTGGTCCAACCATCTATTTCTAGGCCTACCGCGGGGTCGCCTACCTGATGGCACGGCCACCATGGCGCGTCTTGGAAGCCTGTGGCCGGCTCGTGAAACATCGTTCTAGTTAATAATAAATATTTAATTGATACTCGTAATTTTTAGAAACATTTTTTTTTAATTTCTTCTCCATCTTCAACTGATCCTTAGCACACAGCTACGTATCGTAACTGCTTGTTAGTTATAGTGTAAAAATTTCGCAAAAGTGACTTAATTCCCTATTTTTTATTGCATTTACATAAATATTATTAAATTTTTAGATTAAATTGTTAAGTAGTTTCAAACAAGATCTTAGCATATTAAGCATCTAGATTTTTCCCGATTGGCCCACACTTCACAGTGGCAAGTGAGACAAAATTTTAGTTTTATTTGATCAAAATCTATCACCAAGCTTAAGTTGTTAGGTTATTTCTTATTTTTGAAAAGTTTGAAAATTATAGCTATTATAGTGTATGTATGTTAAATACAATTTTTTGAATGTTTTCGTGTAACGGGTGGGACATAACGAACATATTTTATTCAAATGACAGTAAACCTAAAAGTAGCTCACATTTGTTAAACATTTTTGCACAAATCGTCAGATAATTAAATGTTCTGACCTCAAATGTTAAATCAGAACGCTTTGCTAAAATAAAACTGCAAAAAAAAGAATGCCAACTTCAACAAAAATATCTACCCTAAATGGTTGAAATGAAAATCAATAGTTCATGGATCAAATCCTGATGTCAGCAAGCATTTATTATTTTCTCTCGAAATATATAAAGTCAGTCCGATCAATAGCGAAAGCTTGTGTGAACACTACTGCGAAGACAGTACTGGCAGTAGCTTGATCATATGGCTAGAAAAATTGTTCGCTCTGTTGATGATGATGTGCCTATGATACCGGTTATCGGGAAAAAATTACTGCGAATCAGAACCAAAGACCAAAAGTACAAAAAATAGAGCGCGATCGGCTCAACTGGTATTACCACGTTCAAAGAAGAGATCATTTGAACCCGGTTAACTAGGCAATATCAATGCACGTTCAAAAGACATCGCGATGTAGGAAAGGCAGGCCTATAAACGCCTGGATCAGACAAATGCGACGACATCGGCATTGGCCTCAGTAACCAAGTGATCCAAAATCGGCAGGCCTGCCAATATTTTCTGAGGTCAAATAGGCGAACCCCACAGGCGGTGAAGTGGGAGGGCTGTGATCCCTTGTTTTCGGATCATAACCTCGCTGATGAAAGGAAGAAGAAGAAGAACCAAAGACCAAAAAGTAACACCAAATCTCTCCAGTTCTCTGGACGCCACCCCCGGAGTTTCTCTTAAGCACAAACAACTGAGCTTCAAACCACTACACCAAATCTTTTTCTCTCTCTCTAGCTATCCTTTCCAACGCCCGAACTGTGTGTAAACATTTTAAGGGTATTCATAATCGCTTGAGTGCACGCAAATTATAAAAAAAATAAGAATATGCAAAAAAGATAATTTAATTTTTTTATATTCCATCTTCCAAGGTAAAATAAATAAATAAATATTTGGCGCAACAGCTCATTAAATGCCAGGGCCTAGCTTCTCGCAACCATTCATGTTGTGTGCGTTATATTTTTCGCACGAATGGAAGGGACCTACAGTTTAGTGCCGTATCCGAACGGCGATTTGAGAAGCTTTTTCGAGACAACAATACTCTCGGATGTTTGTCAGACGTTCGCGAGAGGTGGGACCGTGAAAAAACTTTTTGGTGTTTTGTAGGATTCGAACTGGGAACCTCACGCGTAGTGATCCGACACACTAACCACTTACGCCACGGCGCCCACCTTCCAAGGTGCTTTAAGTTTTTTCTGGCAATGCCTTGGCATTCACAGAGTATATGTGTTGTATCCTCTGAGACATGTAGTTCATTACAGTACCTACAAACATCCGTACTTGATAAACCCAGTCTCATAGCATGCTTCCTTAGAAGACAATGGCCAGAGAGTACTCCTATCGCTGGTCTTAGCAGTCATTTATGATGGTGATATTCTTATTGGATATTGATTCCATATGAAGCAATTCCGCAGCTTTAAGTGCAGCTAGAACCTCTGTTTTGATATACCTGACCCCGCGCCCTTTCTGGTCTTAAAACCATCTGGACAGAGATTGTCTTCCTTGGCCAATCCTCTCTAACAGGATACAATACGTCGTACGGTGTGCCGAAGTCTAATGTGCCAAGAATATCGTCCGATTCGTCAGAGATATCGGGAAATGATTCCTTAAGAACGGAGCTATGTCCTACATTATTAGTCTTGAAGAGACCAACGTTAGTGAGCCGAAGAGCACTGTTGCCCGCTTGAAATTTGATTGGCAGGTCTAATGGTAAGAAATACGGAAAGATCTCAAGTAGAGCCGTAGGCGTTGTGCGTAGAGCAACCGTGATGGCAATGCCGACTGTTCTTTGTACCATGACCAACATATCCCGTATGTTTTTCGTATTCGTTGCCTTCCACCACACAAGAGCCCCATACGTAAGAATGGGTCTGAATATCATAATGTATAACGAATACATCATTGCAGGATTCAAGTTCCACTTTTTCCCAGCCGTCCTTTTACAGATGAAGAGAGCATTATAAGCTTTGCGAACTCTTTCCTGTATATTGTATTTACAGTTTAGTTTCCTATCTAGCATTCTACCAAGAAATCGAGCGCGATCCAAAAGGGAAAGCTCCACCCCTGCTAGGTTAGGCAGTTTAAAGGGTTTTATCTTGTATTTTCTGCTGAAGAGTACCAATTTAAAAGATCAAGCCTAAAAGTTAAGTGATTTCTGCGAGTTTATTTTTACTGGTCAGGTGTCAATTTCCATGGAATGCCCCTATTGTTGAGTTTTAACAATTTTTAAGAATGCCCTCTTCCCAAAGGTACTCTCGTTTACAGTGTACTTATTGAAGCTGGCTATACAAACTTTAGTCTATTTCGACAGTAAAATCTTTATACAATAAATCCAATGCCAAAAGCCAAAATTTAAGATGTTCTTAAAAAAAATGTAAAAGCTATAAAAAATATTGTACTTGTTGTACACTGTTAATGTATAAAACTTAGCCCACCGTATAATATTTAAAGGAAAACTATGGAGAATCTTTTTGATGATAATTAAATCCAAGCGCTCGTTACGCACATACACGCATACACATACGAGACCGCATATTTGCGCAGTTATGTATGCACGCGCGCATTTTTGTGTGCTCGTTTAACGCCAAGAAATATATAATCCTTGCCGATAAAAATGTTTGAGCTGTACAACTTCGTTCCATCATTCGTCATTTCAAGGACTTTAGTTTCCTTCATCGTGGCATAATATCAATATCTGATAGATGATATACCGTGTTTGTGAAATGAAAATGAGAATATATTTACACAAGTACATTTGTTTACGAGCACACATACATTTACATACGTACATTCTCTGTCATACAATTTTGCATCCGTAAGTTTTGGAATCTGAACTGGTTTCTTTTCTTTTATTTTCAGCATTTATCATCTGATGGTTGCTGTTTGAATATTCCTTACGGCCCTCCACTTTATGGTCCGCAGGATGGAGTTGCTCACAGGGATAATGTCGTTGATGCCTGGCTCTTATTAGCGATGTCTATCACTAGGGGATCGAATGTTTGCAATAGCGCCTGTCCCCTGGTGTTGCCTTTATAACTACTGAGACTCTCTGGATCCCTGATTAGATTGTCCAGCATTATTTGGCATTCGCTGCCCGTCAAACTAGGTTTTGCAAAGCAGCTATAGAAATGGAACTATATTTATTCTCGCCCGCCCGAAGCCTTCTATTTTGTCGGTTCTTTCTTGGAAGGCATGGGGTCCGCATATCCATATTGCCAACAGTTTTCCCTTATCACAGATCAAATTATTGCTCTGGTCGAGACATTTATAGGGTGTCCTGGGCTGTCTCGCAATGTGTGTACGTATAACCTGTAACGAAGTGACATAATCCAACACCCCAGAAGCAATCATCCACACTCCACGCACACCTCACTAACCACCTAATGCGGAGGCCGCCATCTGTTGGCAGGTAGCGATACCGAATCTCCTGTCAAACAAGAGGAGAAAATGTAAATACAAAGGTCGCAGACGAGAATGTGGAGGAAATTTTGCATTGGCTCAAAATTCACATTCTCGTCTTGCAGGACTTTTCCATAAAGGAGTGTGGATGAGAGTCAGTCGAGAGAGTCTGCTCAAGTGGTGAAAGTACCAATCTGGTGTACTCTTGACAGCCTCTCGGAATTGGTCTTACGACTTTCCACAAGTTTTCCGCCTTCACCTCGGTGATAGGGCAATAATCCACGGGTCTGCTACTAGCCATAGCCGGCCCGTCCGATAGGTTTCTCCCCTTCTGAGGGAAACAAATTAAGTAAATTACAGCGGATTTGCCGCCCTTTGTCGACGACAGCACGCCTGCCCTAAGCGCGGACGGCTACATTCCAAGCCTGCCCTAAGTGCGGACTGGATCCTTCCCAAGCCTGCCCTAAGTGCGGACTGGGTCACAGCACGCCTGCCCTAAGTGCGGACGGCTACCTTCCAAGCCTGCCCTAAGTGCGGACTGGATCTTTCCCAAGCCTGCCCTAAGTGCGGACTGGGTCATCGCAAGCCTGCCCTAAGTGCGGACTGCGCCCTTCGAAGCCTGCCCTAAGTGCAGACTGAAGCTCCTGCCCGCCGACGTACCGAACCGAGCCAGACAACCAGACGCATAACCCCGGCCCGTACCAGAACCAGCCGCAGGACGACCAACATTAGCGTTAAGTTATCCAAATATTGTTAGGCATAAGTATTGTTAGCTCAGAACATTTTGCATTGTTAACGCAACAATATTGTATAAAACCATTCTAATTTTAAATAAAGTACCTCTTTCCCAAAGTCTAGGGTGTTCCTTTGGGTTAACCCTGGGGCCGGCGAGCCCACATCAGCCTTTGAAGAAAGATACCCTCACAAACCATGCATTAAAATGCGCTTAAGTTCGCGCGTAAGTGCGCTCTTAAGTGCGGTTGGTGCTGGCAATATTATGATGCACCGATATTTCATGATAGATATTCAGATACATCCGATTCTACCATTGCAAGTGTATGGGAAGACATTTTGAAAAAATCTGAAAAAAATGCTACCATGGATTCTTAGATATAGCTTAGACTTTTATTTTGACCACACCTTAAATCCTTACAGGCTAAATTCCCTAAAATTAGTTCTACAACTACAAACGTGGGACAACTAATGCATTAAATGGCTGCGCACCAGCTGTAACTCCATCTACTGGCTCATCATCAGGCACTGGATCACCTTTTGGTATTTTGAACGTAAAATTCTGCAAAAGCGTTGTCACGAAGAAGAAGATATTTTGCTTGCCCAACATTTCGCCCATACAACGATGCCGGCCATATCCAAAAGCGGAGAACTCTGGCGTCTTGAATTTTCCATCAACAAAGTAACGATCTGGATTGAACCTTTCAGGTTCCGGAAAGTCTCTGGAGTTCATTAGCATTCCGCGAAAGCAAGCAACGACCATCGTGTCCTATCAAAGAAAATCATGAGTAATAAGTTTCCATACAAGTTTAAGGTATACCTTAGGAATATTGTATCCACAAAGTCTAGTATTCCTCAAGGCCCGGTGTGGTACCCCGAATGTGTGCCCCATGAAAAATCTAAGGGCTTCATAGACAATTGCTTCGCAGTAGGGTAAGCTGCAAATAGAAAAATTAAGAAGCTAGAATTTAGAACTAAGCATCTTGATTCAGTATTCAATTCGAAAGTCGTAAAGAACCTTCAACGTATGCTTGAGGATCGAGCTTTAACTTGACGGTCGACAGCCAATACTTACTTAACTCTATCCTCCCAATTAGGCTGCCTTTCGCGTCCAATCACGGCGTCCAACTCTGCCTGCGCTTTATTTTGAATTCCTGGATTCTTTGCCATGTGCAGGAAGGCAAAACTCAAACTTTTATTAGTTGTCTCCGAACCGGCCAAGAATAAATCCAAGCAAACAGACAGAAGCTGCTCTTCTGAAAAGGACTCAGCATGATCCGGATTGGAGAGTTCCAGCAAATAAGCATCCATTAAATCCCTTGGTGTATCACTTAAATTTAGCGTTTCACGATGCAACTCCACTTCCCTACGGAGGAATGCGTAGAACCGTTTATGCGACTCAACGAATCCAGTAAACCCGGAAAAATCCGGAGCCAGATATCTCATGAGTGGGAACTGACTAAACATGGCTCCAACCATGTCAACGTTCTTTAGAAGCTCATAGAACATATTCAAGAGACTCATGACATCCTCATTCTCACGGTCGTAGCGCTTGCTAGACATCAGTCGCCACAAAGTATTTAGAACGAAGACCTGAAACAAATCCTGCATGAAAATTATGGCATCCTTGCCACCCTCTTTGCTGATCCTCCTACGTATATCATCGGCCAAATACTGCGCCTCCTCGCGAATATTGAATATGATGCCACGACGAGAGAAACCAAAGTCCTTGAGATGACGAATGATGAAACGTCGTTGTTCAATCCAAAAATCTTCATCGGCAAGGATTATCCCTTTCTTGGAATTAAACGTTCGAGTACGATAAAATATTCCATCGGGACGGCCGTCTAAATCTTCATTGAATCCCATCTCTTGAATGGCATTGGGGTAATAAGCCACAACCAGCTTGTCCTTACCAATTTTTAGTCCGTAGACACCGTAAGGATTAACAAAAGTTCGCACCAATTCATCAATAACTCTGCAGAAGATACCGTACTTTATGCGAAGCTGAGATAGTTGCAGAGCACATCCGACAATGGGATACCATCGTGGTCCAGGCGGGAAGTTATCCGGTTTCTTGCAGTCCCAAAAGAGGAATAGCAGAATAAGAAAGAAGAAGAATGTCACCGCGTAGAACATGGCGAAAATGCCTATAAGAATGAATAGAGAAAATATTGAAACAGATATGACCATCGATTTATGTATTACCTTATCTCAATACAAGCATGATAATAACTTAAATCTACTACATCGGTAAACTTAAAACTATAATAAAAACTTAAATTTGATATAGCCAGGACAAAATTTAAAGCTATGACGTAGGTGGGCGGGAAAGGAAAAGGCAAAATAGCAAAACTAATCTCCCCAGTTATCTCGACACCATCTCTGGAGTTTTTCTGAAACCTAACATCTGAGTTTCAAACCACTACACCAATCTTTCTCCATCCTTTTCATCGCCCGGATTGTCTAAAACATTTTAAGGTTATTCATAACACCTTGAATGGGCGCAAACGATAAAATAAATAAATAAAAAATTAAGGGAAGGGATTACTGACTGAACTGCTTGTATAGGGCGTTTCTCAATATGATTTACTGCTGTTAAAATCAATAATACATATATGTATTAGCCTTACATAGCATTCTGATCAACGCTTCAAATTGGTCGTAAACAGTACGATGATATGCAAGGCTGAGTAGGGGAGTTAATCTTAGATGACGAGGATTGGTGGATACAGGCGAACCCCACAAGCGGATCAGTAGAAATGCGGTGACGCTCCGGCCCGCAGAGTCTTCAAATCTAATCTCGAGGGACGACGCAGTAGAGGAAATCATCGCCGTAGGTGGCGCGCACAAGTTCAAGGGGACCTCGACCAACTTGGAGTGCGCAACTGGAGGCAATTAGCTAAAGACCGAGCTAAATAGAGAGGCTTGTTGGTTGAGGCCCACGTTCACCCCGAAGTGTAGCGGCACCTAAGTAAGTAAGTAAGTAAGTGGGATAGTTGTGATTCCTTATTTTCGGATCATAACCTCGCTGATAAAAGGAAGAAGAAGAAGAAGACGCGGATTGGTATTGAACGAGATCCGGTAATGCATAAATACTGACTGAAAACAACCGATGTACAAAGAGTATATCAGCGACATCGCGGTGTGACTGCAAGGGCTGGAGAGTTATCAATATAAGTCTGTTATATCCCCTGTCCAATCTAGGTAGAGCAGTGTTATCCTAGATCCTTATGTCATCTGCATAGAGCCATAAGTCACTTTCGGTAAAGACAGAAATTATGATCAAAATGGAAGTCTTGTAGAACTCCTGAGGAAACACTAAACGGGCTTGATACTGCAGATCTGAAAAGGATCTGGCGCAACCAAACAAAAAAAAAAAACACATTCGACCATCATAAATATGGGTAGTACACGATATGTGGAACTACCTGTAAACATTGGGACCGATTGTGACATCAGAATGACGTCGGAGCCGCATGTACATGCAGTCATATACATGTCGTGTACTACGGCATTTAGGAGAGGAAGGATAACCATCCGATTTTCTTTTTATATTTATGATCTTGGTGAACACTTTATATGGGTTCCTCCGACATATTCGAAGCTAAGGCCAATAAAGACCGATTCCTCATCCTATGAGTTGATCTTCTTCTAGTCGGGGGTTTTGCGTCGTGCTTACTGCCCTACCCTTGGAAAAGAAACTAACCACGAAACAATCTTAATCTTCGGATACGGATGGATCTACCTATAGTGTTGAGCACCCCTGCCAGCGAAATAAAGACAACGACCTTAATTTACGTTAGGTCCATTAATAGATCGCGTGCAGCCGAGCAACTAGCGGAGGCCCTTAATTGCTGTAAGGCAGATATCACAGCCATCCAGGAAGTGCGATAGGATGGGCCAGGCAAAATGAAGATGAAAAACTGCGATATATTGTACGGAGATTTTTACCGGAAGTAAAAAAACAGTGCTTATTTGGATGCTGATTTGTCGTTGCAGAATTTGTCATTGAACGAGCACCATGTGGTAATTCGTACCAAAGCTAAATTTACCAATATCAACCTAATATGTACATATGCCCCCATAGAGGAGAAAAATGACAACACCGAAGACGAGCTCTTGAACAAAACATATGAGCAATGCTCCAGATACGACGTTCAAATTGTCCTAGGTGAATTCAACGCAAAGCTAGGAAGGGATGGCGTCCTTAATAGCACTTTCGGAAATCATATCCTGCACAACAGATTCAGCCTTATCGACTTTAAGGCAAGGTCAAACGTTGTCGAAGCTAGTACGTGGTTCCCGCATCTCGATATTCACAAGGGGGCTTGGAAGTCTCCTGATCAATCAACCGTCAACCAGATTAACCACATTGTGAGCGTCACAGGAGACTCCTCCAGTATTATGAATGTTCAAACGTTCCGAGGAGCGAGCATTGACTCGGACCAATAGCTTGTTGTAGCCAAGGTTCGAGTGCGAATATCCCGAACATCGCAAGCACAAGGATAAAGTGTGCGGAAATTTGACGTCAGATGGCTATAATCGCAAGAGACCGCCAGAGCTTTTTTTCTATCGAGTGTCCCCAAATCGTGCAAGCAGTCCTGTGTTGTCAGTATCAAATACTAAAACATGTGGCAACATTGTCAAAAAGACATCAGAGATGCCGCCTCCGTTGTACTAGGTTTCAGCGGAAAAAGACCATGCCTGGGCTAAATACCCCGAATCAAACGCTGCAAAGACTAACAAGGGAACATTGCAGTAGAGTCGAAGTTAGTGCTGATGGTATGAAACGACATCTTCTGTAGACTGTATAGCGACGATTGCCATCCAAATGTCAGTAACGCGTTTGTGAGTATTGAAATGGAAGAAGCGAAGATGGGTATATGCTGTTAGTAAAAAAGTACGTTCGACACCGACACTCGAACAGAATATCGCCAAAGGTACCTACAACTTTGAAGCCGTTAAGGACTTTGTATACTCTGGTTCCGCTATCAACTCAGAATCTCAGAATCGCCAATAGCTGGTTCTTTGGACTGAAAAGGCAATTGAAAAGCAGAACCTTGTCTCGAATAACTTAAGTGACCCTATACAAGCCCCCAATTATCCCAGCCCTGCTCTATGGCGCATAAGCAAGGAGCTATGGAGTGGATGAGGTCGCTCACGGTTCATATGACCGGCTAGTTGTTTGCGAATATCAGGCTGTTTCATATTGATAAATCTGAGAAGATACGTTTCAGATTATTGTTGAATTATTTTGAATTACTTGCAATCTTACGTACTGCCTCCCATCTTCTCCCAATTGTTTAGTTGTAGTCTAGCACTTGGATTGATTGTCAAATACCTCCCTAAAGCCAATTAAGCTTCTGACCATACTCCATAATCTTTCCGCCTTATCAGCCTTATGTCATTTATCCTTAAATGAATGGGCAAGATAATTAACAAATATTGCGACTCACTACACGCCTAGCAGCCGGGTAAGTCTACTGAGTCAGCCCTCTATAACTTGATAACCAAAATTGAAGACCAGAAAAGAAAGAATGATGACCTCATATGAATCAACTAAACATGTCCTTAGTAATCTGCAACTGGATTATGTCGATGCTAAATAGTAGAATGATAAACACCAGCATTGGTGATTTTGAAATTTCGCGGATGCTTTCAAGGTGGCGTATTATCTCCTCTTATATGGTCTCTCGTCATAAACAGCTCACTGGTGTCAATGAAAGGTGAAGGTATGGAAGCCATTGGTTATGCTGACGACGCGACGTAGCCACCATCGTCCACGATAAGTTTGCAAGTTTCGTTTTATAGAGGTGAGACAACAAGGTTATAATATAGCGCAGAGATGGTGCAATAAGGAATGTCTCCCTATAAACCCCAAAAAGACAACGTTTGCGCCTTTTACCAAGTGAACCTTGACTTTCTCATTCGTTCTTCACTCAATGGCGAAACTACGTATATCAACTTTTCGCACGAAACAAAGTACTTAGAGGTCATTTTAGACAGTAAATTATCTTGGAATACTCACACAGATCGTACTGTCGACAAAGCCGACAAGGTGGATATGTCCCCTAATCTGTGGTAGGAACTGGGTGTACAAATGTACACCTAAGTCGTGAGATCTACTTTATCCTTTAGCAATGTGGTGAGTAAACCAAAGCATGTCCAACGTCTGGCTACAGTCTGCATGAAGTGCTGACTTCGCTCCACCCCCACCGCAACCCTTAATATAACACTATCCTGGGCCTGTACAAGTATGTATAGAAATGCTCCCTGAACTTATCTATATCAGGCTATATCACATGAAAAATCCTGTCGCTACAGTCATCTTAGCCTTTTCGACTCTCTTGAGCAAAGTGATTAATTCATCATGCCGTTGGACGACGTGCTTCCTAGGTACTTTTTTAAAAGAAACTTTGTCGTAGTCCTCCTCCCAAGGACTGATTGGGAAAAATTCAAACCCTGCCAATCAGTACGTGATCTAGTGTGGTATATGGACGGTTCTAAAATGGACTGAGAATCAGGGTCTGGAATATTTTGTAAGCTAAACAGGAGACAAATTCTCAGTAAGTCTGACAAATACTCAACAATCCATAAGGAACAAATATTTTCCGTCAACCAGTGCGCAGGCTTAAACTTCAATCCAACATCTGTTGCAAAAACATATTTATCTGCTTTAACAGTCAAGCTGCTTTAAAAGGGCTTGAACTCAGCAGCACTGGAATTAAGGCTCGTTCTGAAGACAGTCGAATTGCTTTCAGAACTAGGTAGAAAAATCTTGGTCATTCAACACTGGATTCCTGTACATGAAGGTAATGAAATAGCCGACTCTTTCGTCAAGATGAATGCAGCATCCCCCTTCACTTACCCAAAGCCCTTCTGTGGCATGAGCAAGGGTATTTTCAAGGAGTATACCATGAGACAGACCCGAACTAGGTCTAAATCGATCTAAGCTGACAGAAGAGTACAGAAATGTCTCCAAGTTCTTCTTCCCTGTCCTGTGTCTTAAGAAATCTTAATTCGAAGTGAATCAAGGCAAAAATGATCTTAAAATTATAACAGGTGCCATCAGTGGCTACAACCTCCCAAAGAAGAATATCGACAGGTCCACTTTAGCATCTGTAGACTATGCCTAGAGAGCGACGAGACCCGTTTTCATGTAATCACGGAATGCCACGTTCTTATCCAAGTGAAAAAGCCAATTCGTCCACTGATTTGCCTTCCTGCGGTTCACCCGGAGAAGCTTATAAAACTCCTGACAGCAATATGCTCTGGAATTCTATGGGTTGACACAACAGGTTTCTCAAAGAAATCGCAGTACCAGGGGGGTTCATCTGCTCCCCAATATAACGAAAAATCTACGTAAAAACTACACCAAATCCATAAGATACTCATATTAATAACTCACTTTAAAAATCTCAACGGAAGTACCGAAATATCCACATTAACTTCCGAGTCCACTGTATAATATCTTCTGATTCCGAAAAATAATCAAAATAATGTTTTACAAAATTTTGTCAAAGCAATTCAATCCACTTCACTTCCTTTTTAGCAAAATTACATAACACCAGAGTTACACTTGTAAAAAGAAATTCACTTTCACTTGTTTGGAGTTCAAGAGATCGTATGCTGCCCACAGCTGGTCCGTCGTGAGTATAACGCAGTGCGAACTAAAAGTGCAGATTTGCGCGGGATTCACTTTTATAGCAGCACCATAGACAATCCACTGTGCATCATCTGGGGTAGGAGTTGTCGGACAGGAAGCCACAACATGTCTTCTTGTTTGCCGGCTGACTGACCAGCGTATTGAAGGTTTAATTTGATAATAAATTGTTTATTGGAGCAGTGATGGTAGTATCACAAGTCGTGGTGATAGAAACTACCAATAATGTGAGTTATACTGATTGTATAACGAACAAGTGTGTTCGAAAGTACGAGTATGTAAGAAGACCAGTACATTGGCTTTTGATCTTGAGTTGTTCCATTTACTTGCCGTTAGTTTTGCCTTTTTTCTTCGAATCTTTATGTATAGCTTTTAATTCACAGTCAACTGACCAAAAGCTAATAGTGTTGTGCGATAAACATACTTTGCGCAATGAGTCTATTTGTGCATGTGTAGATAGCTTAAACTTTCAGGTAGTTAGGGACTTTGTTTAGCTAGGTTACTCTATAAACTCGAGCGATGACACCAGCCCGAAACACAATCAATTTTCTTTGGGCCAAGAAGGCAATTGAGTAACAAAACCCACCCTCGAGCAACGAGAGGTAGCCCTGTACAAGACTATAACCGTCGTATTCCTGCTGAATGATGCAGAGTCATGGGCCTTATTCAAATTGGATGAGAATGCGATTGGCCGCATAAGCAGCGACTTAGATATGTTTTTTTTTTTGCGTGAGTTGGAAAGGATAGATAGAGAGAGACAAAGAAAGATTTGAACACCCTTCCTGTAATTTTTATTTATTTTTGTCGGGATAAAAAACACTCTACTGGAGCACTCAGACGCAACTGGTTCATTGTACTACCAGACAGCAAACCCTGATTTACCCATTTTATTGGAATTTCCTTGTCTTTCTAAGAAAACCAAGCAAGCACTTCAGTGATGAGTAGCTTACAGTACCAGCACTCACCATATCAGCACAGAGGATCAGCCACCTGATACGAGCAAAGGCCTGACACTCGCAGAGATAATGTTCCGTAGGGTCGTCGCTCTCTCCACAAGCATCGCAGATTGTAGTGTCACTTAAGACCAGCACGTTAAGGCGCTTGGCGAAAGCGCAGTGGCCTGTCAAGACACTAATAAGGAAGCCCTAACCGAGGACACAGGGAGACCATCTGAGCCTTGTCTAGCAACCTCATTGGAGATCTCGTTCCCCAGGATCCCAGTGTGACCTGGGACCCAGACAAGAGACATAAAAGTCAGACCTGTGACCAAGTTCAAAGAGTTTTTGGTTTCACGAACTATTTTGGAAGTGGTTAAAGGGTTAAGCAAGGCCTTAAGTGCAGCCCGACTGTCACTACAGACAGAAATACTACGCCCCTTTCCCTGTTCTTCGCAACATAGTTCATGGCCATTAGGATTGCATAAGTTTCCGCTTGGAAAACAGACCCATGCCTAACCAGAAAAAAAGTCTAATGTTATCGTCTCCCACGAAGACACCAGCGCGGGACCTGTGACTGGTTGTGGAAATTCAACTGAATTTACGCAACAGCTGAAGTTCTGGTGTCATTGCATCAGACGGCATATCCATGAGACATGAATCGTAAGATAAGTGTCGCGAAAGTTCATCAAAATGCCGGTGTGAAGTATACTAAAAACCACACCGCCTAAGACGATGGATGACTTTGATAGTGCAGCCCATGGTGTAATTATCAAGAGGAGGTAAGTTCAACAAAGTATCTAGAGCAGAGCCAGGCGTACTCGGCAAAGCTCCTGTGCAGGCGAGACAAGTCGTTCTTTGAAGTTTGGCGCAAAAGACGACCACATATTTACGCGAGAGCTCCTTCCACCAAACAACCGACGCATATGCGAGGAATGGTCTTATCATAGCCATAGTAAATCTTTAAGACCAATTCTAGTCTTGTTTTTATTTGGGTTGGAATATACCGAAGACTTAAGATAACCCCAATACAAACACACAAGATCGGACGATCTTAAAGGCCACGATATTGATATTTGGTGAGCTATTCATCTGTTTGGAAATATGATGTGTAAATTATTCTAAATATTCAAAGTGCAATGGACAGGTGTTCCATCGTACTGAAAAAAACCATTGCCCTAATATTTAACGCACGCCTTCTAATAATTCGGCTAAATTATTTTGCGGGAACAGCATTTAATTTAGATGCCAAAATAAAAGGTCTGGTGAAACTACGACCTATGACCCTTACCCAAACGTTGACGAAGAACCTAGTTTGATATGATGTCGCACATTTACAATGTGGCGTTTCTTCCGCCCAGAAATAAAGATTATGTTAATTTACTACAGCATCATGTGTAAAAGTAGCTTCATCCGTCCACAAAATAGAATCGAGAGTTTCAGAATTTTCCAATTCCAAATTTATGATGTCATGACAGAAGAGCACTCGAGCTTGTACTTACTTACTTATGTCGGGCTACAATCCGGGGTGAGCCTGGGCCTCAACAACAAACCTCTTCAACCAGCCCGGTTGCGAGCCAGCTGCCTCCAGTTGCGCACGCCAAGTTGATTGAGGAACCCCTCCACTTGTTTGCGCCACCTACCGCGATGTCGTCCTCTACTGGGCCGTTCATCCGGGATGGATTCAAAGACTTTATTGGCTGGAGCTTTGGACTCCATCCGCTCTACTTGACCCAGACATCTTAGTCGCTGCATGTGAACTCTTCTGGCTAAGTCGATGTCCTTGTACAGACCGTATAGTTCAGCATTGTACCTTCTCCTCCACTCATCAGTCCAAGACGCCGATGTTGGGTGCCCATTTTTGGTTTTGTTTTCATTGATCGCTAAACCCATCTTTGCTGCCACGATCTCAATACTCGCAAATGCCCCACCAACGTCTCGCAGAGTACTTCCGACTGTGTCAACGTCATCGACGTAAGCGAGTAGTTGTATAGACTTGTAAAAGTTTATACCTCTGGTGCTGGCTTGTGAGTTTTGTACAATTATTTCAAGCGGGTCACCTTGTCTAAAACTTTTCCTGGCATAGAACGGTTCGGTGGTGTTCTTACCGACTTTAATGGAGCAGCGACAGCTCTTCATAGTCATTCTACATAAACGGACGAGCATAGCAGGGATCCCAAGACTAGACATGGCTCTGTACAACTCGTTTCTATATACGCTATCATAGGCAACTTTGTAATCGATTAAAAGGAGATGCGAATCGAATCGAATTTATATTCATGGGTTTTTTCCAAGATCTGCCGTATTGTGAATATTTGGTCAATGATGGACTTTTCTTTTTTTTTTGGTTTTAGGCGTTCACATAATACGGCAGACAAGATATTAATTGCGATGTTGAGAAAACTTATACCTCTGTAATTGGCGCAGTTCAGAGGGTTTCATTGCTTCAGGATCTAGCAAACGATGCTGAGCTTCCATTCATCGGGCATACTTTCGTCCGATCAGATTTTACAGATGAGCTGGTGCATGCTCCTTACCAATTCATCTGCTCCTGGCTTGAAAAGTTCGGCGGCAATGCCATCGGCTGCAGCAGGTTTGTTGGATTTAAGTTTAGATACCACTTCATTCTGAACGGGTTGACGAGAATCTTGACTATCATCGTCACTGCTAAAAGACTCATTCTGCCTGACAGCAGAATATTGGTCATCATCGTCGGTTAACTGTCTGTAGAAGTATCCTAAGCACCGACTACGATTTTACTATCGTATTGCCATTTTTACCCCTGCGGGCTTCTGTTCTAGCTTTGAAACCCTGTCATGTGTTAATTTTTGGTACAATTTTCGAACATCATTCCTGCAATAAAGTCTCTGAATCTCCCCCATCGATCGCTTCTCATGATCCTCTTTCTTATTTCTTAGAAGTCGATGTTCCTCTTTTCTCCTCTGCTCGTAGAGCTCATGAGCAGCTCTTCTATGCAAAGCTGCCTTGTACACCTCTTGTTTTGCTGCATGTGCTTGCGGACATTCCTCCTCCTTTCGTTGTGGTAGCCGAGAGAAAGAAACCCAATACATCAGAGGCGGCATCACTGATGGCTTGTGTGCTACGCTCCCACTCGTCTTCCGCATTTGCTGGTGGCGGCATAGGACTTAGATCGAGATTAAAGGAGACTCGATCGGCAAAAGCTCTGGCGGTCTCTTGCGATTGTAGCCGTCTGATGTCAAACTTCCTCACAGTATTTCGTTAATTTCACTCCGTTCTGAATATATGCATCCGAACCTTGGCTGCAACTAGATAGTGATCCGAGTACACGTTGGCTCCTCGAAAAATCCGGACACCAAGAATACTGAAAGGTGCCTTGCGTCGATCGCAATATGGTTCATTTGGTTGACGGTTTTTCGATCAAAAGAGAGCCATGTCCCCTTGTGAATATCAAGACGTGGGAGCCGCGTACTAGCTATAACAACGTTTCGTCCCAACGCAAAGTCGACTAGCTTAAATCCATTGTCGGATGTGATGTCGTGCAGACTGTGCTTTCCGACCACGCTACTAAAGACGTCCTCTTTTCCTAGCTTTGCGTTCCAATTACCTAGAACAATTTCAACGTCGTGTCTAGGGCAGTGCTCATACGTGCTGTCCAGGAGCTGGTAGAAGTCATCCTTCGACGCGTCTTCCATCTTCTCGTGAGGGGAGTGAGCGATATTAGGCTAATGTTGGCGAATTTAGCCTTGATACCGATAGTCATGAGGCGCTCGTTCACATACCGGAAACTCAAGACTTCTTGCTTAAGTCTGCCTCTCATAACAAATCCGTACCCGAATAGACGCTGTCCTTGTTGTCTGTAACAATCGCCGTAGTAGATACAAAAAAAACAAGTATTTGGCGCAACAGCTCTTTAAAGTGCCAGGGCCTAGCTTCTCGCAACCACTCATGTTGTGTGCGTTATATTTTTCACACGAATGGAAGGGACCTACAGTTTAATGCCGACTCCGAACGGCGATTTAAGAAGCTTTTTCGTGACAACAATACTCTCGGATGTTTTTCAGGCGCTCGCGAGAGGTGGGACCGTGAAAAAACTTTTTGGTGTTTTCTGGGATTCGAACTTGGAACCTCATGCGTAGTGATCCGACACACTAACCACTTACGCCACGGCGCCCACAGCGGTAGTAGATGTCGCAGTTTTTTTTATCCTCCTACTCGAGATTGTACGTCACTCAGTAATAACTCTTGTACGAGCGTACTATGAATACGATGCTTACGTTCTTTCTTCAGCAGTTTGCAAACTTGCGTATGAAGTATGCTTAATGAGATCATAATCTCTTCAACTAAATAAACGTCTTAATTTTCATAAAATCAACTACGAACAATGTTTATAACAGTAATGATCTTACATTCGAATTGGAGCGTTCTCTAGACTCCTTTTATATTCTTTTTTTACCAAACCTTCTATGTATGATAATGAACATTTGGCATTTGGGACGTCGTCGATGCAGAAACTGTACGGTGGTGTCTAGAGACGTAATTTTTGATTTGATAGAAAAGTGACTTTCGTGTAATGTAAACAGATGAATTGCTGTATGCTCCTTACCAAGTCATCTCCAGCTGCCTTAAAGTGTTCAGCAGCAGCTTCAGAGTTGTAAGACTTACGTTTGGATATTGCTACACTCACCTTGTCAAGGTCGGTTGAAGAAGTTATTTTACCTGTCAATGAGATTTTCGTCATCATTGCCATTTAACAGTCTGCAAAAGTATTCCTTTCATAATGCCTTGACATGCTCTTTTTATCTTTTTGTACAATTTTCGAATATCATTCATGCCTTTGAGGTCATCTATCTCCTCGGTTGAATGCTTCTCCTGCTCCTTTGAAGGCGTGGACTTTTTGTGTTCCGTTCCCGTTGATGACATTACGGGAAAAGGGCTTGCAAGTACGTTGCTGACCACGATGAAGGATATTGGCATAAATTTGGCTAATATGAGAGGGCAAGGTGAGTGTCAGTAACTGACACTATCTATGTAAATAAAACTGTCAGTTAGGCCGATTAGGTAATAAATTACATTACATGTTTAGGGTATGATGGGGCCCGGTCAATGACCGGAAAATTCAACGGCTGTGCTGCCAAAGTTAGAGCATTGTATCCAGAAGCTATTTACGTCCACTGTGCTAATCATAATTTGAATTTGGCCAGTACACGCGCTTGTAACATACCGTCTTTACGAAATTGCACAGGAACCATTAAAGAGGTTGTTAATTTATTCCGATTATCTAATAACATAAAGCAGCTCTAGTTTTAAAAGACAAAATTCAGGCGTCTTACCGAAAAGCAAAACAACGCGTCATTTAAAATTTTGCGAAACGCATTGGGTTGAGCATTTGAATTCACTCAATTTGTTCTATGGTGTCTATGAATATATCTGTTGCTCATTAGAGTATCTGGATGTACAAAATGTGAAAACCGAAGGAGTCAAATCTCATGTTCTACTTGCTGCTATACAAACTTCCCACTTTGTAATATCCTTAACAGTGATTAAGCAAATTTCAGCCTAATGAAAAATGTAAATGAACTTTTACAAAAAAAAAAAGAATGTGATCTCAGCTGCTGTATGGAATATGCAAACCATTTACATGAGGAAGTAAATGAAATGCGCCAAAACTCCGAAGTTAGATTCAGTCACACATTTGCTGGAGCTAAAGAAATGGATATTCAATTAATAGTCCCGCGGCAAGTTGTAAAACAAAAGAACGGTGACAACTATGAAGGAGGTCCTGAAGAATATTTCCGTCGGTCCATCTTTGTTCCTTTTTTGGACCGACGATGTAACTAAGGACTAGATTTCTTACTTACTTACTTTACTTATATCCTTTAACCCCTCGGGGGGCATAGAGCGTCAACCACGCCTGCGCGCCATCGTGTTCGGAGTTCTGCAACGCGTTTGAGCTACCTCCAACTCATTCCTAAAGAGCTCGATTCCTCCTCAACTGTTCGGCGCCACTGCGGATTCTTCGCTATTTTCACCTCTATCGACTGTGTCTTCTCTATTACGATTACGATTAAGATTTTTATTAAATATTTTGTTCTATATACTAATTAACTTAGAACTAGACTTAAAACTAATAATTAAATATTGGCTATTACGTGCGTTTTTCTTAAATAGGAGATATTTATACTTGAATGTTTTAGTTTGAAATATTATATAAAAAAGGGGTTATATCCGACTATGCTCGATAGTACTGGTTGTGAGCAAGTTGATAGAACGATGTTTCCTCGTTGTATATGATGTTGTTCAATCGATGATCGATCGAACGCTCAGGTAACGGTGGGTTGGCTCGATATGTTGGCTCAATGGGCGGCAAGGTTTTGCAGTATTTTTCTTTTGACAGCTGCATCATATGCTCAGCGATTACGCTCACACCAGCAATCTAATAGAGCATCTTCTTTGGATAGTACTTAAATGTGACTGTTTTTCGCCACTTGTTCGAAGGACCTTGCTTTCAAAAACGTGGATCTTCTTCATCGTCGTTGGTGAGATTGTGAACCAATTGAGACAGCAATATGTGCTGACTAGTCATATCAACTGCTTGTGTATAAGGAACTTGGTCGATGTGTCTTCTCTGTTGCCGATTGGTGTATTTATACCAAATGCAAGAACCTCTAAAACATTTTCGAATATGCTAGATATCACTAAGGGTGAATTGTGAAATGTGGAACAAACTGATGTACGCGGCAGTTTTGACAGATGGCTCGTTGGTAAATCAGTGCGAAAATACTTTCTGTAGTTGCTACAAAATGCAGTTTCTAGAGGAAAAGTGTCACTTGCCCACCTTTGGATCTCGCCGATCCTTGCACACTGTTGGGCGTTAAAGTAAGTAGCTTATAGTAAAAAAACAATATCGTTTTTCTTTAAAAAATACTATTGCTTATTTTCAGGCGAAATTATAAGTTTAACAAGCTGCATTTTGTATGCGAACTTCGAAGGATTATCAGGGTTATGGCGGATAAATTTTCCCTTTGGAATTTTTCCCCTGAACAAATATTAGGTACCTTCAAAAATAGGGAAAAATTCATCGGGGAAAAATTAAAAATTGCGATTGCGCTGAAAATTCTCCAGAATTGTCATTCATGATACCCTTTTCTTTTCTGCGGAATTATTTCCTCATTTTTTAAGATACCTAATTTTTGTTCGGGGGAAAAATTCCGAGGGAAAATTTATTCACGATAACCCTGTATATCTTCGAAACTACACAAGTCCGACTTTAAATAAATATACCAACATTCTCAGATTGAGGAATGCTTTTCGCCTTCAATTGGGCATCAACATCTGAAATGCTAAATCGATAGCCACACCAAACATATTTCCATGAAGAACATGTTGCACTATTGTTCACAGAGAATATGAATTAAACTTCTTAAGAACGACATCTCAATCTCACCCTACAGTAGTAATTCGCCGCAACATACCAGCCGCTGTATCATAACCGACAAATATCCCTCCATTCCATTTCATTCTTGCTGTCAACCATTTTTGTTTTGTTTCATTACCCGGCAATTTCTACCACTTTTCCCCGTACCACTTCACAATAATTCCACTTTCCAGCAGCTGAAAAACTCTCTCCCGCTCTCACACACCTTTCCAAATTCACCAATTCACCAACCCGATGTCATGTGTGAATGGAAAGACGCCGTCGCTGTTGTTCGCCGCTGCAACAAAACACCGACCGCCACACACACAAACACACCCAAATAGATGTATCGCCCAAACAGAACAGCAGCCACCGAAAAACATACACCACCAGCCAGCCAGCCAGTCGAAATATGGAAGTGATCCAAGTTGCGTCGCCTCTATCTGTCGCAGTGTGAACCGTTTCGCGCTCTAGTGAGAAACCAAAAGGAAATCTTAATTATTTTTTTTTTTCTGAAAGAAAATCCAACAAAACAGAATTTTCTTCCTCCAATCCACTGCAACAACTTAACGAATTGTGTATGTATGTCTGGTCGGCTCAGACTGTTGAGGGTTTTCGATTGTTTGTAACGGAAAATTGCGAAAAAGTTTTACCGCAAGTAGGCAGGCTGTGCGAAAAGTAAAATTTGGAAAAAAAACGAATCAAAGCAGAAAAAAGTAAAATTTTCTGCGGAAAATAAGAAATAAAAATCAGAATCAGTGCCAAGTGCAAAATTTATCGTGCGTGTGTGTACGAGTGTGTGTTCGGTTCGACGAATGGTTAAGTGAATGGAAAATCCTTTTTCGATTTCCCAATCGTCATCGGTTTTATCTTTCCTTTCGCTGAACACTAGTGTATCTCGATCCGAAAAGGGGTGGATGATTACTTTCTTCCAATAGGCAAATCTGGATACGAAAAGGACCCGAAAGGACTCAATATAAGGATATTTCAGCGGCAGATTCTCTAATGTTTATTTGTTTGGGTAAGCGAAAATTTTATTTTACAGTCCGCCGATGGTGTGGGGATAGTAATAAAAATGCTCCACATACACGAACACACGCACACACAGACTGTTTCGAAATCCTTTTTGAATGTGTTTCTTTAAAGGGGGATGTGTGCGTACGGAGGGATGTGGGATTCTTTTTTGTTGTCTGGCGGCGAATTGCCACCACACCATCAGTCCTAATAAACAGAAACACCACCCGCAACCGCCCTGTTTTCTTCGTCCTTTTTGATTTGCAATGGAAGGTAGCAGGAGTTATTTATTCTCGCCGGCTTCGTGATCGCTCTCTTTGTCTATCGGTTTCCAGATTAATGGCATTGCCAGCTAGGAAATTGGCGGAGGGCGAATTGTAAAATTCGGTGCATTATGCAGCACGGGGTCAACAGTGCACTTTTTTTTCTTTTAACTGAGAGGAGAGTGTGAAGGCATTGTAATGAAGTATGTATGTCGGCACGTTGTTCTTCAAAGTGACTTTATTTTCAAGTATGACTAAACGGAAGGCCTGATCAAAATTCGAATGCTACTCGTAACTAACCCAGGATTGCATAAGGAGAATGATCGCTATGAGTCTCCACATTTGATCTGTTTTGACAGATGTGTAGCAGAACCGCGAGAAGTACGTGACGGTTAATAAAGATAAGATGGGTTTCCCACGAATTTCAACTTATTGACGGATACTTCCCGTCTCATCTTTTCTGATTGGCGTAACCCAATACAACCGTATCCAAAGTATAAGGATCATAATGGAAAAACATCGCGATTCCTTAAGGGATTTGCATATTGTATTGGTTGACTTTGAAAATCGACAGACAACCACGAGATCTGATATGGGTGGCGCTAAGACATCGAGGGGTTCCAGAAACCTATATACAGATGATCATGGACATGTACGAAAGAGCAAAGACAAGAGTAGTAGTAGAGCCCCGCTGAAGTAACCGAAGAGTTCCCAATAAAAGTCGGGGTACACCAGGGAAGCGTCTTAAGTCCTTTACTGTTTATAACAGTCCTTGACAATCTGCTTGAAGGTAAAGTGACGGGCCCCAAGGTATATCAATTATTCTTTGCTGTCAGTGGATCCATCATAAGTGAGGATCCTACATCCCTGCAACGAGCACTTGATGTGTGGGTGGACGTTATGGAGTGAAATGTGTATCGCAATAATTAAAAAAAAGACAGAGTATCTTTGCTGCCCGTTCTCTGATCCACTCAGCCCTATTCCAGATATTTATTTTAACTGAACAGTGCTTCCCAAGTGCGAAAAGTTCAAATATCTGTGATCTATGATCAATAGCAAAGCAACCTGTGATCTGTTTTGACAGATATGTAGTGGGAGGTGGAGCATAGCCTCGCCGAAATAGGAAGAAGAACAGAACAACGAGTTAGTTGGATATAAGCCGCAGAGGTTGTTGCAATATTGACCATGGGAAGGCGAAGAGGTCAAACCAGTGTTGAATTTTAAACATTCTGGAGAAGGAACATTTTTGCGTGAAATAAACAAAATATAGACAGAAGTCATTCTACAATTCAGTATATTTTAAAAAGGTTTAAGAGTGGTGAAATGGCACACCAAAAAATTGTGTACAATCCAGATGAGCGATGCCTTTCCCATAAAAATTAAAGCATACCAATTTTTAACTGAGCCTAAACTAGCAGCTGTTGCTGAAACACAGCTGGGGAAAAATATCTCCGCAAACTGTACGAAATGTATCCATAGGGCCGGTTTGAATAGTAGACGAACAAGACAGAAGCCGCTGGTAAGCAAACGTAATCAAAAAGCGCGCTTGGACTTTGCTAAGACGTATCACATCGCCCGTTTTCGTTCTGGAAAAATACCATCTTTACAGACGAAAGCTAATTTAATATATATGGATCAGATGGCATGCCTTTCGTGTGGAGAAAACCATATGAGGAACTACTTGCAAAAAATCTGAAACAACATTTCGAACATGCTGGTGGTTCCGTATGGGCGCCGTGGCGTATGTGGTTAGTGTGTCGGATCACTACGCATGAGGTTCCAAGTTCGAATCCCAGACAATACCAAAAAGTTTTTTCACGGTCCCACCTCTCGCGAGCGTCTGACAAACATCCGAGAGTATTGTTGTCACGAAAAAGGTTCTCAAATCGCCGTTCGGATTCGGTATTAAAACTGTAGGTCTCTTCCATTCGTGTGAAAAAATATAACGCACACAACATGAGTGGTTGTGAGAAGCTAGGTCCCCTGGCACTTAAAGAGCTGTTGCGCCAAATATTTGTTTTTTTTTTGTGGTTCCGTGATGCTTTGGGGCTCTTTGTCAACTGCTGTACCTAGAATGCTTTGCTTTATCGAGGGAATAACGAACCATAGGATGTACCTTAATATTCGCATTGCGCGTGAGGTTCTATGTTCGAATCCCAGAAAACACCAACAAACATTTTTCACGGTCCTACCTCGCGAACGTCTGACAAACATTCGAGAGTATTGTTGACACGAGAAAGCTTCTCAAAATGAATTGCCCTTCGGATACGCCACAAAACTGTAGGTCCTTTCCATTTGTGCGAAAAATATTAGGTCTACTTACTTACTTAGCCTCTCCATTTAGCTCGGTCTTCAGCTAATTGCCTCCAGTTGCGCACTCCAAGTTGGTCGAGGTCCGCTTGAACTTGTGCGCCTCACCTAGGAGATGCTCTACTGCGTCGTCCCTCCGGGTTCAATTCGAAGACTCTGCAGGCCGGAGCGTTGGTGTCCATTTGCTTTACATGTCCTAGCCATTTCAAACGTCCAATACGCAGTCTTTTGATTAGGTCGATGTCGCCATACAGCTCCTATAGTTCGTTATTGAATCTTCTCCTCCAAAACCCATCAACGGAAACGGGACCGAATATCTTACGAAGAATTTTTCTCTCGAAACGACCAAGGATATCTTCATCCTCTTTTAATAAAGTCCATGTTTCAGCGCACTAAAGCACGACTGAGATGATCAGAGTCTTATACAGAGTCTCCTTAGTTGTTCGAGATAGGGCTTTACTATTGAATTGCTTTATAAGCCCAAAAAAAACAGCGATTGTCAAGAGTTATTCATGGTCATAGCTTCTGTACAATTGTCCTTATGTTATCGAAATTCAGGCTCCGAGTCCCGACATAAGTCCAATTGAGAATTTATGGAGCTATCTGGAAGCGAACTTGAAACAAATTCTTCAGGAGGAATGGCAAAATATTGAACCCAGCTTCTGTAAAAAATTCGTGAAAAGCTATATGTATTGGGTTCAATATGTTCTGCGGTTTTTTTTTGAAGTGGCGTTTATCGCTTCAGAAAATCTCTGTATAAAACCCTTATGAAAACTTTTTTTCCAGTAGAGAGGATTATTCTTTACATTGTTACGAGAATTTGTTTTGATCGGACATGTTTTAAGTGCTCAACATTTTTTTTTAAATGGAAGATAAAAAAGTGCATTTTAGGCATATTTTGCTTTATTTCTTTAAAAAAGGTATCTAAGCGACAGAAGCGCAACGGGGGATTTGTAGCGTGTATGGAGATTCGGCAATTCGCGCTGACACTTGTCTGGTTTACACGCTTTCGTTCCGGCAATACAGACCTTGCTGATGCTGCTCGCTCTGGATGTCCACCCACCACAGACGACGATCAAATCTTAGCTGCAGTTAGCGTTGACAGACATTTGACGACACGAGAGATCGGTCAGACGTTTAACATTGCCCATACAACCGTTTCACAGAGAACTGAAAAGGCTTGGAATGTCGAAAATGGTGGATGCTTGGGTTCCTCAAGAACTCATTTGGTGCATGTTGTTGTTGTTGTTGTAGCAACTATATTGATTCGTATGGCTCAAACGTTAAGGTGGTGTAGGTGGGTTGTCATCAGTGAGGTCGAGGCCCAGGAAAGCGGCAGCTTCGACTGGGTGAGTCCATAAGGATATTGGTGTAAGTGTTGTGGGATGCGATGGACAACTGAACAAATGGGCGGTGTTATGTGGTGACGAGCCACAGTCTGGGCATTGATCAGTGATACTGTCGCGTAAGCGGTGCATATGAATGTTCAGCATGGAGCTCCAGCCGGATCGCAGTTGGGCAAGTGTGGATCTGGTGCGTCTAGGAAGATGATCTTCACTATGATGTATCGGTGGAGGACGGCCGCCTAGCACAATGTTAGTCTGGCGGTTATCAAGCGCAGTTTGGACAGCGTGTTGTTGATAGAGTTCAAAGGCAGCTTGTGAAACTCTGGGACAAATGGTGTATGAGTTATAAACCTATTAACCTCACGACAATTAGGTCTACGTCCCGGAATCGACCCAGGAATTTCCTGGCCAAAGATTGTCAACAATTCAACTACAACATTCATATACAACATTTGGTGCCTTGGAGCATTTGGTAGGATTGGCGAGGTGTCCTGTACTTCGAGTTGCTTCCACGGAATGAGACAATAAATGCCATTAAATATTGCTCTCAGCTCGACAACTTAAAGCAGGCAGTGGAAGACAAACGGCCAGAGTTAGTGAACAGGAAGGGCGTTGTTTTCCACCATGACAACGCCAGACCACACACAGCTTTTGTCACAAGAGAAAAGCTGAATTCCTTTGACTGGGAGGTAATGCAGCACCCACCGTACTCTCCAGACCTTGCGCCGTCTGACTACCACCTATTCCGCTCTCTCCAAAACGATTTGGATGGAAGGCAATTTAATTCCGAGGAGGGCATAAAAACGCACCTGGAAAACATTTTTAGCCAAAAGTCTACTGATTTTTACAAAAGAGGAATAATGTCTCTTCCAGAACGTTGGAATGATGTAACAGATCGGTATGGATAATATTTGATGGATTAAATATGTATATGATTTTAAACCAAAAATGTGTATTTAACTTTAACCAAAAAAAAAAACCGCAGAACTTATTGAACAACCCAATATTAGATAGTTACATGTTGTCCCGAACTTTTTCGTAGTCTGATTGTCAGTAATGATCTCGTACATCATTTTGATATATCGGTTTAGCTAGCGTAAGCAATAAAAGCTATCCGAACGCCTTTTTATTTAATTTGTATCATTATTGTTCAGTCCCCTTTTGATACAACTTGATACATAGCCTATGTTATTCCGGATACAACGCCTGGGATGTACTTAAAAGTTTTAAAAGTTTCAGGTTTCAGGTGAATGGAGTGTATAGTGCTCTTACAGCACACTCATTTCTCCGTAACCCGAACTACCTTTAATCCTAATATCGCTAATCCGGGTCACTCATTATTTCCCATTATACATTCTACAGTTCGAATCCGTTGTCACTGTCAAAAAATTGTCCCGAAATAAGGTGCAGATAGTGTAAATATAAAATTAAACAATCCGCGCTAACAGCCCATGAAGGATCTATGACCTAACTTCTGGCAGGCATACGTCTTATAAGTTTTATTTTTATCACACGAAAATACGTCGCATTTGAAGGACACTATTTTTGAAGAGCAGATACTCCCGGGATGTGGATCCTTCAAAAATGTGTTTATATTTTTTTGCCATTTGAACCTTGGAACTACTGCTCAGTATTCTATTTTTAGTAGTTTTAATAACACTGCTAATTTAAAAATAAATATTCTCATTCACGACAAGGTGTGTACAGGTCATAGGAAGCAGGGAAAACTCAGTTTTCCGAATTTTCTGTTCAAATTTGCAGTTAATTCGCACCTTTTGTTTCTGATCTGATACACCAAATAATATACTTAAGCATAATTTCGTTACGTGGAGGTCGTTCATCACTCTAGATACCTTATCCAATCTACGAACATTAAGGCCATCTAGCTACTCCTAAATCCAAAATATTTGATAATTCGAAGTACACATTGCAATAATTAATTCAGTGTATACGTACATATAAGCTTCTTAGAATCTAAAACAGTAAAAGTTGTATTTCTCTTAGATCCGTCCGATTTGAATTAAAAGCTTGTAGAAAATAAATCGGTAAAAAAAAGTTAGGAAATAGCTACACAATTTTCAAGTCATATTAAATTCGGTTTTTCGAAACCGATTGATAAATCGAGTTAACGTTACTCGAGAAAAACGAAAAAAATTGGGTTAAAACGAAAATTCTAGTTTGCAACTATAGTTTGAAGAAAATCAGTCCCGTCGTTTAGGCTGCAGACGAGCGTACAGATATAAAAGACACAATTGCGAGACTCACTTTCTTGAAACAATTTTGCATCAAAAATGTTCACGACCCCAAGACTTGTCTAGGAGCACATAAAAAAACGTTTGCCAAAATCTCGCAAATAACATCTAAGTAAGTAGCTATTTTCTTCTTCTTCCTTTTTTTCAGCGAGGTTATGATCCGAAAATAAGGGATCACAACCCTTCCACTTCACCGCATTTCTACTGATCCGCCTGTGGGGTTCGCCTATTTGACCTCGGAAAATAGTGGCAGGCCTGCCGATTTTGGATCACTCGGTTACTGAGGCCAATGAAATGTCGATGTCGTCGCATTTGTCGGATCCAGGCGTTTCTAGGTCTGCCTTTCCTACATCGCGAAGAGCTATTTTCTAATGTACCAATGTACAGGGCGGCCCAAAAACACTCACGTCAAGTGGGTGCCGTCATTGTTGATGACCATTTGGGCTCATTTTACCGTATTTTCAATCCTTTTGGCGAGAACTTCGGGCGATAAGTTCTCGCACTCATGTCGGATATTTTCTTTGAGAGCTTCCAGAGTCTGTGGCTTGTTCTCATAGACCCGTGACTTCAAAAACCCCAGAGAAAGAAGTCTGGAGCGGTCAAATCAGACGATCTTATCGGCCAGTGCAAATCGCCAAAACGAAACATTAGGCGACCCGGAAACGCATCCTTCAAAATGTCCATTGTCGCGCGAGCTGTGTGTGCGGTTGCACCGTCCTATTGGAACCACATGTCCTTCAGTCCCAATTCATCAATTTGCGGCCAATGGCCAATTGCGTAGCACGTCGTCTGGTCGACGTTGACGGCTCATCCGCAACATCTTTAGCCACAGAGGCGATATTCTCGTCGGAACGAGCATTACAAGGCCTTCCGGCGCCTCTTATGTCACGTGTTGTTCCAGTCTCTTCGAGGCGAGCGATTAAACGCCTTAGAGTTTGACCAGTAGGCGTAGGACGGCCTGGAAATCTGCGCCGAAATTCACTTTGCGTCAAAATCACTGACGAATTATTCCGTTTCATGGCTTGTTGATGTGTATTCTACATCTGTTTACTTCCCAGCAAAAAATATATGTCTTATATAAATCTTTTCACAATGCAATATAAGGCTTATCATATAAGGATAGGTATTGATAAGGAATGTTGCGCCACGTACAACATACCTTATTTTGTACCTTATTCGAACATTTGTGCGCCTCTTGTTTTGCTGCATGTGCTTGTCGGCATTCCTCATCAAACCAGGGGTATCGTTGTGGTGGCCGCTGCCACTGGTCTTCCACATTTGCTGCTGGCGGCATAGGACTTAGATTGAGATTAGAAGAAACACGATCGGCAAAGATTCTGGCGGTCTCTTGCGATTGTAGCTTTTCGACGTCAAATTTCCTCACAGTATTTCGTTGATTTCGCTCCGTTGTGGATATCCGCATCCGTACCTTGGCTACAACTAAGTAGTGATCCGAGTCCACGTTAGCCCCTCGGAAAGTCCGGACACCCAGAATACTGGAAGAGTGCCTTGCGTCGATCGCAATGTGATCGATTTGGTTGACAGTTTTTCGATCAAAGGAGAGCCATATTCCTTTGTGAATGTCGAGGCGTGGGAACCGCGTACTAGCTACGACAAAGTTTCGCCCCGCTGCAAAGTCGATTAGCCTGTGTCCGTTGTCGGAAGTGATGTCGTGCCTGCTGTGCTTTCCGACCACGCTACTAAAGACGTCCTCTCTTCCTAGCTTTTCGTTGAAATCACCTAGGATAATTTTAACGTCGTGGCTAGGGCATTGCTCATACGTCTTGTCCAAGAGCTGGTAGAAGCCATCCTTTGTCGCGTCGTCCTTCTCCTCATGAGGGGCGTGAACGCGTATTAGGCTAATGTTGGCAAATTTAGCCTTGATACGGATAGTCATAAGGCGCTCGTTCACATGCCGGAAACGCAAGACTTCTTGCCTAAGTCTGCCGCCAATAACAAATCCGCACCCGAATAGACGCTGTCCTTTTTGTCTGTAGCCATCGCCGTAGTAGATGTCGCAGTTTTTCATACTCCTTTTGCCCGGCTCATCCCATCGCACTTCTTGGATGGTGGTAATGTCTGCTTTGAGACACTCTAGGGCCTCCGCAAGTTGTTCGGCTGCACGTGGTTTGTAGAGGGACCTAACATTCCAAGTGCAGACACGAAGATCGGTGTCCTTTTTACGTTTTCTTGGGTCGTCAACAGTAAATTCATCCGTATCCGAGGCTGTTGGTTGCTTGGTAACCGAAGGTTTTTTACGTGGTAGGGAAGTTAACCCGACGGCACAACCCCCAACCTGGAGGACCAGATCCTTTTTTAGCAACCCCTAGGACGAGGGGCCGGATACACCGATGTCAGTAACCCACTTCGGGGATATGAGCGCTGCCGTTGGCCCATTAAGGGTTCATCCGCCACCATCTCTTTTCCAATACCCTGACGTAGTATTGAAAATCCTTACAGACCTCAGCTTCAAGCAAAGACAATAATAACAAAAATTTCCCCAGTTATCTGGACGCCACCCCCGGAGAATAGCTGAAGCATAAACAACTGAGCTTCAAGAACCACTACACCAAAATCTTTCTCTCTCTCTCTCTCTCTCTCTCTCTCTATTCCAACGTCCGCATTATGTGTAAACATGTTAAAGGTATTCATAACCCTTTGAGTGCGCGCAAAATTATAAAAAAAAAAAAAAAAAATGATAAATTGCCTTAGTACTGTCCGGTGATCGTTTTTCCCTTGTTCAAATAGTCAATGAAGATTACGCTATGGGAATCTCAGAAAACCGTTGCCATGACTTTTCCGGCCGACGGAACCGTTTTTGCCTTTTTTGGAGCACGTTGGCCTGCAGTAGTCCACTGTCTTGATTGTTCCTTCATTTCAGGAAACGCCGTAAAAACTCACATGAATTGCGCTTGAAGTGTCCCAAACTCTGTTTTGAAATCTTCACCCAAATCCGTTTTTGGTCCATCGTCAGCAAACGTGGTACCCATCTTGCCGATAATTTTTTCATGGCCAAATGGTCATGCAGGATTCGAATGACGGTATCATTTGAAATTGCTACAATCTCAGCTATCTCTCGAACCTTGACCCGGCAATCGTCCAACACAATATCGTGGATTTTGTTGACCATTTCTTCCGTTGTATGTAATGTATGTATATGACCACAACGAAATTTAGTGAACCACTTGTGTACCATTGCATGCGAGAGAGAAGAGTCTCCATAATATTTTTTAAGTCTGTCTTCAGTCTCTTTAATGGTTTTACCGTACTTTATTAAAACCCAATACTCACTTTTTTCCATTTTGACCAAATTTCACAAACCAAAGTTCTTTCGATCGCTGTGAAAATCTAAGTGTTTGACAGGTCTATTTGTTTTTTTGTCTATGCTGAGAAAGAAACAAAGATGTTAGAAAAAAATCCTCTATGCGATCCGAGCAAAATCTTGCATCAAAGTCACTGACTTATCGAACAGCACTCGTATACTGGTAGAATGCATAGTACCATTATTAAGCCCTTGCGTTAGTTATAAAGCAATAGAAAGTTTGTGGTTCAAAATATGTACCACTACTGCGCAAATGTCAAAAGAGATTGGTTCAAATTTTGTACCAGCTACGCTGAAAGAGCGCCGTGGCGTAAGTGGTTAGTGTGTTGGATCACTACGCATGAGGTTCCAAGTTCGAATCCCAGAAAATACCAAAAAGTTTTTTCACGGTCCCACCTCTCGCGAGCGTCTGACAAACATCCGAGAGTATTGTTGTTACGAAAAAGCTTCTCAAATCGCCGTTCGGATTCGGCATTAAACTGTAGGTCCCTTTCATTCGTGTGAAAAATATAACGCACACAACATGAGTGGTTGCAAGAAGCTAGGCCCTGCCAATTTAAAGAGCTGTTGCGCCAAATATTTATTTATTTATACACTGAAAGAGTTATTGCGGTCTTTATCCAGTACTTCTCTGAACTACGAACTGCCCAACTTAATATGCTCTATATGGTATAAAAACATATGCATATGATATATCTCTGTAACGGTCAAGTTTACGGGAAAATATCTGGACGTACGGTAAAATGTTATTATTTTTTCTGTACACTCTGGCTATCTCAAAAGTATGGGATTCGTTTGATTCGTATCCTTAAAATCAAGGACGTGAAAGGTGACCAAGCAACGCACCTCCCCATACTGTACAGCTTGGAGTACAAGTATTTTTTCTCATAACCAAGAGTTATTGAAATAAATTAGTAGGGATAACTAGGTAGGGATAGGGATGCAGGGATGACAAAAGAGTCTTACGAAGGGAAGGTTTAAGGATTAGAAAAAGGTCTTATTGTACTTATTGTCTTTTCTAGCGATTTATTTTCAGGTACTATCCTCAGTTACTAACTGCTCCTCTTTTTCTACGCTGTAAATGATATATTTTATAATTAAGGTGAAATTGATCCTGAAAGTCCCTTAAAATCCAACATAAAAAATGGTACATTATGCTAGACACATAATTGTCCTTAGCGAGTTTTTTTTTTTGCCAAGAACTCTTACAATTTTGTTCAATATCAATTTCTAAAATGAATTATTTTTATTTAAGGTGAGGTTAATCATTTTCAATAAGGGCTTACGTAACTGCACAAATATTTACCTTTCCTCTCGTGAAGATTTTTGAAATGCTTACTAAACAAGGATTTAATCGATTGTGTAGGTTATGAACGATCTAGACATACAATTTATTTTACTCAACAATCTTACATCATTGTCTGGTGTAGGATGATAAATTATTTTTCATGCTTTATACTGACGCCTTTCCAATAAAGTATGCATTAGCCAAACATGCAAACTTACTTATTAATTTGTCTGACGAAATCTATTAGGAAGACGCCGTGCTTTGTATTTTATTACCACATTAAGTTGCATAAATTTAACTCTGTCCTTGCAGTTCGTGCAGTAGGTACATATTCAATTTACTTCAACGTGTAACTGCTGTTCAAAGTGATAAAACTGATGTATGCAAAAGTTGTCGTTAAATTTTTAACAAAGAATTCGTCTTCCTGTTGAATTATTTTTAAGAAATATTAAATGTTGACCATTTCTCTGAATGGTCAGAACAAATTTTAATGTCTCTTACAAGCCCTTCTCACAGTGTGTTCCTTATTCTGGTGGTAAATACTGAATTTTGTGTTCCACTGTCCAGGTGGACAATGGTAATGTTGGTGATTCTCATTCATTTCTATACATACGAGGCGATAACCGGACCTGGGGTGACTGTTGGTATCTTGTCCAAGAAGCTCAACTTGAGAATCTCCTTCCGCCTTCCAGATCACTGTAGCGTTTTTCAGGAGGAAATAATGCGGATACTTTGCCCTGGCCGAAACGTAATGCTAAGCGGCAATTAAGACACTGGAATCATTCTCATTTTTATGAAGCTGACAGACCAATTCAGCCTATGCTGGGTGGCAGGCCACATAAAGATACTGGGAAAATTCAAGGTTGACGAGCTCGCCATACACGTCACTACTCTCTGAATTCTATAAGAATGGGAGGGTTTGTGTATGCCACTCGCTACGTGCAAGGATTCACTTAAGCTGGACGCAATCAGTACGACCATCCATGAAAGGGAAGATAGTACGACGTGCCAAATATGTGGACAGATCTGGCTTAAACGGAGTCAGAAATGCCCTAATGGAATGGTCTTGTAAAAGCAATCAGATAGCAGCTCTGTTATCAAAATAAATATATAAATATTTGGCGCAACAGCTCTTTAAGTGCCATGGCCTAGCTTCTCGCAACCACTCATGTTGTGTGCGTTATATTTTTCACACGAATGGAAGTGCCGTATCCGAAGGGCAATTTGGTTTGAGAAGTTTTTTCGAGATAACAATACTCTCGGATGTTTGTCAGACGTTCGCGACTTTCTTGTTTTCTGGGATTCGAACTTGGAACCTCAGTGGTCCAACACACTAACCACTTACGCCACGGCGCCCACTCTGGTATCGGTGTCCTCATAAGACAGTGTTCAATAGGCCTACAGAACCTCTACCTCTCTTTTGAAACAATTTCTCAAACAGCTGCAGGCATGAAGAAGAAAAAAAATGAGCTGCCATTTCCTCCACACCTGTACAGCCCTGTCTAGAAAAAGATAACTCCATCTGAAGGCTTTTCTCTTCGATGACCTTAGCGACCTGGTGAACACTAACGTTAGAAGTATCATTCGATTTATTGAAAAATAGTTAATACCTTGAGTAGCATCGAAAAGTGATAAATCCTTTTGGTCTAAGCGTGTTGGCTCTTACAAAGTTCTTTTCTTTCATGCCAGCAGAATGGCTACATGTGATCATCACCAAATTTCATCCCGGTAGCCTGAGTCACAGCTCTGGTGTTGCATTCTTAATCAGTGTAGTCTGGAATGTTCAAACAAGATCTACAACAGCTAAGCAAACAAGAGATACATTCTCTTCAATGGACATCACAATTGGTCTGCGTTGACCTTAGTGCGGCATTTTCAAGTTCATCTTTGCTTCTCCAAACCCACTCAAACCATAATCTTCAGCTGACTGTAGAGGTTGCGGTGACGAGGAAGTCAATGAGGATGCAAACTTCTTTCTTTGTCACTGTCCAGGCCGCTTCAGGCACTTCTTCCAGGATATCGAGGAAGTATACGGGGTATCAGTGAATTGCATCTTCAGGTTCATCAGGTCCTCAGCATGGTTTGAACCAATGTCATTAAGGGTTTATCATTGTTTTGATCGGAAAATGTTCCATCTTCTCTCAATGGGCATCACAATGCGTCTAGATTAACCTGAGTGTGGTGTAGAGTAGTAAATCTCGCTTTTACCAATCCACCTATCTATCTTAGGTTAGATAGGTGGGTTAACCAACTTAACTTAAGATTTAAGAATTTCGGTGCAACCGATGTATTGCATTGAATTGCCTCCCTTGACGGCAATGTTTGCTCTTTAAAAACAGGATGTGCATCTCTACTTTATTAATCCCCTCCAGTCTTACCATCGTTTAACATTCATTTGCAAAATTCTGTGTACGGATCCGGTAATGACAGTGAAATCTACTAGCATAAGACACTTAACTTACGCACGGGTTTTGCCCTAGAATCACAAGGCGTGTGAAATTCAGGGAAAACTGTTGCAACAACATGCAATGACAAGTGAATTACCTCGAATACGCTTCAGCGAGTAAGTGGCATTAGAATGACTTCAAGTAAATCCAAACATTTCTTGTTGTAATTACTTTGTTTAATTGCCACAATTAATTCCTAAAATTGTTGTGATTTATTGTTAATTTGTTCAGCGGATAGCTTCTCGCTTCGTTGTACCATGAATGTGAAGACATTTTGTAGCACCACAAGGTTAAGGTTTAGCTTCCACTCAAACCTCAAACGCATTTTCTGTTTCGTTTTTTTATTGCTCTTTTAAGAAACACCGCTAGTTGCCTTCTTCTCACTGCAACGTTTTAGAGTTTAAGCTTCATCTAAAGTTTTTTTTTTCAAAAGTCTAGCTTAAGCTATTACGGAGGCATCCACTCCTAGAATATGGGTTGTAAAACATATACGCCTTGGAGCGTTGCTAAATTGCCGATCGATGGCTAAAGTTTTCCACTTAATGACCTCATATTGGTATTTATCGCTGATTCATAGTTAGTATACGAGTTGTTTTAAAAATCCGCATTCCTTGCCATCGGAAACTAGCCTACGTTCTATACACTGAAGAATGATGCATTGTGGTGTTGGCGTCAGTAAACAGTTTGCAATACTTACTGATGATCAAGCATTCTTTCCGATTGATACATTTTCTACGATCGTAAGGTATCGGGGATTCGATCGAGGTCGAAGTCATTAGATGAAAGATGATCTAAAGAAAGAACTGTTGCCGGAAATATACGTATACGTCTAAGGATGCAATCGCATTTGGTACAACTTTACAGAGTGTATCATCTACCCCCACGTTTAGTTCAGAACGAATTTAGGGGCTTGTTCTTTGTTGACTTTGACGATTTCATTAAAATTTCCCGCTGGTTCAATTAATCCCTTATTTAGCTTGGATTACTGATAGATCCTGTGTTTGTATCTAGGAAAAGACAGACACTCTAACCTAACCTAAATCCATGACTTCGCCTGAGGGAAAAGCGGTTCCTTTCCCATTTTTAGGTTGGATCTGGTTTGGAGTCCATGCATTCGCTTGAATAAGATACAATCATCAATGGAAAAGTTCTTAGCATTGACCATTTTAATTTGGCTTCAAGAATCTAGAACGGTATATGTTTGCATGTAATGATCAGAGATATCAGACTCTTATCAAACGTTGATCGCGACTTCAATAAGAATGCATCATCACCGTTCTCCTCCATAATTTGAACTTCGAAATTTCGCTGCGTAAGGGAAGAGTGTTAGTACAGAAGTGGTAACTCTGACGTAAATGGGATGACTATCAACCTACTCTCTTTTAGGCACCCTTTCGAATCTCTGTGAATAGTCCCATCGTGTTATGAAATCTTCAGCTGGGTGCTAGTTTTCTGAAGTTACTAAAGTTGGCTTGAGGGAAACTTGGCGCCTTATAATCAAGCAGCGCAGACGAATTTCTTTGGCGATCCTTCAGCAACAGTAGGTTGAACAAAATAAATCGTAATATGAGTCTTAGTCGAGACTCTTGCTAGCCTTGTATAAGTGCCGAAGTAGTGTTCCTAAGATATATACAGGAGATGCAAAAATAAAACTCAGAAAGTCATGATCCATTTACTTTGGACAATCTTTAATTTTGAGAGCAATACCGTTGTGCGCGTAAAGGTGATTAAAGGATCAATGCTAGTTTATGGAGAGTGAATAACATATACTAAGGATTCACTGCAAAATAAAATAATCTAGGGACCATCGTAGAAAAAAACCCCTAACCTTATTTCTACACAACTTCTTATCATAACAAGTTCAGATTGGCTGTGTATGTACTTGCCAATCGTTTAGCGTATTGTTTGTCTGTCTAGGTTGAAGTATAGTTGTCGACGTTGTGCATGTGCTTTCGATAGCAATGATCCTCGATGATTGCTCGGCAACTAGATACCCAGCATACTCCAGCTTCTTGAGATTAAAATGTGGGCACAAAGTTTTTGTACGAATTTAAACAGTTGCTGATCAAATCCCTGTAAATAGTTGCTTGTTAAAGTTGAAAAGTTGATTTCTGAAAGCTGGCAAGGAAACGTACTTATTGAGGTCGCCCTTCTTCAAAATGGTTCAAGAAAATTTGGACACCGATCATTCCTTAGTCATACAGCATCAACATGTGATCTATATGCTGGCTTCAGCATCCAATATCCAACCACTTTCTCATCCATTAAGAAATCAATAGAATGACAATATTTAAACGTCCTACCAGGCATTCCACTAGACCACAGCATTTCCAGGTTCAACGATAAGAACATCTCTCTATCAATATTCCTTTTGTTACGAAAATAATCTTTGGAGCTCACACGCAGGAGACTTATTTCTAGTTTCCAATCTCCAGCAATTAAAAAGCAGAATCAAGAAGCATCTCTGGAAGGTTTGTCCGAATTATAAGATGGGCTCTACCTAGAGGAAAAAGAAAAACTTTTTGAAGCAAGAACAGCTAATTTGCTGAGACCTTTGCACAAAAATGTCAAAGTTTTGCATCAACATACATATTTATATGTAGAAGTCCTTTTTGAGAAACAAGCTGTTGTATCCAGTTCACCCAGGCAATATAAAAAAAACACTTATTGCAAGCTACGTGTCATACTTTTTTGTAGACCTTTTTACTACTACCAACAATTCTTCCACACATCTTTGACATACCACCTTGATCAAAAAGTTCCCGGAATTTATTCAGAAAATAAAAAATACAAGTTTATTGATCTAAATCTATATTGTCCCCTTCAAAGTAATCCCATCGACTGCAACACACTTATGCCAGCGCTTGATCCAATCTTCGAAACATTTTTTATATTCGGTTTTCGGTATGTCCATCAGTGCTTCCTGCGATTTTTCCATTACTTCCTCTCGGCTGCTAAAACGCGTTCCCCGTAATGGTTTTTTAACTCGATTGAACAGAAAGAAGTCACAGGGAGCCAAATCAGGTGAATTCGGTGGCTGTTGGATGGTATTTGTTGCATTTCTCGTCAAAAAATTACGAATAATGATGGCACTGTGCGACGGTGCGTTATCATGGTGCAAAATCCACGAGTTTTCTGCCCACAATTCTGGTCTGGTAAAAAATCGCCAACACACACAGAGATAGATGTACTCTTGGCTACGTAACTTTTGCAAATGTCAAGCTATGACGCTAAGACTTAAAGGGAATATCAACAACAGATGTACCAACTTAAAAAGGAAAACAGAAATCGGAACGATAGGAGCGCCACACGGTTTTTATTCCGGGAACTTTTGATCAAGGTGGTATCTTTAACGATTTATGTAGGGTAAGCAATAGAAGCCGAACATCATATTTTCTTCGACTTACTTCACTTTTATGGCCACTGTTTATCCCCTTTTTGATGATACTATGTCTATGTTATTCCGAATAAAACGCCTGACATATCAGTAAAGGTAACATCGCAATCGGATAAGTAGTTTTCAAGTGACAGAGTTATAAACAAACACATAAACTTTCCCTCTTCATAATATTAAATAGAAAAAAATGGATTTATAACTCATATTCATCTGGCAACACCGTTCCCCGTCTACTTTCTTTAATTTTCTCTTTCGAATTTCTGTCTTTTCTGCGTGCTTGCCACCCTTTTCTCTGTGTGTTCCTCCGGTCTCTCGTCTATTTCAACTTGAATGGCAATTTCCTCCTCTGATTGCCATTTGAGATTGTGTGCGTGCGCAATTCCAAATTTTCCTACAGGACAATGCACAGCCAGTCACACTGAATGAAAAGGGATTTTCCTTTTGATGCATTTACATATTGATTTTCAAATATTTCTCAATTTCTTGATAAGAAATGTTTAATTTGGAAACTTAATGAAATTATAAAACCCGAAAGGGTTGTGGAAGGACACCCCTCTTCGTCGTATGTATGTGTGTGTGTGTGTGTTCTTCTAATCAGTTTGAATAAGGATAACAGAGCAGAACAATTGTCTGTATTATTGGGAACGTCAATGAACTCGGTTGGCCGTCAATTTTCTTTTGTTGTTGTTTTGGAAACTCGCGCTGTATTCTCGCGCGATTGTGTGTGTGCGTGGTAGGTTTGTTATGTTTTTCTTTTCGCGTTTTTCCTTCTGACAATCGCCGTGTTTTCCCTAAGGAATACGTATCCATACTTAGGCAGCGATTTTCCACCACCCGGCGGGATTTTTTCTTTTCATTTTTCCTGCGAACGGCAAAGTATCGTGAGTGAACCTAATTAGATATACACAATTAATTAAAGGTGTGTGGCGGTGCGTAAGAGGGGTGTATCCTTGTTTTGTTTGGCAGCTAGGTCGAGGGTTTTCTGTTTAGAGTGGACAATGAGTTGAGTTTTTTTTTTTTTTTTTTTTTATAGAAGGAGGGAATTGATTTTTCTTTGCAAGTTTTGAAGTCGTAGATTGTTGTCCTTGTACTGTAATCCGAGACTTTTTAGGTAGATACCACTCGATATAATATCAAAAAATACGGGATATTATCTTCCCCTTGTTCAAGTTTAACAACATCTAGACTGCAGGTAACTTCATCAAGAAGTGGAGCATGACCATCCGAAAATGTTTTACAAACCACAAGAAAGTAGTCCTTTGTGATGCTAACGAGTTCCTTAGGAATTTTCTTTTAGAGTTCTTGCTCTACTTATGATTCTTGATCTAAAGATTAGAACCGATGTCGGTGGTTTTCTTTTACAGTCAATTAACTGCGGTTAATGGAAGTGCATCCGTCACAGTATAAGCAAGAATGTAGCCATTAAAGCAGGTTGTTAGCTACTGTATACGAGAACCATAGAGGAGAAGACTAATCAATTATACTTTGCAGGATAAAAGCAGCTGAATCGTGGATTTTCGGGTGCACTAAGTATTCTTAATGTTAATATCTATAATACATATGAATGTATATTAATTCGTCCCATGAAAACTAATGCAATTCACCATGTTTCCGGCAACTATTTCAAAATTAATTCGATGACTCTTTTCAAAAGATGAATACCTATGACTAAAATGTGTAGTCATGATCTCGCTTGTTTTATGTGGAACCACTTCTGTGATTAGATTTTAGGGCGATGCATTATATATCATAAATGTAGCTACAAATGTACACTTGTGCTCATACAATATTACTCAAAGATTCAGGGTTTAGGTCTGGACTTTGGGGTGGCCACTTGACCCTGGAGCAATGCTTCGGGACATTATCTTCCTAAAATATCCATGATAGCGCAAATTATCTGAGGAATCTCCATTCAAGTAGTTGTTTAACATGTGTCAAGGGGTGTCAGTGCAGCAAGAGTTATAAAAGGGACACGTATCTTAGATACAGTGTTCCTGTTGTAGTGGATGTGTCCCAAATGAGTCTAACGCGAATTGGTTCCGCTCCCAGTCTAATCATTTAGTGTCTTGTTTATCGTATTGAATAAACATTTCAGAAATAAAAGCATAGCAACGACGTTTTTTTCCATCTTGGCTTGCATTGAAGTTTTGTATGCTATTATCCATTCTGCGAAGTACTTCATAATTATGTCTGTCATATTATTTATTAAAATCCATGTCTCCCGCATTGGAAAGCAAATTTATGACCTATGTCCAAATGTAGATTTCAAATTCTTGATTGATGGGAGATTTTTCCACTCTTTTCCCTTCCACGTCGCCTCGCGAGGAAACATTATTATATTTATTACTATGTTAAGTTGCTGCTGCCATATCATCTTATGTGTTCTTGACACAGGCCTTAGTGACCGTCGTCATTAATGCAACAGCACGTCATCTTAGGCCATACACAAAGTACTGACACCGCCAGTATGGTGAGGCAGTACACTCAGTCTGCCTTTCTCGAATATGTGCGATTAACTAAGTGCTTTTGCCAAAATTCCCACCGCATACGGAGCAATTATTGTGTGGACTATATTGGTAGGATTCGACTTAGTTTGCCTTGGTTTCCGAATATTATTCCCAATAGGCAATATTCATTCGAACGAGAACATTGCATCATTCATAAATCACCGAATCACGAATTTTGCTATCTCTACCACTGCTGTCTCGTATGCAATGGTTGTGATTTCATTTGAAATTCAAAACCTCAAACCGCCTTTATATAGAACTTGGTAAAATAGCAGTCCTAGTTGAGACCCTTAAGGAACTCCGCTACACAAAGAGATAGTTATGTGCTTTCTCGTCAGCGCCGCGGCGAGCCGTTAGCAATGTTGATCGAAATTTGTCTAAGGGCACTAGAATGCCTCAGCAGTTTGTAAAGTTGAAACTTCACTACTTGCGCAGAATTTCGTAGCTTTTTCATCTAAATTTTCAGAGCGTTGGCATTTTGTTTTGAGATAAGGCGCTACACATGGATATCTACATTTTTTTTTTTTTTTTTTTTTTTTTTTTTTTTCAAGCATTGGCTGTCCTAACTGAAAAGTAGGAACAGCAAAGAGGGCGGATAAAGGCGTAAACCCATCCACTCAGACCCAAAGCGGTCCATTGTACTTAAATCAATAGTCAGCACCTAGTTGAATTTCTGCGTATTCTTAGTAAAATGCAAAATTTCCACCTGAGAACGAGTTTGTTATTTATTTATTTTATTTATTAAAATATGAGCATACAATTACAAATTGTTACTAATATAAAAAAGAAAGAGCAGCAAAGGCTTTCGGTTCAAAAAAGATTGAGTAAAATCCCACAAAATGCAAACCTACGATATGATGCAGTCTCGTTTCTTGCAAAGGCGGAACACTGGTTGAGAAAATACTCCGTTCTGCCCTCGCTTTCAGGGCAAAACTTGCACGTAGGGTCTTCAACGATTCCCATATAAGTCATGTGATGACCACATGCATTGTGTCCTGTGGTTAGCCCAACCATAGTTGTGCAATTCTTTGTATTCAGATTAAGAACGAATTTTGAAGTGCTTCTCTCAGGTTGTTTCAGAAAACACGTGGGACATCTGCAAGAATCCAAACCATACGATCTTAGGCCAGTACGGAACTTTTGCCAAACTAACACCAATTATCACTTAGTCCATGAACCCTCTCCCGTAAGCAAGTCAGAGATTTTATTACCTGCAATCCCCAATAAAAAAAAAACAACTATTCCATTTGTAAAGCTTGTTTACTATTTGGAATGCAAATCTCAGTACTCTTAGGAAAGACAGTAGGCTCCTTTTTAATATTGCTAAAAGCTCCCATGAGACGGCCGATTGGGACCCCTATAAACTGTCTCTCAGAAAATACAAAATCTCACTAAGGAAGGAGCAACGACGTTCCTGGAGACTCTTCTGCGACAGCATTGAAGAGTCCTCGGAAGCTTCCAGGTTGCGGAAAATCCTCTCTAAAAGCCCTTCTATACCCAGCTTCCTTTTGCATCCGGATGGCCACTGGACCTCCTCTGCTGAGGAATCCATTGACATCTTACTGGATACTCTCTTTCCTGGTAGCTCCCCTGTTGCTGTATCGCAAGTGGGAAATCCCCCTCAACCTTGCAGCAACTCTTTAGTCTTGATAACTACAGAAAAGATCCGATGGGCCATGCGCAGCTTCAAACCCTTCAAATCCCCAGGACCTGACGGTGTTATTCCAGCTGAAATTCAGCAATGCGAGGACATTGTGCTTCCATGGCTCAAAGCCATCTTGTCGGGCTGTCTAAATCTGGTCTATATTCCCAAACTTTGGGCCGAGGTTGAAGTCATATTCATACCTTAGGCAGGAAAGAGCTCGCACGTGGAACCAAAGGATCTTCGACCTATCAGTCTATCGTCCTTTCTGCTTAAAACTTTAGAAAGGTTAATTGATATCCATCTTCGGCAAAGTATTAGCCCAGCTCTGCTCTCGCCGTCCCAACATGCGTGCTGCAAAGGCAAATTGCTTGAGACAGCCTTACATTCGCTTGTGCGCACCATCGAAAAATCATTGAGCATCAAAGAATACACCATGGTGGCTTTCCTTGACATTGAGGGAGCTTTTAACAATGTCAAACCAAAGGCGATTACCGACGCACTTGTAAATCTGAAAGTGGATACTTCGCTCGGAGTGTTGATCAATCAATTGCTTACATGCAGGATTATTAACACACAGCTGGGCGGAGCATCGGCCAGAAGAATTGCTCACTGCGGAACACCTCAAGGTGGAGTCTTGTCACCTCTTCTGTGGAACCTGGTAGTTAATGAACTACTGATGGACCTGGATACGTCAGCTTGTAGAGTGATCGCCTATGCTGATGACATTGCTGCCTCCGGTAAACACCCGGACACTCTCAGGGATATCCTCCAATATGTTCTCCTTCGGCTCAACAAATGGGCCTCCAAATGTGGACTGGGGGTTAACCCCCATAAAACGGAACTCGTTCTCTTCACGAGGAAATATAAAGATCCCCTCATAGACCCTCCTATGATAAATAGCACCAGTCTCACCTTCTCTGAAAACGCAAAATATCTGCGTCTTATTTTGGATAGGAAATTAAACTGGAATGCCAATATACTAGAGCGTGTCAAGAAAGCTAATGTAGCTCTCTATTCCTGTAAAAAGGCTATAGGTAGGAGCTGGGGTATTAAACCTCAAATCACTCATTGGCTATACGTGTCCGTTATCAGGCCTATACTACTATATGGCGTGATCGTTCGGTGGCCTGCTCTTGAAAGGGCTGTTCACCTCACTCAACTAGCTAAGGTGCAAAGATCTGCATGCATCTGCATCAGTGGTGTACTGAGAACTACTCCTTCCGCGGCACTGGACATCTAGTTCAACCTGCTACCTTTAGGTATTGTCGGCAAACAGATGGCTGCCCGTGCGGCCATCCGCCTGAAAGTCTCCTCTCAGTGGTCTAGCTATCGCTTTGGCCACTCCTCGATCCTTGATCTTCTCAACTTCGAACACGAAAACACGGACTACACCCCGCCGAAACTGAGATTTGACCGTAACTTCCGTACGAGCATCCCTAATCGGGATGTATGGGACACTTCCCCCCTGCCGATGGTAGTTCGGTTCACCTCTTTACAGATGGATCTAAAACGGAGGGTGGGGTGGGTTGTGATGTTTTCTCCGAACAGCTCAATCTGAGCATCTCTTTCCGCCTCCCTGATCATTGTAGCATTTTCCAGGCGGAAATGGTGGCGATTAAGGAAGCCCTGTCCTGGCTGAAATGTAATGTATTATCTGTCAGGGATATTAGCATTTTCACTGACAGCCAAGCGGCAATCAAGTCCCTGGAATCGTTCTCCTTCACTGCAAAGGCTGCCTTAAACTGTCGTCTATCTCTTATGGAGATGACAGAGCAGTTCAACATTCACCTATGCTGGGTGCCGGGCCACAGAGACATTCCAGGTAACTGCAGGGCTGACGAACTCGCTAGACAGGGTACCACTCTAAGGATTTTGCCTGAACGGCAAGCACTGGGTATGCCCCTCGCTACATGTAAGTATCTACTAAAGCTGAACGCTATTAGCACGACCAACCTCAGATGGGGAAACGGCTCAACGTGTCACATTTCGAGACAGATCTGGCTTAAGCTGGATCAAAAACGTAGTGCCGATCTGATCAAGTTAAAGCGTACACAAATCAGCTGCGTTGTCGGTGTTCTCACTGGACACTGTCTTATAGGCCAACACGCCAAAAGACTTGGTCTCTTCTCCAACGACTTCTGCAGGAGCTGTAGGGACGAGGAGGAGGAGGAAACCATCCTTCACCTCCTATGCACATGTCCAGCCCTGTCGCATAAAAGAATGCTCCATCTAGGATCCCCCTTCCTTGACGACCTCTGCGATCTGGCGTCCTTGGACGTCATGAGCATCCATCGCTTTGTCAAAAGTTCCGGTTGGTTTTGTCCCTGAGTGGCCTAATGGTTTGATCCATGGTATCGCGAAGGACCTTCACTGGTCTAAGTGTGTCTGCACTCTCGTGTGGACAGCCAACCTAACCTATGTCCATACATTCTAGAAAAATCTTTGAGTGAATCTGCTTCTGCTGGAGAACTTGGCTTCATTGTTCAAAAACTCATCCAACTCCAGTTCCATGAATGATTCTAGAGATGTTGCGGTAAATATATAAAAAAATTCGCTTAATTCTGAAATTAAGTGTGAATAACTCGTTTTATTTCAACTATTAACAAAGTCCAACTATTTGGCACTGACATGGCGTAACCTTTGGCTGTATCAAATGCGGTCGCAGTTCATAAAGTTACCGCTTCACAGCCGGAAGTGTAAATACATTTTCCTTTGTTTTCCGTTTGCCAAAACAAAATTAAGGCGCAAATGAATATCCGTCTGGTGGAAATCCGGCTTCACGCTCTTATCTGCCTATTTACATATATTAAGTCATCTATGACCTTCAACCTGAAACCGGCTTAATATTTCAATAAATATTCCATTTCCTACCATTTGGTGTGATATACCAAAATAGGGGAAATATAATGAATTATGGAACTACTTAATATTGGCTGCCATCGTAAAGGCTATTCATAAAGCAAACAACAATAAAAACAAAGCGCGCTGATTGCAAAAACCCTACCTCTGCCGGTCGCTGCCCTAAATCAATATTTACCAACCACCTTACGCACGCAAATTTCTAATCAGAGCGTTCCGAATGCAGCAAACACGCATACATAAGCAGTTAGTATCTACAATCGTGGCGTGGTATGTTTCGATTCGTTTCGTTGCTAAAAGATACAATTTTCATGTTTACTAGTGCGGATCGGTATACTATATGTGCAAAAGTACATGTTGGACGGGTATGCTGGTGATATCTTATCTTGGTTTTACGCCTTTTTTTAGCTGCAGACAAAGAATGCGAAAGAGCGTCGCTGTTTCACCGATAAGAGCGTGGCGCTTTCATACTTTCTAATGCAAGGTGAACAGATATTTCCGCATTAAAGTGCGTTGTTTTTGAAAAGTTCAAGAAACTCGATGAATTTGTAGAGCCTTGTTCTACTGTTTGGATGAAAGGAACCAATTACTAGTTATAAATCATAATCTTCAGTGTTAATTGCTGCAATTACTTTCGTAATTGGATTAATGCTTCTGCTGGTGCTGATGAGGTGAAGTAGGTGCTTTAAAAAATGGCATGTTAAACATACTTAGATAGACATCAATTAGTTTGATCTGCGAGGTTAATTACAAGAGGCTCAGCACGCGCCATGGGCTTGGAATGTGTATCTATATAATCTCATTTTCTCAATAACATCTGAAACAATGTAAGATGCGCTAAGTAGCTGCAAACATCTTTCGTCACGAAATGATTACGAAACTATCAACCTGAGTTCAATGTTGATGAGCCGATATACTTTTGTTGCTTGGTTGTTTGGAAAGACAGAAAGTTGTATCTAACTACCTATGCATATTTAATTTTATTTTTTGGATTGTTGTCTTTAAGCTACGTCGCTAATCTGTGATACAATGTTGCTATGTTGAGCGATCGGTTGATCTGGATTTCACGGAAATTGTAGTGCTGCATCTTTAACCTTTTTGTCAAAAAACTCAGTACATAAAAAAATTCTCAATGATTTACAGTATTAAGAACATTTCTACGAAGCCTTAGGTTAGGTAAGGTATGTGGGCTGGCAGGGAGGGACGCTCTCAGCCACACTATAGTCAGCGTTGACCCATTGTGATACCAATGGGGGGAAAAGTAATCCCTTACCCAATGAAACTAAAAATTATTAACTCTAGTCACTTACTTCATTTCTGCATACAAACCACCCTGATGATTTGATGAAGTTCATCATCTTTCCTATCGAAACGCCGGAGAGCTCCTCGAGATCCTGGAAGAAATATTTACCAAGGAACTTTTGTTGAGTGTTGAAGACTCGGACAGTGGCACAGGAAGTGGGTAGTCTCCTCAAAAACTTTCTCGTCACCACAGCCTCTACAGAGTTCCTCCTCCGTCAGGCGTAGTTTCTTCAAGTGGTACCGCAGAGTGTTGTGCCCCGTGATGATGCCCATGAGGGTGGAAAGGGATTTTCTATCTTTCCGAGTGATTCTCTCGGTCCTTGCTTTGTCGAAGGATGGCCATAGCTTCCTAGTGATCGCACAAGTTACCATGGAGTTCCATCTTGTGGTAGCCTCTTTAATGGCTTTATTCCCTGCAACGAGCTTGAGTGTGCAAGGCGGGATGCACACAGGTGGGTCAACTTGTTCTAGTAGGGCTGCTGAGCCGATTCTCGCTAGCTCGTCGACTTTCTCATTGCCTGGGATACCCTCGTGTCCAGGGACCCAACAGAGCGATACTTTGCGCTGTGTTCCAAGAACCCTGAGCTCTTCTCGACAACACAAGCTTCGATTTAATTTCTATGACAGTAATCGCTTTTATATGCCTGATCTTTTACCAGTGCACATTTTTGAACCCTCTGTGTAGATGGCTATAGATTCGGCATTAGGTATATGACCGCTTTACCATTGTTAGGGTAGGCGATAGGAAAAGGCCTTACAAAGTCTAAATATGGCGTCATGTAGTCCGTTATAGGCACGAGGCCAAAGTAATCATGTAGGATCATCGAGTGACCTGTTCTATTTGGTTTTCAGTTTGCTGACTGGCTATTTCTCATACCATTAATGGCTGCTGATGTGCGTATAAAGATGTCTAGCGGTAGCAGGTTGAGAATAGCGTCGAATCCTGCGGTTGGGGCTGTCCTCATTGCACTGGTAGTGCCAATGCACGCTAGTCTTTGAACTTTTGTGATTGCTTTTAAGTTGGTGGTTTTGTTGACAGCAGGCCAGCATACTAGATTGCCGAAGCCTTACTTGCTCTATAAAGTACTGTCGTAGTGCAATGTATGCTCTATTTCATTGTTAAGAAACAAACGGGCTCACACTTGAAAAAAAACTTGTTCACTGCAACATAAGGAAAAACCACTGCAAACCTATTATGACATAGCCCGGCTTTCAACCAGCTGACTTTAACGTAAATGAAAAGACGTGGAAGGAAACCTTATTTCACCCTTGTATGAATGCCTTACTCTTTAAAAATTAAGAACACCATCCAGGGAAAGCTCAGTTGGTAGAGTGTTAGTGGCTAAGACCATAATTCTCGTCTGTTCGGTTCCTGACTCTGGATGAAATGTTTTCTTCTTTGTCCAATTTTCCAACAAGTCTCATTCTTAAATTACAAACACCTTTAGGGAGTCGTTCTTTGAAGACTCCAAACCATTTTTCAGACTTGACACGTGTCTCAAATAACAACGATTACGCAATTTTTTCTGTCAAGGAGCATGTTGAGTTGCTGGTACTGATGGTAACATTTCTTTAAGTGCACCTTTGTCTCAGCAAACCCAGCTGTCTAAGATAACCCAAGCTTGATCCAGTTGGTTGTTGTTGATCCTAAGCAATGAATTTTAAGCGATAAATAGGTTAAACTCAGTAGACTATCTTAAAGTGCGGCAACGCTTTACCTTTAACATTATTCGCCTCCTTAAGGTACTACTACTGTGATAAAAAAATAAGGTGAAATTGTTTATACTTTTTAAAATCTTTATTTATTCTTCTAAATCTATTTCATCACCTTCAAAGTACTCCCCTCCCCATTACAATACACTTGTGCCAACGGTTTTTCCAATCCTCGAAACAATTGTTAAAGTTGATTTCCGGAATGGCCTTCAAAGCGCGCAGCCATTCGGTTTTTATCTCCTCAATCGTGTCGAAACGGTGTCCCCGGAGCGGTCCCTTGAGCTTAGGGAATAGCTAGAAGTCACACGGTGCTAAATTAGGCGAATACGGTGGTTGTGAAATGATATGAGTTGAATTTTTTCTGCGAAATGGTCTCGAAGAACAAATGCAGTGTGAGATGGTGCACTATCGTGGTGCAAAAACCAAGACAACTGCCCATAATTCTGGCTTTTTTTTATCTAGACTGATCCAAATGAAATGTTAACAGTATCAGCGAGGTAATTATCAATCGACGATTTTTGAGCACCAAATCTTTGATTTCCTTGACGTGTTGCTCCTCAGTTGATGTTGATGGCCTTCCAGGGCGTCAACACGTTCTCTGCCTTCTTTGAATTTTTACCACTTGTAAAAAATTTTTTGTGACATAGCCTGGTCACCGAAGGCCATCTGCAACATTCTCAACGTTTCTGCAGCAAAAATTTTATTCCGCAAATAAAATTTAATACAACTTCTTTGCTCAACAAAATCAGACATTGTAAAAATCGCTAAATTCAGTTTTTGTTGTTCACAAAACACGTGCGTAACTATTAATCAAATGCAGATTTTGACATGAAATTTGACACAGATGTCAGTGAGAGTACTACCAACCTAAAAAAATTGCCAGAATCGAAAACCCCGTGTATTTTTAAATTAAAATTGCACCTTATTTTTTGATCACAGTAGTAGTTATCTCAATTTTTATCCATATGTCAACTTTTGGTTTGGCACCCATTGTGCTACAGTGAAGAAGACTTCATGGTTTCCTCTTTTTATAATGAGTATAATTACATACGTGTAATTTGCGACGACACTCAGTGTATAATTATTCGTAATAAAAGTATCTTCGCAGACATGGTTATGCTACATAGCTTCAAAGAAATCTATTGTAGCTAATAACCAATTAAAATTATGTTTCTGTCTGACTTCAATGACTTCAACTTAAAAATGCCAATTGATATCAATTAGGCAATCAGCAGTTTAAAGTCAGAAGAATTCAATATTTTTATTTTTTAATGTATTCAAGCAACTTTGCTATCATTTGCATTCACTTATTATTATTATTGATGTCAACATATATTTTGTGAAATAAATGATTAAAATAAAATCGGTTTTTGAAAGGTCATGTTAATGCCAACGCATCAACCCTACAAGTTTACGCAGATGAACCACAAGGTTCAGTTCTTAGTCCAATGTTTTACAATTTATACGAGTACATCCGATTTTCTAAAGATCCCAGCATGTGAAACAGATATTTACGCTGTGACACAACCATGTGGTTTATACTTAAAAAAAAATCAATCTTGTACAATTTTTTCAATTCAAGAATTTAAAGAAATATTTTCTACCCAGCAAATGACAAATGGCAAATGTCAATTGGGAATGAGGTGTGAAGCCTCTTGGAAAATTGTAACAAATAAAGAGCGCATTTTAAATGCCATTAAAAAAGTAAACGTTCTGGAAATGACCATCACTTCCGATTTCTTCATGTTAACGTTCATTCCAGCATCAACACAGACGACACAGACTTTCCCAATCACCATTCCGAGAGTGAGAAACTAAAAATAAAGAAATATTTGGCGCAACAGCTCTTTAAAGTGCCAGGGCCTAGCTTCTCGCAACCACTCATGTTCTGTGCGTTATATTTTTCACACGAATGGAAGGGACCTACAGTTTAGTGCCGTATCCGAACGGCGATTTGAGAAACTTTTTCGTGACAACAAAACTCTCGGATGTTTGTCAGACGCTCACGAGAGGTGGGACCGTGAAAACACTTTTTGGTGAATGAGAGTGAATAACTGGTCGATGGTGCTTCTGTCGGAACGAAAGTCCTTTTTTTAAAAAGAAGAACAGTCATTCAAATTTACCTATTGTCAGGTGTTTCACCCAGTTCTTGACCATTCCTGGTCAGATTTCGTCTACACCAGCAGATTTGCCAACTTTCGGCGATTTGTTCTCCAAAGCGGCTTCCTTTACCGTGGGACTAATTTTCGCCATACCTATGACCATAGGTATGTCACCTTCGGTACCGTGTTCGGGATTGAGCGAAAATCGTTTGCTCTATCTGCACAATATGTCACCTTCATTGGAAAGAAGTGTACCACCATTAGATTTGACTCCTTCGATGATATTCGACTTCCTTCCTCTGAGTCGGTGGATGGTCTGCCAGAACATCTTGTTTCTAGATCTGGGATATCGTCCCAATTTTTTCGGCTTATTTGCAAGCCGAAGCTTCGAGGCTCTTATCTCTCTGATGAACTCCTGGCGTTCTAAACCAAGCAATTCTTTTCTCACCTCCAGCCGCAACACCAAGCCACTTCACTCTACATACATCTTACGCATGCAGGCAATGCCCGCTGCTGAGAACAGCTGTCATTCTTTCTCTATATTTGATGGAACAGTTGAAATACTTTCAAACCTAGATACATATTTGCCGCGCAAATTTCTCCCGTATGTCATCGTCTTGTAAACTCTCCCATCGTATGTGTGTAACTGTCGTTGGTTTACGCTTTGGTGGGAAGGCACTCTATCATCATAATCGGTAACCAGTACGGTGCCTCTCAGATTTTCATAATGAATTGAACGTTGAATTGATTTACGAAAGAATTCTTAAGCTGACGGATACATTTTTACGGAACTGCCAATCCACTCACTTAAATGTCAAAACATGTTTTCCAATAGCTATGTTGTAAATATTTATGTAAATGATAATTTAATTACATTCCTCCTTTACTTTATTTATTTACTTGTTATCTGATCTAGTTCGTATTTATTTATGCACATATGTACATTGTATAATACATACATATGCCCGTGTACTACTTCGGTGGTGTTTATTTATTCAACTATTTATTTAATACGTCAATATTTATTTCTTTATTACCTTTATTGCTGTTATATACTCATATAATTTTTTTTTTTTATAATTTGCACGCACTCAAAGGGTTGTGAATACCCTTAACATCTTCGCACACAGTGCGGGCATTGGAAAGGATAGACAGAAAGAGAGAGAGAACGATTTTGGTGTAGTGGTTCCTAAAGCTCAGTTGTTTATGCTTCAGAGATTGTCCGGGGGTGGCGTCCAGATAACTGGGGAGATTTTTGTTAGTTTTTGTCTTTGCTTCTGATTCACAGTACTATCACCATCAACAGAGCAAACAATTTGTCCAGCCACATGACCAAGCTACTGCCAGTGTTATGCCTTCGCATTAGTGTTCACAGAAGCTTTTGCAAATGATCGGACTGACTCTATATATTTCATGAGAAATAAATAAATGCTTGCCGACATCAGGATTTGAGCCATGAACCATTAGCGTGGCAATTGACGACGTTACAACTACACCATTGCCACCCCGATTTGTGGCACACACACTAAATTTGCAGGCTAAGATAGCACCTTAAAAAGCTGAATCCTGAGACAGAGTGCCGCCTCTGTAGGAAGGAGGAGGAAACCTCCGATAACATTCTTTGTGTATGTTCGGCACTATGCTGGTCGAGACGCGCGCCGTACCTTCAATAGAGAGTTTCTCACACTCGTGGAGTTTAGGGACTCATCTACCAAGGACTTACCCTCACAAAGTAGGCGATGAGTATCCTTAACTTATAAGTACCCTTGGCAAGATATATTTTTCAGTTTATAGTGTGGGCCGTTGGACAAGGCTTAGCTTAAAAAAAAATGTGCTAAACAGCATTGGATTCATATATTAGCGTTTACTCACTCGTTCGATCTATATAATTCGGTTAGGTTAGGTTGCTGAGTGTGGTGTGACATCAGTCATCAACTCACCCAGCTCAGAGTTTCAAACATTTTCTAATCCATCCCAAAGAATCTTCACCCATTCACAGGTTGAGCAAGAATTAGATTCAATCTCCTATGCATTCTTACTGATCCTACTGTTGTCGGTATGGAATGACGATGGCGCAGTATTTAATCGTCCATGCCATTAGGGATTTGTTCATTTCTTCCACTAAGTCTAACTAGAGAAAGACCATTTTTCTTTTTGTCGTCGATTTACCAGAAGCCAGCCATACCAGACTTTGGTCTCAGAATCAATCTTTAAGATAAATATGTGGAGGAAAATAGCCTAGCACCAATATAGCTTTTCTCAGCCACTCGTGTTGTGGGTGTTACACTTTTTCACACGAGTGGAAGGGAGCTACAGTTTTTCGCCGTACCTAAAGAGAGGATTTCAGAAGCTTTCTTTTGACACCCAATATACGCTTGGATGTTTGTTAGATGTTCGTGAGAAGTGTTTTCTGGAAACCTGGTAACTATCATCCAACGTACTAACCAACAGTCCCACAGCCGGCGCGCGCCACAAAAGATATCACCACAATTTTTATTCTGTAAGTTGGTACCACTGTACTGAGTTACCACGTGGAGTTTGAGCCCGATCTATCACTTAGGGTGTTGACAGTAGTTGTTTTTGTTAGTCATACTTTCGAGTGCTTTGCGATTTTTGTCCAAAAAGAGCATAGAACGCAGGTCGCTAAAGACATGATTTCCCGAGCTTCTAGGGACCTCTCCTTCATGAAACACATTATAACTGGTGACGAGACATGGGTTTAGGGGTACGATATGGAAACAACCATCAGTCTTTGGAATGGCGTCTCGAAAACAAGCCCGAACTCAAAAAACCGCGTCAAAGTCGCACGAAAATCAAGGTCATGCTGTTCGTTTTCTTTGATTATAGTGGTGTAGTAATGTACTTCGAATTCCTTCTAGAGAGATGAAAAGTGAATAAGGAATACCATTTAGGTGTCATGATGCATTTGTGTAAGAATATCATCCGAAACGACCAAAGACCATTGGTGGTGGCAATGGTGTAGTGGTAACGTCGTCAATTGCTACACTAATGGTTCATGATTCAACTACTGATGTCAGCAAGCATTTATTTATTTCTCATGATATATATAAAGTCAGTCCTATCAATTGCGAAAGCTTGTGTGAACACTATTGCCTAGGCATAACACTGGCAGTAGCTTGGTCATATGGCTAGAAAAATTGTTTGCTCTGTTGATGATGATTTGCCTACGACATCGGTTATCGGAAAAAAAATAGTGTGAATCAGAAGCAAAGGCAAAAAATAACAAAAATCTCCCCAGTTATATGGACGCCACCCCCGGAGTTTCTCTGAAGCATAAACAACTGAACTTCAAATTACTACACCAAATCTTTGTCTCTTTCTCTCTGTCTATCTTCTTCTTCCTTTTATCAGCGAGGTTATGATCCGAAAATAAGGGATCATAACTCTCCCACTTCGCTGCATTTCTACTGATCCGCCTGTGGGGTTCGCCTCTCTCTATCTATCCTTTCCAACGCCCGCACTATGTGTAAAGATATTAAGGGTATTCATAACACCTTGAGTGCGCGCAAATTATAAAAAAAAGTACAATTCATGGATTTTGTACCACGATAATGCACCATCGCACAAAACAATCGTTGTGCAGAGTTTTTGGCCAAAAATTCAACAAAAGTCATCGGCCAACCACCATACTCGCCTGATATAGCCCCGTGTGACTTTTTTCTGTTCCCGAAGCTATAATTACCACTTCGAGAACGATGTTTTGAGTCAATTGAGGCCGCCACAAAAGAAAATTCGCTGAAGGACCTGAAGGCCATACCTCAATCAGCCTACGAAAAATGTATGGAGGATTTTTTGAACTAACAGGAGCACATAATTATGTCTTTCGTTTAGTGCTAGAAGGAATCTGCCTTATTCTTAAATTGCAATTCAGCGTTCACCACTACGTTGAGATATTCTCGATAGCCATAAACGATAGCACAGTAATCAGCTATTATTAGAACAAGAATATGAATCTACATTTCAAGGAAATGCTATTGTCCATGTTTCGAACTGAACTGAAATGCTAACCTTTGCAATGCTACTCCTTGTATTCCAATTTCCGTTCAAGAAACATCTATGGTAGAATAAAATCAAAAATATAAAACATTAAAAATGTTATTATAAACTATTTTAATTAAGTTGTATTTTATGCGAAGCAGGCAATAAATATAAAAATAAAATTTTAAATATTCCTGTGTAAATTCAATGTTACGACTGCTTCGCATACCTACCTTCTGGACGAAATAAAGGCTGTCCGTGACTTTGCATTCATTCTAAAGAAGCTAAGATATCACTTATACAAACAAAAACATTTAAGATGCAATAATATCGTTAAAAATACATACAAGAAAGTATTTAAGAACCGCATCACTAAAACAAATAAATGTGTTAAAATTGTATTTTTCTTCTATCATGACACATAATCAAACATTCAAAACCACTTTGAGTTGATCATTAAATACATCCGATCGCACTTAATTAATATTTCTTCTTTTTTTTTTTTTTGTTCAACAAAAGAGAAAACAAAAATAGACTTGTATTTTCGTGCTTAACATCGGCTAAATGCGTAAAGCAGAAGCCAACGTTTCTTACGTATACAAATTTTCACCTGCACTTCATCAAAGTGTGTCGTTAGTGGCGGCACGCTTTAGAAACGCACAAGCGTCAGAAAATACACAACTTTTCCAGGTGAGCTCTAATTTTTGTTTTGCCCGCCCACTTGGATGTATCTACCATATAGCATCTCTGTATCTCTCTGGTTGTACTCATCATCAAATGCATAACAAATGTGAGTGGGTATTTATATCTCTCGACGTACTGCTTATATACATCCTCTGCTTTTTTGGCGTTTTCTTGGGATTTGTATCCATTTTCCAATTTAAATTGAATCCAAATCTTCACAGCGTCGAGGGTTCATCTTCTCCGAAGACAGTAACACACAGTTAAAGTGTGCACTTTGATTTTATTGGGGGAACGCGGCAACGATGTCAATTCGAAGCGGGGACAATATCTTTTCCTTCGAAAAATATCGTAAAATGTATCTTTAATGTTCCTGTCGCATCGTGGAACGATGAGCGAACAGTCGATTGACTGTTGGATGTTTCTTAAGTGAAAATGGAGCACGTATTTCGTTGTTTTTTTCTTTGTTACTAATTTATTAAGTGGTCCTTAAGCAGATCTCAAATTTGATTTGTATTTTAAGGTTTTTTTTTTTTTTTGTGAGTTGCCAAAAATTTCAAGTTTATTTTTGGATTTAGTCGAAAGAAAAAGAATACGAAAATATTTTGATACACATCTTTGTTTTGGAGAAGTTTAGAGTGTAGACAGACAGATATGAAAGAATACTTTGTGTAGGCGGATAGGCATGGTCAGGCTATGCGCAATTGTTTTGCTATTTTTTTTTTCGGTTTTGTTTATTTTTAGAGGAAGAAAACAAGGACAGAGAGGGGAGTGGACTGTTATTGAGAATTATGAACCGCACCTGTTCCAGTATTTTATATTTCGATTTGGATTGCCATTCATTGCGCAGCACAGATTAAATTCGAATCGAATATTATAGGTCAATTAAAAGCCATTTTGGTTCCAGAAAAGATTGGCAAGTGTGCGTAGGTATAGAAGAGGGGTGTATGTATGAAATGAAAATGAAAAGTCAATAACTTACTACAGAGACAATACTTAAGCTAGTTAGCATTTTAGTCAAGTATTCCAGCTTATACGACTAGTATTGCGATAAGCATACGAAGTTTGAATTATAAGCATTTTTTGTATCTGCAAAGAAGTTCATTCAAACGCCTTATCATGATGAGATATCAGAAGCCTAATCCGACATCTAGCATACAAATAAAATAATCCACAAATGTTCTCCACAATGATATCAGGATAAGATCTTAACCAATCCCATGGAATAGATTATTTCTATGTGGGTACTTACATCATGTTTAAGTATTCAGCGGTTGACTAGTGCCGTAAAAATAATTACATGTTATATAGGCTTTCTGAATTACAATCAATTTGTGTTTTGCTTGGATATATTTTTTTTAAGGTGTGACTGTGCGTCAATGGATAGCAGTGTTATACAAACAAATTACAAAACAAGGTTTAGATAAAAAAATTTATTAAAACAGTGAATATCTACTCCAAACACAGATAAAAAAAGATGGAAGTTTTTTTTATCAGTTTTCAAATATAATACGTACGTAAGAATAAAACATTGTCTTATGTAGAGAGAATCTAAAAATTAAAATAAGCTCTACCAGAACTCTGAAAAGAATGCTTACCTAAGTTATTTTCCATAGGCTTGTTAATTAGGTTGAACACAATAAAGTGACTAGCCCGTTTTAAGCTGGCTTTCCATTAAATCTTACATCTTCAGATTTTCCGTTTGATTCCTGACGTTAAACGGTTTACAGAGAATCTGGTGAAACCGACCTTAAGCCAAAAAAATTTATAAGAGTCCAGGAACAACTCTCAGACATTCATTTTAATTTTATTGCGAAACTGGCATTCCTCACGGTTGTATCCTGAGTCCAACCCTCTTTCCGCTCTTTAATGATGATGAGCAGTCTTTCAGGAGATTAGGTGGCAGTTAAAATGTTAATTTTTTTCCGATAAGCTTAAGAAATACTGACATAAATAGGATTTTCAAATAAATGCTGCTTAATCTAGGATTGTAATTAAGTATTACCAAGACCATCTCCGCAGGCCGACGAGCTGGCGAGAAACGGCTCAGCAGCCCCACCAGAACAAGTTGACTCCCCTGTGTGTATCCCGCCTTGCACACTCAAGCTCGCTTTCTTTCGACAAAGCAAAGACCTTGTCACCATCGTGGGCATCATCACGGGGCACAACACTGCGGTACCACTTGAAGAAACTACGCCTGACGGAGGAGGAACTCTGTAGAGGCTGTGGTGAAGAGGAAGTTTTTGAGGACACAACCCTTGGTAAATATTTCTTCCAGGATCTCAAGGAACTCTCCGGCGTTTCAACAGAAAAGATGATGAACTTCATCAAATCATCTTACTTACTTACTTAGATGGCGCTACGGTCCGGGGTGGACCTGGGCGTCAAGCAACAAACCTCTCCAGCTAGCACGATTACGAGCCAGCTGCCTCCAGTTGCGCACGCCAAGTTGGTTAAGGTCCTCCTCCACTTGTTTGCGCCACCTACCGCGAGGTCGTCCTTTACTGCGTCGTCCATCCGGGGTGGATTCGAAAACTTTCTTAGGGGGAACGTTGGGCTCCATCCTAAATGACCCAGCCATCTTAGTCGCTGTATGTGAACTCTTCTGGCTAAGTCGATGTCCCTGTACATGCCGTATAGCTCGGCATTGTACCTTCTCCTCCACTCACCGTCTATGCAGACGGGACCAAAGATCGCTCGAAGAACTTTTCTCTCGAAATAACCAAGGGCATCCTCATCCGGTTTTTTCAAAGCATATGCCTCTGCGCCATACAGCAGGACTGGGATGATTAATGTCTTATAAAGAGTTACCTTAGTAGTTCGAGATAGGGCTTTGCTACTCAATTGCCGTTTTAGCGCATAGAAACAACGATTGGCAAGAGTACGAACGACGAACGACCATAGAGCCTAGGTAGACAAAATCCTTTACTACCTCAAAATTGTATGTCTATTGTGGCGTTCTGTCCAAGACGCCGATGTTGGGTGTCCTTTTTTGTAGACAGCATATATTTTGTTTTGCTTTCATTGACCGCTAGACCCATCTTTGCTGCCTCGTTCTCAATACTCGTTAATGCCCCATTGAATGCCCGCTGAGTTCTTCCGATTATGTCAATGTCATCGGCATAAGCGAGTAGTTGTACAGACTTGAAGAAGATTGTACCTCCGGGGTTGGCTTGTGAGTTTCGTACAATTCTCTCAAGTACTATGTTAAAGAGATCGCATGATAGCGCGTCACCTTGTCTAAGACCTTTCCTGACATCGAACGGTTCGGTGATGTTCTTACCGACTTTATTGGAGCAGCGAGAGTTCTCCATCGTCATTCTGCACAAACGGACGAGCTTGGCAGGGATGCCAAGACTAGACATGGCTCTGTATAACTCGTCTCTATACACGCTATCATAGGCAACTTTAAAATCGATGAAAAGGTGGTGCGTATCGATTTTATATTCATGGGTTTTTTCCAAGGTCTGCCGTAGTGTGAATATTTGGTCAATGATGGACTTTCCCGGCCTGAAACCGCACTGATAAGGACCTATCAGGTTGTTGACGATCGGTTTTAGGCGTTCACATAATACGGCAGACAGGATTTTATATGCGATGTTGAGGAGACTTATACCTCTGTAATTGGCGCAGTTCAGAGGGTCTCCTTTCTTCAGGATCGGGCAAACGATGCTAAGGTTCCATTCATCGGGCATACTTCGTCCGACCAGATTTTACAGATGAGCTGGTGCATGCTCCTTACCAACTCATCTCCTCCTGCCTTGAAAAGTTCAGCGGCAAGGCCGTCGGCTCCAGCAGCTTTGTTGGTTTAGAGTTTAGATATCGCTATCCTCACTTCATTCTGATCATCAAATCATCAGGGTGGTTTTTATGCAGAAATGAAGTAAGTGACTGAGTTAGTAGTTTTTAGTTTCATTGGGTAAAGGATTACTTTTTGCGCCATGGGTACCACAATGGGTCAACGCTGACCTGAGTGTGGCAGAGAGCGTCCCTCCCTGCCAGACCACATATCTAACCTAACCTAACCTAACCTAATCTAGGATAATGGTAGAAGGCATTACGGTACTTAGACCTTGAATATATAGCAATATTAGCTGACTTCGCCCGCATTTTAGTTGACGGTTATTTACTTGTTGAAATATAATTGCCAACTGAATACAATACCGAAAATGTGTAAACTCGATTATAACTTCCCCCGTGGGAATCCCCACCAGAGCATACACAAACCCGCTCAGCCACTGCAGCATGATTGCTGTCAGTGGTCTCCACTGATCGAAAATTATGAACGATGATTTGATTAATTGTTTTTAGCATTGGTTAGCTTCAGGATAACGCGAAACTTACTTACTTACTTACTTGCTTACTTAAAGGGGTCCCAACCCCTGGAGTGTCTCTGCCTGAGACACGGCTGCCTTCCATCCTCTGCGATCCCGGGCACCCTGCTTCCAGTTGTAAAGACCAAGTTTTCTGGCATCCGCGACAGCCTTGTCTTTATACCGGCAGTTCGGCCTTTTTTTGCCGTCTCGAACCTGGGGCTGAGATTCGAAGATTCTCTTGGCTCGAACGTTGTTCTCCATTCGCTCGATGTGGCCGAGCCAATGTAGTCGACGTGTCTTGGTTTTTTAGAATACATCCACATCCTGGTACAACTCATAGAGTTCGCGCTTGCACCTTCTCCTCCATTCGCCCTCCATAATATCCGACGATTTATTTTTCGATCAAAGGTACCCAATATTTGTTCTGCTTTCTTACTTGTCGTCCAGCACTCGGCGCCATAAAGCAAGACAGGTAAGATGAGCGTTCTATAGAGCATTAATTTTGTCGGTCGAGTTAAGAGTTTTGAAACCAGTTGTTTTGCCAAACCGAAGTAGCAGCGGTTTGCTAAGTTATTCTTCGTCGGATCTCCACGAAGGTGTCATTTGTGGGATTTATGTTTGCTCCGAGGTAGATAAACTCCTTAACTACCTCGAAGTTGTAGTCATCAGCAGTGACCTTCTGTCCAAGGTTTTGAGCAGATAATGTTTTGTTTATTGACAACATGTTCTTAGTCTTGCCCTCATTGACTTCAAGAACTACTCGTTTCGCCTGCTCTTGGATTACCGCAAATGCCTCTACAACGGCTTGCCGGGATCTTCCGATGATGTCAATATCGTCCGCGTATCCCAGCAGTTGGATGGATTTGTGAAAGATAGTGCCTTCCATGTTTACACCTGCCCTACGCACTATCTGCTCCAGCACAATATTGAAGAAGTTACATGACAGCGCATCTCCTTGCCGAAACCCGGTGCATGTTTGGAAAAGTTCAGAAGACCTGTTTCCAAGTTGCACAGAACATCGCGTGTTTTCCAGCGTTACCCGACACATCTGGATAAATTTTGACGCTATCCCGAATTGGGTCATCGCTTGGTAGAGTTCAAGATGATGAATGCTGTCATAAGCGGCTTTTAAGTCGATGAAAATGTGGTGAGTTTCGACTTGATATTTGTTGGTCTTTGTCAGGATTTACTTTAGTGTGATAATTTGGTCTATTGTCGATCTGCCAAGCCGGAAGCCACACTGGAACGTGCCGATTGGTGTGTTGCAGAAAGGTTTTAGACGTTCATAATACGTTAGATAGGACCTTATATGTGGCATTTAGCAGGGATATATCTGGATAGTTCTTACAAGACATAGGATCGCCTTTTTTTGAAGAATTTTGAAGGATAACGCGAAATGATTTATACCTTAAATGAAATGAATTTACTAAATTCACCTTTTTTTCTTTTTTAAATCCGATAAGCCATAACCAACTTTTAGTGACGGAAAATCGATTTCAGCCCCCTTTATGCTGCTTAGACCTTGAATTTCGGAAAATCCCTTATCTCGTATCTAGGCGAAATAAGGAATAACTGTGCGAAATTTCAAGTACCTACGTCTATCAGTTTTGAAGAAACCGTGTTCACAAGAAAAATCGTCTATGCTGTTATATATTTAAGATTAGGGTAGCTGACTAGGATTTCTTATTGCATATAATCTGAGCATTCGACTGCACTTTAGAGTCAATTAAAATAAGTAAATCCAATATCCAAATTTAGGGCGTCTAATGCTACTAATAATAGCTATTTACCATATACAATGCGGACGAGGTCTAGGATACTAAGATTTCAAGCAGTTGGAAGTGGTTCAATGTTTAGTAATTTTTTAGTAGAATTTTCTTCAAATAAATCTCAAGACACCCAATCAACTAACGCTTTTATACGAGAGACCATGTCTATAGCCCGTGGGACATAACCACTTCAGTAATGATCTCACGGTTGTAGAGTTGAGCTTACTCATTTAACCCCGCACCGTTTTGCTGGAGCTCATAATTACTTATAACGTTAGATATTAACCCTTGACTTTGAAAAGGCATTCGACACGCAACCACGAGATCAGATATGGGTGGCGCTAAGACACCGAGGTGTACTGATGATCACGAAGGAGCAAAGACAAGAGTAAGATGCCCCACTGGAGTAACCGAAGAGTTCACAATCAAATTCGGGGTGCACCAGGGAAGCGTCTTTTGTCCTCTGCTCTTTACTACAGTCCTTGACTATCTGCTTGAAGGTAAAGTGACTGAACCCAAGGTACATCAATTATTCTTTGCTGACGATGGAGCCATCATAAGTAACAATCCTACGTCCCTGCAACGAACACTTGATGTGTGTGGACGTTTTGGAGGGAAATGGGTATCGCATTAGTTCAAAAAATACAGAGTACTTGTGCTGACCATTCTCTGATCCACTCAGACCTATTCCAGTTATTTATTTGAATGAAACAGTGCTTCCCAAGTGCGAAAAGTTCAAATATCTGGGATCTACGAGTATGATCAATAGCAAAGCAAACCTGTGATGACGACATCAATCATCGCGTAAGCGTAGGGTGGATGAAATGGCGAGAAAACTCCGCTATATTCTGTCACCGAAAATTGCCCCCTAAGTTCAAAGGAAGGCTCTACACCGTAGTTGTGCGTCCAGCGCTCTAGATACGGTTCACAATGTTGGACGTTATACAAAAAGCATGAGAGTAAATTAACGGCAGCTGAGATGAAGATGCTTCATATGACAGCAAGAGTGACAAAGCTTGATCGAATAAGAAGTTGTTAGATCCATGGAAGCCTTTACGTCAAGGAAACATCTAACCAAAATAGAGCGCAACCGGCTCAGTTGGTATTGCCACGTTCAAAGAAGAGATCATTTGAACCATTTCAAAAAAGCAATATCAATTAACATTCTAAAGACATCCCGAGGCAGAAGAGGCAGGCCTATAAACGCCTGGATCACACAAGTGCACGACACCGGCATTTGATTGGCTTAAGTAACGAAGTGCTCCAAAATCGGCAGGCCTGCTAATATTTTCTAAGGTCAAATAGGCGAACCCCACAGGTGGTTCAGTAGAACTGCGGGGAAGTGGGGGGTTATGATCCCTTATTTTCGGATCATCATCATTTTCGGATGAAGTTAGATACTAACCGCCTTTGTAGCTTTCGTAACCTTAATCAAAATGAAAAAAATTTTAATTTTCTAGTATTGTGCCGAATCCAACAGGGATTACTTAGGCTCGTACTTTGCCATAAGTTTTCTGTTGTTCGAAGAATGTATTCAAATCTTAAGTAGCTGCAGCATATGGAATTTGCTCGTTCATTTCCTGACACACGCAATGCTTACTTACTTACTTAATTACTTACTCACTTTTTTTTTTTTTTTTTTTTTCGGGATAGGAAACGCTCAACTGGAGCACTCAGACGCAACTGGTCCATTGTACTACCAGAGAGCAAACCCTGATTTACCCATTTTATTGGAATTTCCTTGTCTTTCTAAGAAAGCCAAGCACTTCAGTGATGAGGAGCTTACAGTACCAGCACTCACCACATCCGCACCGAGGATCTGCCACCTGATACGAGCAAAGGCCGGACACTCACAGAGATAATGTTCCGCGGTGTCGTCGCTCTCTCCACAAGAGTCGCAGAGTGTAGTATCACTTACGCCTAGCACGTTAAGGTGTTTGGCGAAAGCGAAGTGGCCTGTCAAGACGCCAATAAGTTGTCTACAGTCTTTTCTGCTGAGAGACAGAAAGAATGCCGCTGATTTCTTACAGACGTCCGGGAGCATGCGTTTAGTCAACCTGCATCCCGGAGAGTCGTGCCACACACAATTGTGCTCGTGAGAGACCCAATCGTCAATGGAAGCCCTACTCACTTACTTACTTATTTACTTACTTAAGTACTCTCCATTTAGCTCAATCTTTAGCTAATGGCTTCCAGTTGCGCATTCCAACTTGATTAAGGTCCCTTTTAATATGTGCGCGCCATCTACGGGGAGGAGGCCCATCTGCATATCTTAGCCATCTCAAACGTCCAATACGTAGTTTTTTTTTTTTGACTAGATCGTCAGTTCGTATAATTCGTCATTGAATCTTCTAGAATTTTTCTCTCGAAGCCACCAAGGAAATGTTCATCCTCTTTTAGTAAAGTCCATGTTTCAGCGCCGTAAAGCAGGACTGGAATGATTAGTCTTATACAGAGTCTCCTTATTTGTTCGAGATAGGGCTTTACTGTTGAATTGCCTTATAAGCCAAAAAACAGCGTTTGGCAAGAGTTATTCTTCGCTTGATTTCTGCGCTGATGTTGTTTTTTGAGTTTATAGCAGAGCCAAAGTAGACAAAGTCCCTTACTACCTCGAAGTTATAGCTAGCTACCCACTGTAACGTTCTGTCCAATTCGTCAGTGTTGGTTGTTTGTCCCTTCTTGTTGACTGCATATATTTGGTTTTGCCCTCGCTTATCGCTAAACCCATTTTGGCCGCTTCTGCTTCAATGCTTGCAAACGCACCGGTGACAGCCCAATGAGTTCTTTCAATAATCAATATCGTCGGCGTATGCAAACAGTTGTACGGACTTTTGATAGATTGTGCCTCTGATGTTGGCTTGTGGGTTTCGCACAATCCTTTCAAGTACAATATGAAAGAAGTCACATGACAGCACGTCATGTTGTCTAAAACCTTTTTGACATCTAAGATCTCGGCGAGGTCATCCTACACAGACGGACAAGTTAAGCAGGGATGTCGAAACTAGACATGGCTCTTCTATTTAGATCCTCTCTAAAGAAGCTGTCATAGGCGGCCTTGAAATCGATAAAGAGGTGGTGAGTATCGATTTGGAATTCTTGGGTTTTCTCCAGGATCTGCCGAAGTGTGAAGATTTGATCGATGGTGGACTTTCCTGGTCTGAAACGGCACTGATAGGGGTCAATCAGGCTGTTGATAAAAGCATTCATGCAATCAGGGTTATCGTGAATAAATTTTCCCTCGGAATTTTTCCCGCGTACAAAAACTATGTATCTTCAAAAATAGGAAAAAAAAACTCATCAGGAAAAAACTAAATATCACGATTGCGTTGAAAATTCTCCTGAATTGTTATTCATGATACCTATTTCTTTTCCGTGGAATTATTTCCTTTTTTTTTTTTGAAGATACCTAATTTTTGTTCGGGCGAAAAATTCCGAGGGAAATTCACGACAAAATTCATTCAAAAATTATTCACGACAACCCCTAATATCACTGAAATGATCTTGTATGAAATATTGAAAAGACTGATTCCTCTATAATTGCCGCAGTTGAAGGCATCTCCTTTCTTGTGGATCGGACAAACGATGCTGATATTCAATTCATCAAGCATACACTCGTCTGTCCAAATCTTAAAGATGAGTTGGTGTATACTCTCTACAAATTCATCACCAGCTGCCTTGAAAAATTCGGTCGGTAAGCCATCAGGTCCAGCACCCTTGTAAGATTTCAGCTTGGATATTGCTATCCTCACTTCGCTTGATCAGGTGGACGGAAATGTTGACTAACATCGTCTATGTTGAATGGTTCATTCTGTCTGAAAGCGGGAAATTGGTCTTCGTCGCCATTTGCATGTACTACGACCTTTACAGCTGAAAAATTCAAAAATGTAACTGTACTTCTTTTTATGTTAATAAGGGCAAACGTAACATTCACACTTGGTATGTTGTTGTAGTTAGTTATGTTTGTTACTTTTGTTAGTCCAACAGGAAATCTTTATTTTTTTTTTTTATATTGTATGAACAGCAACACTGGGTTACACCAACTGTGACCATTGGCATTGGACGTCTTCTAGGGAAGAAGTGTCTAACACTGTGTTTTGCAGTTCAAAATATTTTTTTTTTTTTATTTCACGTACTAATTCCACTATTCACAAAAAAACCTCCAAAAATGCCAGGAAATCCAAACCACGTTTGCGACAATATAGTTTATTGTTTCTCACACTTCAGGCGTTGGACGTGAATTTTTAATAAATTAACATAAGGTACCTGTTAGTTGGCCAAGTGCCTACTTTTTTTTTACAGCTGTATGCTATTTAAGGCTAATATTTTACGGCTTGCCCATTTGGTTTAATTATTTTGATCTAAAATGTGAACGTCCATCTGAATAAATTTCAAAGCAAAAACCATTTAAGACAATCAAAGGGCCGATTTGTAACCACATTTGTCGACATTTGTTTTATAATTCAAATGACATTGTACTCAATTCGTCAAATAAAAAAAAAGTTTTATAGCTCCCCATACTGTTCTTCAGCTATCAATTTTTTTTTATATCTTTTTTGATTGTCGGATGGTTGCAAAAACTACATTTTTATTTATTTGAATATTCTGGTCATACAGTACGTGAACGTACTATAGACGAACAAAAGAACTAGCATTGAAGTATCAGTGACCCACTGAGTGATGGTTTGTTTGTTTCATTAAATTGTTACCAGTTTAAATACACAGGATGTTTCACGGCTATAATCCACCTCAATTATGTACCTCCTTAGGGAGCTGTTGAAAAAAAAACCTTTTAGTTGAAAATGATGGTTTTGTAACACTTCCTAGCATTATGTATAACACAACAAATGCTTAAGGTTAATTAAATATTTTAAATACCTTAATTTTCGTAATTACTCGCCGTTTATTCTTTTCAACATTTCCAGTATAAAATTAGTAATAATTACTAAAATGATTGCAGCTCATCAAACAATCCCGTTCTAGATACCCAGAATGTATAACAGCCTGCATGCAGTGCTCATTAACCTAATTAACTGCGAATTTGCTTCAACGGAAAAAGATACACAGCAAAGCGAAGAAAAAGGAAGTCTTAGCCAAACACACTTAAGCCAATAATTCAACTTGAGCTTGATCTTGATCTCATTGGAGGTGGTGGATAAACGCACGCATCCGTGCCGAAAGCGCACACGTTGCGTCACCATCAGCTGCTGTCAGTTGATTGAGGAAATAATTTTTTTTGAGCATTTATCTACAACTCGCCTGATGATGATGATGAAATGCGACTTTTACGGCAAGGTGTGCATAAAGATACAAATTGCAATTTAGTGGTTTATAGTTGGAATTTTTGTTAGTTGAAAACTTTTCATTCAAGACGCCATTACTTGGCCGCAAAATGGATAGTCATTCCAAAAAGTATTACGCCCAAGATACTCAGATACTTTTCGTTGCCAAAGCCATAGCAATGCTAATTGCAGTAAGTACATATACTATCCATGACTTTGGCCATGATTGCTTGACATGTCATTAGCTGTGTGCCGTCAGTTTGACGGTAAGACAATGTCATTAGTGTCACGTTTTTTGCCAACGTCAGTCATTGTCGTAGATTTATCGAAACGAAATCCGTAGGAAAAGGGAGATAAAATAAAGGTGACTTGTCAGGTTACGGCCAACATGATGGCATGATTTGGCGGCGCGGTAGGCCAAAGCAAGTGATTTATGGCACGAGGCACGCATGTGCATTTAATTCCGATGGTATTTTATCTATAAACTGATTACAGTCCTGAAGTCGGGCGTAATGTATTTCGTATTGTGCAATGGATTTAAGGGGATTATCGCATAGATAGACGGTAGAGGTCTACATGTGATATCAAGCGTAAAGAATGATGAATGAAATCAAGAAAGGGGTGGAGTAAATCCCCTTATCAGACGATTTTATTTTTAACATTTGTCAATACGATCGATTAAATTATGATGATGGCTTATGGGACTCATTGATAACAGCTTCAAGGTGTGTACACTGTCGATTGGAAAGCAATATGTTATCGTAAAAGGATGATAGATGATAAATCAATAGGAATGGGTATCTGTGAAAATTTCACTGATTAAAAATGTGTTGACTTAGACCTTACAATGCTTATCTGTTTGCGCTTCCTCGCAATCCGAAGAATAATGGGTAGCTGCGTACGTACTCGTATATGAGGCAAAATGTGAAAAGCCCCTTAAATGATGGTTGTAGTATATAAGTTTGTTGTAGAGTTAGACATATTTCGATACTGCGCCTAACTTAAACTGAATGGACGACTTTGATGAAAATTGAGTTCACTTTGGATCCGACTTGAAACTTTTAAAATTTGAAAAGATTGGCAGTAGGACTCCGAAATGTACTGTGAATATTACTTTGGTCAGGCAAGTTGTCTGTGATGGTCTCTGCAGCAAAGGCTGCCCTTAAGACGGCGTCCTTCCGCCTCTCTTATGGTCTCTCGTGGTGGATGACTTATTGAGTAGACTTAACAGCTTAGGCTTCAGAGCTATGCGCTATGCAGATAGTCTAGTGATCATAATAAAGGGCAAACATGAAGACAATGTGTGTCGACTCATGCAAGACGCACTCCTTGTAGTCCCGGACTGGTGTGCTGGCGAGAGCCTATCGATCAACATCAACAAGGTAGTCGTTGTACTATTCACAAAGAGAAGAACGCCAAACCTTGGTTCAGTGGCTCTAAATGGTACAACCATTGGTTTTGCCGACGAAGTGAACTGCCTAAGAATTGTCTTCGATAAAAAAAACTTAACTGGAACTCCCATATTAGTCACAAAATTGCCAAGGTGACAACTGCCATGTGGCCATAACGCCGAATGTATGGCAAAACTTGGGGTTTGTCCCCAAATGTCTCATTCTGGTTATATACCACGGTGGTTAGACCCATCCTAACGTACGCGTCCATCATCTGGTGGATAAAAAAAGGAAGTCACAACCATCAACAAGCTTAGTAAATTTCAAAGGTTAGCATGTCTCGGAATCACATGTACAATGCATACATGTCGCACTGCAGCCATAGAGTCTATAATCCGTCTCACCCCGCTGCATATATTCGTCAAGACAGTGGCAATTCACAATGCAGTTGGAGTTCGAAAGTCGGACGAAAATAGTACATGTGATCACGTAGATCTCACGAATTTATTAACCGACTTCCCCGAGCTAGATATGCTCAGCACGGTTTCTGACTTTACATCAAAATCACTCCGCTTCGGTAAAAGGTTTGAGATTGAGATCATCCCAAGCTGTGATACATGGAGTAATAGCAAAGCGCTGTTTGGTCCAAAGGAAATCGTGTGGTATACAGATTTATCAAAAATGTATTCAGGAGTTGGTAAAGGTGTGTATGGACTCAGTCACAAAATTTGAAAACCACTTGGAAAAAGTCCAAATGTTTTTCAGGCTGAGCTTTACGCCATTGAGACTTGGGCTAGCATTAACCTACACTCAGACATCAAAGGTGTCACGTTTCACACACTCACCGACAGCCAAGCGGCGCTCCAAGCACTGATCTCCCACCTGATCAGCTCAAAATCAGGTTGAAGCTGCTTCGACAGTTTACAAAATTTGGCCCAATACTATAAAGTAAAATTGTGGTGGATGCCGGGTCATGTGGGCGTTGACGGCAACGAAACTGCAGATCTGCTAGCCAGACAAGGCTTCTCTGAGTTGTTAATTGGATCTGAACCCTTTTGGGGAATATTCGATTCTGCTTATATATATACCATAAATAGTTGGGAACACAACATGTGCATTTCCCACTGGAATAACACCCAAGGTTTCAGACAAGCTAAAAGAGCTCTCCAACCCGATTTAAGAAGGCTTGTGAGCTTCCTTACCGGTCATTGCCAATTGAAATACAACCTCAACAAAATAAGAATCTCGGGGGATATCACCTGCGCCTCTGTCTAGAAGAGGACGAAACCATATAACACATTCTATGTGAATGTATAGCTCTGTGTAGAATTAAGACAAGATTTTTCCTTAAAGAGATCATATCTCCAACAGACTTGAAGAACTCCTCCGCATCTGTAATTATTGCTTTCATAAGAAAAGTTGAATTACTGCTGTCTATGGGCGTGGCCACAAACATGTAAAAAAAATACTCGAATTTATTCATTATTCAAAAATTTACTTTAAATGACAGCAACACTAAAGTCTACTGACTAGGAATCGTTTTAATGAACCACTAGCTATCTAGGTTTCAGGAAAACACACCATGCCTTGATACTAAAAGCTCTAGCTAAGGATTTTTAGATTGAATTAGTTTCTACGAACATTTTTTTTTTCTTCTATTTTGTACTAATTTTCCGTTTTTATTTCGTTTTCAGGTAAGTTGCGGCAATCATTTAATCTAATATTGTTTGCAAGTACATTCTTGCATGAAACGTAAAAAGCTTCTGAAGTCCTTATTGTGTAAGTATTATTGTACGTGCAGAGTACTATTACCTTTCGATCACGAACTTATCAGAACTCGGTTCGGTTAGTTAATTCATGCTGCTATACTGTGTAATTATTTAATGTTTAAATGCAAATGTTATCCCCGTCTATCTACACACATACATAGTATTATTGAAATTCTAACCCAAAAAAAAAAAAAAAAAACAAAATTCAAATAACTTTTAGTTTATTGATGTGTTTTTCGGTACAGTGTTATATTTATGTAAAAACTAACTTGTCTGTGACTTCTTATCCAACCCATTCCTTCACTGATGACATTACCTACCCTCAGTTTCTCATATTCGTTCCCTAACTCACGTCCCTGCTCTTCGGCCATAAAACAGGAACGTCAACGTTTGTTAAACACATTAAATTCCGACCTAGACAGCATAACCAAATGGGTTCAACCAATAGAGTGGAATTTAATGTATCCAAAACACAATGCTGTCTTCTGTTCTTTAAGCGAAACTAAGACCCTCAATCGTTATCCATGAATGGTACTTGCATCACTGAATCTAAAAGACTTTCCATTCTCGGTATATGTATTAATAACCATCTTCAATGGAACGGTCACATATTCGAGATCGCCAAAAAATGTTGCTAAATGTCTAGGCATCAATCTACTCGTATAAGGCATTCATCCGCCCAAAGATGTAATATAACGCCCATATCTGCTCTAGTGCACCCAAGACCGTTCTGCACATTCTACATAGGGTACAGAATCGCGCGTTAAAACTTATAGGTGATAGAGATATTGTGAACTCTATAGTTACACTTGAACATCGTATAAATGTCTCGTTTCTTTCCCTGTTTTCTCGTTTTTTTTTTTTTTTATAAAAAAAAAATGCTCAAGCGAAATAACCAGTTGCATTCCTCCCCTTCTAAATTTTACCCGCAATACGCATTATGCTTCGAATGTACCTTCAAGCCCAACTTCGGGCATACTGTCAAATATAGTGATTCGTTCATAAGCGGTGCAACACGTTTGTGGAATGATCTATTTCCTAGTCTCTGTACTTCCTAATCATTACAACATATCATATCTAGGGTGCATACTTGACCGCAAACTGAGCTAGAGAGATAACACATATGAAAGAATAAGGAAAGCGTACATTGCGTTCTATGCTTGGAGCAAAATTTTTAGTAAAAATGGGGACTCAAACCTGCCATCATCCACTGGATCTATACAACCATAGCCAGACCCATTCTTACATATAAGTGTATTGTCTGTTGGCCAGTAGCAGAGAAAACCACACATCTCAAGGAGTTGACTAAAATCCAGAGACTTGCTTGCATAGCAACCACTAGTGCCATTAGAACCACCCCGATCGCAGCACTTGAAAGAATTCTCGCACTAATTCCGCTAGACTTATTTGTAAAAAATCAGCCGCGATGAGTGCCTAACGCCTAAAAGAATCCAGCTTGTTGAGAAAGAGCCACATGGGCCACCGTAACATTTCAAGATGGGCTCACCTAGACGCCACGACAGACCGCCATCCCTCGACTTCAGCCTAAACATCAAAACGGTCAAGGGAGCACTGGGAAGCCAGTTGGGCCATTAACCCGCATAGTATTTCAGTCTTCACTGACGAGTCCCAAAAAAACGAAGGAGTGGGTTCGGGTATCTACTCAGCGGAACCCGATATTGCAATATCACTAAGGCTTTCGAACCACGGCAGTGCGTTCCAGGCAAAAGTCCAGCAGAGGCGGCACGAGAAATATCAACGAAACTTGCTACTAGAAAAGAGATTGGTATTTACATAGATAGTCAAGCTGCTATAAAGGCCATCTCATCCGCGGTAATAAAATCAAAGCAAATAAAACGGTGCCGCGAGGAGCTTAAAACGCTCATCCATAACCACCATGTCCTTGGTGGGTCCAAGGTCAAAAAGAAATTCCAGGGAACGAGATGCCGGATGAACTGGCAAGGAAGAGATCAGAACAAGACATGTCAATGCTCCAAAGATCTGTCCTTGCTCCCCTAAAAGTTGTTAAATCAAACATATCACTTGACTTCAAACGACAAGCAGACGAAAGATGGAGAGCGCTCCTATCATGCCGAGTCTCCAGAAGCATATGAACAAAACATGACAAGTTGAAAATCAAACTCATTGTCACTTAAAACAGACAAAACTTGGCGCTTCTCATAGGTATCATTACCGGGCACAACCTATTAGCGGCCCACCGGAAGAGAAACCGGCTAAGTACAGATAAACTCTGCAGAGGATGAGGCAACACAGACGTATCGGAGGACACAGAACACTTCCTTTGCAAATGCCCTAGTCTCTGCAATACCAGAAAGATGGCCCTTGGAGAGTATCTCTTCAACCATCTGGACGACCTGTCTCAAAAGCCACCAACCACCATCATGAAATTCATAACTTCTTTAGGATGGTGCAGAGGAGGCCTTTTAACACAGAACTCTAGCAATTTTATTTTTCTTCTCTTTGCAGTATTTCAACCAGGAAACTGCACGTCCGGGGATCACAATAGATGCGTTTGAGATCCGAGAACAGGCTGTACCCATTCGTTACAGCTAACCCCTTTAACCTAACCTAATCTAATCATTACAAACTTCAAACATTTAAAGCTAACACAAACCGGCATCTCCTCTGTGTCTTTTTCCCTTTTCTCATCCGCCCGTGCCCCGAGAACCAATATAAGGGTATTAATAATCCCTTTAGCACGCTATTTTGCGCGTGCTAAAGGGACGGGCAATAAAATAGGTGTGGAGATGCTTCTTGTGATATGGAGTCGGGTCTCTTTTTTCGATTAAGGGTACAATAGACAAGCACGTGTATGTCAACATATTAAAAGGCATAATGCTGCCTTACTCCGAGTGGGAAGTGCCACTGTCTTAGGAATTTCAACAAGACAATGACCCGAAATACACTTCAGGTCTAGCCAAGAAGTGATTTTCCGGAAACGGTGTACATCTCATGACTTGGCCTGCGCAATCCTCAGACTTAAGTCCAATTGAGAATTAATGAGGGATTGTTAAGGAACAAATTGGACCAATAAAACCAAAAACCAAGGAAGAGTTGTATATACCAAAAAGTATTTGTATGGCGTTGGTAGGTTCAATGCCCTCTAGATTTAGGGCTGTATTGAAAAAAAAGGCCAGCCGACAAAGTACTAAGTACAAATTAATATATCTTATCTTTGCTAACCAGTTTTATTCATTTGTTTATTTATTTTTCTTTCATTTGACGTTTTGACCCTATTTTATTGTCATTCACAAATGTTAATAATTTTTAAAATTTAAAATGTACTCAATGAAGTTGTTCCGTTTTTTTGGTTGAACTTTCCAAGCTTCATATTTTAGCTTAAAACAAAATATAAATTGAATATATATATATATATATATGTATGTATATATATTTTAGAGAGAGAGAGTAGATGAAAATCTTCAACAAGACACTATGAGGATCGACAGCGCGTCTTTCCTGTTCCTGCTAGCTCCGCAGTTAAGACGCGGTTACTTAACGCGCTAAGTCTAAAGGTTTGGTTCTTTGTAGACGGCGTAGTAAATTTCTTTCATCCAAAACTTGGAGGACTGTTATATTAGCGTGACTTTCTAGTCGCCTTTTATGGTTTCTCGCGTAGTTTTTGATTTCGTCTTCGATTGTTTTAATGCCAAGATCTCTGTGGATATCGCTATTTCTGATATACCATTTATAATACCTCTTAGCACTTTGTTTTCAAAAGTTTGTAAAATTTTAATGTTACTTATTTTTGTACAACCCCAGAGTAGTATACCATATGCCCATACAGGCTTTAGCAACTGCTTATATAAAAGCAGTTTATTCTTTATATTAAGCTTGGAATATTTTCCAAGTAACCAATACATTTGTCTGTATTTATTATCTAGTTCTTTGCGTTTTTTCTTTACGTGCGTTTTCCATTTCAGCTTTGCATCATGTGTCATTCCAAGACCTCGTTTGCAAACGGAATTTGAAACGAGTTTGAAAAGATCGGCAAATTATTTATTTTCTTATAAGTAAAATTAACATGAACAGATTTGGTCTCGTTGAGTGCGATTCGCCAAACCTTTGTCCATTCATTAACCCTATCCAAAGCTTCTTGCAGTTTTTCTGTAGTATCTTCGACCGCTTTGCCTGCTGCCAAGATGGCAGTGTCGTCGGCAAATGTAGCTAGCTCAGTGCCTTCTACTTGCGGTATATCACGGGTGTATAATAGATATAAAACTGGACCAAGAACGCTTCTTTGCGGCACCCCAGCCATATTTCCTTAAAATCTGAATATTCGTTTCCACATTTGAGGCGGAATAGTCTATTCGTTAGGTAGTTCTTCAAAATATTATATAGGTGCTCTGGCAGAACTTGTCGTAATTTAAACTTTAAGCCTTCATGCCAGACCTTGTCAAAGGCTTGAGAGACGTCAAGAGGAATATGCTTGAACAAATTTTTTTTTATTGAAGTGACTTTTCACAAGAAAGGAGACCCCCTCAACTGCGCCAATTATAGAGGCATCAGTCTCCTCAACATCGCATACAAGATCTTTTCTGCGATATTGTGTGAACGCCTGAAACCTTTTATCAACAGCCTGATTGGACCCTATCAGTGCGGTTTCAGGCCAGGAAAGTCCACCATCGATCAAATCTTCACACTTCGGCAGATCCTGGAGAAAACCCAAGAATTCCAAATCGATACTCACCACCTCTTTATCGATTTCAAGGCCGCCTATGACAGCATCTATAGAGAAGAGCTTTATAGAGCCATGTCTAGTTTTGACATCCCTGCCAAACTTGTCCGTCTGTGCAGGCTGACGATGGATAACGCTCGCTGCTCCATCAAGGTCGGTAATGACCTCACCGAGACCTTTGATGTCAAAAAAGTTTTAGACAAGGTGACGCGCTGTCATGTGACTTCTTCAATATTGTACTTGAACGGATTGTGCGGAACTCACAAGCCAACACCGGAGGCACAATCTATTACAAGTCTGTACAACTGCTTGCATACGCCGACGATATAGACATTATCGGAAGATCTCAGCGGGCTGTCAGCGGTGCTTTTGCAAGCATTGAGGCGGAAGCGGCCAAAATGGGTTTAGCGATAAACGAGGGCAAAACCAAGTATATGCTGTCAACTAGAAGGGAAAACCAACACCGACGAATTGGACAAAACGTCACCGTGGGCAGCTATAACTTCGAGGTAGTAAGAGACTTTGTCTACCTTGGCTCTGCTATAAACTCGAAAAACAAAATCAGTGCAGAAATCAATCGAAGAATAACTTTTGCCAATCGCTGTTTTTTTGGGCTTATAAGGCAATTCAACAGTAAAGCCCTATCTCGAACAACTAAGGAGACTCTATATAAGACCTTGATCATCCCAGTCCTACTTTACGGCGCTGAAACATGGATTTTATTAAAAGAGGATGAAGATATCCTTGGTCGCTTCGAGAGAAAAATTCTTCGTAAGATTTTCGGTCCCGTTTGCGTTGACGGGTTTTGGAGGAGAAGATTCAATCACGAACTATACGAGCTGTACAGCGACATCGACCTAGTCAAAAAACTGCGTATTGGACGTCTGAGATGGCTAGGACATGTAGAGCGAATGGACACCAACGCTCCGGCCCGCAGAGTCTTCGAATCTAATCCCGAGGGACGACGCAGTAGAGGGAATCATCGCCGTAGGTGGTGCGCACAAGTTCAAGGGGACCTCGACCAACTTGGAGTGCGCAACTGGAGGCAATTAGCTAAAGACCTAGCTAAATGGAGAGGCTTGTTGGTTGAGGCCCAGGTTCACCCCGAACTATAGCGCCACCTAAGTAAGTAAGTAAGACTTTTCGATTACATGTGTTATGCGATGTACTTGTTCAACTGTAGAATGCTTACTTATGAATCCGAATTGATGATCCGGAATGAGATGCCCTTCGTCTACTACCGACTGTATTCGCCTAATCAATATTCTCTCGAACACCTTGGATATAATTGGAAGAAGCGAAATCGGTCTATAAGACGTTTTTTCATTCGGTGGTTTTCCGGGCTTAAGGACCATAATGACTTCGGCGACTTTCCATTGAATGGGAACATATTCTAGTCTAAGTGCGGCGATTATAATGAACAGAAGCTTAATTAGAGCTTTTCTTGGTAGGGCTTTAAGAACCTCTCCCGTGATTAGGTCGTATCCGGGAGTCTTCTCAGGTTTAAGTTTCTTTATTTCTTCCTTAAGTTAGGTTATTGTTGCATTTCTTATCACACGATTGTCTGTTTACGACGTATTTATATTTTGAATAAGAACTTGTCCATCAAACGGTTTAAAAGTTTCTTCCAGGTGGGCGGCAAAAACGTGGGCTTTCTCTTTATCATGCCTGGCCCATTCGTCTTAATTTTTCCTAATTGGTGCGGCTTGAATTTGAGGTTTTTTAATACCTTTTGTAGCCTTCCAAAGCGAGTAATTATAATCTTTTTCTGCAGTTAAACTTTCTAAGTAAGTTTGTATTTCATTATTCTTAAGATCTTTAATAGATGTTTTTAGTGAGTTGCACAAACAGTTAAGATGTGCTTTATGTTGCGGAGCCGAGTTTGTTGCCATGTTTTGCGCGCTTTTCTCTTCTCCTTAATCATCTCTTTTATTTCCTGTGCATTAGTTTGAATGTAACTAGCCGGCGTTTTCTTAGGTTTGGGAGTATTCTTCCACGCGGCACTATGTAGGATTTGGATGAAGCGATCAACTCCAACTTCAAGTTCATAACGCGTTTTAAGTGATACGCTTAGCTCAATATTTGCTTCAATATCTTTTTTAAAGCCATCCCAATTAATTTTCGCGCTGGTTAATCTGGGCGGTCCTACTTTTTTAATCAGAGCTTCGCTTATCGTCATAATGATTGGAGAATGATCAGAGGAGAGATCAAAGCTTTCTTCAACTTTTATACAGTTGCCAGATATTCCTTTAACAACAAAGAAATAAATTTAATATATTTACAAGGAATTTGTAGACTTCTTGGGTATATTACGCAAAGTATGCTGGTGACCCTATTTTATTGTCCGTAACTGTATATAAAAAAAATACTTATTTTTGAAAATGCCTGCCTTAAGTTTTAACAAAACCTCCAAACGATATGGACATTTGTCTTTGACAGCACGCACTGATTCTTGGGAAAAAAAATTCCCACAGCATGTCAAATTGTCTTCTTCAGGGACTCCAAATGTGTATGCACTTTCTTGCAAGCGTTCTTCAAAACGGTCCATAACCTGTAGTCTAACAGGCTTCGGTTAGGGCTTGCACGGAGCCAATCAGAGGCTTCCGGAATGTGCTGTTTCAGTCAAGCCTTGTGAAATAGATCATTTAAATGTTTGGCTATAGATTTCAGAACGGCCTCTTCATACCTTTTTCGCAAAACCGGAATCTTATCGTACCGTCGTTGTCCACTTGCCACCAAACCATTACAGAAGCTAGATAATGTCCATGTACTGTTTTGACTGCGCAATGAGCTGCTGCAGAAGACGTAGCATGTACTTTGTTATTATGCGGTTGTTGTCGAACTCCTCCCTAATTGCGTGAAAATTCTCTCATCTGTGAAAAGTATTTTCTTTAAGTTTTCTTTGTCATGTCGCCGTAAGGGGTCTCTTGATCTTATCAGCCAAATTTATTTCAAAATCTAGTATCCAGTGCTTCAGCGATAATCACCCAATCATTTGTCCTTTTTTTATTACTCGTGGTATGCTCCTGGTCGATGTATCCATTTCCCTCAATCGGGGGAGATTTCGACGAATTCTCTCCCTCACTAATTTCATCGAATCTGGCGTACAAACAGTTCTTGGGCAATCACTTTTCATTCGCATTCACGTCCCCAGAGTCCACGTATCGATTTATGGTACGATACCCACTTCGAGTAAAGCAATCACAGCTACGTACTCTATTTTTATAATCACCCGACTTCCTATATTTAGATTACCCTTTAAAGTACAACTAACGCTGTGAACTTATTTACAGGTAGGGGTATCCCGGCAATTCCCTATCACTAATTGTGTATTTATGGCAGGACTATCCATGTATCTATGTATCTTTCATTATTGCATTATTGTGCATCCACTTCCATATGTAGAATGTCACACAAGTCTTTCTATGCAGCCGTCGGTGTTCTCATTCGAGCTTAGTTTGAGAGCAGATATCTTTCTGTCACATTTTTTTAGATTTGAAAACAGGTTCATCTTTTCATAGTAAAATGCACGATCCCTTCCTTTGAAAGACGGAGGATAAATTAAAATATCAAGACTCAGATCTCGCAACAACCACATGAATGTCTTTCAGATTACCTTTATTGAATGGCTTCAGATCAAGACTGGGTTTTGTGTATGATACTATTTATTAACTTCGAAGAGGGTCCCTCAGTTTGAGGGTTAGGTTCAGTCACCACTATTAGGCATCGTCGTTTGCAGTTATATATTTTGGACAGAACTGACTGAGAGTTGTCTTCTAAACTAATAAACTGCAGTCAAGCGTTCCAGATCCTCTTAAGTTTCATAAGGGTTTACATGCTTATCTTCATAGCTTCTGGTTTTAGAAGATGGGATGTACAATATAAGTAGCAATGATGTGATTCCTTCAAGCAGCTAATCATGCGCCTACTCGAGTTGAAATCTACGTTGTGTAGCCTCCACGCAAAACTTTCATTTAACTTGTACTTTGCCTAAAGTCATGCTGATTTTCTGCTCCCCACGTGGCACATTCTCTAGAAGAATAAAGTTCCGAAAGGACTTGGAAACACGAGCATATTAAATAGAAAGAAATCTAAATCCTTCCTCCTACAAAATATTGACAAAGTCATTTCCGTCAATGATAAAGCAAAATCATTTTCCGTAATGACAAGCAGAAATAATAGGATCACACAAATATCAACATAGCTTCCCCAGCTTCATAGTACGAGAAGTCAAGGATCGATTTGAAATTAACGTTTCTAGGAGTCGATATATTAAACAAGCGGAATAGATTACAAAGCCAACCCACACTGTAAAGAAAGCAAAAAAAAATAATGCCTTCAATCTCCTAACCGTTGCCACCTTTTACGTGTGGGAAATTCAAAAATCGATGCATAAAACTCAATAAAAGTCAAATAAAGGCCATATTACCCAACATTCTCCTTCCGCTCCTCTCCATAAGTTGACGTCAAAATATCTAGCATCAATACACTCCCAACCGCCTACAGAATACAGCAAAATTCAAGTAAAAAGCCCTTCGCCCGATAAGGTACTCACTTCCCACACACGTTCATCTCGAATCTCATTTTCTGTTCGCACTTAATTTTATAATTAACATTTCTACTGTTATCTCTGGCACTGCCTACAATAGCTATTCAACTTCACTATCAAGTGAGGAACCACATACAAATACATGGACTCCCTCTCTCATGCCAACGCATTCAAAGCCCATTTCCTATACAAGATACGCTTTCCGAGTGATAATTTGTTTTTCAAAAACCTCAAGCGTCGTGTTGGATGTTTCTCTCGTTTAATAAAAGTTAAAAGTTACCATGAGAACCACAGCGAACTCATAGTCTACTAAACGGCAGTACTTATCAAACTGATTCTATTAATTACTCCGATTAGTATGGTTATTTGTGTGTTGCGACACCGCGAGATACTTTATCGATACGACGAACAGGAATGTGTTTACACACGCTCTTTGAACGGCTGACCTATTTCGGCCTCGCAACGATTATATAACTCTGAGAATGCATTGCATTTGAAGAATTTTATAGATAGATACTACAATATGGCATGGGTAAATCGATAAGTTTGTGAAGACGTGTACCAAGCTTTTGTACTTTGAATACATTTTTATCGGTTTATCTATCGTAAACTTAAGGTGGTTCTTTGAATAAAAAAATATTTAGTGACTAATTGGTGAACGAGGGATGCATGTGAAGTGGGTAATAATTCCTATTTACGGCTCATTAACTGTCAGATGGCAGTAAATTGATTTTAAAAAAAAGTAAAAATATGTCTTTTATGATTGAAACGGAAGATCGACCCTGCGACTCAATTGGAATTGAAAATGTCTTGACAATTTGACAGTTTATTTTTCGATTTTTTTTGAGAAATTGTGTGAATGACTCAAGTTGACGACTTCAAACCATTAAAAATCATTTCTGTCAATCAAGAACTGAACTCAAAAGGATGCACTCTATATATAATTTTTTTTTTTTTGCATATTGTGATTTCAATTTGTAATGATTTGCTTCACTTCCGTCCATTGAAGTGATTTATGTTATTTAAATATTTGAAGTCAAACTGATGTCCTTTTTGAAAATATGTGAATATATGTGTACAGTGTTTAGTGCGTAGGACCACTGCGCGTAAGGTTCAATGGTTGAGTCCCAGTAAACACTAAAAGTGTTTTTCACGGTCCCACCTCTCGCAAACATCTGAGAAACATCCAAAAGTGTTGTTGTCTCTAGCCACCTTTCTAGACAAAGAAGCAGCTTTCATTAACGTACACACTAAAGCAATCCTAGAGTCCCTTACGGAGCTAGGGATAGAAAGCTATCTAAGTCAATGGATCGTTTCTATGCTTAGCACTAGAATTATACAGGCAACACTAGGCAATAACAATATAACCAAATTTGCCAGTAGGGGAACACCCCAAGGCGCTAAAATCCTTTTAACATTAGACAGAGAAAAAATCAAGGTTGCAGACGATATGGTGATACTAGTGTCAGGGAATTCTCCACCGTGCCAAGTGAAATCACGGAAAATGTTCTGAATAAGGTAGGCGCTTAGGCCAAAATGTGTGGTATTGGTGTCAACTCTAGCAAAACTGAACTGATGCTCTTCACCACTAAAACCAAAAGACCCGACTTCGCACTTCCTCAGCTAAATAGCCAACCGCTCTTTTTATCGTCCGGTGCTACCCACAACCTAACCTGGATCCTAAACTCAACTGGAAGCTAAACATAGAACAACGGGTAAAGAAGGCACGTATAGCTCTCTATGTTTGCAGCGAAACATTCGGGAAAAAATGGGGTCTGCAACCAAAATCACCTTATGGATGTACACAGCCGTAGTACGACCAATTCTTACCTATGGGTCAATAATATGGTGGCCGGCTCTAAAAAAAACGCCTGTAATATAACCAAACTTAACAAAGTTCAAAGAACGGCATGTATAGGTACAACCGGCGTTCTACGGTCAACCCCGACTGATGCTCTAACAGTCTTTCTGCATATTCTACCTTTAGAATACACATAACAAACAGCACAATGCAGTCTGGGTGCTGGATTACGAAACCCTATGGGCATAGTAATATACTAGACTCTGCTGGGAGAACTCGTTTTGTCCAGAACAGATTACATTAAACCCAAATTGAATTTCACAAAGCGTTTCGTCATTCAATTCGTCATAAGATTAGAATGGCAAGATGGACAGGTGATTAAGGATTTCGACGTAACAATCTACACAGACGGTTCAAAGATGGACTGTGGAGTCGGTGCGGGTGTCTTTTCCGAATCCTAAATATCTCAAAATCATATAGACTTCCGGATTTTGTCAGTGCCATTGCCTCGGTTACTACATCCTCCAAGCTGATGCTTGAATGAGCTAGCCGCGCTAGATAGCCAATTCAAAGTAACCCTGAGTTGCGTTCCAATGCACAGTAACGTTTATTCAAACGAACTTTCTGATGAACTGACTAAGCAAGGTCAGCCCGTCACAGCTCTTTTCCGGAATCATTTCAGATTCCACTTGGAGCAGTCAAAACAGAAATATCATCAAAATTCCTTGCCACAGCCAACCTCAGATGAACTAGGCTAACAAACTGTGTCATATCTAGAAAGATGTGACCAAGCTACAACAAAGCGAAAACAACCGACTTCTTAAACAGAACGCGTAGAGATAACAGCGACCACTACGGGTCAATGGCCTATAGAAGACCATGCAGTCAAACTAGGTATTCCACACAACACACAATGCAATGTCGCAACTGAGAAGGAAACCCATATCCACTTGTTATGCGCTTGTCCGGCACTAGCCAGAGTCAGACAACGAGCTTCAGGAAAACCCTTTTTCGATTCCGTTGAGGAAGTCTCAGAGAGAAAACTTAAAGATTTAATAATCTTCCTAAACTCCACAGGTTGGATCTAGAGACTCCCCACCAACACACCTTCACGCCCAAGTTACACGAGTTTGTGGTATCAAAACGGCACCCAGTGCTAATTGCGTTCTTCTTGTCTAAGTAGAACCACCACACCTATCTACCTACCCCATTTTTGTCATGAGAAACTCCTAAAAAAAAAATGAAAAATCAAAAATGAAAATAAATTTGTGCTAGTTGGGCTCTTTCGAACCACCAGTTCTACCTACCTACCTGCTTATACGAAACAGTATAAGTACATGAATTATAGAAATCCATTCACCAACACTCATATACGTACGTTTCGAAAAATTTCATTTTTAGGGGTACCGCAAATCTTCTTCCTTTTATCAGCGAGGTTATGATCCGAAAACAAGGGATCACAACCCTCCCACTTCTGGTTTAGGGGTTCCGCAAATATACTACGAAAACCCCATGGCTCTCGATCTGTCGGCCATCCGCCTGTTTAGCTCTTTGAACTACAATATACACGCTAGATATATTATATTTAACCGTTATTTTTAAGTTGGTTTAAGTCCACTTTCATCTGCGCACGCCAACACCGCGATGTCTTTGCAGTAGCTTCAAAGATTCTCGAGCTGGGGTGTTAGTGTCTGTTCGCTCTAAATACTCGTACATGTCATATCCACCTTTTTTTTATAATTTGCGCGCACTCAAGGGGTTATGATTATGAATGACCTTAAAATGTTTTGAACAGTACAGGTGTTGGAAAGGATGGACAGAGAAAGAGGGAGATTGGTGTAGTGGTTTAAAACTCAAAAGTTAGTTTTCAGAAAAACTCCAGGGGTGGTGTCTAGATAATTGGGAAGATTTGTTTTGTTATTTTGTCTTTGCTTCTGATTCACAGTATTTTCTTTACGGGCACCTGATATCATAGACATATCAATCATGCAACAGAGCGAACAGCTTTTCCAGTCATATGACCAACTTACTGCCAGTGTTATGCCTTCGCAATTGTGCTGACATAAGCTTTCGCAATTGATCGAACTGACTGTTTAAATATTTTATGAGAAATAAATATGTAAATACTTGCCGATATCAGGATTTGAAACATGAACCATAAGCGTGGCAATCAATGACGTTAGCACTACACCATCGTCACCCCCAATCCATCTTAGCCGATGAATTCGAACCTTCTTGACTATGTCTACATCGCTGTGCAACCTGTAGAGTTATTCATTATATCTTCCCCTCCAGACCCCATCGGCCCAAACAGGGCCAACGATCACACATGAAGAAATGTTCCTTCAAAAAATCCGCGTTGTCTGCGCCACAAAGCAAGACTTTGATGATAAGGGTCTTATACAACGTCTCCTTAATTGCTTTCCTATTCCACTGCCTTCTAAGCCAACCAATAAATGGCAAGGGTTATTCTTCATTTAATCTCCACACTGACGTCATTGCCGAAGATCAACATGGGGCCCAGGATGAGCTATGTATAACTCGTCCTTATAAACGCTATTATAGACAACTTTGACATCGATGAACAGGTGGTGGGTAGCGATTTAGTATTTTGTTGTATAAATGCGGGCTAAAGCCCCACTGATAAGGAGCAGTTTTAGGCGTTCACATATCGAGGCAAGTCAAATTCGGTATGCTATGTTGAGGAGACTTATGCCTCTGTAGTTGGCGCAGATCAGGGATTCTCCTCTCTAAGATCGGCTAAGCGGTTCCAATCTTCGGGTATACTTCCAACCGACCACATTTTCCAGATGAGTTGCTACATTCTCCTTACCAAGTCCGTTTCTCTAGTTTTGAAAAGTTCAGTCCCTAAGACGTCGGCTCCCACAGCTCTGTAGAATTTAAGTTTAGATGCGGCCACCATTACTTCATTTTGACCAGGTTGACCGGACGTCGTATCTTTCATCAGAATGGGTAGTACTGGCTGACAGTGGAATGCTGGTCTTCATCGCCGTTTGACAGTCTACAGAAGTGGTTCCTACAAATTCTCAGCAACGAAGCGTTTTATGATCAAACGGCCTTAAACTACAAACCTCTGCAGCTTTATATATAAAATTCGAATGATTTCCCGTCACTTTCAGGAGATGTTCTCTTTTTACTGAGGGGCCTGATGTGAAACTGTGGGGGCTAAAGGCTTTAAAACATTTCAAAAGTACCCAAACATCTGGTTGTTTCGTAGTAGCTCACAGAATATTTACACTGTCAAAATTCCATTTCTGAAAGTGCATTTGTCAAACTCGTGAGGAACTTATCAAATTTTTCAGCAACTGTAGAGGTTCTTCGTATGACAGAGACGTTCAAAGGTACCCCCCAAGTGAACATATTTCTCGGTCGTCAACCTGTTCTTCTAACTCAAATCGATATTCAAAGTTCGATAGCACTAGTCAGACATTTTCTATGTCCATTTACAGAAGGGAAACTACGTAAGTACTCAATAAGTACTTCAAGTCCTTAAATAATCATAACTACCTTTGAAATCACCACTAAGCAGTACTTAGTTCATCGTAGTTGGTCAACAACTACTCCGATTTCAATCGCCCATTCCCTTAGACGCCAACTTCCCATAACATTCGCCCTGAAACCCAAACACAGAACTAACAACTTAAATACCATTCATTAACTAATCGTTATGTATGCTATGGCACACCTTCCAATCCAATTTCCAACGGATAAATCGAAATGAAATTTGTCACTTTCGGCCATGAGCCATAATCAAACGAAAGAGAATGGATAACAAAGGGAAAGCACGCAGCAAGATATCCTAAAAATAGCTTGCATCCAACTGCAAGCAATCGCCTAATTGGATGAACCTTCAGTCCACCGACCGTCGTCATCGCCGTCGTCGTCGCCGCCTAGGCACCTTTAGCATATGCCATCTGCTGCCTCCACCTTCGCCTGCTGTTTGCCTATAAATAAGGAGGAAACTAGCAAAATGCGACACTATCACCCTACGGCCCTTAATTGAGTTTGCTTGCATGCGGCCCCAAATTAGGCCATCACGTCTCGTCGTTTCGTGCCGTATCCAATATGAGTAGCAATTCGTTTTCAATTCCACATTTCCTGCTGTGTGCAGTCGTCGTCGTCGCCGTCATAAGCCAAATGTATACACGGGAGCACTACCCGATAGAGTGTTGCTCTTTTGCAGTCTTTGGAGAAGGGAAGATAGAGGTAGAATAGGACCACAGAAGACATCACTTTCAACGCTTTATAAACGACTGCAAAGTTTAAATTAATTGTAAGTGCAGGAAAATTGGTGACACGATTTGCAATGAAATAGAACGTATCTCAAACTTTAACCTGAAACAAAGTGCAGATAATATTATACAAACGCAATTTTTATTTTTTTTTAAATTAAATTCTTCCCTGGAAAAGTTTTCTAAGCCATGTAGATGGCTTTGAATTATTTTGAACGCTATTGTCATTCGGGCGTTGTGTTTCGCAGATAGGAATATCTTTCTTTGAACTGGTGAGCCTACAAAACCAATCTGATGCTGTATCACAGAATGGAAGTCAAAAGAAGTGTGAGCCCCGAATAAACCTACAAACTACACAAAGTTCTCTCTAAAATTTCATTAAGGTTAAGTGTCCTCAAGAAACTAAACGTTTCCAAGGCAAAATCCAAAATTGCGGCACTGACCAGAATATTAAAATCCATACGTACCCTGAGGCGTTCTGGTTGAGGGTGTGCTGTACATTTACAAACAAATTCTACTTTTAGTTACCAGAGCGCGGTAAATGGACTGCAGTCTTTCATTCTGGATGGCATCTTTCTGATGCAACTTTAAAGTATCTTTAATCAATTAGTGTGTACACTGATAGCCAGGTAGCCCTTAAGGCTTTGGAATCCACGGTAATTATATCTAAGACTGTAAGAATCTTAAAAAAAGCTGACGAAAAGAATATATCAGGAAAGTAATAAGGCTTATAAAGAATTGTGCAAGGAAAAATGGATTCAGTTTATGCAAACAACGATAAGAGAACTCACAGTAGCAAAAGCCTCGAAAATATACTGGAGATTAATGAGAAAACTGACAGGAAGCAAGTGTATTAAAGGCTCGCGTGTAGAGGCAAGCTTGTTGGCAGCACACTTTAAACAACTACTTAGTTCGAGCCGCCCGGCAACTACTTATCATTTTGCTCTGCCTTGGACAGTAGTAAAATCATTGGACCGATCAATTACACTGGAGGAATTGCAAGCTGCTATTAGCGAAACAAGAAGCAAAATAGCCCCAGGCATAGACAGGATCTCCTTTGAATTCTACAAAAAATGCATCTGCCTCTTTCTTACGTGTAATAACTGAAGGGTTCAACAACATATTCGACACGGGCGTTGTACCGAAAAGCTTCCGGCAAAACATTATATTTTCACTGTTCAAAATGGGTGACGCCAACGACCCAAGCAACTACAGAGGAATTTCCTTTTTAAATACTTTGCTGAAACTATTCACAAGTATTCTTCGTCAGCGTCTTGCTTCGTGGGTTGGATCCAATGGTCTTCTAAGTGAGTTCCAGGCAGGATTCAGATCCAAATACTCGACAGTAGACAATATCTTTGTCTTGTCTAATATTGCAAAACTGTACCTAAATAACGGGAGAAAGCTGTATTCCTTTTTTGTGGACTTTAGGGCAGCATTTGATTCAGTGGACAGAAGAGCACTCTTTTACAAGCTCAGCAATTTGGGGGTGTCATCTAAAATGCTAAAAGTTTTCGAAAGCTTGTACAGAGGAAATGAAACTGCAGTATGGGATAGAAATACCCTGTCAGGCTGGTTCAGTACCACCTCCGGAGTTAAGCAGGGTTGTAAACTGAGCCCCTTGTTCTTCTCTCTGTTCCTAGACGACCTGGTGATGCACTTGAAAGGAGGAATAACAGTTGGTAACGTGGTGATCAAAGCCCTCTTATATGCCGATGATATTGTTCTTCTGGCGGAAACACCAAATATGCTCCAACTTATGATAAACAATCTGGAACAATACTGTACTCTGTGGAACCTTCAAGTCAATACGGAAAAATCAAAAATAATGATTTTTCGAAATAATCCAGGGCGGTATACGAGAGAGGAGAAATGGAGATTTGGTCAGGAAGGATTGGAAGTGGTAAAGCAATACCGTTACTTAGGAGTTACATAAAAAATAAATATTTGGCGCAACAGCTCTTTAAGTGCCAGGGCCTAGCTTCTCGCAACCACTCATGTTGTGTGCGATATATTTTTCACACGAATGGAAGGGACCTACAGTTTAGTGCCGAATCCGAACGGCGATTTGAGAAGCTTTTTCGTGACAACAATACTTTCGGATGTTTGTCAGACGCTCACGAGAGGTTGGACCGTGAAAAAAACTTGTTGGTGTTTTCTGGGATTCGAACTTGGAACCTCATGTGTGGTGATCCGACACACTAACCACTTACGCCACGGCGCCCACCTTAGGAGTTACCCTTTCGCCAAAATTGTCTTTTTCGACTCATCTGAATGCGAAATTAGAAGAAGCAAAGAAGGCTTTAACCAGCACATGGAGAAAAGTAATTAGCAGAACTGATGTACCAGTAAGTGCAAAGTACAAACTGTATGAAGCAACAGCCAGGTCAATCATGCGCTACGCTGCACAGGTGTGGGGCTATGATGAATACGATGAGGTTGAACGACTGCAAAGGTACTTTCTGAAACATTTGTTTAGGCTGCCGCCGAATACACCTACATACATGCTGTATGCAGAAACCGATATCCCTCTTATCCGTTTATATACTCAAGATTACATTTCAATTATATCTTAAAAATATTAGACCTGCCTAATCAGCGTCTCTCAAATATTGTTCTGTGCTATCTTTTAAACAGAAAAGCTACATTTTTTCAGAAATGGCAGCATATTAGTGAGTTGTGCGCTGTAGAATTGTCGCTGAGATGGGAAGACAGGCTTACGTGGAGTGTATCTTTAAAAAACATCCTATCTAAACTAGAGGAGAAGATTCATGCTGGATTTCAGCAGAGAGCTTCGGAAACGGAGAGCCGTTGTGTCTACAAGCTACTTAATCATACTCTGTCGGCCAGGAGTTATTTTAATGAGCAGTGCACAATTCACCAAATTAGCCTGATCTTTAAGTCAAGGGGAGAGCTATTACCGCTTAATTATAGGCCACATCAAAATGATTTGCAAGCTATTTGCTCACTGCGTAAATGGAAGGAACGCGAAGATATCTATCACTTTATAGGCAGATGCCCAATTCTGCAGGAATTTAGAAGGCTGTATTTTAACCGAAGTATTTTATCTTTGAAAGAATTAATCTCGATTCTTAATGAAGAATTCGGGATGCCTTGGAGTTTAGGAAGCAATATACAGAAACATTATCTTGATTTGAACTTTAAAGAAGTGGAGTAACTTTACTTTATATATTTTTCATTAGGAATGTCAATCTGGCTGACGGCATTTGCCAATGCTAATAGAATTTTGTACTTGAATATTGTAAAGAAAAACTAAACGATGAAACTAATAAATTCACTTTACTTACTTGCTTGGTATCACGTGCCAATAAGCTGACTTTATGCAGGGTACCAGGGCATATGCATATACCAGGTAATAAAATAGAAATCTTCGTGAAGGTTTTTATAAGATGTATAAATAAGCTTGTCGAAGATGAAGCCAACATGCGATGTAGCTATCTAGAAACGTGTGCCATTAGTAGAACTCTGTGGCCGGCTTATGAGGAGATCACGTCTTTGATTAAAATTAGTCACAAGCATAACAGCAGGCGGGTCATCTTTAGCATAATCACAAGATACAATCAATCCAAGTTCGAACCCCAGAAAATACCAAAAAGTTTTTTTTTGCGCTCCCACCTCTCGCGAGCGTCTGACAAACATCCGAGAGTATTGTTGTCACGAAAAAGCTTCTCAAATCGCCGTTCGGATTCGGCATTAAACTGTACGTCCCTTCCGTTCGTCTGAAAAATATAACGCACACAACATGAGTGGTTGAGAGAAGCTAGGCCCTGGCACTTTAAAGAGCTGTTGCGCCAAATATTTGTATTTGTAAGATACAATGCCATTAGTGTTCATGCAGAGCGTATCGACGTACCTTATAACAATTATAACAGAAGTGCAGGGACGAAAAAGAAATTGAATCTGTCCGTCACCTGCTGTGCTAATTCCTGCTCTCGCCGACAGAAGAATGAAGACTCTTGGTAGTTATTTCTTCACTGAGCTGCTGGACTTACGTCATATTGAGCTGAAAGACCCCCTGAGATTTATATCCCTATCTAGGTGGTTCTAAACCAACGGTTTCCCTTGTCGAGCGGAATAAATATATTTATTTAGATGGTTGTGAGTTTCCTTTTCAGGGCACAATGTTGGTGTAAGTGAACAGTGACTTACATCACAAGGCATTCACATATGATACTTAACCTAAACTAAAGAATCTTCGAGGAAGCCAGGTTAATGTTAGTTTGCATATCTAGCGCAGGGAAGACCTCGCACACGTACTTCAACTACCTCAGCTGAGACCAATTAGGTCTAACTTTTCCTTAGAACATAGCATCTTAGTTGTTCTTGGTGCCCAAGACAGTCTTGGACAAGGGCACATACATATGTATCTCTCAATTTATTTATTTATCGTATGGGTATAACAAGTTATAAATACAAATAGCATATTAACAATTGTACAAAGAAATGGCTTTAAGCCATGAGTAAGAAACACATAAGTACATAGAATGATAAAGTAAGAGACATACATAAGTACAATATAAATCGTAGAAGAAACACATTATATTTATATTTAGCGTCAGCGTATTTAAGCTGATTAGCCAGAGAAGAGCATCAGGTGTGATATTGTGGATGTCATTGGGGTTGCCGTTAAACATAGAGAGGGGACAACTGGAAACAATGTGTCTTATCATTTGGGTAGGTTCCCCGCAGTCACATGCACTAGATGCTGTTGCTCCCCCTTTGAACAGAAAGTCTCTGCAGCGGCCTTATCCTATTTAGTTGTGGCCACGTTTTTCGGGGTAGGTTGAATCCTGGTACGCGAACAGTAGGGTTAACTGTGTTATTGCAGGTATTTGGGGCAAAGTTCCTCCAGTCTTTTTCCCACTCTTCGTTGATGTTGAAGTTAGACAAATGCAGTCTAGTCGCTATGCTCAGAGGTGAATTTTAGCCGATATGAGTCCTTTTCGTTGGAGTATATGTGAATTGGAAGGTTCGGGTTGTTTTGAATTTTGGTAAATTCTCTGACGAGTGCGTTCTTTCGTCTAAGTGATGGTGGGCCAATGTTGCTCAAGACTGGGAGCCATTGAATTGGGGTGGACCTTATTGTTCCAGAGATTAGGAGCATTGCGATGTGGAGTTGGCTATCAATTTTCGTAGTATGTGCGCTATTTAACCATACGGGGGGTCCGTATTCGGCAGTTGAGTAAACCAGTCCTAAAGCGGCAGTTCGAAGTGTACTGGGTGATGATCCCCAGGAGCTGGACGCAAGTTTTTGAAGCAGGTTGTTCCTTGTTTTCAGCTTGGCTGCGGTGTTGAGACAGTGCTGCTTAAAGGTAAGGGATCTATCGATTGTTACTCCGAGATACTTGGGGCTCTTATTATGTCGCAGGACCGTACCGTTGAAGCAAATTTCGAGCGGCATGTGTGCAAGTTGGCTATTAAGGTGAAAGCACGCCGACTTAGTTTTAGCCTTACTGGGTGTCAGCCTCCATTTCTCTTAAAGTATTCTCCCAGGCAGCCAAGATCTGCTGAGAGTGTGGCCCCATGCCATGCCCTGGTGTTGTGTGGCTATAGCCAGATCGTCCGCATACGAAAATTGTTTGGATGTAGTGTTTGGTAAATCGTGAGTATATAGGTTGAAGAGAAGTGGGGCCAAGACCGATCCTAGTGAGAGGCCGTCGTTGAGTTTTTTTGGATTTGCTAACGCTATTGTTGAGGAATACTTGGAAGGAGCGATTACTCAGCATGTTGTTGATCAGGTTTGCTGTTGTTTTGCAACGTACCGTCTTCAAAAGTTTGTAGACCATTCCAGTACGCCAGACCGTATCATATGCAGCAGTAAGGTCTACGAACACAGCGCCAGTTTTAAGCCTGTTTTCGAAGCCATCCTCAATATAAGTTGTTAGGGCGAGTACTTGGTCAGTGCAACTACGACCTTTTCGGAATCCAGCTTGTTCTATAGGGATAACTTCGTTAATGCGTACCTCAATTCTGTTGTATATTAAACGTTCAAGGATCTTATAGCATACACTTAAGAGAGCAATTGGACGGTAGTTGTCGGCCTTGTCGGCTGGTTTCCCCGATTTAAGTACCGCAATGATTTTTGACTTCTTGAACTCAATGGGCAGGTAACCGGATGATAGAATACTGTTAAAAAATTTGCATAGCCAGATCTTAGTGTTTTTTCCGCAATTTTTAATAAATTCAGGATAGATTCCATCAGCTCCAGCGGCTTTTCCATGCTTACAGCAGGCGATGGCTACTTCTAGTTCGGAAATTGTAAAAGGTCGAGAGTATGTAAAGGTTAAAGGGGTCACCTTTTTAAGCTCTTTTAATAGGCTCTTAATGTGTTGGGTGTGGGCTTTGTCCGACTTTGCTTTGGAAACCTCGACAATCCGATTTGCTATCAGGTCTGGATCGATCTAAGGTTGGTGTGATGGGAAGGAATTTGATCCTCCAAGCTTCCGGATGAGGTTCCAAGCCTTTCTACTTGATCAGGTAAAGTCCAGGTTTTGTGTAGTTTTTATCCACTTTTCTTTTCGTGCATTATTCAGAGATTGTAAGGGTTCCTCTGCTATTTCGGTGTTACCACTCTCCTGAAATTCTTTATATAGCTGGTCACTATCAGACCTCCAACCGGGAACATATTCTTTTCGATATCCGCGTGGGATGTGCTTCTTTGCTGTGGCTATTACGATGCCAACAAAGCGCCCATAGTTGTTGGGAGTCTTGAAATCTTGCCATGATGACTTCTGAAAGTTCCACCTTGGCCGCTGAGTGGAGTTTACCAACGGGATCTTTATTCCGATTTCTAGGACAATTGGGCGGTGTTGGCTTTGAGGAAAATCAGGTTAGACCCGTCTGGACACTTGTTGTACACGTCCGGAGCAATTGGATGAAGCGAAGCACAGATCTGGGATGTAGTCGCGGTTCCAGCGTCTAGAGTGGAAGGTTCCTCTGTCTTTGGCATCAAAAATAAGTGTCAGATTGTTTATGTCAGCTCAGTTTGCCAGTTTTGCGCCGTTATCGTCATCCGCGTGGTACCTCCAGAGAGTGTGGTGGCTGTTAAAATCGCCGGCATATATGGCGGGGTGTTCGTATACTGGAATCATCTCTAGAGGCCAAGAGCTATTGGGAGGTTTGTAGATGTTAGCGATTTTAAGGCCACCTATCAATATCACTTCGATAAACACGCTGTCGCTTTCCATAGTTTGAATCAGGATCACATTTTCGATTGAGGACCTGACATATGTTGCTATGCCGTACACATGATGATAGAGGGCGCCTATTAAGGAGAAACCGCTTATTTTACCTCGAGATGAGAGAGTTGATTCATCTACGCAGTGAGTTTCTTGCAGGAGTAACACATCAATCTCTCAATTAAAATATTCAGCATGGTCGAATTTTTGGCATAGTAAGAGCCTTCAAGTTCTGTGAACTTCTTCATATCACGGTTTCGCTTTAGTGGTTGTTGGTACCGCATTCTAGCCTCGGGTACCAACATCTGCTGTGATTATGCGGCAATAGATTGATTCGCCATTATCTGGTGGTGAGCTCCTGTACTAAGTCGTCTTTTGACATCCTACAAAAGATGATATCGTTCAAATGTTAACATCCATTGTTTATGCAAATTTGAGCCCATCTTACGGCATTTTCCATCACTTTTCTCAATACTACCAGCGGTGTGCTCTCTATTTCTTGTCTTATGTTGTCTTTGAGGGCTGCGAAAGTCTTTGGCTTGTTCACATAGACCAATGACTTCAAATAACCCCAAACAAAGAAGTGTGGAATGGTCAGGTCGGGTATTTTGCTGGCCAATGCAAATCACGAAAACGAGAGATAACACGACATGGAAAAGTATCTTTCGCTATGTCCATTGTATCGACCGCTGTGTGATGCTGTCTTGTTGAACCACATCTGCTCCAATCCCAATTTATCCAATTCAGGTATCAAAAAGTCACTTAACATGGTTCTGCAGCGCTCTCCAATGACAGTTATCACGATGCAAGTAGCGTCCACGAAAAAGTAGGGCCCAATCAGCCTTTCAGTACAAACGCCACACCGCTTTCAGTAAATGTAAATGAATGCGATTCTTAAATAATACGGGGTTTTTCAGTACCCCAGGAGCGAGTATTCATTTTGTTGATATGTCCGGTGAGATTAAAATGTGCTTCATCACTCATAAATTTCGAAAGGAAATCGTCCTCTTTATGGTTGAGGTTTATGATTCACTGGTTGTATACCAGACGGATAACCTTTACGCCACCATGTACCATTTGACGGCTCATTTAGTGAAAATAGCGAACGAAATAATAATGCCTGCAACTGTCAAAGAAGTATTTGGTAGCACCCCAAATCCAACCTCCGGGAGAAAGGAATCAATTGATCGCTTTGCCTTTACCAATGAGGGCAAGATGACGGTTCAGGTAATAACCTGGGGTGCTACAATGGCTAGAATTAAAGTTCCCGACAACAGCGGTATGGTAGAAGATGTTATCATTGGTCATACTCGTACGATGGATAGTTTTATTTATTTATTTATTTATGTTAGTGCTCATCTGAGAAATAACCATTATTTTGGTGCTACTATTGGAAGAGGTAAGTCCTTTAAACTTGTGTCAGAAAAATGAGGTTAACTGCAATCTTGATGACAAGCACAACCTTCATGGTGATGTCAGTGAATTTAGTCACGTTATCTGGTTAAGATATTTGCTCATTTAAATTGCAGTACGAGTATGTTGTCTTCGATAAGCAGGAGATTTTTAGAACGAGTTTCTTCTACTATTAGGTTTCTTCTTCTTCCTATTTTGGCGAAGTTATGGTCCGAAAACAAGGATCATAACCCTCCCACTTCACCGCATTTTTACTGATCCGCCTGTGGAGTTCGCCTACTTGACCTCAGAAAATATCGGCAGGCCTCCCGATTTTGGATCACTGGGTTACTGAGGCCAATCCAATGCTGGAGTCGTTGCATTTGTTTCAATATTAAAAAAGTTGACACCTCTTTGCCGCTTTCTCTGGTCAATTTGATGTATCATACGTACTAGTCACGACACCATAAGAGGTGCTCTATATGACACTAAGATCTCGACAATGATTTTGATAACATTCCTACTGGTAAAATGGTGGACGTTGACTTCGTAAGTTTTTGCGAATCAAAATATTTAGGCCCATAGGTGATGTACGTATACTCGTAAATAGATGGCAAGGTTTCGATGACACTTTTTGCATCAATTTGCGTACGAGTTTGACCACAGTAATTGCAAAGGCCATTTACAGCAGGTCTAGGTGTTAGTTGGATTTGGCCACCGATAAACCAGGATTGCAGTTTTATATTGGCAATTATTTGTCCTTTGCAGGTGCTGTGGAACGTTTTATAGTAAAAAAGGACAAAGTACAACACTTTTGCCAAATTATCCAGACGCTTTTAATCCTGATGAATTTATACCGATTTTTTTGGAACCTGGACGTACATATATATATGAGCATGATATCGTCTATATAATAAATTTTGAGTCAACAAGAACTCCAAGAATATGGAATGATTTTATAATTTTCAAATTTATTTCAAGTACAGTAACGAAAGAATTTATTTCTTAAATTCACACTATTCTGATTGTGTGAGTGCAACTCACTCGTCACTTTTCACTGCAGAAAAAAATATCACCCTTCGTAGTTCATTAGTTAAGTATTCCCATGCAAATGCAAGCCATATTGCATAAATAACCGAGCACAATAAACGTAACGAGTTACCAGTCCCTCTTCTATTTTTTTGCACAATTTTACTATTACCATCCCCCTTGGGTTGTAGAAGAAGAATTAATTGAAAATTCAAATGACAAAATGTCATTCAAACTTTGAGTTGAAAGGAATAAAAATTTATAAGAATAACCTCAAAGAGGAAAATCCGCATTCACTCAATGTGACAGCGAGAACGTGACCCCTATAATTGTAGAAAAAAATCAAACGAAGCAGCATAAGACGAAGAAGGAGAAGAATTATTTTGCAATTAGAAATAATTCAGACGGGGTAATGTGCGAAGACGAAAGCCTGACTGTATGCCCGGCGAGGTGTGTGATTACTTTTCAAAGAAACATAAGAATTCGACCCGTAGATACGTAGATACTGAGTATGTATATGGGGGTATAATCCAACAATTTCCGGTGTAATATTCTGAACAATTTGCGCCTTCAAAGTGCTTGCATGCGGGACAGTATAGCATAGCACCGGAGGTACTTTTACTCCGGATGTGCAAAGTATTTCAGAAAATTGACAGAAACCTAGAAGATACTCTGGCAAGCAAGAAGGAGAACCAGTTGAGGATTATTAGAACATTACGATGAACGGTGCGCCATGGTCATAGAGCAGAAGAGTGTGTACCTGGTTTTGAAGACTGGTTGCCCTTGTTCCTCTCTGCGAGTGAGTACCCCCGGATATTCCTTTACTTCACCAGGTTTCATTGTAGCTCTATGGTAGTGGTGATGGTGGTGGTTAGAGCGTTTATTGAACTCGTTTGTTCTTTCCTGTATACTTACACCGTTCCTCTCTCTCGTATCTGTCTGTGCCGCCTTGTATTTCATTCTCATCCCCATTTTCCGATTTCAATTCCGATTCCGATTTCTAAACCTAACCAGCCTTCACAGTGCAGATGATGTTGCTGCATCTGGCTTCTGTTTCTCTTTACTTTTTTTTTTTTCTCTGTTGCGATGGGGTTATCAGCGCATGAATGTTGCGCTGCGCTTAAAGTAGGTCTCATGCAGCAAGTGAAGTGTAAACTGGCATTGGAGTGGAGAGAGAGAAAATATTTTGTTGTTGCTGCTTCTTCTTCAATGAAGACGATTGCATTAAAAAAAAAAAAAATTACAAGAAACCAGACTGTAAACTCTAAACAAGGCAAAGCAGTACGCAAGTATCTATATGAAGTATCTATGGTTATATCTTCTTCCAGCTGATGATTTATTACGTGTGAAGTTGTACTCGTAGTGTATTGTTTTGTGATGATGATGATGATCTGTTTGGTTGTGTTTTTCTTGTCTATTCTTCTTTTATTCTACCATTTTAGTTCATCATCTGTTGGTCGGTTGTTTATCTCTAAGGTCGTTTACATTTTGACTCTCAGCTCTGCTGTTGCTGTACCAGCATCTTGCTGCATGTTGTTAGATAAATGAATATTTTCTGGTAGAAAAGATACATATTTTTGCGTTTCGGCAAGCCCCTTTGGGGGGAATTTGTTACAATTTCTGCCTTAAAGTGTTCATAAATTAAAGTCAAGTAATGTTGTGAATAGCTATTTGAGTAACGGAATTGGTGGCTCGTGTAGGTATGCCACAAAGTGTCGGATAAGCCATTTTGACCCTGAATACGAGACAGGTCATTAATCATGGGGTATGCCTTTTTTGCTGTTTAGTTTTAATGAGGCAGGTTGGTGTGGGTTGTTGAACTTAGGATTGCAATTTTTTTTAAGTGCTTCACGGTGGTGGTAAGAAATTGAGTAAAATATTTCACCATTTTAAGTATGCGATAGTTTGAGGTTGGGTCATAAAGCAGTTTTCTGAAAGGTCTTCCCAACACACTTCAAGAATTTAAAGTTTTTAATGAGAAGTGGTCTTTTAATACTACTCACGTATGTACGTACATTCGCCTACATATTTTTGAATATTTTGAGCATAATCGTTGCATCGAGTATCAGTTTCTCGAATTAAATACTTTTCACCATGCAGCTCTCCAAACTTGTTTGGAAAGCCTTCTAGAGTATAATTGCCATTAGAGGGCTCTCAATTTTCGTTCTTCGTTCTATGTCATAGCACACTGTGCCGTTTCTGATATTATGATGTAATTGCTTAACAGGCTATGACTGTCAGGTAACTACACGTTGGGCGCCAATTATTTAAAATTCAGGGATGTGATAAGTAGGCGAACAAAAACGAAGCGACTCAGTTCAATGTATAATCTTCAAAGGAGAAACATACATACATACTACCTTCTATGTGCACTTGCTAGATTGAGGGATTATTTTCTGGTAGCACAGTACTATATTTTCGCAAAATACTAAAATCACCTTGCTTCTATTGTACTTTCTATGTGGAGGTCTTGAAACCGCCTGCAGGTATCTGCCGACGATTAAGTTGCTCCAAATGCAAGTACAATAGATGCATTAGATACAGTGATCTTCTTAAGATTCTGTGCTCTCGCTATTTCGGAGCTCTACAGGGTGAAGCACAGAGTGGTACTCGTAATACTATTCTTTATAGCAACCATGCTTAACTTTACGACTCGAATCTGTCCATCAATCTTTCAAATACTCCCTCCTATACTCCTTCCATGATATGGGATTTCTGTTTCAGTTTGTAATATTACCCACCCTAGTTTCCCGAATACAGGTGAGCAGACGATTTAATTAGTACAGTGCCTATGTACAGATGATCATGGACATGTACGAAGGAGAAAAAGACAAGAGTAAGATGCCCAGCTAGAGTAACCGAAGAGTTCCCAATTAAAGTCGGGATGCACCAGGGAAGCGTCTTAAGTCCTTCGCTCTTTATTGCAGCCCTTGAATATCTGCTTGAAGGTAAAGTGATGGACCCCAAGGTGCATCAAATATTCTTTGCTGACAACGGAGCCATGATAAATGAAGATCTTACGTCCCTGCAACGAGCACTTAATCTGGGTGGACGTTTTGGAGGGAAATGTGTATTGCATTAGTTGAGAAAAGACAAAGTACTTTTGCTGCCCGTGCTCTGATCCAGTCAGGCCTATTCGAGACATTTATTTGAATGGAACAGTGCTTCCCAAGTGCGAAAAGTTCAAATATCTGGATCTATGAACAATAGCAAAGCAACCTGTGATGACGACATCAATCATCGCGTAAGCGTAGGGTGGATGAAATGGCGAGAAAACTCCGCTATCTTCTGTGATCGACAAATGTTGATAAGTTGAAAGGAAGGCTCTACACTCGGAGATGAAGATGCTTCGAATGGCAGCAAGAGTGACATAGCTTAATCGAATAAGAAGTTCGAAGATCCGTGGAAGCCTTCATGTCAAGAAAACCATCTTACGAAAAATAGAGCGCAACCGGCTCAGTTGGTATTGCCTCGTTCAAAGATGAGATCATTAGAACCCTGTTGAAAAGGCAATATCAATGAACGTTCCAAAAATATCGCGAGTCAGGAGAGGCAAGCCTATACACGCCTGGATCACACAAATGTAACGACACCAGCATTTGATTGGTCTCAACAACCAAGTGATCCATAATCGGGAGACATGCCGATATTTTCTGAGGTCAAATAGGCGAACCCCACAGGCCGATCAGTAGAAATGCGGTGAAGTGGGAGGGTTATGATCTCTTGTTTTTCGGATCATATCCCCGCGGAAATAGGAAATAGGAAGGAAGAAGCATTCCCACAATGATGCAGATTGCCTGGTCCGAAGATGTGCAGATTACGTTGGATCCAGCCCAAATTGATAATCCATAAAACACTACTGATGTTACAACCTAAAAGAAGTTTTCAGCTATGCCTGCTTTACTCCAGGTGTTCCTTAAATGTTAAACTTGAGTCAATCATGACATCCCAAGTATTTAATGGTTGTTTTGGATGGAATTTTGTGTCCGCCTGTTGTGAGTGTGATGGTTTCTCTTCGTCTCCGTTTTATCTTCAGCTAAAGCAAGTCCAACTGATTTTAGCCACCGTCGAACAATTAAAATTATCTCATTGCTAATTTAAATTTCTACCAGAAGTTTTGTAGTCACCACTATGATGATGTCGTTCGTTATAGGAGCACAACCATCTGGTATTTCCAGCCGCAGGATAATGTACATAATGTTCTACAGCATCTGACCGAATCCTGCGGAACTCCTCCGGTGACCGCGTATTCCTTTGCTCGAACGTCTCTAGAACTCTCCGTTGAAAATAGTCGTGCATGTTTTTCCTGGTGTACATTGGTGCTGTGTAGTTGCCCGTGCAGGGACGGGTTAAGAATATCACTGCAGCGCCCCCCAACAACTAGCGCTTGTCGTAAAAGGCGACTAAGGGGACAAATCAGATCTAGGCAATATAACACCCAAGTGAGCCTAGCGACACATATACTACCTTAAAAACCCTCCCACAAGTGTGCATGCGAGTCCGTGGGTTGACACGACTGCAGATCACCGGTGTCATAAAAGAAAGATCAAACAATACTAAAACAGGAGCATGCACGTGTCAAACAACAAACACCATCGCAATATGGTGCAAAAATTGTATTGCAAAACTGTATCATTATGATAATACTTGCAAAAAGGAAAGGCACTACCCCGCCAGGCACTACCACTGCTGTGCATGGTACTGATCCTGGACCGAGCAGAAATGTTCGGGTCAGAGCTATACGGATTCCGGGGGCTAGCAACATAATGAAACAGTTTGGACGCAATTTACGGGTCGCGAGTTGGAACGTTGGAAGCATGACCGGTCGAAGTTACGAGCTGGAAGAGATGATGAATAGAAGGCGGGTGGACATCTTGTGTGTCCAAGAGACGAAATGGAAAAACACCGGGAATCGGGCGCGTTTCTTGGACGTTAGGACAAAAGATTACAAGATGTTCTACTACGGAACGGAATCGGTATCATCCTTGCGGCAGAGCTACTTGGAAACGTCTTGAGCATTTCGAAGTCCAGCGACCGTTTGATGTCTCTCAAACTAGTAATACAAGGAGAGGTGTGGAATATTGTCAGTGCATATGCTCCCCACGATGGGTACAATCAGAGAGATAAAGATGCATTTTGGCTAGATTTCCACAATCTCCTTAAGGACATCCCAAAGGAAGAATTTCTGTTTGTTGGAGGAGATTTGAATGGACATGTCGGGAAATCAAACGAAGACTATGAAGACTGCCATGGAGGACTAGGATATGGCACCAGGAACCTTCCTGGTGAAGACATCCTAAGCATGTGCAAATCACACGGTCTTATCGTGTTAAATACCATGTTCATCAAACAAAGCCGACACCTGATCACTTACAGCAGTGGTGGAGATGAAACTCAGATTGACTACCATTTGGTAGCCAGTTTCATGAAGCCCCGGGTAAAAGATTGCAAAGTGATCCTGGGAGAGGCAATCGCTCGACAACACCGTCTCCTGCTAACAGAAATTTTTATGAAAACACCAAAGAAAAGCAAACAAACAAGGGTCTCTGAGAAAATCAAGTGGTACAATCTGGACAAAGAAAAAGGCGAGGCTTTTGTTTTCGTAATGAAGAATTACCTCTCTCACACCATCAACGGAGCTGAGGATGAAGAGTTCACAGCACAAAATATGTGGGATTCCCTACAGCGAACTTGCTTAAAGAAGGCCAAATCACTGCTAGGAGCTTCAAAAGGCCACCATCAACACGCCAAAGAAACATGGTGGTGGAGTGATGAAGCTAAGAAAGTGATAAATGAGAAGAAAGCGGCTTTCAAAGCTTGGTCAAAGTGCCCCTCTAATAATAGTGACGAAAAAGCTCGCCTCGAAATGGAATACAGATGCTGCAAGAAAAAAGCGAAGAAGAAGTGCGCTCAGCTTCAAGCAGAGAGTACGGAGGGCCTGTATCGGGAGCTGGAGAAAATATTTTCCCCGGTTGCTGATGCAAACCAGGCTATCCAGGAGCTGCGAAGACACAATATGAACAAGAGTGCCACTATCTTCAAAATAGCCGCCCAAAGAAGGAGAAATGCTCAGGAGATTCGTTCGCCAAAGTTCATTAGCAATGCTCATGGCCAGCTTCTTGTGGATGACGACAAAATTCTGCAGAGGTGGCGACAGTATTGTGAAGAGCTTTTAAATGAACAGTTTTCCCGGCTATACTTTCCAAGAGCCACCCCTAACTGTGAAGAAATAGCCGACATTACAGTCGAAGAAGTTAGTGAGGCGGTCAAATACTCCAAAAAACAAAAAGCGGTTGGGCCAGACGAAATACCCTCTGAGTTCTGGAAAAAGATGGGAGACATCGGGTTCAGATGGCTCAGAATTCTTATCTCCAAATTCGTGAGAGGTGATCCAATGCCGAATCAATGGAGGGAAAGTTACCTCCTCCCTATATACAAAGGGAAGGGTGATACGCGAAACTGTGATAACTACCGTTCGATCAAGCTGATGTCACACACCATGAAGATCGTTGAGCGGGTATTAGGTGGCCGACTGCGAAAAATAATACGGCTATCTGATGATCAGTGCGGGTTTGTCTCGGGTAAATCAACCACAGATGCAATCCAAAGTATAAGGATCATAATGGAAAAACATCGTGATTCCTTAAGGGATTTGCATATTGTATTGGTTGACTTTGAAAAGGCATTCGACAGACAACCACGAGATCTGATATGGGTGGCGCTAAGACATCGAGGGGTTCCAGAAACCTATGTACAGATGATTATGGACATGTACGAAGGAGCAAAGACAAAAGTAAGATGCCCCACTGGAGTAACCGAAGAGTTCCCAATCAAAGTCGGGGTACACCAGGGAAGCGTTTTAAGTCCTTTGCTCTTTATTACAGTCCTTGATTATCTGCTTGAAGGTAAAGTGATGGACCCCAAGGTACATCAGTTATTCTTTGCTGACGATGGAGCCATCATAAGTGAGGATCCTACATCCCTGCAACGAGCACTTGATGTGTGGGTGGACGTTTTGGAGGGAAATGGGTATTGCATTAGTTCAAAAAAGACAGAGTACTTGTGCTGCCCGTTCTCTGATCCACTCAGGCCTATTCCAGACATTTATTTGAATGGAACAGTGCTTCCCAAGTGCGAAAAGTTCAAATATCTGGGACCTATGATCAATAGCAAAGCAACTTGTGATGACGACATCAATCATCGTGTAAGCGTAGGGTGGATGAAGTGGCGAGAAAATTCCGCTATCTTCTGTGACAGAAAAATGCCCCCTAAGTTGAAAGGAAGGCTCTACACCGCAGTTGTACGTCCAGCGCTCACATACGGTTCACAATGTTGGACGATGTACAAAAAGTATGAGAGTAAATTAACGGCAAACTGAGATGAAGATGCTGCGCATAACAGCAAGAGTGACAAAGCTTGATCGAATAAGAAGTTCGAAGATCCGTGGAAGCTTTCACATCAAGGAAACCATCGTACAAAAAATAGAGCGTGACCGGCTCAGTTGGTATTGCCACGTTCAAAGAAGAGATCATTTGAACCCTGTTAAAAAGGCAATATCAATGCACGTTCCAAAGACATCGCGATGTAGGAAAGGCAAGCCTATAAACGCCTGGATCAGACAAATGCGACGACATCGGCATTTCATTGGCCTCAGTAACCGAGTGATCCAAAATCGGCAGGCCTGCCGATATTTTCTGAGGTCAAATAGGCGAACCCCACATGCGGATCAGTAGAAATGCGGTGAAGTGGGAGGGTTGTGATCCCTTGTTTTCGGATCATAGCCTCGCTGATAAAAGGAAGAAGAAGAAGATTGGTGCTGTGTAGTGTTTCTTCTTTTAAGTATAATTTCCAGACCATTATCCTGGTCGGATAAAACTGAGAGGGAGACGTGGCCTCCCTACAATGAGTCTTTACACTTCTACTCGTACATGTTCGGCTCTAAGACCGCAGTATGGATGAAACGCGTGGTTTTTGCCGGTTGGCTGAACATTAACATGTCTTTCTGCTTTCCGGATCACTGTAGCGGATTCGAGGCAGAGTTAATGGCGGCATTATTCCTGGTGAACTTTAAAAATGTGAGGACATTGTGCTTCCATGGCTCAAGGTCATCTTATCGAGCTGTCTTAATCTGGTCTACATCCCCAAGACGTGGACCGAGGTTGAAGTTGTCTTCATTCCTAAGGCAGATAAGAGCTCGCATGTGGAACCAAAGGATCTTCGACCCATCAGTATATCGTCCTTTCTACTGAAAACGCTGGAAAGGCTGATTGATATTCACCTCCGTCAGAGCATTAGCCCGTCTTTGCTCTCGCCGTCCCAACATGCGTACTGCAAAGGCAAATCCGTTGAAACAGCATTACACTCGCTTGTGCGCATCATTGAAAAATCTCTGAGCATTAAAGACTATACCATGGTGGCTTTCCTTGACATTGAGGGAGCTTTTAACAATGTCAAACCAAAGGCAATCACAGACGCACTTGCAAATCTGAAAGTGGATACTTCGCTCGGAGTGTTGATCAATCAATTGCTAACACGCAGGATTATCAACACACAGCTGGATGGAGCATCTGCCAGAAGACTTGCCTGTTGCGGAACACCCCAAGGTGGTGTTTTGTCCCCCCTCCTGTGGAATCTTGTAGTGAATGAGCTACTAGTGGACTTGGACAGGTCAGGCTGTAGAGTGATTGCCTATGCTGATGACATTGCGATTGCTGCGTCTGGCAAGCACCCAGACACTCTCAAGGAAATCCTCCAATATGCTCTCTATCGGCTCACTAGGTAGGCCTCCAATTGTGGATTGGGGGTTAACCCTCATAAAACAGAACTTGTTCTCTTCACAAGGAAATATAAAGTTCCCCACGTAGACCCTCCTATGATTAATGGCACCAGTCACACCTTCACTGTTAATGCAAAATACCTGGGTCTTATTAGGCGTAAGGAAAGCCAATGTAGCTCTCTATTCCTGTAAAAAGGCTATAGGTAGGAGCTGGGGTATGAAACCTGAAATCACTCGCTGGCTTTACGTGTCTGTTGTCAGGCCCATACTACTCTATGGCGTGATCGTTTGGTGGCCTGCTCTTGACAGGGCTGTTCACCTCTCGCAGGTAGCTAAAGTGCAACGATCCGCTTGCATGTGCATCAGTGGTGCACTAAGAACTACCCACTCTGCGGCACTGAACATTATGTTCAACCTGTTACCCTTGGATATCCTCGGCAGACAGTCTGCTGCCAGTGCGGCTATTCGTCTTAAAACCTCCTCTCAGTGGTCTAGTTATCACATTGGCTAGTCCTCGATCCTTGATCTTCTCAACTTCACACATGAAAACACGGACTACACCCCACCGAAACTGAGATTAGACCGACACTTCCTTACGAGTATCCCTGAACGGGATGCGTGCGATGGCTCTCCTCCTGATGATGGAAATTCGGTGCACTTCTACGCAGATGGCTCTAAGACCGAAGATGGGGTGGGCTGTGGTGTTTTCTCCGATAAGCTCAACCTGAGCATCTCGTTCCGTCTCCCTGATCATTATAGCGTTTTTCAGGCGGAAATCATGGCGATTAAGGAAGCCCTGTCTTGGCTGAAATGTAATGTATTATCTGTCAGCGATATTCGCATTTTCACTGACAGTCAAGCGGCTATCAAGTCCCTGGAATCGTGCTCCTTTACTTCAAAGACCGTCTTAGACTGCCGTTTGTCTCTTACAGAGATGACAGAGCAGTTCAACATTCACCTATGCTAAGTGCCAGGTCACAGAGACATTCCAGGAAACTGTAGGGCGGATGAACTCGCTAGACAGGGTAATACTCTAAGGATTCTGCCAGATAGGCAAGCCCTTGGTATGCCCCTCGCTACATGTAAGCATCTACTGAAGCTGAACGCTATTAGCAAGACCAACCTTAGGTGGGATAGTGGCTCTACGTCTCACATTTCGAGGTGGATCTGGCCTAAGCTGGACCAGAAACGTAGTGCCGAGTTGGTTAAACTAAAGCGATTACAGATCAGCTGCGTTATAGGTGTCATCACCGGACACTGTCTAATCGGCCAACATGCCAAAAGACTTAGCCTCTTTTACAATGATTTCTGCAGGAGCTGTAGGGACGAGGAGGAGGAGGAAACCATTCTTCACTTCCTATGCATATGTTCTGCTTTATCACGCAAAAGAATACTCCATCTAGGAGCTCCCTTTCTTGACGACCTCAGCGATTTGGCGTCCTTAGACGTCATGAACATCCATCGCTTCATCAAAAGCTCCGGTTGGTTTTATTAGTCCCTGAGTGGTCTAATGGTAGATCCTTGGCATCACAATGGACCTTTACTGGTCTAAGTGTGTCTGCATCGTGGTGCAGACAGCCAATCTAACCTAACCTACCATCCACCTGTGTTGACCATGGGTGCCTGGGTCATAGGGATATTTCAGGGAAGATCATCTCGAAAAACTTAGAGTTTCTGCCAGAAAAAAAAAATCTTGGCATACTTCTCGCTGCATGTCAAAGAGATGAAGCCTTAGGTTATTATTGCACCAAGTGCCATGTCGCTAGACAGATCTGACCTTAGATGGGTCAAGGACGGTCTAGATGTTTCCTCGTTCTGAAAAGATTGCATTTTAGCACATCAATAAGAGAACACCATCTCATTGACAAAAAGGCATGTCATCTCTGCCAAATGTCCGCGACTTTGTGCCATAGGAAGAGATCGATGATAAAAAAGAGTTAGCCGAGCACTTTGCAGCCGTGGAACGTTAAAGGAGATGAAGATAAAGATGGATACGTATGGATATTTTTTCAATCGTTACGCGAAATGAGTAAGTTTATCGTAGCTTAAAATTTTTAACCCAACCTAACAGAGATAACCATCTCTCGTCGCTGACATAAACTCTTTTCACGGACAATTTAAATGCAAATTGCACTCTAGACTTCTAATTATAAACAAAGTCTTGCTACGGAAGATATTAAAACTTATTCCCAAGCAACGAGTGTCTGTCAACCAATTAAATGAGAATAAAGCCAAAGAAAATAAAAGCAAACTCAAATCGTTCACCTTTTTTGCAATTTAAACCTGTATTCCCCCTTGCAGAAGAAAGCTACACTCCAACCCCATAATGAATGTGTGATAAACACAAAAAAACTGTTCCCCTAGTATGCTAAAACGTGTTTATCTTGTGCTGCTTGTTCTTTAACCCCGACTTTGAACTACTTCTGAACATTTTTTTTTATCTTTTCTTTCCGTTTTTAAACAGCAATTATATATTTTATTCGTCTTTTTTTTCATTCTAGGAATTAATGCTTAAGACAACTTTGCAAATTCAGCACAATACGCAGTCCAAGTGCTTCCCAAGAACTCCAACTGCACGTCGACAATATTATTTTTTTTAGAGTACGCGCGCTCGCGGTTTTTCCTACGCAAGAAAACAAAGTTTTGCCAAATGAAATAAAAGAAAAATATAACAAAAAGTATATCTAAAACGAAACGTAAATAAAAATAAAAATGTCGAATCGACGAAATAAGTTTCAACTCTTTGTAGTGTTTCTAATTTTAAAGGAGACTTAGAGTATCCTTCGTAGCATCGTGGGTGAAATTTAACAAAAAAAAGTTTATATACGTAACGAAAAAAAAGTCTAAGGAAAAGATAGTGTTTATATTTTTAGTGCGAAAAAGTGAAAATAAAAAGTAAAAGATACGCGTGTGCGTTCATCGGAGTGGTACGAGTATATCGCGTACCTACTTGCAAGCGTTTCGGTTTTGTTTTATTTATTTTTTAATTCAATTGAGATACATACATATATTTGTATATAATATTGAAGTCACTTTTGCCTAGTTGTAATTGAAAGAAATCGTTTTGTCAATTCGAAGATACTTCTTGATTTAGAAACACGTGCATCATGGATCTTAGTTTGGAACGTGATGGCTCTGCCCTTGGTAGTCTGTTTCAACAGATTATTGCTGACATGAAGGTGAGTTGTGTGTTGTTGTGCTTATTATTGTTTTGATTAAAATGAAACGAAAAACCGGTAAAATACCGTAGAGTATAAACAAGAAGATGACAGATGTAAATGCGGGCTAAAAGCATTTGCATCACAATTACAGGCGGTGTTGTTGGTCCGGTTATTGAATTTCGTTACCGGAATACATTTTATCTGTGATGATGTTATTTTAATGGAATGACAATGTTTAGATAAGTATGCGATTTGAGGGCGTCATATAACCCATTAAGCGCACCTTGGAATTGATGGAACATTGACTTAAATTTGAATTTGATCTGCGCAGTTGATTCTGGGCCCGTTTTCGCAGGTTTAATTCCATTCTGATAGAAGTGAAACATCTTAAGTGTGGAAGATCGTGCAAATCGTGGAAAGAGATTCAGTAGCTATAAATATGAATATTTTGAGCTATTCGCCAGATCTAGTCTCAGGGTTGATACCGAAGGAACGATGGACGTATCAGCTTAATAATTTCACGTTTTTGAACCGACGAGCAGCAGTTGTAGAAGGCTGTTGGTGCAAAAGACGTCTACTGAATCTGTGTACCCAAGAACACATGCCAGCGCGACAGAGTAACATCACCCTAGCAGATTCAACTTGACGATAACCTCATCCATGATTTTAGAGGCTTCGATGGCGGCTTGGCTATCTAAGCAGTTGTATATGGTTTTACTCCTTACTCTGTTTCTTAAAAGGATGTGCGCTACAGTAGCGATCGTAATGATTTCTTCCTGACAGCAATAAGTACACCCATAGGTAAACTCTAGCTTCGAAAAGGTAATCAATTTCAATTTCAATTTATTTAAAGATATTTCGGGTGTACATGAAGACTTAGTCTTTTATAGTACAAAAGTGTAATTAGGATGTAAAAATATATGAATAACAATGATAATAATAGATAACAAATATATATAAAAATAATAATTATAATAATACTAATATAAAACAAAAAAATAAAAAATAATAATTATAATACTAATATAAAACAAAAAAAAATAATAATGATATTAAGAAAAAAGAAACATAAAAAGAAAGAGAAAAAAAGGGTTTATTCAAGAGATAATATCATATACTTTATTGCTGCATTGCGTAGTATTCAGTAATACATTTTTTGAAATGCGATGGGCTATTAATTCTTTTGATGTGCATGGGCAAGGAGTTCCAGAGCCTGATAGAGTGTATAAAGAATAGTCGGGAAGAGTTTAATTATCGGAATGGAGATATATTGATGTTAAGTGTTCTATTAGATCGTGAAAAATTTAGTTTGCTATAGAGATATTCGGGGGTTTTCCTGATAATGATGTTATGAAGAAAGATGCAGTTACGAGTGCTGAGGTATTGCTGCAAAGAGCAGCCCAATACATTACGAAATAGTTCAGATATTCTGTCATATCTCCTTAATCCATATATACCTATATCTAACAGAATCGTTGAAAGCAACTTGGAGTTTATGCTGTGATAAGGAGTCTAAGTTACTGTATACTACTTCAGCATATGTAATTATGGGAATTATAAGGGCTATTACTAACTTTCGTCGAGTTTCAGGAGGAGTAAAATTTGCAGATAGCCAAAGCTTTCTAAGACACCCATAAATACGACCCACAACTATGTTAACATGATCATAGCAAGATAAGTTTTCATTAAGGATGAACCCAAGACTTTTTACTGATGGAGAGTAAGTAAGCTTGGAACAAGAGAGAAATAAATCAGGTAGAAGGCTAATGTCAAGGGACCTGTTACAAATAGCTATAATTTGAGACTTTGTTGGATTTAGTACAAGTCTATTCTCAACCGACCATCTGTGAATTGCAGATAGATCGTGATTAAAATGTAAAACGAGATCATTAATATTACTTTTAGGCCTTAAAAGACATAATTGAACATCATCAGCGTACAAATGAGCGGTAACATATTTACAGACAAGGGGGAGGTCATTAATAAACATACAGAATAATATAGGACCAAGAATTGAACCCTGTGGTACACCTTGCTTAACAGGTTTAAACACAGAAGACTTACCAGCACTTATGACCTTTTGCAGCCGATCAGTAAGAAAACTTTTAAGGAGAAAAGTGGCACTGGAGCTAAAATTAAAATAGCGTCGCAGTTTCCAGCAAAGGAGCTCATGATTTACCGTATCGAAAGCCTTTGAGAAATCAAGGAGGCATAGTAAAGTAACATGTCCTTTATCAAATTTGATTCTAATGTCGTCCACGACATTTACCATAGCTGTTGAACAACTATGCCCCGCTCTAAACCCGGACTGAAGAGGATACAGTAAAGACCGCTGGTGAAGATGACTACAGATCTGCTTTGCTATGGAGCTGAATGAACAGCAGATTGTAAAAGCTCTAAGTTGACGGATTTAAAGTCCCTGAAAGTAAACATCAATGGATTTGGGACATTATTATGCAAAAAACGAATACCATAAGTGACAAAAAGTAAATCATGGTCAGATATACTATCAAGGGACAATTGGTCTAAAAGTAGAATGGAGGAAATATCAGCGACGATAATAATATCTAAGAGGCTAGGATCAGAAATGGGAGAAAAATGTGTTAGATTAGAGTTAGCAATAGACAGACCACACGATAAACAAAGATCAGATAGTTGATGTGCTCGGAAATCTCGTTTAAACAGATTGGCGTTAAAATCACCACAAATTATGATGTGTTCATAAAGAGGAGAAATATTTGAAAGAGCAGAAAAAAATGGTTCAAGGGAACAGCTTCGATTAGGACAATAAACACAGGAAACAATGCATTTGGTAATATTGTCAAAAACTTCAATTAATCAAATATTCGACACCAGATCCGTCAGACTTATCAATGACCTTACAGTTTAGAGTGGATCTGCAGTAAATGGCAACACCACCGCGAATAGTAGCAGTAGCGCTGTCATTCCTAATTAAATTGTAGCCAGGTAAACTCAAGAAACTATCTTCAGTGTCAAGCTTAAACCACGTCTCAGTAATGCATATAATATCAAAACATGAACTATCAAACAAATAACGCAAATAATCGATCTTAGTTGGATTAAGACTTCTACCATTAAGATAGCAAACTTGAAAGCCTTCTTCATATTTTGATAGAACATTTAACATAACCCGAGTAGAGTCATCATTCACACCACGGCTATGTGTTCTTAGCTCTAAAGAATTTTCACCCATTATCAATAGGAAGGGAGAACATGTACATACACACTAAAATAATCATTCCCCTAAGCACTAAATATAAATATTTAGTATTGAGTAACAGCAAAAAGAATATGATACAATAAATAAAGATGTAGGTAAGATATGCAAGTAAACAGTAAATAATATTAACAATCATAATTAGACGCTGACAAAGAGGAAGCAAAAATTAATAAAATTCAAAATCAATTGAATCGGTGAGTGGAAGAACAGTATAAGCGCCAAAAATTGAATTTTGGCCTTAAATAACCAAAATGCTCTACATATGTAAATCTACCAATCAGCAAAATAATACTACATTAAAGAGCCAAATGTATACAAAAATGGAATACGCTTTTCGCTGATTGTATGGAAGCGCAGTACAAATGCGTTTAGTTTTTCCTGTTTTTCTCAAAAGCGATATTTTGTACATGTACTGTTCTTTCACTCACCGATTCAATTAGATCGTCTACCGTTTTTGTATAAGACAGTCACCTGGCTTAAGGTCAATTTACTCCTCGCTGCTCCATTCCGAGCGATCAAGAAGGAGATCACTCAAAGAGCTGCTGATGATGGTATCGAGTGCCCTTCCCGATAGCTCTGTATGTTATTGAGAAGAACCTCTAGCCTACCACCTCTCACTTATATTAATCCACCATCCAAGCACTACGGTGTAAAGCCCTTCTGGCTTCACTTTGAATTAAGAGATGCATGGGAAGAAGATAAAGCAAGACTTCCACGGCCGCAGTTGGAGCTCTTCTCATCACTCATCTAATGCACATATTCAAAAATAAGGTATTAAAGCTTTCAGAGTTGATTTTCGAGTACCAATCTGTGACTTAGGTTTCAGGTTCTGCTAAACATTCTACGACATTACCAAAGAATACATGTGTGTTGGGTTTACAGGTTTTAGCTTCTTAGTTAGCTGGCGCTGCAGTCCAGGGTAGACCTGGGCCTTAACAAACAAACCTCTAGGCAGCCCGGTTACGAGCATGCTGCCTCCAGTTGCGTGCGCCAAGTTGGTTGAGGTCTCACTCCTCTTGTTTGCGCCTCCTACCGCGCGGCCGTCCTCTACTTTGCCGTCCATCCAGGGTGGGTTCGAAGATTTTCCGGGTTGGAACGTTGAGCTCCATCCGCTCTACATGACCCAGCCATCTTAGTCTCTGTATATGAACTCTTCTGGCTAAGTCGATGTCTTTGTACAGGCCGAATAGTTCGGCATTTTGCTTCTCCTCCACTCACCATCTATGCAGACGGGACCAAAGAGCACTCGAAGAACTTTTCTCCCAAAGTACCCAAGGGCATCCTCATCCGATTTTAGCAGAGACCATGCCTCTGCGCCATACAGCAGGACTGGGATGATTAGTGTTTTATACAGAGTTACCTTAGTAGTTCGAAATAGGGCTTTGTTACTCAATTGTCTTCTTAGCCCATAGAAACAGCGATTGGCAAGAGTAATTCTTTTTGTGATCTCCTCACTTGTGTCATTTGCGGAGCTCACCATAGAGCCTAGATAGACGAAGTCCTTTACTACCTCAAAATTATATCTGTCTATTGTGGCGTTGGGTGTCCTTTTGTGCAGACGGCATATATTTTCTTTTGCTTTCATTGACCGCTAAACCCATCTACGCTGCCTCGATCTAAATACTCGACAATGCCCCATTCACGGCCGGCTGAGTTCTTCCAACGATCGGCGTAAGCGAGTAGTTGTACAGACTTGTAAAAGATTGTACCTCCGGTGTTGGCTTGTGAGTTTCGTACAATTCTCTCAAGTATGTTGAAGAAATCGCATAATAGCGCGTCTCCTTGTCGAAGACCTTTCCTCACATCGAATGGTTCCGTGATGTTCTTACCGACTTTGATGAAACAGCGAGAGTTCTCCATCGTCATTCTGCACAAACGGACGAGCTTGGCAGGGATGCCAAGACTAGACATGGCTCTGTATAATTCGTCTCTGTGCACGCTATCATTAGCAACTTTGAAATCGATGAAAATGTGATGCGTATCGATTTTATATTCATGGGCTTTTTCCAAGAGCTGCTCTAGTGTGAATATTTGGTCATTGGTGAACCTTCCAGGCCTGAAACCGCGCTGGTAAGGACCTATCAGGTTGTTGACGATCGGTTTTAAGCGTTCACATAATACGGCAGACAAGATCTTATATGCGATGTTGATAAGACTTATACCTCTGTAGTTGGCGCAGTTCAGAGGGTCTCCTTTCTTCAAGATCGGCCAAACGATGCTGAGGTTCTATTCATCGGACATACTTTCGTCCGACCAGACTTTACAGATGAGCTGGTGCATGCTCCTTACCAACTCATCTCCTCCTGCTCTGAAACGTTCGCCAGCAAGGCCGTCGGCTCCAGCAGCTTTGTTCGATTTAAGTTTAAATATCGCTATCCTAACTTCATTCGGATCGGGTTGACGGGTTGACTTCGAATGTTGACTATCATCGTCACTGTTGAATGGCTCAATCTACCTGATAGAAAAATGTTGGTCATCGCCACCGTTCAGCAGTCTGCAGAAGTGTTCCTTCCGTATCCTCAGCACCGCCTGCGAGGTTTTAACTTCTATATGTCCAGTAGAAGCGAGTTTAGGTTCTAAATGGACACCCAATTACTTAACTTTACTGGGTAAGGTACAGATTTATTTTAGATGTGAACCACTCTATCTCCAAGCCCCGACTATGTTAAGCGCAGACTCCATACGATCACACAGAGTCGCTAGATATTCATTGACAATAGTATAATAGGTTTATATAGGTCAACAGTTTTACTATTGGAATAAAAGGTTACATCGAAAACAAACCAACCAATCGATGCAAATCGTACTCTATACTATGACGTTTATTATGTTGTTGTTTTGCATAAAGCTAGTACTAATTTGCATGAAAATTAAAAAAAAAAGATCGCCACTTTCATGCGGAATGGTCATTTGAAAGCCATGTAGGCACCATTCCATTATACTCCTCTTAGAGTTTAATAGAGATGGACTAATGGTTTGTTATGGCTGAACAATTTCCCCCGATTTAATAATTGTAAACGCGTTTTTAATCAGTGTTAAAAGTGACACTGTTTTCGAATCCATTATAAGCGGATTACAAACACGAATGGAATTAAAAAGTCAATGAAGTCATAATCATATTCATAGGCAAATAAATTTTACTCCAATATGATGTGTGGTTAGCGCGTGCTGGGAGTGGATTTTCCAAATTAAATGCAATAAACTATTCTATCTAATACACGACGGAGATACAAATCTCTGGCAACAATGAAGGCTTTGGCAGGAGATACAGTCTATCAAGAGCAAAATTAGATAACATAAACACGCCTCACGTTGTGCGAATCCCCCCGTGTGCAAGAAGATGCTGTGTTCTTATAACAGTACTCCGACCTTACCTAATTAAATTTATTGCATTTTCACTTTCGTTTTCGGCAAACAAAAATAAATAGATACGTATCTACTCCCAGGCGTGGGTAGTGATCTATGGTACACATCTGCTTTATCGGTTTCCACTCCTTTTACATGAAACGTGTGGTTCCATAAAATGAGATAATCGATTCTACTATTCCCCACACATAGGCTTCTTAACGAATTTGCTAAATTCGCAAACTACGTGCGAATTAGTAAACATATCCCATCCAAATGAAAAGCATTCTCGAACTATTTCAATGACGATGACGAGCGACTTACACCGTTCTTTATGGTGGGTAATTAAATGGGAATTTCGGTCTCGTGTGACAAATCAGGCACAATGCAGAGCTCCCATGGTAGTTGAGAAATTTGTTGGTACCTACCGTTTCACAATTTAGATTAGGTAACTATTTTTACCGATTGAGATCTCAGCGTACTGTAGGTACGCCCGTCTGCCTTATATAACCTCTCTATGGGAGAGTTATAAAAATATCTCGAACAAACAATGAGAAGATATTTCAGCGCCAATTGCAATAGATACTTGTTTAACATTTTCACTTTCATTTTCAGTCGCAAGCACAGTCCTCTAATAGTATCTTTTTTTGCGAACGAATAACGATCTGTGAAATGAGTGATTGTTTATTGCTAAATGAATAATGATATGTTTATGCCACTAGTGAGGTATAACAAGCTTTCAGCAAAAGATGAAAATATTATTTTAGTTTTTAGGAAAAATAAATATGTAAGTCTATCGCACGCGTCGGTAATATTGTTTTGATTAATCAGCTTTTCTTGATGCGCGAGTATTTAGCGAGTGTGTATTTAGCACGAGTCGTCACCTTTTTTTTATAAAGAATATTTATAATTTATAGAACATATAATCGAAATTGGAATCAATGGGATTTTATACTTTTTATATGCAAAAAATGTGCATGAAGTGTGGCATAATTCATCACCCCACGCCAGTTGACTAAACGTTTCCAAAATAAGTGCTTACTTTTGAGGCACGCTCTTGAAAAGTATATTCCACTTACTCCCTCACTATCGTCCTGAAGACTTGTATCTTGAATTCGCTCTTTGCTGAGCTTTTTCAGATCATACAGCCATAAGACAAACTGATCTCACATTTGAATTACAGATTCATATTTTTGTTTATATTAAAATTTGACTCGACTACCAGATCCTTCTCATTTCGTTGTGTTGCTTTCAAATATTTCCAAGGTACGTACAGTTTTGTACACATCAAACCTAATTTTTCTGTGTTTGAGTATCTATGCGGTAGAACTCTTCAAAATCCGAGAGTCATGCGATGAACTTGGCCAAGATACATCTACACTTGTGAACAACTTGTTGGCATCGCAACTAGACTGAATATTGAAAAAGTGCTCATGTAATCTATTTTGTTTTTTACTCATCTTTGTATTGTAACGTTACGGCCATGTCTCAATTTCGTCCCGATCGATGGGGGACTATCAGTGGATTGACGGAAACCGATTCTAGCATTTTGCAGGAGATTCACTACAAGAATTCCTGACATAATGTACTGGTAGAACCGAAGAAACGTGAAGAAAAAGGAAGGCGTTCTATACCGACGGTTCTAATATGGATGTTAGCACGGGAGCGTAAGGTTTTTGCGAACCCCTAGGAGTAAACCACTCCTTTAGAATAAGCGACGACTGTAGCGTCTATCAGGCCGAAGTCACAGCCACCATACAAGCTGCTAGATTTATACGCGAGAGTAATATCGTTGGTAAATCGATCACTGTCTATATAGGCAGCAGTTAAGGCTATGGACTCTGCTGTAATTAGGTCGAGGCTTTGGGAACCTGCAAATCACTCTTAAACAAAATATCTAGAGCCAATGCGGTGGCCCTCTGCTGGGTATCAGGACATATGGATATCGAAGGAAACGAAAGGGCTGATGAACTTGCTAGGAAAGGGTAGGCGCTGCACTTATCACAGGCCCTCCCTTTTGTAGTAACCCCAATCAGTTCCTTATAGAAGAAAATAGAAGACGAAGTAACTGGTAGATCAAACAGACACTGGGTTTATCTGGAAACATGCACAACGGCCAGGGCTCTATGACCGGCCGTCAACAAGAAGAGATCAACTTCTCTGGTGAAACTTAGTGGTTATAACGCACGGATCGTTTCGGTGTGGTGCATAATAACTACTGTAGAAGTTACAGAGACGAGGAAGAAATGTAATATATTCGTTACCTGCTGTGTGCCTGTCCTGCCTTATCCGTCAGAAGAATGAGGACTCTTGGTAGTTACTTCTTCTCGGAGCTGGAGGACTTGGGCCATGTAGGGCTGACGGACGTCCTGAGATTCATATCATTATCTGGGTGGCTCTAACAGCGGACTATCTTTACAGCGTTTCCAGTGTTAAATATCATCTTTTGGGCCCAAGGGATCCGAACTGTTGGTCTAAGTGAGCAGTGTCACAAGGCACCCGTCTACATAACCTAACCTATTGTAACGTGTTCTTCTTGCCACTTTTCTTGAAATTTTTCAGTACAGTACATATTTGGATTGCGTAAATCCAAATCGACTCAGCTCATTGAGACAACATGTTTGTTGACACCTCAGGCTAACTTACTCCTATGTCTGCTGTTATTCCTATTGGACCATGAGAGTATGCGAGTATGTATCTAAAAAAATAAAAAATGTTATGTATTTTAAACTCAAAGAACCTCCTCGTTTCAGCATTTATTCCTAAGAAAAATAATGCGTAATCCACTCCACGCTATTTTTAAATAGTCGTTACTATTTCTTCGATTGTTGTACAGAAATAAATTGAGTATTTTTTTGCACTGCTTTAGTTAATCGTACCCAGTTGGTAAACAATGGTTATTTTCATAATAAAATGTGTATATTTCACACATGAGTTAAATCTCAGAGACTTATCTTACGACTCCGGTCTTATGGATGCAATGACACCAGAACTTCGGTTGATGCACAAATTCATAGTTGACTTTCCTTGTGTTCAGGACTGGCTTCGACCAGAGTTTGAACCAAGAATGAAATGCACTCGTATTTTCATGGACGGTTCCAAAACCAGTCAAGGGTCTAGCGCATTAGACTACATTAGACATATTTTTTCATTAGGGAAATATGCGTCCATTTTTCAAGCAGAAATTTATACAATCCTAATGGCCATGAACTATGCTGTGAAGAACAGGTGGAATGGCTACTTGCAAAATAGTTCGTGTAACCAAAAACTCTTTGAACTGGGTCGCAAAGCTGAATTCTCTGTCTCTTATTTGGATCTTGGGGAACGAGATATCCGATGAGATTTCTAGACAAGGCTAAGAGGAGGCTTTCTGAGGTCGCGAACCCGCGTTGGGTCTCTCACGAACACAATTCTGTGTGGCATGACTCTCCAGGATGCAGGTTGACTAAACGAATGCTCCCGGACGTCTGTAAGAAATCGGCGGCATTCTTTCTGTCTCTCAGCAGAAAAGATTGTAGACAACTTATTGGCGTCTTGACAGGCCACTTCGCTTTCGCCAAACACCTTAACGTGCTAGGCGTAAGTGACACTACAATCTGCGAGGCTTGTGGAGAGAGCGACGACACTGCGGAATATTATATCTGCGAGTGTCCGGTCATTGCTCGTATCAGTTAGCATATCGTCGGCGCTGATGTGGTGAGTGGTGGTAATGTAAGCTCCTCATCACTGAAGTTCTTGCTTGGCTTTCTTAGAAAGACAAGGAAATTCCAATAAAATTGGTAAACTATGGTTTGCTCTCTGGTAGTACAATGGACCGGTTACGCCTGAGGACTCCAGTCGAGCGTTCCTTCCTATCCCGACAAAAAAAAAATATAAAAAAAGAGTCACTTCTTCGTTGCTCGTCCAACCACATTCTCTTATCATTCCCTGGTGGTTTTCTAAATTTCTTTTAACACTAGTATGTGTTGAATTTAAAGACTCGTAAGCCTTTGTTTTTTCTTCAGGTCCCATGTATCCATGATAAATAATTTCCAAGTTTTTCACCACTGCGTCTACACCGGAACTTTGGCGAACCCCACAGACGGATCAGTAGAAATGCAGTGAAGTGGGAGTGTTATGATCCCTTGTTTTCAGATCATAACCTCGCCGAAATAGGAAGAAAAAGAAGCAGCATCTACATCGGAACTTTTCCCCAGTTATTTCATTAAAATTCCATGTGAGCCATGTTGAAAATTGGCGCCCAAAATATGGCTTTAAACGCCCATTTGCCGACAACCACCCATTGTACAGAAAAGTGACTAAGTAATTAATTGCATGATGTATACGGTGAAAATCTGAACAGAGTACCAAAATCTGTGTGCAGAGACGATTAGAGTTGTTCAGCCTAAATTTCATGTTAAAGATTAATTTTGTTACTGTTTACTAAAGGACATCAAAATTAAAAGTTTCGTACCGCAATTTTGATCTTAATGAACATTTTTATAAAGACATAAATTGACAAATATAAACTGACAAATTTGTGAAACCTTTTTTATAACAGGTTGCAGGTTTTTATGTAAAGTTGACACTGAGCAAGATAGAGATAGATTGTAGAAAGATATTTGCAGGAGAACAAAGTTAGGTTAAAGTGGTTAGCTGCAACGAATAAGCGCAGCCTGCGCTCGGATCTCAAACGGATCCATTGTCTTTTCTTCTTACTTCGGTCTTTTTTTTCAAGACGCAACCCCTTAGTAGATAAAAAACTTGATACATATAGTACGTTCCTTGCAGCCTTATGATGACGAGATTAAAACCATTTCAAGCTTTCATTCAACTATTTTCGTTTTCGACATATTTTTATGTGTACCAAAGTCGACTGCGACTAAGTTTTAAATTGAACAGTTTGGTTTGTAAATTGGTTTCCCTTGGGAATGGACGTTGGTGTGTTCCGTCATCATCCAGGTTCAATGTATCATCCTGCCTGACATAGCAGTGCTGACTATCGCCTACATTTATGGTCGACAAAGCAGTTAGGCGGTTAGTTGTGACTGCAGGTACATATTCGAGGACTGTCCTTTCAGTATTTTTAGGGATCTTGCGTCGATCACAATATGATCAGTCTTGTAAAAAGACCGCTAAATTTATTTGTGCGTATTCGATGCAGAAATTTCGTGTTGTTCTCGGATTCATTTTCATTTTATGTTCTACGACCGGTACAGTGGTATATAAAAACATATTTTTGTGACGACGCATCGTTCTTCTCCTCTGTACTAATTTAACTCATGTGCCTCCTTATGGTTCTTGGGGCATCTACCACGCCTACGCACCATCGTGTAAGATTCGGGATAGAGAGAGAGATTTGGTGTAGTAGTTTTTGAAACTCAGTTATTTATGTTTCAGAAAAACTCCGGTGGTGGCATCCAGATAACTGGAGAGATGTTTGTTACTTTTGTCTTTGCTTCTAATTTACAGTATTTTTTCCCCGGTCACCGATGTTATAGGTATATTGCCATCATCCAACAGAGCGAACAATTTTTCCAGCCATATGACCAAGCTGCCGCCAGTATTATGCCTTCGCAATAGTGTTCACACAAGCTTTCGCAATTGACCGAACTGACTTTATATTATATATTTGATGAGAAATAAATAAATGCTTGGAGACATCAGGATGTGAACCATGAACCATTTGCGTGGCAATTGACGACGTTACCACTACACCATTGCCACCCCCTAATGCTCGCTAATGTGTTTCTAAGACACCAATTAATAAATGTTTGCCGCATTTTTGTTTTCATGATGGTCACCTTCCAGGTATTGCAGTCATATAACAGCACTGACTCCACGTTTGGTCGAAACAGTCTTAGCCTAGTGTTTAAGTTGATTTTAGCCAACATACAATTGCAGCCTTAAATTTTGTTATTCAAGTGCTGACATTCAATTCAGTAGGTAGGTTTTGATTTTGGCGGAATTTATTTTCAGTCCCATTGGTTTACCTTTGTCAGCGCATTTGGTGCAAGTCCCTAATTCTATGGAATAAAAGGCAAACATCGTCGGCGTAGTCTAAGTGCTTAGGGCAGAGTATAAAACTCCAATGAATTCCATCGCTTCGCGTCGACACAAAACAATCTGAAGATGCCATCGTTTTTCATTTGCTTTACATTAAGTACACGCCATCGAACTTCTTGGATTCAATCGTGTCTGCTCTATAGTAGTCAGTGGTTCCGCTAATACCTCGGGTGCACATAATCTATTAAAAGTCCAGTCATTGAAATTGCGTTGTTGATTTATTTGCTTTTGTACGATCCGTATCTGAAAGCTGTACTTGCATCGAAGGTATTTATGCCAATATTCTTTATTACTATGACGCTTATTACTGTTGGATCAGGATAGGTTCAATAACCTGAAGGAAGTTCTGAAAACCTTAAGAAAAATCGAACGCACATTCCATTAAAAAACCTCCACTCTATTCTTCTCGTCGTTGAAAGTCATTTACTTTAAGTATCTACACGCGAGTATGTCTTCTAGTTTCCAGTGCCGCATTACAGTAACTTGTTTCTATGACATTTCCTTCTCACAATGCTTTTTTTATTTTGTTCTCATTCCATCCAAATACATACTAAAAGCATCACCATTCGCAAAACCTTGCATAACCAGAGCATCCCGATGCATAATATGTAGTTGCATCACATGTTGCAAGGACTAATATGGCATCGTAATTCCACCCCATTCCACCGAGTGTAATTAAATTTTAATACACAGATACTCTGCAAACATCACTGAAATGCTTTTATGGCTTACCATCCGGAAATGTGAGTTATCCGACATTAAATACAAACATTATCGGCCCAGAAGTATCTCATACCACACAGCCAGACCATCAGTGGATGGCACCGCAATTAATGTGGTTTGTTGTGCGTGTAAAGCTCCATCATGGGACCGGAACGTTTTCCAAAGAAACGCAAACTTAATTCCATCTGAGTGACAGCACACACTCTCGAGCGTCAAACGCCACATCTGTATCTTTGACTCGTAGCGCAGCGCAGCTTCTTGTTGATTGTGTTTATCTGACAGGTAAACATCAACAAAATGAAATAAAAGCCTCTTTTTTCACAATCGCTCCATTCAGTCAATCCGTACAACAAAGTAGCTTATTGACATGTAAAAGAGGGACTCACCCATTAAACGTAGGTATTTCGAAAGGGCCCAGCCAAGAAGTGTGAGTGAGTGCTTCTTAAACACCTAGACCTCTGCCACCCCTCCTCGGGGCTGATGTAAAATCCCTTCGACATGCCACGGGCATGATGCAAATGACCTTATTTTTCCCCCCTCACCGGTCGGGCATTGTTTCGCTTTCATTGTTGTTTCCCTTGTTTTTATACTCAAAAACTAAAAACAAAATGACGAAGTTATAGAACAACAATCTCGTGACAGAAACATTTTTTTGGATTTTCTTTTTTTATTGGTGTCATGAAATGTAATTTACGACATTTTTCTGCTTTTTTCTGACACCCGAAATATGGTGTAACATGGCTTTGGAAGGGTCGACGAGGAAGTCGCACCGTAATGCGTTTTCCTTTCGTTCGCGCGCTCCGTTTGTTGCGGTTGAGCTACTGCTTAAGAAATACGAGCATGTAATTGCGTGCGCATGCTTCTGCTTGGGCGGGAGTTAATGGGAAGCGACGTTTTTGAATTTCCTTCTTTTTACCAATAAAATATTTTTGTAAGAATAGCCATAAAATTGTTTGTTATTACCGAGATGCATAAACGGTCATTAAAAGTTATATATGCTACTTGGGGCAGATCAGATGGTAGCGCGGACTAGTTGTAACCTTTCCAACAATTTTCATAATATAGAACTATTTATCCAACGCCCAATCCGAACTCTCACCGAAAGTGACTAGATTACCAATTTTCATGAAAGATAACTATAACTTCATCACTCTCTTCCCAGTTTTGCTTCTCCGGTCGGTTGTATACCAAACCTACATATCCTCTGTGGGGTTAATTAGTTTAGGTTATGTTAGATCTGGCGAACGAGAGATTGAAGCATCTACACCACTCTCAGGCCAATGTAGACCCACTGTGGTACACATTCCTGTCAAAAATTAGTCCATACGGGTCCCGAATTACTCTTAGCTTTGAAAAACCTGCAAATATCACTCATATGTAGGTTTGCGGAAGAAGAAATGAATGGTCAATGGCAATGAAAGTGGGTTTTAACCCGAAGAACTTCCTTGTGTCTTTAATCTACTTATGCAGAGGTAGTATATCCTAGAAGGATAGATAGAAGATAGATAAGTCTGTCTGGCTTTTTAGAACAGTGGGCATAACTTCCTTGCTGAAAGACAAATGCCCAGCGGACTTCATCTGTTGTTTCTGTGTGAAACTTATTTCCTGAGTTTGTAAGACAGCACCACTACAGACTGATCAGTTTGCTCTAGGTCCAGCGCAGAGTTTTTTTCTTGCAAGATCATCAGCCTTCATAATCCTTGGCATGCTTTCATGCTCATAAACCCCGGACAACATGACATTGTTCTATGACCATAGAACCCTAGACTCTTCGCAACAGTGCTTTCCAAGCTACTATCTCGTTTCCATACCAGAGATTGCTTTCATTGGTGCCTAACGTGATTTACTGGAGACAATATGAGGTTCCCCGGGACACTATTGTCACTTCTGAGAAATTCGCCTGAAATTTTATTGTTCCGAAAGTCTGACTGGCTTAAGAAGACTAGCTATTGAAACGTACTCGTACAACAGTGTCTATTTTGGACCCGTCATTGTGGATGACTATCTTTTACGTGTCGGGTACTCACTCTCTCGTTTTCCTATAACTCCTTGTAGATAAGTAGCCATATTTCTTAATCCAAGAGTCTAAAATTCTTTAGGCTGCTTCTACTTATTATCTAAAAGATATAAGGAACTCGCCAGTTAAGAATGGCGTCATATCATCCGTGGATGTTGCGGTTTTAGTTTAGATGTTCTTCCCTTTTCAGGAGCGTTCTTTTCAGAATAAGGAATTACTTTGGAGGGAAGATACCTAGTTCGACCATCCAGTGTGCCTCTAGAGTTCATTGCTTTTATTTCTAAGAAAGATTGCTGATAAGGTTCTTACTTTTTTATTTTTGTAAACGTTCACTAGCGGTCTCTATATTTTATTTCGAACTCAAAGAGGCGTCATCACTGTAAATAGCTTTTAAAATACCATATTAAGGGGCTTAACAATCTATCGACTCCCAGCAGTCAGACGGAAATAGTGCCTTCCGTCTTGACACATCGTAGCAGAATCACAGTCGGTGCTGAGAATATGGAAAACTACTTCTGCAGACTGTATAACGGCGACGAAGACCAACATTCCGCTGTCAGGCAGAATGAACCATTCAACATAGACGATGATAGTCAAAATTTCCGTCCACCTGACCAAAATGAAGTGAGGATACCAATATCCAAGCTAAAATCCAACAAGGCTGCGGGACCTGACGGCTTACCGGCCGAACTTTTCAAGGCAGCTGGGGATGAATTAGTAGAGTGCATACACCAACTCATTTCTAATATTTGGTCAGACGAGTGTATGCCTGATGAATGGAATGTCAGCATCGTTTGCCCGATCCACAAGAAAGGAGACCCCCTCAACTGCGCCAATTATACAGGCATCAGTCTCCTCAACATCGCATATAAGATCTTCTCTGCGATATTGTGTGAACGCCTGAAACCTTTTATCAACAGTCTGATTGGACCCTATCAGTGCGGTTTCAGGCCAGAAAAGTCCACCATCGATCAAATCTTCACACTTCGGCAGATCCTGGAGAAAACCCAAGAATTCCAAATCGATACTCACCACCTCTTTATCGATTTCAAGGCCGCCTATGACAGCATCTATAGAGAAGAGCTTTATAGAGCCGTGTCTAGTTTTGACATCCCTGCCAAACTTGTCCGTCTGTGCAGGCTGACGATGGATAACGCTCGCTGCTCCATCAAGGTCGGTAATGACCTGACCGAGACCTTTGATGTCTAAAAAGGTTTTAGACAAGGTGACGCGCTGTCATGTAACTTCTTTAATATTGTACTTGAACGGATTGTGCGGAACTCACAAGCCAACACCTGTGGCACTATCTATTACTATTATTAGTCTGTACAACTGCTTGCATACGCCGACAATATAGACATTATCGGAAGAACTCAGCGGGCTGTCACCGGTGCGTTTGCAAGCATTGAGGCGGAAGCGGCCAAAATGGATTTAGCGATAAACGAGGGCAAAACCAAGTATATGCTGTCAACAAGATGGAAAAGCCAACACCAACGAATTGGACAAAACGTCACAGAGGGCAACTATAACTTCGAGGTAGTAAGGGACTTTGTCTACCTTGGCTCTGCTATAAACTCTGAGAACAACATCAGCGCAGAAATCAATCGAAGAATAATTCTTGCCAATCGCTGTTTTTTTGGGCTTATAAGGCAATTCAACAGTAAAGCCCTATCTCGAACTACTAAGGAAACTCTGTATAAGACCCTGATCATCCCAGTCCTGCTTTACGGCGCTGAAACATGGACTTAATTAAAAGAGGATGAAGATATCCTTGGTCGCTTCGAGAGAAAAATTCTTCGTAAGATTTTCGGTCCCGTTTGCGTTGACGGGTTTTGGAGGAGAAGATTCAATCACGAACTATACGAAAAAACTGCGTATTGGACGTCTGAGATGGCTAGGACATGTAGAGCGAATGGACACCAACGTTCCGGCCCGTAGAGTCTTCGAATCTAATCCCGAGCGACGACGCAGTAGAGGAAATCATCGCCGTAGGTGGTGCGCACAAGTTCAAGGGGACCTCGACCAACTTGGGGCGCGCAACTGGAGGCAATTAGCTAAGGACCGAGCTAAATGGAGAGGCTTGTTGGTTGAGGCGCAGGTTCACCCCGAAATGTAGCGCCACCTAAGCAAGTAAGTAAGTCTTGACACATCCTTCCTTGTGTTATACTCGTATCTACTTAAATTGGTTAATTGCAGATTGGGTATATTGTTTTCAAAAAGTTTAGTTCAGCTGCGTAGCACCTTATATATCTACTCGTACCTATTACATTCGCGTTCCGAATACATCGAGATAGCCTCATATAAAGTTATCAGGAAATACTTAAGCGTACCTGCCTTTCCTTCTATCTACCACCAAAGACCTTGAAGAAAGATTGGGAGTCAATATGTTTTCCATTTATGCCCTTACGTAAGATTCAAGGGTGTCAGATGACAAAGGGATATAGTAGCGACGGAAAAGTATGTTTCGAGTTAGAAGATTGGACCTATATATTGGTACGAGGGTCTCTAGTAATAACGTGCTGAATGCCTCGTAGGTCTTTAAATAATTCTGTTTACTACTAGATCCAGTAAGGGGTCGAGTCTCACCCGAGCCTCACTGTCAAGAAGCGGAAGAGATAGAAAGTATCAAACAGTTGCTATGTGACTGGCCAAATCTACAGAACCGTCGCCAACACCACATGGGTAACAGATTTTTCGGCGAAGTAAGTGATCTTGTGCAAATTCCACTAAAGAACATGATACGATCCATAAAGAGCTCAGGTTGGTATGCTAGCTAGGTATCAGGCGAACCCCACAGGCGGATCAGTAGAAATACGGTGAAGTGGGAAGGTTATGATCCCTTGTTTTCGGATCATAATCTCGCTGATAAAAGGAAGAAGAAGAAGAAGTTGGTATGCTACTTGACCGACCGAAAGATAAAGAGTTTTAACAGGTTCGGCAAACAAAAAAGTGAAACACAATGGACCATTTGACCCCCGTGAGAAGTACCTTGATGCACTTCCCTCTAATCTAACCTAATCTCACCTAAAGGGTCGAGTTCCGTCTGAAAGGCTCACTTTCGAAACAGAAGCTAACCTAATTAACTCCAACTGCTATATGTGTCTCTTTAATATAACACAGACGCCAGCTGCAATAAGATGCTAATTCAAATGAATATGTCACCTCTAGCGCCAATATTTAAACTACTACGAGTAGCCACTCTATTCAGTTCACTCCTACACCACGTCGATTCAATGAAAATAAATATAAATATGTCGCTACTCAGACGCCATCCGCTAAGCATGCCATATCAAATCAATTACTCATAGAAAAAATAAATAAAAATATCTACCAGCACCAGCTCCATGACATTTCCGGTCGACCGAGCTCATGCTTCATTTCAATGACGTTTCTACGTTCAAATACACGCAGAGAAAGAGAGAGTCACCACCTAATGACGGCACCTGTTCAAAGTGCTCTTGCAGCAAAACCCAGTCATGTTGCTTCGACCCGGTGTTGTGTATGTTTACCAAGGTCAAATAAACACATACTTGTATGTGTTTCCGCTACAGATAAAGTATTTTATTACATATTTTGGTCTCGAAAAAAAAAAACTTAAATAAATTTTATTTTAATTTTTTAATCTAACAACGTCCGTGACTTATGCACAAATCTATGTTAACAACATGATGTCAGACGTGTTTTTAGGTGGGGCTTTCGAGTTTTTCTCTCTGCAGATACATGTGTATCTTTTAGTATACGGAGACTAGTCATAGGGCAAATTTGTTGTGGATTGGAAGGCTTGCTATTTTAGGAACCTATATACATCACATTTCCATGGCGTGAGTTTTAATGCATCGGTCACGCACTATTTAGAGAAAACACGGATGTGCCAACTAAGGTTAATTTCGTAAGAATCTTGCGGTCCACGACACATACAGATGAGGACTCGTGTCAAATGACGTGCATTTATCATCCTTTAGAAGCAGTTGCGTAATGGCGAAACCATGATGCAGTGAAAATGATGCAGAGGATGAGGAAGCATTAAGATGTTGGACGAATGTAGGTCCATACAGAAATTACAGATGGCGTGGAATAACCATACTAGTGACGACACGTTTCCAAGGGGCTCTCTCGAATAAATCATTCAATGGTATAGATCTGAGTTTCAAACCTGACAGCATATCCACATCTAGCTGAAGCTAAAGCCTGGAGGCAAACCTTGAAGTGCACTCCTTCTTCTGTTGCCCTGTAAACTGAGACCAGCCAGTTGCCTAAATCCCACCGTCCCTATTAGCTTAACATCGCGAAGGAAGAACGATCGATCTACAAGAAGCACTTTGGACTACTACAAATAGAACTGCTATTATTGGTTTGTGTTTCCTTTTTGGTATTAAGGGTTTTTTTTTTTTTTAAGATGAGGGGTCGATAAAAAATAAATAAATAAATATTTGGCGCAACAGCTCTTTAAGTGCCAGGGCCTAGCTTCCCGCAACCATTCATGTTGTGTGCGTTATATTTTTCACACGAATGGAAGGGACCTACAGTTTAATGCCGTATCCGAACGGCGATTTGAGAAGCTTTTTCGTGACAACAATACTCTCGGATGTTTGTCAGACGATCGCGAGAGGTGGGACCGTGAAAAACTTTTTGGTGTTTTCTGGGATTCGAACTTGGAACCTCATGCGTAGTAATCCGACACACTAACCACTTACGCCACGGCGCCCACAGGGTCGATAGCGCTTGCTAAAGGTCGGTCATGAGTACCATAAAACCATTGGTCATCCAGGTAGTTAGACTAGTACTCAAAAAAATACTCAAATCACTTCCACTCCTGAAGCTGTCTATGCGACGGCATGGGTGGTAAAAATAGTCCGCGTATGCAGTCGCCTAAATTCGGTAAGCAACGAACTGTGGATCATGAACGGTTCATGAGGCGGATTAGGTGGCCTTGCTTTCTGATTCTTCAAAGCTAAAGATATTTTGAAATAATGTGCATACAATGTAAAGTTTAAGTTACAGGTTAATAAAGCTGTTACGATAATTCAAGGCATGATTACAAAAGATAAAAAGCAGATTCCATCCCTGCGTTCCATTAAGGATCTGTTCAGTTTCATCCAGTGTGAGAGATCCTTCAAAAAAGTACAGTAAACGCAGTTCTAATAAAATTCGACAAAGTGATAGATGACTTCAATCTCATTATGATTACAAAGGCTGCAGATGAACCGAATGTCTTGTCTATGTGGTATTTAATTGAATCTTAGAAGCTCCGTCTTCGCCTTAAATATTTGACTTATTTGTTCGAGTTTAAGTTCTCTGTTAAAACGGGTATTGAGGCCCAGAGAGTGATCAAGAGATTTATAGATAAGACGTGTTAAGGACGTTTGGACCCAGGCTACGCAATCTCGATACTTACTTACTTATGTCCTGTATCCTCTTGTGGGTCCTAGGACCTCTACTACGCCTACGCGCCATCGTGTCTCAGCTCTCCCCAACTTATCCACAACTACCATGCCTCCTTCTCGACTGTTCTACGCCATGTTCTCCTCGGACCACCAGGTCTTCTGCAATCCTGAGTTAAAGGGTTCCATTGCATAGCATGGTGCGCTATGGAACTGTCACCCTTTCGGAACGTGTGACCAATCCACTGCCACTTCCGTCGTTATATGGTTGTGCCTATTGGTACCTGACCCGTTCTATCGTACAGGTGTTCGCTAGAGATACGATTGGGCCAGAAAATCCTTAAGATATTGCGCAGGCACCTATTAACGAACGTTTGCAGCTTCCTGGTGATAGTAGTGGTCATTATCCACTTGCTGCATCCATGTAACAGCATAGATTCAATATTGGAGCGGAACAGTCATAACTTGGTGTTCAAACTGATTACATTGCTTCGCCATATTTTGGACAACATCCCGAACGCGGACTTTGCTTTGGCGATCCTGTTGGCTATATCCAGTTCGGTTCCTCCATCGGTCGAGACAATACTCCCAAGATACTGGAAATCCTCTACTCTGTCTACCGAATGCATATTTGAGCCGATGAATTTCTACCAAGGCTGATAATTTTAGTTTTTGCCGTATTGATTTTCAGTCCGGCGACGCCTGCCTCCCTCTCCACATCTGCTGTCATTTGGTGTAGGTCCATAATTCTGTAAGAGAGTAAGCATACATCGTCAGCGTAGTCAAGATGTTTCAGTTGAGATGTAAGAGTCCATCCAATTCCTCCGTTTCCCGTCGACAAAGCTGCATAAGGCACATCGCTAATCACCAATAGGAATAGTATTGGTGAAAGGATACAACCTTGTCTTACCCCACTTTGGATCTCAAATTCCTCAGACAACCTTCCTCTGTGCAGAAAGCAATCTCGATACCACAGATCGTCAACTCTTTTAATACATTTGTTTCAACTCATTTATGTTAACCTCTGCAAGACCAAGAACGATGTTATAAGAGTATGCGAGTTCATCCCATTCTTTGATGGGCGATGAAGTGCACTGAAATGCAAACTTCATTAATCGTTTTTTTTTTTTTTTTTTTTAAGAATCATTTGACCTGCGTATCACTTTAAGTATCTAGTCAGCATTGGCTTTTAAATTTCGTACATAAATCTGAACATGACCAGACTCGATATGGATAGCATATGTTGGAGTTGCAGACGGAAGTTTAAAGATACGAGTACGCTTAAAAAAATAAGCTTTGGACACTTTCAAATTCGAAGTATTGGTAGCCATAAACTTGATTAGCATAGCAGAAACATGCATTTATTGTAGCGTTAAAAACCTTAAACTTTGAAGAGTATTGTTAGCGAAGAATCTTCTCCACATAATGTTAATAGCCGTTTTAGCCGCTACTGACTTCTTGTGAACATGTGGGTGCAGATCAAGGTTTGAAGAAAGGTGAAGTCGCAAATATTTGAACTGTTTAACGAATTCAATCTGTTCTTCCCCCAAAGGCCAGTTCTCTTGCAGTGTTCTCCTACGGCGTGCAGATCCGAAAATCATAATCTTGGACTTAGAGGTGTTTATTTTCAGATCCCAAAGGTCGCAGTAGCATTTTAATTTATATATTTGCAACTGAAGTGTACATAGATTCTCCACCTAAGTCATCGGCATAGAGGGGAACCTTTACCTCGACATCACCGACTTTAACACCACCACGTAAACAATTAGCTAGGTCGTCAATATAGAGGGAGAACAAAAATGGACTCAGAACACAACCTTGAGGTACACCTGTTTCAATACTAAAGTACTTCGACAAGGTACTACCATTCCACACAGAAGCGGATGTATTTAATATGAGCTGCCTATTAACTCTAACAAATTTGCTTGACAGGCCAATATTTGACAACTTCTACAGTAACGAATTCCTCTTAATCGTGTCGAATGTGGCCTTAAAATCAACGAAAAAGCATCTTTAGTTTACCATGTAGCTATTACTATTCTTATCCAATGAAGTATTGATCAGATTCAATCTTTATTATACTGAATTTAATTCGCTGATATAATACACTTTGTTTCGGACAAACATATAATAATTGTAAAAAACTGCAACCAACATATATTTCTGTACAATATCCAATACTAAAAAAAATAAGTGTACTACCGGCAGAATGTTTTCAGGGCAAACATATTTTTTCTCAGTGTATAAGGGCATCGTTCCTGGGATAAGTCTTAGTAGACGGTGTTCTCATTTTCATTAGAAAGGTCTGCTAGTTTAAAGTTGGCTTTTCTGTACAAAAGATACGACCAAACTCGTAGAATACTGAAGAGTTGGGTAGGAATCACCAACCTTTCAAAGAAAGTTAAAATGTGTGGAGACCTTTTACAAATTCTTACCCAGTAACGTCTCTCAGCTGCATTCTCTTTTTGAATTCTACGAAATATAGGAAGTAGTAGTTCATTGAGGCAGAAACTGCATAATTTCTTCAACTTTCTCCACCAAACATTGTACCTATACGAGTAGATACGTAGACCCATTCAACATTCCCGCAATGACAAGTTTATTCAATTGAATAATTCAACTGCAACTGAAAGATCGATAAAATCGACTATCTCTCTAAAACATTCCCATTTCCGATCCAATTAACTTATTTAAAAAAAAAATCGTACCGAAGAAATGCACATTTCCTCCATTCCAACCTTCGAACTCGAACTCTTTTCTCCAAATTCAATGGTCGGATAATTCAGGGCAAACAAAAAAAATATCCGCACAAAGACAAACATCAATGGATTGTTGTCCCGACATTGTTCGTGCTCTGCACTGCAAAAATGTCAGAAGCTACCAACAACACACATACACACACCTCCACGGCACAACTGTCGTCTTCAGTTGAATAGTCCTGCTGCAGTGCAATTTCGGTACCAGGTACCTCCAATAGATACTCCACTGCCAAGCACGAGTGGAGCCTCGTACCCACCACTTGCGGTCATCATATCATGTGTATATCTCACGGGGGAACAATGCCTCAACTTTCAAGCTTCTGGTGTTCACTGGAGAATGTGATTTGCAGTGCAGATCTGTGAAATTCGTGATGCCAACTCAAATTGGGATTAGGTAACTACCATTAGTCCCCCATCACCATTTCGAAGCCAAACATTCGCTCTGTAATTCAATTGAATTGGTTTATCGCTGTCATGTCTGTGAGTCTCAGTCGTCGTCCTCGTCGCCGATGTTATCAGCGTGGATCACACGCAGCAAACATACAGTCAAGTGGCGGCACATACAGTTGGATGCCCGCTTTAGTGTCAATGACTCTGTCAACACACGTAAAGTGTATGGGGGGAGTATTTGTACTTTGAATCCCAGCAACTACACATCGTCCCCATCTGTCGAGAGGGTTAAAAGTAGTTTGCCGGCATGTATCTGTAATTTTAATTCAGGAAAAGATACATTTCTATGATGAAGTTGTGTACTTACACACAAACGCATTTTGTTTACTTCCGAAACCGGCAAAGATACTTTTTATTTTTAGAAGATATTTTGGGGGGAAGGCGCAGATGGATGTCGTTGGAACAAGGTGGGCTATTTATTTATTTTTCTCCTGCCTTTGTTGAATCTGTGTTATCAGTGGAACTTTCGGTAAAAGTTCAAAAAAGTTTTTGCTTTTAAAAATAGGAATCTTGGTCTTTTGTTGCGGTGGGAGATACTTTTTTTTTTTTTTTGTATTCTTTTAATTTGAGGATTTATAGGTTGTTATAGATAATCTCGGACGAAATGAAATCTGCGGTAGGTAAACTCCGGAAATTGGCTGCTGAATGTTTTCGGAAAGTTTGATTGGAGATAGCACGAGTCATCTCTCATTCCAGGCGGGTATACAAAGAAAAACAAGTTCAAGTGGTGGTGTCTTGTGTGTTGTTCGGAATAGATAAGTGTATTAAATCTTCGCCACTGTCAGCGGCTGATGGCTTGAAAGGACACGAAGGAAGTTGTTTATACAAAAGAATACTGTCACTTTTGAAATCATGAAGTGGGTATGTGATGAAAGACGAAATTTTTTTGTTATTGATTGGAGAAATTACTCGTAGGACATTTTTTAGGAAAGCAGTCTTTTTTTATGGGATTTCAAAAATTACAATTAAAAAGCAAAAGTTAACCTTTACCTTACTTTAAATCTGATCAGTATAAGAAGTCAGATACATTTTAAAATCTGTAGGCGGTAGAGAAGTCGGCTCTTCCAGGTGATGAACTCATCATCACCATCATACAAGCCCTTCCTACGGCCAAAGCCATCATCAAAGTTCTTCGAACTGTTGAATTGATTTCCAAATTCAGTCGGAGGTAATGGAGGCACAACTGAGGTGTAGTAAATTGTTGGTGTCGTCATCTGTTGTGGCTTCCTCTGTTCAAAGTCGTAGAAGATTTGATCGGAAATATGGTATATTTATCTTGGCGGACTTCCAGCGAATTTCTCTAGTAGTCGGTTGGCTTCGTCAAACAGGACGTTTGCGTATAATGTACGTCCTCATAGCGAAGAAACAGGTTTATTCAATAGCAATTGGTGTTAAGATCCTGCTTATTGGCAGCTTCGGATACTATTGGTTCAGAAGACTTTTGAGTATTCAGAGAAAAGACGAAGCCTGTGGATGTTAGCTATTCACTGTCCGCTGGCGGTCGTAGGTTGTTGCTGTTGGGAAAGAAAGTTTTGTGTAACTTTCGTTCTCTTCGGAGTAGATTCTACTGTGAATTTTTCATTGAATTCATATTAGTAAAAAGTATAGCAATTTTTGAAGAACATAGTCCGTATTAATTTGTTCTTATAAAATAAAATCTGGGGTAGGTAAACTCCGGAAATTGACTGCTGACTATAACTAAGTGACGCTTTATTAAATCGTTTACTTGTTACATGCGCTCTCTTCTCGTTCTATTTCTTTGCCTTTTCGGCTTCTACAAAACAAACATCTTCATAGTCCATCGGTCTTGCGTAGCAACACCAGTCTATCAACGCACAGCTGTGACAGCACCACCGGCGCGCGGTAGGGTGACTTAAGCCTTCTTCAGTAACTTCGTCAGCTGTGCGTTGTGCTCCTAGTAGAATCTCAAGCAGCCCAAAAACTCACCATACTGCTTGATTAGCTCCATCCATCCATAGGTAGTCCTCGTATTTCTTCTGCAGATTCGTGATGAACGCGATCGCCTTCTGAATGACCTCGTACTTCATAAATTCGGAAATTGTAACCAGAAAATCGCTTCTGTTGACAGGCTATTGAAGTCTTCTTAGTTTCCCCTGTAAGAAAAAGTTGGGCAGTCGAGCAGGATGTGTTGGATGGTTTAAAAAGGAATAACACATAAACTTGATGGGTCAGTGATTTGGTCTCATCGAGCTAGAGTATCGTTACATCTTCTAGTAGAAGTTCGTTGTGGGGCTCAGGTTGCACCATGTTCTTTTTGGAAGCTGGAATTCATGTTCTGGGTTTTTATTTTCGAATATTGAAGTTTGTCTGCCGGAATGATGACCATGACTTTATCAATAAGAAATTGTTAGCACGAACGTTTTTTGCAAGTTCTATTGGTGGGTGCCTCGACCTGAGTCCTATAAATAAATAAATATTTGGCGCAACAGCTCTTTAAGTGCCAGGGCCTAGCTTCTGAGTCCTATGGGGGCAGTAGTTTAGATATCTGCACAGATTGGAATTCTCGCATTAATTTCTTCAAATTTTCTAGAATTCTTCTTAGATCTGACGAAACTATCTTACCATTCAACTATCGTTGGTTTTAGTATGCCCGATATTAACCTCATAGTTGTGTTTAATTCAGGGCCGATTTTCTTGGCGTGGTAGCTGTGAAGCCAAACTAGAGCTGCATGCTTTACAGTTGAGAAGACCAGCGAGAGAGTGGAAGTACGTAGGCAATTTGCGGAGGCACTGAGGTTATGTTCGGGGTAAGGTTATGTCTCAGGTAGACTTCATCGAATAGCACTCGGATAGAAGATTCAGGTCTGATTTTGCTACTTGCTCTAGGGTCTCAAAAGATTTATGTATGTTGGAATGCGAATGCCATATCGTCAGCATAATTGAAATTTCGGGAAGTCGTGCTTGGAAGGTCGCATGCATATGTATAGATTTAAGAGGAAAGGACAAGCACTGGCCCTTCGGGGAAGACGGTTATTCAGTTTTCGTGCTTTGCTGCATGTGTCAATACTTACTTATATTCTCTAACCCCTCGGGGGGCATAGGGCGTCAACCACGCCTGCGTGCCATCGTGTTCGGAGTTCTGCAACGCGTTTGAGCTGCCTCCAACTCATTCCTAAAGAGCTCGATTCCTCCTCAACTGTTCTGCGCCAAGTTTGCCTAGGGCGTCCCGCTATTCTGCCTGCCTGGGTGAGCGGATTCCACTGCATGGCGTATTTCGCAATGGAGTTGTCTTCGCGCCGTAGGGTGTGTCCAATCCATTGCCACTTTCTTCTTCGTATAGTAATGCTTATAGGTTCTTGGCCCGTTCTCAGATAAAGTTGTTCGTTGGAGATGCGGTTCGGCCAAAAAACCCTCAAGATGATTCTTAAGCATTTGTTTACGAAGACTTGCAGCTTGCGTGTGTTAATGGTGTCCACCTTCCAAGTACTGCACCCATAAAGCAGCACTGATTCTACGTTGGAGCAGAACAGTCGTAGCTTGGTTCTTAAGCTAATAACATTGCTTCTCCAGATTTTGGACAGCATTCCGAAAGCAGCTTTAGCCTTCCCGATTCTGCTGCACACATCCAGTTCGGTGGCACCGCGATTAGCCGAGACGACACTTCCTAAATATAGAAATTTATCAACTTTCTCGACTTGCTTTCCGGCAATGTTAAGTTGAGCGCGGGTATTGGAAGTACTCAAGGCTTTTGTTTTGGCTGTGTTTATTTTTAGCCCCACTTTGTTTGTCTCAGCTTCTAGATTTTGGGCCATCAAATGAAGATCTATTATCCGATGTGAAAGTAGACAAACATCGTCAGCGTAATCTAGGTGTTTAAGGTAAGATGTCATCGTCCAACGAATTCCAGAATTAGCTTCCGTCAATGCTGCACGGAGTACATCGCTGATAACCACCAAGAACAATAGTGGGGACAGTATGCACCCTTGACGTACTCCACTTTGGACTTCAAAATCCTCCGACACCTTACCATTGTGCACGACGTGACACTTACCGCCCTCATATGTAGCCTTGATAATAGCTATAAGCTTTTCTGGAATGCCTCTCCTGCGCAAGGCCAACCAGATAGCATCTCGATTCAAGCTGTCGAAAGCCTTCTCGAAGTCGATAAACATTAAATGTAGCGGAGACCTATACTCAACGCATTGTTCGATTATGATCCGTAAGGTGTTTATGTGGTCGATGCAGGAGGATCCAGCACGAAAGCCTGCCTGTTCGACATCGAGAGTTGAATCTAAATGTTCTTTAATTCGTTCTAGAATTATTCTAGCTATTATTTTGGCTACAGCTGGAAGAACACATATACCTCTCCAGTTACCGCACTCCATCAAGTTACCCTTCTTTGGAAGCTTAATGATCATCCCCCTTTTCCACTCCTGTGGAAATTGTTCACTATCCCAAGCTCTCCGTATTAGCGGATGCAGCAAATCTGCCGATGTATTTGGCGCCGCTTGAAATAGCTCGGCAGGGATGCCATCAATACCCACCGCTTTGTTTTTCTTGAGGGACTTGATTGCTGTTATTATTTCAGTTTTACTGGGAGGTACGGTGCGAATTCTGGAATTTGTTGCTTCGAACTGCTCATTCGAATTCGAGAGCATACCGCCGTCGTCTAAGTGATTTCGCACTGTAGCAAAATGTTCTCTCCATCTAGTAAGCTGATCCTCATCCGAAATCAGAAGGTTACCGTCTAGACTCTTCACTGGGTGTTGTTTGGAGTTTCGACCACCAATGAGCTCCTTAGTGATGTTGTAAACAGTCCTACTGTCGCACCTACTCACTGCTTCTTCAGCCCTTGAGGCCAGTGAGTTGACATATTAACGTTTGTCACGTCTCACACTACGCTGCACTTCTTTCTTTTTCGCACGGTATTGGGCTTCAAGCTCGGTTCTCTCTACTGCTGAGGCCGCTGCAATCCGAGCCTTGATTGTTGTACGCTCATCGATCCGTCTCCAGGTGTCTGTAGAAAGCCATGTGCGGTGGTGTTTCTGCTTTTTCCCAACATACGTGCGTGCCCCAGTCGCAAAATCATATTTCACAGCACTCCAGTGGCCATCCATGTTCTCCATGCTGCTGATTGCTTCTGCTTCTAAGGCAAGATGGTCCCTGAACTGTTGGCGCACTTGGGAAACCTTGAGCCTGTCGATATTAAACCTGGTGATGTTAAGTAGGTTTGAGCGGTTGCTGTTGACGGATGCAGTACGAAGGCGTAAATGAGCTACCATAAGATGGTGATCTCGTTCTTGTCCGACGTCAGCTCCACGTCTGTTTCGGACGTCCAGGAGACAATTTCTAAAGCGGCAACTAATCGCAATGTGGTCGATCTGGTTGGATGTTCGTTGCCTATCAGTAGAGACCCAACTGATTTTATGGCAGGTGTTATGCTTAAACAGCGTACCTCCGATGACTAGGCGGTTGGTATTGCAGAAGTCCACAAACCGCTCACCATTGTCATTACGGTCTCCCACGCCGTGAACTCCCATCACGTGCTTAAGCATGGTGTTGTCGCTACCCACCTTGGCATTGAGATCTCCCATTACCATTACGATGTCCCCATTAGGCGTTTGGTTGTAGGCGGCGCCTAAGTGGCTATAAAAATTATCCTTTTCATCCTCAGTCGCGTCTAGAGTCGGAGCATAACACTGTATGATGGTAATTTTTCTAACTCTACTCTGGAACCTAGCCGTCAATATCCGGTCACTATGGGGTTTCCAGGATATGAGGCTACTACGTGCTGCTGGAGTTAGCATGAGTCCTACGCCAGAACTCCGTGCACTTCCAGCTGGTCCAGCATCACAGTGCTTTTTGTTGGGGAGATGTATTCACCAGCATCGTACCATCTTATCTCGCTCAGCCCTAAGATGTCGATTTTATACCGTGCGAATTCGCGCTCCAATTGGAGGAATCTGGCGTTATAGGGCCCTTCCTTGAGTGAGTCCAGCGGGGTCTTAACGTTCCAGAATCCGATCGTTGTCCGTGTCCGATAGCCAAAGGTCGTCAACAAATTATCCGTCCTTATCCGAGGTTTGCGTTTCGGAGCAATAGTTTTTTTTGCGGTTGCGGCTCGCTGGGCCACAGACCAACCGACACTTATCCTGTTTTTTGGCGCAGGAAGCTCGCCATTCGTCCTTTCCCGTTAGCAATTTCAGAAGAAATTCCCAGATGACACCACGAGGAGGTGGGAGTAGGGCTTACTAACAGAGCTGCTAGGTTTTCGGCTGCAGTGGCTCCTACTCGTTACTTAGCGGACCAGCACCTATCGGGAGATGCTGCCCCTACGAGGCCTTTGTTAGTCGTTTGCCATCCAAAATGTGTCATTAGGAAAACCGTAAACAATCTATCACTTAGCATTGCATATTAAGTCGCACATTTTTATGCAGGTGATAGTTTCAAATCGATAGTCAAATTGATGAGAAAATTTTTCTTCGGCTCAAGTTCATCCGCTTCATCAGCTGTATGAGAGGGTCTACCAACTTTTCGGTTTCCACTTTTATTTATAGACACTAAACTATTAGCTTTTTCTATACAAAAAGCCATTGAATCCATAATGTTTTTTTTTTTGCGAATGGATCGCATCAGACAATCAGCCATGTACTCCATCCAAGCAGCAACAGTGGCCAAATCAAGGAAATGTGTGATAACGTGAAAAGTCCATTTCTTTGACCTGATGAAAATCCGATAATACTGGAGCATCTGATCCAGAAGATCGACTCCACCCATATTTTTATTGTACATCTTAATAACTTCTGGGCGATCGATTTCGAAATAAGTATGTGTTTTTTTGTCGAAACGTTTTGCTCTATCAGTGCTGCCAATCCCTATAAAGCTAGATCCCATATTTACACTCTTGTTGTCATACCATTTTTTCAAAATTACCTTTTCGTCTCGGCTTATTCATTGATCAGATGCTCCACGACCTTTCTTTTTTAGTTCCGTATCAGACAGCCATGGTGTATTTGGGAATCTGTTCAGCCTAACTGTCCCAGCACTAAATATTTTTCGCTCTAGTAGAACCTCAAAGACTGCATAGGAAGAAAAATAGTTGTCGAAGTAAAGCTTGCGACCTATCACATTTGCCGGTATACGCTGGGCTAGATGCAAATCAATTGCAGAACTAAAACCAATTTTGTTCACCATCTCGTTATCTAATGGAGTGGTAGATCCTTGGTACACAATAAAATCATAAGGTATTCCACTTTTACCGCATAGAACCAAGACTTTGATACCCCACGGATATGGTTTTGATTTAATGTACTGCTTTATGTTTATTTGACCCTTCAATGGAATGATTTGCTCATCTATACATAGATTTTCCTCCAATTTATGATCAAGACAACGTATACGAACTGCTTCAATTATGGGCCGCACCTTTAATAATAAGTAAAACGACAAGATAGAATTACATAATAGAAAAGTAGAAATACCAATATTTACTTTAAAAAGACAATCTGTACAATTTGGGGCGCGTTCATTGGCATCAACAAGGTGAAGATGGTTTCGGATGGAAAAAAATCGTTTCAAGGACATATTGTCGGTGAAAAAAGATATTCCTAAATTTTTATTCCAAAACATGTGGATTCGAGGGAATTTCAGAACACCAATCATTAAATGGATAGCAAAAACTGTTTGAATCTCTGTTAGTGTACACTGTTTAAACATTGGATTATTACGTACAGCATATATGTTTGTATACTTCTGGACATTTAAAAAAAAAAATCTGGTGTTAGATATCGAGAGAAATAAGAAAATGCACTATCGATCTCGACTTCTTCATAGTTTTTGTCGTTGATAAAAGTAGTGTTAGGGCATTCGGTATTCCTCACATGTCGCCATTGCATTTTGTCCTTAGACGTAAAAGTAAACGGAAATGCCGGGGTTGGGAGTGGTACTGCTGACATATGTAGATGTTGTTGAATCAGTTGTAAGTAAATTGATGTTCGTTTCGTCTATAAAATTGAAGGTAGCTGATGAAATTTCTTCGAGTATTTCTCCGTCAACAGCACCGAGTTCTTCAACATCATTTGGCTCTTCATGCGACGACAGCAAATTTTCTTCGATTGCTGGCTGCATTTGCATCATTCCATAATCGATTTCATCAGAATTTCGGTCATCCTCGCCAAATTCTGACAATTGATCCAATATTTGCATAATTTCTTCATTTTAACAACCCTTTGAACCCATTTCCTAAATGCAAAAATGAATATAATATTGTGATGCTATGTCCCATATCTGGTACATTGATTTTTAACGGTTACAACCGTTTTAAATCTATGTCCAATATCTGGGACATTGATTTCTTGGAGCCTTACTTACCACTCTAAAGGGTTTTTCACAGAAATGTTTACTTAAAATCACTTAAGAATCCTTTCCACGAAGGTATTCTTACAAAAATTAACAAAAATTTAAAATACACAGGTCACTAACACCAAATCAAAACTAGTTATTTCGCACTTGAAGAAAATACGCGAAGTACATCCACGAATCTCAATGTGACATTTGCTCAAAATCTCAAATGACATCTGAATGTGGCTACTTCGTTATTTGATTTTCGGCGATTTTTGAATTTGCAGTGAATGAAGCTAATAAGAAATTATTTTTGCTTTAAAAGCCGCCACTTAATGGTGTCCCATATGGTATATGGGACAAATTCACTGAAAGGGTTAAGAAGCTTGTACAGCAAACATTTTTTCCACACTATGTCAACGTTATCGCTGCTGCCAATTAACCGGTTCAGGGATCTGCTGATATATTTATGCTCAGTTTATTCAGCTGATCGGTAGATGCACATGCAAATTATTCAACCTTCTTTCGTATCCTTTTTCACAAACATTTCACATTAAATGGGAGCATTCGGATTGTTCAGAACGACTTAGTCACTCATAAGGTTAGGAAGCTCAGATATCCGTTAATGTGCCTCTTTCAGAAGTGATTACTTTATATTTTGCCCTGAAGCAGCTTTAAAAACCAGATGCCCTTCTGATCCAATAAAATTAAGAACATAGTCCTGCTTCTTAACCGAATTTGGCAAACAACTTCTGATTACTTTATATTTTGCCCTGAAGCAGCTTTAAAAACAAGATGCCCTTCTGATCCCATAAAATTAAGAACATAGTCCTGCTTCTTAACCGAATTCGTCCTTCTCTAAGGACATTTGTTCCATAAGCCTTATTTGTCTTCCTTAGCCTTTAGGTATGGCTTTTCTTCTTTCAAATTTAACATCTTTGGAGCTACGGTTAGAGCTCAAACCGAATCTTACCTGCTCCTTTTTTTTTGTTCAAGTGCAGTCCCTAACATTTGGACTGCCAAAATGTTAGAATTTGATCTAAAGGATGATCTGTGTATAGGTTTGGTCCAAAGTACAACTAAAAGTGCCTGCAAACGTTTCAATCGCACACAATTGCCAAGTACAAGTATCTTAGTACTTAATGACTCAAATTCATTACGCCAAAATCGTATATCGTCTTGGTTAAAGCACTTAAAACCTTCAACCCTTCACACTTGACTAACTTTCCTCACGTCAAATATGTCATAACATCATTACTCTACTCATCGACACATAAAACCTCCTCAAGTCATTGCTTAATACACATATTTCCTCACACCATTTCCAAAACCGGAAGATACCCTTAAAAAATCCATAAAAAGAGTTATAACAATAAAATGGATCACCACCACTTCCGAAAAAAGCGGCATTCACTTAAGATATTCAAAACTGATAAACAGCCGTCGTCAATCTACGTCTCCTGCGGATGTTCCCAAGGCACTTCCACTTTCAAGAAAGACAACTCTTGTTCCTTTTGGATTAATTATCATTTTAAAATAACAACATCGTCATCTTTAGAATTTGTATAGAAAATCCTAAAATAAAACTCAAGTCACAAACCACACACACAAAAGTAAAATGTATGCCTGGAGGGAAAAAGACTGTTCTTCTTCGGTGCGTCCCTTATTGAAAAGATACAAGAAGTTCTGTCGAAATTATTACATTAACAAGTAACATTGTTACGAGAAGAAGAAGTTCCCTTTTTGTTTCCTGCAGCACAGAATGTGCGAAAGGACGGATGCGCTCTGTGTTCGTCTTCTAATTGAGGAGCAAGCACTGGAGGGAGAAAGTGGAACGAACGGAACGAATTACAAAGGAAGCCGAATCGCAGGTGTTCTCATTCCTAGTTTTGTTATGTTATTCCTTATATTTTTCTGGGCTTTTGTTTTATCTTCTTTTTTTTTTCGCCTTTAGTTTGCTTTGTGTTTCTCTATTCAAGGACATTCGGTCTCTTCTGAATCACTTTCTTAGAAATTGGGTTGAGTGGTTATTTTTGGATTTACTTTGGGAAGGGAATTTATGTGGCAGAAATCCATTTAATACAATAAATGAAGACATTGAGGATATCGCGGGAAAGAAACACCTCCGGAGGGATACTTAAGACCTCTAATTTTAATTATGTTTAACTAGAGATACAAGCCTAAGAAACACAAATACTTATATTATAGCAGAGAACGTCATCCTTATTCATTTTTTTGTTCTCAAGTCCAATCCGTTTTTCGAAAGTTGAAAGAAGTTGAGGAAGTTAAGGCATGTGCTCTTAACAGCACAGCCCCGCCTTAATCATTAGGTCTCTATTTTCAGCACTTATTAAAGTAAAATTACCTAATTTTCCTTTCCATTGATTCACTGGGGCATTGGTGGTTATTTGTTCCACATGATCTAGCCACCTTAATCTCGTGTTTTTTTTTTTTTTTTGATCTCCTTACTACTGTTGTCGATCTTGAAATTATATCCATTTCTGATGTAATGTTTTAGCCAACTCTTCTGAACCACTCATTTGTCCGAAGAATATACTTTGCATTCAAATTCTACACAATCTTCGGCTATGTATGTACATATGTATGTATCTTCGCAACGAATTTCCAGGGCAGAAACCACATCAAAACAGCGGTACTCAGTAAATCAACTACATCAACGAATTTTATCTTGGCAACCTGCTAATATTCTGTCACAGTAGTTAGGTTTGGTCAGATTGAAATGGATGTCAGCTGAGAATCGCCAACACACTTACTTACTTACTACCATACCTACTCGTTAAACCATTTTAGCTTCTTATGAAGCGTAGGAGGTTCTTACAATCGATCAATTCTGATTGAATCGTCAACCTGTCCAGTCGTGTTTTTCAATTCTCTCCCACCTCGGAAGTTCAATTTTTCACTTTCCGTCTTTAGCCAATTTTTTTTTTCTTACACTCGTTCTTTGTTTTAGTGGGTCTACCCCGGTGATCTTTTTCAAGTGTTTTCCCCTACACGCTGACTTTACAATCTACCTAGACCTAATCTTCTCAACCGATCCCGCCAATTGCATCGTTACTGAAAGCAACCATCTTCTTTCCACATTAGATCGCTTCCACCCACCTCTATTCTTAACGTTTTCGTACAACAACTTCAGCACAATCCCTCATTGCGAGAACTCATATAGCTTCAATTTTCGCAAAGCAGATTTCGCTAAACTCAATAATCTTCTCAGTAACATTAACTTTAGTTCTGTCCAAGTTAACACCATTGACAATGCTCTAGCGTATTTCAATGTCCAAATTTTTACCTGCCTCATTCAATCAGTCCCTTTTGTGCCTCGGAAAAACCTTACCTCAGCCCCCATGGTATAATAAAGAGCTGCGCTCGCTCCGTAACAATAGAAACAAATTATGGAAAGCATTCCTCAAATCTCGATCTGACTCTGATTTTTCCCATTACCAACATGTCCACTCCCAATTCTCTGAACTCTGTGAATATCTATACACCGAATGTCTTAACAGAATGCAATCCACGCTAATCAGTGACCCCAAACGTTTCTACCACTTCATTAATGCCAAACGTAAATCTGATAGCTATCCATCCACTTTGAAATTTGCTAATAAATCTTCGGCAGACCCTAAAACAATTGCAAACCTTTTCGCTAATTTCTATAGCCAATCGTTTACGGATCACGTTATTGAGTAAGGATTATAACTACTTCCGCTACCTAGAACGCTGTCCCCAAACCTCCTTAGGCACAATTGATATAACTTCGGCGTCCTTATTAGAAAAGTTTAAGAAACTAAAGGACGAATACTCCCCCGGTCCTGATGGCCTTCCCGCTATAGTTCTCAAAAAATGCGTTAATCACTTAGTCCAACCCCTCACTACTCTTTTCCGTTTATATATTTTGCAGGGAGTTTTCCCCGAAATTTGGAAAAATTCATACATAATCCCCACCCACAAAAAAGGTTGTAAAAGTGAAATATCCAACTACCGGCCCATCGCTAAACTGTACTGCATACCTAAGCTATTTGAAAGCATTGTTTATGACACAATGTTTTTCCACTGCAAGACTATCCTTTACCCAAACCAGCATGGATTCTTTAAGGGCAGATCAACAACCAGCATTTTGGAAGATGGTAATGAAGTCGACGTAGTTACCACCGACTTCAGCAAAGCCTTCGACAAAATTTCGCATGCTATCATTCTTCTCAAACTTAATGCTCTTGGTTTTCAACCTGGGTTCATCTCATGGATTGAATCTTACTTGGAAAATCGCCGGTATAAAGTTCTCTTCAGATCTTCTTTTCTGATCCCATTAAAGCCACTTCGGGAGTCCCTCAAGGCAGCCATCTTGGTCCAATGATCTTCATCCTGACAATTAAAGACGTTGATTGTATCATCAATGATTCCAACCTTTCTATATACGCTGATGATATGAAAATCTTCAGGCCAATATCATCCCCTGCCGACTCTCACTCACTGCAAGATGATCTGAACCGACTTTCAGTCTGGTGTCATAGTAATTTCTTAGAGCTCAACGTCAGCAAGTGTCAGGCTATCACATTCTCTCGTAAGCGTATCCAACTATTCGCTAGAGTGTACTCCATTTGTCGTGAGCCTATTCCCTTCGTCTCTTCGCTGCGCGATTTGGGAGTTATTTGTGATAGGGAACTCAACTTCCGTTCTCATATCGATAATATTATCAATAAAGCTAACTCTGCGCTCGGTTTCGTCAAGCGATGGTCTAAGGAATTCTCAAACCCTTACGTTACAAAATCCTTATACATCACTTTCGTCAGACCCCTCCTTGAGTATGCTTGCCAGGTATGGTCACCCTACTATGAAATCCATATTTTGCGAATCGAAGCTGTTCAGCGAAGGTTCATCCGCTTTGCCTTACGTGGTCTTTCTTGGGCTGATAGCTACAATTTACCCCCATACACGGACCGTTTAAAACTCATAAATTTACAGTCTCTCTACAAAGGCCGCGAAGTTGCTGACATTTTGTTTATTCATCAACTATTAGCTGGCAACATTGATTCCCCCGCGCTACTGCATATGATCTCTCTTAACACCAACCCACGTAGCCTCAGGTCCTCACCCCTCTTTCGTCCTATTCCTCACGCACCAATTATGGATATAACCAGAATGCTCCGCAGAGCCAATCTCATTCAATCCGCCTTCGACTTTCATAATAGCCAGGGTTAGGATTTTGTTGACATAAAGAAGTAAAAAAAGGCAAAACAAAACACTTAAAAAGGCAAAAAAAAGGCATTTATTAAAAAATATGAAAAGGAAAGTAATGCACATTTAGTTATAGTAGCATTGAACTACCAAGAGCTTTTTGAAATTTTCTGCTAATAATCTTCTCCGGTTGTTTGAAGTTTGGAATCCAAGTCGCCGTTCATTACAGAATTTATCTGCTCAATAGTTTTCAGTCCCCTATTTGCATTGAAAGCGGCAGTAAACTTCTTCAGGACTTCTTTTGCAATCGGCCCTTTTGCTTTTTTCAAGTTTTGCTGAATGTTCTTTAAAACCGGCAACACTTCGCCAATTGATGTTTCTTGATCAGAATAATGCTAGTTAAAATTATAAGTACAGACTCTCAAAAATACCTATTTTTTGTAAGTCTTCGAAAATTCATTTTTTTTGGTCGACTAAAAGCCTAAAATTGACTTTGATGTAGGCCAGTTGCGCTTGTACTGCTTCATCTTCAATGAATTCCTTTGCAAACACAACACAGCTTGCATCGTCTTCAAGAACGCTGACGATTTTTTTTAATCCGAGCGAAATAATCCACATAAATGTATTGTATACAAATAAGAAATATGTAATAGAGTTATACACAGTAACGTCTGCGGTCACATACAAGTGCAAACCGTCTGTGGTCATGTACATATTTGCATGTTGACTCTCCCAACAGACTAGACGTTTTAAATTTTAATGCGTCTAGGAATTTAGGTATGCGTATTACGCAGTGTGAGTAAGAAGTATGTTTGCACAGATATACATACATGCAAACGCGAATTTTTTTTCAATTTTTTTAGCGAACAAACTTTGAGAAAAAAGCAAAATAGGCAAAAAAGGCAGAAAAAGGCAACAACGGCAAAAAAGGCAATAATGATATAAAAGGCAAAAAAAGGCAAAATAAAATACATATATTTGGAATCAGGAGGACATGAAACGTTTTTGTATAAAGTCGATACTATCTTCCGATTAAGCAAAAAAAAGAGGCAAAGTTAGCAAAATCCTATCCCTGATAATAGCAAACCCTGCCTAAGAAATGCCCTTCGTTCCATTAATTCCTCCTCCTCCTGACCCATAAACTGTTAGTGTTTAAGTTCTAGTGGTTTGTAGATTTAAATTTGTTAAAAAAAATAAATAAATAAATAAAAATTAAGTTAGGTTAAGTGTCCAGTTGTTAGTTTTATGCTACCCTTAAGTTAGTGCTTGTATTAAGCTTAAATAAATAAATAAAAATAAATGTCTATCAGCTCGCCTATATCTTTGTAATAGGAGGCTCCTAGGAGAAGCTTCTTTCTACGGGAGAGAGCTGGGCAGAAACAAAAAAGGTGAAGAATAGTTTCCTCCTCTTTCCATGCAGCTTCTACAAAAGTCGTTCGCAAAAAGGCCCAGCCTTTTAGCATGCTTGCATATTAAACAGTGCCCAGTGATGACACCTATTGAAGCGCGCGCCGTTAATGCAATCTGTTGAGGGAAATCAAATTCTTAGATCGTTTTAGATCCAGCTATGGCCAAATCCGTGGGCACCGTGGCGCAAGTCAGTAGTGTGCCGGATCACTGCGCGTGAGGATTCCATGTTCGAGTCCCAGAATACACCAATAAGTTTTTTTTACAGTCACCACTCTCGAACCCTCCAGGTTGGGGGTTGTGCCGTCGGGGTAACTTCCCTACCACGTAAAAAACGCATGGTTCCGAAACAACCAAAAGCCTCGGATAAGGATGACCCAACTAATGACGACCCCAGCAAACGAAATAAGGACAACGACCTTCGGATCTGTACGTGGAACGTTCTGTCCCTTTACAGACCACGTGCAGCCGAACAACTAGCAGAGGCCCTAGACTGCTATAAAGCAGATATTACCGCCATTCAGGAAGTGCGATGGGATGGGCCAGGCAAAAAGAAGATGAAAAACTGTGACATCTACTACGGTGATTGCTACAGAGGCAACAGGCAACGCTTATTCGGATGCGGATTTGTCATACGCGGCAGACTTAGGCAAGAAGTCTTAAGCTTCCGACACGTGAGCGAGCGTATTATGACTATCCGGATCAAGGCTAAATTCGCTAACATAAGCCTAATATGTGTTCATGCCCCCACAGAAGAAAAGGACCCTGCCTCCAAAGAGTGTTTCTACGAGCTCCTCGACAAAACATACGAGCAATGTCCTAAATACGACGTTAAGATCGTATTGGGCGATTTTAACGCCAAAATAGGAAAGGAGGACGTCTTCGGTAGAGCAGTCGGTAAGCATAGCCTACACGACACCACGTCTGATAACGGACTAAGGCTAATTGATTTCGCTGTGGAGCGAAATGTCACCATAGCAAGCACATGGTTTCCTCATCTCGACATTCATAAGCAGACATGGCGGTCCAATGATCATGTCACGATCAACCAAATTGATCATATTGCGATCGACGCAAGGCATGCCTCCAGTATTCTGGATGTCCGGACCTTCCGAGCGGCCAACATAGACTCGGATCATTACCTTGTTGTAGCCAAGGTACGAATGCGGATATCCCAATCTGAGCAACAAAGAAGAATCACTGTGAGAAAATTTAACGTCGAAAAGCTACAATCGCAAGAGACCGCCAGACTCTTCGCTGAACGCGTATCCCGAAATCTCTCAATCACCCCTTTGCCGCCAGCATCAAGTACCGAAGACCAGTGGCAACGCTGCCAACATGCCATCAGAAACGCCGCGACTGATGTGCTGGGTTTCGCTCGACCACCACCGCGAAACCCCTGGTTTGACGAAGAATGCCGGCGAGTGCATGCAGCAAAACAAGAGGCATACAAAGCGGCGCTGCAAAGGAAGACGAGAGCTGCTCGTGAGCTCTATGAGCAAAAGAGACGGGAAGAACATCGGCTTCTCCAAAAGAAGAAGAAAGAGCATGAGAAGCGCGCGTTTGAGAATATCGAGAGTCTATACTCCAGGAACAATGTACGGAAGTTTTACCAAAAGGTAAAAAGAACGTGTCAGAGAAGTAATACCCGTACAGAAACCTGTAGAGATGAGAATGGAAACCTCGTAGTAGAATCACAGTCGGTGCTGAGAATATGGAAAAACTACTTCTGCAGACTGTATAACGGCGACGAAGACCAACATCCCGCTGTCAGGCAGAATGAACCATTCAACATAGACGATGATAGTCAAAATTTCCGTCCACCTGACCAAAACGAAGTGAGGATAGCAATATCCAAGCTAAAATCGAACAAGGCTGCTGGACCTGACGGTTTACCGGCCGAACTTTTCAAGGCAGCTGGGGATGAATTGGTAGAGTGCATACACCAACTCATTTCTAATATTTGGTCAGAGGAGTGTATGCCTGATGAATGGAATCTCAGCATCGTTTACCCGATCCACAAGAAAGGAGACCCCCTCAACTGCGCCAATTATAGAGGCATCAGTCTCCTCAACATCGCGTACAAGATCTTTTCTGCGATATTGTGTGAACGCCTGAAACCTTTTATCAACAGCCTGATTGGACCCTATCAGTGCGGTTTCAGGCCAGGAAAGTCCACCATCGATCAAATCTTCACACTTCGGCAGATCCTGGAGAAAACCCAAGAATTCCAAATCGATACTCACCACCTCTTTATCGATTTCAAGGCCGCCTATGACAGCATCTATAGAGAAGAGCTTTATAGAGCCATGTCTAGTTTTGACATCCCTGCCAAACTTGTCCGCCTGTGCAGGCTGACGATGGAGAACGCTCGCTGCTCCATCAAGGTCGGTAATGACCTCACCGAGACCTTTGATGTCAAAAAAGGCTTTAGACAAGGTGACGCGCTGTCATGTGACTTCTTCAATATTGTACTTGAACGGATTGTGCGGAACTCACAAGCCAACACCGGAGGCACAATCTATTACAAGTCTGTACAACTGCTTGCATACGCCGACGATATAGACATTATCGGAAGATCTCAGCGGGCTGTCACCGGTGCTTTTGCAAGCATTGAGGCGGAAGCGGCCAAAATGGGTTTGGCGATAAACGAGGGCAAAACCAAGTATATGCTGTCAACTAGAAGGGATAACCAACATCGACGAATTGGACAAAACGTCACCGTGGGCAGCTATAACTTCGAGGTAGTAAGGGACTTTGTCTACCTTGGCTCTGCTATAAATTCAGCAAACAAAATCAGCGCAGAAATCAATCGAAGAATAACTCTTGCCAATCGCTGTTTTTTTGGGCTTATAAGGCAATTCAACAGTAAAGCCCTCTCTCGAGCAACTAAGGAGACTCTATATAAGACCTTGATCATCCCAGTCCTGCTTTACGGCGCTGAAACATGGACTTTATTAAAAGAGGATGAAGATATCCTTGGTCGCTTCGAGAGAAAAATTCTTCGTAAGATTTTCGGTCCCGTTTGCGTTGACGGGTTTTGGAGGAGAAGATTCAATCACGAACTATACGAGCTGTACAGCGACATCGACCTAGTCAAAAAACTGCGTATTGGACGTCTGAGATGGCTAGGACATGTAGAGCGAATGGACACCAACGCTCCGGCCCGCAGGGTCTTCGAATCTAACCCCGAGGGACGACGCAGTAGAGGGAATTATCGCCGTAGGTGGCGCGCACAAGTTCAAGGGGACCTCGACCAACTTGGAGTGCGCAACTGGAGGCAATTAGCTAAAGACCGAGCTAAATGGAGAGGCTTGTTGGTTGAGGCCCAGGTTCACCCCGAACTGTAGCGCCACCTAAGTAAGTAAGTACTCTCGAACGTCTGACAAACATCCGAGAGAATTGTTGTCTCGAAAAAGCTTCTCAAAAACAAATTGCCCTTCGGATACAGCACTAAACTGTAGGACCCTGACATTCGTGTGAAAAAATACATATAATGCACACAACACGAGTGGTTGCGAGAAGCTAGGCCCAGGCACTTGAAGAGCTGTTGCGCCAAATATTTATTTATTTTTGTTTGGTCAAATCCGTTTTGTTGCTAGACATGTAGGTCCACTTGTCCACCTAAGATTTGCACTCTTGATAGCATCCGTCTTAAGTTTGAGCTTACAAGTAACGATTGGTACACCTAAGAAACCTTTGTCCGTCAGGATTGGTGTAGTTGTTCCTATTCTGGCAAGTTCATCGGCCTTACAATTCCCTGGAATGTCCCTAGGCCCCGGCACCCAACACAGGTGAATATTGAACTGTTCAGCTATCTCCACGAGAGACGATCGGCAGTCTAGAGCTACTAAGGAATTTATAGAAGTCGATTCCAGGGATTTGATTGCTGTTTGGCTGTCTGAAAAGTAGTAAAAAGTTAGGAAAAAAATTCTGGTACCACATTTTGGCACCCTGTCTTTTGTCGAACTGACAATATAAGCATCTCAACGATAATTTTGACAGGGGTGCGACACCGGCAGATCATTTCCTTCGATATCCTTGATTTCCATTTTGGGGCAGGAGATTTTGGTTCTCAGATTCACTGGTACGAGGCTCTTATACACTCATGTCTAATAGAATAATAGAGGTATAAAAGCCAACTTTTACAGGCATGCATGGTTAAGTCATCAGTGCTAAAATTTTCGACATAAAAGTGTCCTACCTATCAGAAGGTAGCTGCATCAAGATATTATTCAAATCTGGTAAAAAACAGCCCTATCTGGCTTGAATCATAAAGTTTTAAAAACTGCAATAGTATCAGAAAATATCGATCGATGTGTGCGGGTATAATAGTGGAATCCGTTCTCAAAGCGAGATGCATTGACTTATATTAGGATAATCAAATGACCGGTAGTGTATCTAATGGGGAAGAACGTTCTAAATCAAGTGGCGAGAATATTGCTTGGAGAATGATTTCGTAATAATTCTGTGAGGCCCGTCCACGTGAGCTTCATCTCAATCCGATTATTAATGGGCATCCCTTTGTATGGGTCCCCTACTTCCTCCGCGAATCATTTAAATTCACTCTTGAGAGACATTAGGATTACATTCTTAATTTTTGTACAATAAATCTGACTAAAGTATCTCCAAAAGAACTTAAACAATCAGAACTTCTCTTAACCATCTAAATCCGATTCCTTTTGCCATCACCAAGTGTAACTAATAAGCTTACAATCTTCATCTTTTCTTCGAACACCGATTACCCAAATACCGCGACCCATTATCTTCTGTCATCGACTTAAATTTGAAATTCACGACACAGTAGTTGAATCGGCACCTTAAATCGAAGCAAAGATCATCACGTAGGAAAATCAGGTAAAAAATGTGAAAGGCCCTTTGTCTGCAATGGCAGCAGCGAAATCAATCCACTCGAGATAAGACCTCAGTCCGATTTTTTTTTAGCACACGGTGTCTAGGCTCTGTGAAGTAGCACTTCATAAAAGTGTGACTGTGACTAATGCGACGACATTTCTCTCGATGGAGTAACCTGTTACGAATACAGAATCAGGTGCGATTCGATTTCGACATGATCGATGGCAGGCAATCAATTTGACACTTTTCCATTAAAATTTGTTTGTTTGCGAGGCGGAATGGTATTTTTTCGGTGGGAATCTTGGTCTGTAAATTCGGTTTTTATTCTATTTACCCGAAGAATCTCCAAAGCGGAACGGAAACTCAGTTTTATTGCATTTCATGATAAGTTCATGTTTTATGAGTCTAAAGACCGTCGAGTGTATGCTAGCGCACGTTTTTCATGTCGGCGACATGACGATGTCCATTCCGAAGGAAATTATGGACCGACATGATTCCCCGGTGCGGGGTTTCTTTTTTCGATTTCACTCACTAGAATGCTTTGGCGAAAAGCTTCCAAAACACGAATTGCTAATAAAGTTGCTGTCGAATTGAATATGTACTGCCCGCCCCCCGGGTGGCGGGTGATATTAGTTTTATGATTCAGTTCGGTGGAAGTGACTGAGACTGATGGGATGCAATGTAAAGGGAGAAGCGAGTTTTTGATTACTTTGAGGAGGGCTTCATGGGCGGCGTCAGAGACCAAAGGGTTTTTGTGATGTAATTGGTATGTCGTACACATTTGGGATGCAATTTCCGTTGGTAGTTTGGGCGAATATTGATTATGAAAGTATAGTTTATGGGAAGCTCGATAAGTTGATTTGGAATGGGGAAGATTCCGGGTATTCTGGTTAGAATTAATTAGTTTTACTCGTATTACGTATGAGTACCTCTTTGCCAACAGCTTTCGGGGAAATGGTTCATTAATTAAGTTACTCTTCGTTGGCTTCAAGGGGATTTGGGGTTTTGATAAGAGGTTGAACTATTGCCATGACAAAATTGGCTTAAGGGCGGGTAAAATTTTCCTAGGTAATTAGTTATAAGGAGCTGAGGATTCATGCTCTTTTGGAGTGTTTTTCGGTCGTGGGAATCTCCTGTAAAAGGAAACTGCAGAACTCTTAATGAGTGGAGGAGGCAATTCTTCTTACTGTTTTAGAGTGATTAAGCCATGACTGGTGACAATCGGCTTCGGGAGTGCAACACATCCGATAACACCGCAGCACATCTTAGTGAAATGCATTGTTGACATGTCCGATTAGTCGGTTTTTTAGAAGCTTCGCGAGAAAGCATAGAAACCGACTAATCGGACATGTCAACAATACAGTTCTACAAATGTTGGATAAGAGCAATTTATTGCGCCGACTTGGCGAGATAATGATTAACCGCGTCTAGATTGCGGAACATGCAGGATCTTTCAGTGGAAATAAACCTGCCAAACGTTTTTATTTCATGACAGAAAAATTGCTTGATAAGTTAAGACTTAGTTGCGATATTTAACAAATTTATATCGAAGGGTGGTGTTTTTTCTAGTCAATAAGAATCTGACACTACTATGAGCACGCGCTTGCTATTCTCATAGTGTCTATGGAAGATTTTTCACCTACCCTAGGAAAAAAAAAATCTTTGTGAAATAAACTCCTTCAACGGGTTGTTTTGGAGGTACACAATTTAAATTTTCCTTCGCAATGTTAGAACTGAGATCAAAACACTCCTTAAGGCATTGTGGTAGGTATTCATTCAAAATCAAACTGCTGCCACCCAGGAGTTGAGATACTTTAACATGTCACACCAGAGGAGCACCATTTACACGCCAGAAGTGCCACTAAATGTTAAGATTTAATACAGATTGCCAGTAGATAAACGTTGAAAAAATGGATACGTGGATGGCAGTTGCTCGCCAGTTTTATGAGCGAGGAAGGACAAACTATAGCCAACTGGTCATGATTAGGAAAATTAAGAAATGTTATAACACGTAAGAGCTTCAAAGTTCTATAGAAGGCCTAAAATTATAACTTAAGATTTGGATAGCCTGAAGAGATATGGACGTTAAGTCAGTCTAAGATGCTTTCTGAGACTGCTAAGTAAACACAGGGTCGAACTGAATTGAAAATGGAATCTGAAACAGAAGATTGTACTTCAGTATAAGAACTGACTAAAATTATTCAGCTAATATCTTGGCTCTATAGGCAGCTGCTTGTAAGTGCAGTGTGCGTAGATGGATTCCCAGCCTTTTGTTGTCAATATTTGTTGTCCTTCCAAGGTCATGTCTGTGCTATCGAAATACGTTTCTTATCTCCTTGGAACACATCCCCACATATTCAATGATCGCATAAGATGCACATTTCAAAAGGATTTGAAAATTAGACTCAATGGCTCCCTTCTGGATTAAAAAATAGTTGCGATACGCGTTGTACGCAGTTTTCACCTCAAAGGTAATTATTTTATACTACGTCATAGTTTAGTTTGCAGTAGTTCGACGGAGAAATGATTTAGTTTATTCCTTCAGCTCTTCTTTTAGCTTCATGTTCATACACAGCAGGAAAGTGTACAAGTTTTCCATCCAAATCTTCATCAATACATTCAATTCTAAGTTGTAGTTCCGCGCCAGAAGATCACTACAAGCTTGGTTAGAGGGTTAGCTGACAGGGACATCGTTTTAATTATATCAATTATATGATCGAAGTAAAGCTTGGGTAGCTGTAGAAAATGTTGGCAAAGTTGTCTCCAAAAACAGCATAGCATAGTTCGTATTTGGATACGAATACTTGGAATTCTCTTTTCACAAAATATCGAGAATTAATTTTCCTCGCTTTGCTCGAATCCTCACACATTACTGATTTGGATGTCGCTTTAAGCAATTCAAATTTTGCGCTTGAACTAAGGTCTTTTGTGCAGGTCCTCCAAGTTGATTTCAAGGCTGTCAGAGCTATCAGCAGCTTCGTGCTTCAGATTGGATGTTATTTTCGAAATAATCGTACTCTCCAGCGAAATTACAGTGCAAGTTTCGCGCATAGCATCTACCACACTTCGTCCACAATCAGATTCCATATTCTTCGAGAATTGAGTTCATCTGTCTGAGCCGGTGGAGAACATCGGTTATCATGACTATCGGCATAAATGAGAATTCTAACCCGCCTGCCAGCCCATAAAATCGCTCTGCGAAGCTCTTTATTTGGATCATCTAAGAACAGGATAAGCTTTCATCGATTTAGTGGTGGGTAGAGGGGAAAAATTGCATCTCAAATGTGACTTAAATCAATAGGGCAGCTGGTATTGAGAAACCGCAGCTGAAGTCTACAATGGTAAATCTCATATCTCTGGATCTCTGCTGTTGCAGAAGTTTGACAAAGACTGCACTCAAGTTTAGGAATCCTGGAGTCTTGTGTGAATCTCTAGGCATCAACTTTTTCTGTGGCCTTAAGAACACTAATCAAGTTCGAAAAGAAGACATTCCTTTCCCTGGTTAATCTTTTTATTGACGAGACAGGAAATGTTCCACTGGAAGCAACTCAAATGCAACTGGTGCATTGTACTACCAGGGAGCAAAACCTTGATTTGCACATTTTATTCGGATTTTCTTGTCTTTCTTGGTGGGTGGCAATGGTGTAGTGGTAAATGCGTCAGTTGCAACGCTAATGGTTCATGGTTCGAATCCTGATATCAGAATTTTTTTTTTTTTTTTATGAAATATATAGAGTCAGTCCGATCATTCGCGAAAGCTTGTGTGAACACTCCTGCGAAGGCATAACACTGGCAGTAGCTTGGTCATGTGGCTGGAAAAATTGTTCGCTCTGTTGATGGTGATTTGCCCTTGACATCAGTTATCGTGAAAAAAGTACTGTGAATCAGAAGCAAAGAAAAAAATAACAAAAATCTCCCCGGAGAATCTCAGAAGCATAAACAACTGAGCTTCAAGAACCACTACACCAAAATATTTCTCTCTCTCTATCTATCCTTTCCAACGCCCGCACTGTGTGTAAACATGTTAAAGGTATTCATAACCCTTTGAGTGCTTCAGTACCAGTACACACCACATCAGCACCGATGCACACTTACTACTGCTTACATTCCCCAACTTTGAATTTATCATACGCGGCTTGAAATTCAGTCCAATCCAACAGATATGTACGTATGTCCAGTATCTTTCTGTGGTTTTCAAAGTATTGAGGTGATAGAACCTTGTTGGCCTTATTATCTAGATTTAGGGATACGTACGCTCTAAATTTACATCTCCCAGGAATGTTTTCAAAGTGTATCGCAGTGGAAATAGAAAAGCTTTCGAAACGGATTCTAATGAACCGCTTATGTTGTGCAGCCGAACCAGGAAAATGGTCCTCGAGCAAAGTTTCCAATGTTAGCGAGCGATTAGTTATGAAGGTGCCATTAAATTAAAAAAGCTGAACTACATCGTGTGGAGATTTCTTTAAGACGGTTGACCATACAAAGTGATGAGTACATCTTTGACCATACCATGAGTGTTCTGTGATCGGATGCCATCTATTTGCGATGGTGACAATGGCCTACCAATTCCTTTACCAATACAGACGGAATATGTTCTGAATCATGTTCCCTACTAGATCCAGGGCAAGTCTGTGAAACCTGATTTCTTCTGCTATTCATCGTCCTTAGAGAATGTGAAACATGGATTCAGTTGGAGGTATACATCCGTAGCTTTGGAGAAGTCTTGTGGATCTAAGTTCCAAATGAGCACATATCTAAATTATTTTAAACCCAATTCCAATTAACTTTATGTCTTTCGTATGCACCGCAATGTTTCTTAAAGATTTCACGCATGCACCAGGACTAATTTCCCAATTTTGTGATTGCAGTTATGCTGCACGTCAACCAATAAAATTCAAAGCCATTTCCACGCAATCCGATATAAGTCAATGAATCTAATTAAGATGTAATTTCCTTGGTTACCCAATATACATATTGCCAATGTTCGTGTGTAATTTTTCGGAACATTAAACCCACACTTCAATAAACACGTCGACCATCCCTCATAAAAAGTACTCCAAAGTGTAAGCAGACGCCCGTCTCACAACTAGCGTCGAACGAACAACAACAATACTCGAATAGACTTTCAATTAAACAAAGTTTTTTCTGCAAAAAAAGAAGAAAGAAAAACGTTAAACATCTGGCAAAAGATTAAGTAATACATTTTCTTATCGACACACACCAGGCGGAGTGCACGCTTAACATGATGGCTGTAGATACAGAGCGCACCACCATATGGTACTGGAACAGCAGCCAGCCCTGGTAAGCCAACGATTAAAAGACAAAACCCTCGGCATGTTGCTTAAAAATGTTGCAACCAACCACCACCCACTTTAATTGGCAATCCTCGTTCGCCGCTGGTGTTGCACTCAGAGTACTGCACCACTTCTCGTAATGCAAAGTATCTGCATGTATCTGGATGCGAGTATCTGTAGCTACATATTAACGAGTTATTAAATATCAAAGGTTCTTTTGTTCACACCAACAGCGAAGCGCATACTTTGCGGTTGGGCAAGTGGAAAACCTTTATTACGGTCCCAAATGGAACGACAACGGCGGCTGTGGCGGGCGGGATCACAGCTCAAGTGGTGGAATCATTTCAAAAGTAAATCGCTTGAAGAATCAATTCACAGCGAAAGAGAGACTTCAATTCAATTGTTGTATGGGCCGGGTCTTAGAGAGTCGAGATTTTGAAGGTGGAGTGAATGGGGTACAGTGTGTGTTTGTTTATAGACGACAGCTTGTTCAACAGTCTCACTCAACGATCTAAAGTGGAATTAGATACAACTGTTGAATGTAAAGATACTGTGAGAATTGAAAAAGATACAAAAAAAGAAGAATCTTTCGTATAGAAAGGCGCATTGTCACGACGACCGGCGTGAAGATAATTATCCATCGTCTGGTTGCTGTGACATGAGTGCCGGTAGGAGACTGGGAACAAGTCCGTCCAACAAGAGCTATATATCTTTCACTAGAGTTTTCTGTGTCTTTACGCTCCAATTGTTTTATTTGATTCCTTCAAAGTACATGAAGAGAAAACAAATGAAAAGATACGAAAAGAATTTTCAAACAGATTAAGAGAGACGGCTAAGTGCGAAGAGGAGACCTAACGCGACACATTAAGTGGTCGGAGAATGGAGATGTTAAAGACGATCGATTGTTTGGAACAAAGTGTTCAGAGCCTCATCAACCTTGACATTGTATGGGTTGGAGTAAGGTTGTGACATGAAATTCCTATGTTGCTTAGCTCGATGTAATTTCCAAGGAAAGTTTATCAACTCTCAAACAATTGGTTAAATGTTCACCATCAACGAAAGAATGTAGACACACCATTATATGTACGTAATTACGTTTGAAGAAAATTCTTTAACGGACAGGTATTTACTGAATTCTAGCAGTTTTTCTACGAGTTCTACGTTTTCTTTTATTATTTTGACAGAAAGAATAAACAGAAATAAGCAAATGTTTGCAACCTTGAATGAACGTGTGATAAGTTTCGTATCGTTGAAATAATCAGTTTTTTTCAAAAAATATTGCTTCCATTATATAAAATCTTCTAATTCCAAAATTCTAATTAGTTTTTTCTCTTTTGTATCTTTTTTAGGTAAGAACCATGTTACATTACTTTTCCTCAAACTCTAAAGGGTAAGTGATATGATCATGTTACACTTCTTCTTAAAGATAAGGATTGGTTGCCAGTTTGCAGATTGTGAACTTTTTCCCGAAAAAGTGTCCCACATAAAAATTTTGCAATAACTTTAAGTAAGTTAGAAAAAAACGTTTTTTTTTTTTAATACGGTTTTGTTTACTGATATTATAGTAAGTAATTCATGTTAAAAAAAAGGAAGGACTAAGAAATAAAACATATAATACATTAACGAGAAAAAAAACTTCATAAGACAACATTTTACATTTTTATTAATATTTTTTTTTTTTTTTTTTTAATTATTCTTCGTCCCTTTAGTAGGGAGCATCTAACAAAGCAGTAATTCGCTGGGACATGTGTTGGATAAGATTTGTTACGATGGTGTCGTCCACATTGTGCCATTGCTCGATCAGAACAGATCTAAGGCCGCTGAGTGTCTCTCTCCTAATATTATTTCCTAGCAGGTCCTAAACACCTTCAATGGGATTCATGTCCGGGCTCATCGCAGGCCAAGCCATTACGTCGATTTTCACTTTTTGCAAGTACTCGGTAACGCACCTGGCGACGTGTGGTCTAGCATTGTCCTGCATAAACAAGAACTTTTTCCCAATAAATGGTGCGAATTGAACCATATATTCCTTCAGGATGTTCTTAATGCAATAGGTAGAGTTCACCGATCCTTCCATCATGCACAGCTCGGTTTTTCCGTGCATGGAAATTGCCCACACCATGACGGAACCTACATAGAAAATTTCCTACTGGGCAACTGTTGTCGAAAGTATCTCTCACCTGATCGTCTCCACACTATGCTACGTCCATCTGGTGAGCACAGACAAAAACTGGACTCATCAGTGGAAAGGACTCTACCCCAGTTGGCCTCTATCCAATCCTGGTGAACGCGAGCAAATTCAATTCGACGTCGCCTTGCTGTACTGTGAGTCTCGGTACACGAACAGGTCTTCTTGCTCTCAGGCCACTTTCCACTAATTGCCAACTCACCGTTTGAGCATTCACAGCTGTCTCTCTAACGGTTCGAAGTCTGTAAGACAGCTCAACCGCTGTTTGGGGACGATTCCGAAGGCTTTCAAGCACCAAATATCCCTTATAAATACCCTTGCAGAAGTTACTTTGGCGAGATCTGAGCCTTAACACCGGGTGTATGAGTTGGTTTACTTACTTAATTAGGTGGCGCTACTGTTCGGGGTGAACCTGGGCCTCAACCAACAAGCCTCTCCATTTAGGTCGGTCTTTAGCTAATTGCCTCCAGTTGCGCACTCCAAGTTGGTCGAGGTCCCCTTGAACTTGTGCGCGCCACCTACGGCGATGATTCCCTCTACTGCGTCGTCCCTCGGGGTTAGATTCGAAGACTCTGCGAGCCGGAGCGTTGGTGTCCATTCGCTCTGCATGTCCTAGCCATCTCAGACGTCCAATACGCAGTTTTTTGACTAGGTCGATGTCGCTGTACAGCTCGTATAGTTCGTGATTGAATATTCTTCTCCAAAACCCGTCAACGCAAACGGGACCGAAAATCTTACGAAGAATTTTTCTCTCGAAGCGACCAAGGATATCTTCATCCTCTTTTAATAAAATCCATGTTTCAGCGCCGTAAAACAGGTCTGGGATGATCAGTCGGTGTTGGCTTTCCCCTCTTGTTGACAGCATATACTTGGTTTTGCCCTCGTTTATCGCTAAACCTATTTTGGCCGCTTCCGTCTCAATGCTTGCAAACGCACCGGTAACAGCCCACTGAGTTCTTCCGATAATGTCTACATCGTCGGCCTATGCAAGCAGTTGTACAGACTTGTGGTAGATTGTGCCTCCGGTGTTGGCTTGTGAGTTCCGCACCATCTGTTCAAGTACAATGTTAAAGAAGTCACATGACAGCGCGTCACCTTGTCTAAAACCTTTTTTGACATCAAAGGTCTCGGCGAGGTCATTACCGACCTTGATGGAGCAGCGAGCGTTCTCCATTGTCAGCCTGCACAGACGGACAAGTTTGGCAGGGATGTCAAAACTAGACATGGCTCTATAAAGATCTTCTCTATAGATGCTGTCATAGGCGGCCTTGAAATCGATAAAGAGGTGGTGAGTATCGATTTGGAATTCTTGGGTTTTCTCCAGGATCTGCCGAAGTGTGAAGATTTGATCGATGGTGGACTTTCCTGGCCTGAAACCGCACTGATAGGGTCCAATCAGGCTGTTGATAAAAGGTTTCAGGCGTTCACACAATATCGCAGAAAAGATCTTGTATGCGATGTTAAGGAGACTGATATCTCTATAATTGGCGCAGTTGAGGGGGTCTCCTTTCCTGTGGATCGGGCAAACGATGCTGAGGTTCTATTCATCAGGCATACACTCGTCTGACCAAATCTTAAAGATGAGTTGGTGTATGCACTCTACCAATTCATCCCCAGCTGCCTTGAAAAGTTCGGCCGGTAAGCCGTCAGGTCCAGCAGCCTTGTTGGAGTTTAGCTTGGATATTGCTGTCCTCACTTCATTTTGGTCAGGTGGACGGAAATTTTGACTATCATCATCTATGTTGAATGGTTCATTCTGCCTGACAGCGGGATATTGGTCTTCGTCGCCGTTATACATTCTGCAGAAGTAGTTTTTCCATATTCTCAGCACCGACTGTTATTCTACTACGAGGTTTCCATTTTCATCTCTATAGGTTTCTGTACGGGTATTGCTTCTCTGACACGTTCTTTTTACCTTTTGGTAAAACTTCCGTACATTGTTCCTGGAGTATAAACTCTCGATATTCTCAAACGCGCGCTTCTCATGCTCTGTCTTCTTCTTTTGGAGAAGCCGATGTTCTTCCCGTCTGTTTTGCTCGTAGAGCTCACGAGCATCTCTCGTCTTCCTTTGCAGCGCCGCTATACTATACTATACTATACTAGGGCCCTTGTACGCACTGCGACCTATAAGATCTATTGTGCCAGCCCGGTGCTTAGCCGATAACTTGGTTAAGGCTCTTGACAAACCTCAACAAAGCTCCAGGCTCAATGTTCCAAAAGTCAGAGGGGCTCAATAAAGCCCTCCCGAGATGGAGAAGTCTTTTTCCTTGCGACCATGGGGCATTCACAAAGAATATGTTCTGCCATCTCTTTTTGCTCTCCACATAGCCGGCATGCTTCTGCATCTGCTACTCCTATCTTGTGCAGATGGTACGTGAGTGGGCAATGACCAATTTCTTTCGATTACATCCAGCTTGAATTAAAATTTTCAAGTAGCGATTGGTATACCTAGATTATCCTTGTCTGGAAGGATGGGTACAGTTGTTCCTATTCTGCCGAGCTCATCAGCCTTACAATTCCCCGGAATATCCCTATGCCCGGGCACCCAACAGAGGTGAATATTAAACTGCTCCGCCATCTCCTAAAGAGATGATCGGCAGTCTATGGCTACTACTGAATTTATAGAGATCGATTCCAAGCATTTGATTGCAGCTTGGCTGTCTGAAAAGATACGGATATCCCTCACGTTTTTCTTGAGCCAAGATATGACCTCCTTAATTACCATTATGTCCGCCTCGAACACGCTACAATGGTTTGGTAAACGGAAGGAGAGCTTAAGATTAACCCTGTCAGAGGAAGCACCTCCACCAACTCCGTCCTTGGTTTTAGAGCCATCAGTATAGAAGTGGATCGACTCATCTTCTGAAAAAGCATCGTCATTCCAGAGTGATCTGGGAGGGATAGTGACGAGGAAGTTTTTATCAAAATTTAGACCTGGGATGGTGAAGTCCGTGTTTTCGGAGGGATTGTGAAGTTATTCACAATAGAAGCGTGGCCAAATTCGTTTCTTGACCACTGTTGGGTAGCTTGAAGGCGAACGGCTGCATTCGCTGCCATTTGCTTGCTTAATATATCGAGGAGTATCAGATGAACCATGATGTCCAGCGCGGCTGAGGGAGTTGTATGTAGTTTCCCGCTTATGCACAGACAAGCTGTACTCTGGACCTTGCTTAGATAATCGCGATTTATAGCTTTTTCTAAGGCTGTCCACCAGACAATCACCCCGTATATGACTATCGGTCTTATGACCGAGATGTAGAGCCAGTGAGTTATTCGAGGCTGTAAAAAAAAAAAAAATATTTGGCGCAACAGCTCTTTAAGTGCCAGGGCCTCGCTACCACTCATGTTGTGTGCGTTATATTTTTCACACGAATGGAATGGACCTACAGTTTAGTGCCGTATCCGTAGGGCAATTTGGTTTGAGAAGCTTTTACGAGACAACAATACTCTCGGATGTTTGTCAGACGTCCGCGAGAGGTGGGACCGTGAAAAAACTTGTTGGTGTTATCTGGGATTCGAACTTGGAACCTCACTCGCAGTGATCGGACACACTACCCACTTACGCCACGGCTGTAAACCCCATTTATTTCCAATTGCTTTTTTGCAAGACTACTGTAGCTTTCTTGACTCTTTCTTGAATGTTACGTTTCCAGCTTAGTTTCTTATCCAGAATAAGACCCAAATATTTTACTTTATCAGAGAAAGTTAAGCTGATACCATTAGGACAGGGAGGATCGACAAAGATCTTATTTAATTGTCAAGCCCCATTGTGACTTATGCCACGTCTTTGTCCCGTCTGCATAGATGGGGAGGGGAGGAGAAGATGCAATGGCAAATTATATGGCCTACCCAGCGACAGCCAGAAGAGTACGTATACAGCGACTGAGTTGGCTTGGACATATTGGACGGATGGACACCAAAGCTCCGACCTGGAAAGTCTTCAAATCCACTCCAGGGGGACGACGCTGTTGAGGAAGGCCTCCGCTTAATTATCAAAAACAAGTGGAAAGTGACCTCAACCAAATTGGTCTGAGCAACTGGAGGCAGCTGGCTAATGACCGTCAGTAAGGCCTCATGCCAGAATTACGTTTAGTTTTGATCTCAATTTAAGTTAATATATCCTATGTTTACTCGCCTCATCAACAAAGACTGGAAAACTCTGCAACAAAAAGTCCAAGTCTACCGAAAGTCGTTAACTCCAAACCAAACTGTTGATCTGTAACAAAAGTAAACATTCACTTGAATACCAACTTCCACCACCGCTAAATGGGAAGTTGAATGTATTGTCTTCAATTTAATTATGTGCCATTACTCCTTCGGCAGTTGTCAAGAGAAGCCATAGACAATGCCCTACACTTCTCTTCAAATTGTAATGCGAACTGCAAATAGCAAAACAAAAACCAAAACTACTAAAGCTCTTCGGCTTACATTAAGCGTTCCTTGTTGCATTCTCTAGTTATAATGTATCTACGTATCTCAATGCTCATAAACTCTCCATGCCAAGACCGCATTTAGGAATTATGAGGGCAAAGTGAAAACTGCAAAACCATTAAAGCGAATTCTACGATTATTAATGGGATTTTCATTGTTTTTTATGCGCCGCAAATGTATATTTCGCGGGATGGCTTTCGTTTCTTTTAGTCTGAGAGTGTGTTGAGGTACCTCCAAGTATTAATGAATTGAGACTTGAGGCTGTGTGTAGAGATGGGACAGTGGCTTGAGGTGGTGGACACTCCGACTGGTGTTGGGAGGCAATCAGACGTGGTGAATGCGACATCATTAGGGAGATGGGAAATGAAAGGGGGAATCGGCTGAATATTTTTTTTATTTTATTTAATCACTTAAATACATAATATTGTCTTTTCTAAAACCAAGCTTAAGTATAACTTTCACTTAGTTCTGCTGTTTTTATGATATTGTATCAAAGCGGTTTTCTGGAGAAGCAAATATTTCTTCATGTCTTAATAGTCGGCATTATGTTAATACCGTAGGTCAAGCGTGGTTTGTAGTGGGGTCTGTCAAGTTCATTGTGCCAGTTTCGTAGCAAGAAGTTCACTGTTTCTTTAAGTCAATTTGCAAAATGTTGACCATTCAGTAGCAGTTTGACGATCACTTCATCCATCCTAATTGATCGAGCCATGCCGCTTCGTCCGATTTGATCGCGCAATTTATACAAAGGACTCATGGCTCAATTGTACTTCGGTTTTGTGAGCTATGCGATTCTGTGGATTTCGACGATGTAGTGATCACAAATATGTTAAAGGAAAGAACACTTACGACTAACAGTGATCTTATCACTCTTAAGATCATAGTTAGCATTTATCGCTTTGTTCTCTTTGGTGCACGGTGCAGGACACAACGCCCTGTGATTGGTACGAGTGTACCTTGTAAGTGCGTTATACACAAGTTCAAACACGTTGGCAGTATACTTATGGATGACTTGGAAAGATACTATTTTGTTGCATGTAAACTACGGCTTGTTAGGTATATACCTGGTCAATGTTGCTAAGAAACAATGAGCAATCAGTGTGTGTGTTCTGTAGAGCCGACCGCGATGTGCGAAGAAGTAAATTAAATTGATAAGAACAGAGTGATAACTAGGAGTGATCGTAATCACGTATCACTTCTAATCAGCCTTGCAAGTGCGTGATATCGGCAAAGTTAAGACTGTTCACCATGCTATTTAACGGAACTGTGGTCGGAGAACATAAACTCATACTTTAAGATCTTTTTGGTTTTCCCATTGTGGGATCGAATGGTTTTATAAACCTGTCTAAGTCTCTTCCCCGCTTCCCTGGTACACATGAGAGTTTGGTTTTTGCTGTGTGTGAACGGTACTCGAAAGTCAACACCTTAATCACCTACACCTGCTTGAAAATCAGAGAATATATGCAGTATGTATGGATGTGCCCCCCCTGATGACTGTGTTCGGGGCATTGAGGGCATATAACTCGATAGCATTGATTTACTATAAAATGCTTCAGGTTTTGTAGTCTGGCCCAAAGATGTCAACCCCTGTCCTAAAGTAGGCCAACGTAAATCTTGACAAACGACTTAACTGGAATTCACATATGAAGTCCGCCACAGAACGTGCTACGAGAGCACTGTGGGCTAGTAAACGCCTATACGGCAGAACTTGGGGTCTCTCTTCTAAAATGATACATTGGTTGTACATATATAATGATGGTAAGACCCATTATCACATATGCGGCTATCGTCTGGTGGCCAAAAACCCTCCAGCAGACAACAGCAAACAAGTTGACTCCATAACTGTAAAATGCTGCTACGATGCATTACAAGACCTTGCCAAACACAACAGAGTAATGCTCGGTTGGGTCCCTGGACACCAGGGCAACGAATCTGCAGATGAGCTTGCTAGGGCCGGCTCAGAATCTGCGTTTATAGGTCCCGAACCTTATTGTAACATCAACAGGACAACAGCTACAGCGTTGATTAACGAATGGGAGAACAAACTTCGTCTAGATCACTGGACTAATGGGTCAGGCTTAAGACAATCCAAACGTTTAATCAAGCCTTACTCCTATAAGGAAATCCTTAACTTAGATAGGGAAAGCATTAGGAAGCTAGTGAGCTTTCTAACTGGCCATTGCGGCCTAAGATACCACCTTAACAAGTTGAACCTGTGCCAAGAGAAGGACTGTCGGCTATGCCTAGACGAGGATAAAACATCCGAACACATTATTTGTGAATGCCCGGCACTACACTGGTTAAGAAAACGTATTTTCCACAAGGAGATACTCACTTCAGTGGAACTGAAATGCTCCACTACTAAAGACATACTCACTTTCAGGTAGTACGTCTGTTAGGTTAACTCCAACCCTCCGATACAATAGATCTTTCAGGTCGCAGTGTCGTTGCCACGCGGGCATGGGTTGTACAAGAGGAAAAAAATAGTCAATGTCAATGTTTTTTTTTTTTTTTTTTTTTTTTTTTTCTTCAATTCCCTTATTAAGATTGAAAATCTGTTTTAGTTTTCGTTCCGCGCACCTATAGTACTTATGTACATTTTCGTCCGTCATAGTGCTGTAGTCGCAACGGTTCAGCTGTTCCATTATTAGGCATCACGAGCTGCAGCTTATCACAGTTCGAAGTGTTGAAGATGTCTGATGCTGCACTGCTAAGAACGAAGGCTTTCACATTTTTAAGTATGCCTGCATGTATAGGTACCCAAATCAGCCCCAACAGTTACATCCGGATGATATAATAAACATTACTTTCGACTTTTTTCTGAATAAATTCCGGCCCCAGAGGTCGCGTGCATTAGGGACCAAACCAACCATTGTAGCGACTGCTACCCGAAAAGACATGACTGTAGACAGAATCGAGCTATTTTTATTTTACGAGTAGTCGAACGCAATAGCAGATCGGATCCCCTCATTAGTTGTACAGCATGGTTAATAATACACGTTATTTTACAGGCTACACCAACATTGTGCATATCCCCCAAGCTAGCAATTGTAAGCCTCTGTTTAAGCATAGCAAAAATGAAATTCGGTCTAGGGAGTCGACCAACTAGATATTAGAAATTGAAGCATAATCATTCCTTTCAATGGAAAGTTGTCAAAGGTTTCGTCAATGTCTAAGACTATGGTGAAAGTATATGCTTCCAGTCGAGTGTCCGATTTAGTCCACTAGTCAGTCGAGCTGATGCTGTCACCATGGACTTGTCAATTGGAAGCGCATGTAGGCTGTCGAGGACTTCCCGTTGCATAAATTCGCCAAGCCTACATCCTCGAATGCTTTTTTCGAATTTCGGGTCCATTAACAGCATTTCATGTTGACTGGTCTTACTCAACCAAAGGTCGTCACTATCCGGATCTGTAGTAAAACCAGATGTACAGGGGTGACACATGTTTAAGAAACATTTTTGTTTGTATAAACATGTGGAATCGAAGACATCCAATGTGTTCTCAATTTCCTAGCAGCAAGATGCTTTCGGGAAGACAGTCAGGCTTCCATTGCCGATTGGGTTTCTTACGAATATAATTGTTTGTGACGTGACGAATCCTCCTGGACAAAAAAAAATACAAATATTTGGCGCAAAAGCTCTTTAAAGTGCCAGGGCCTAGCTTCTCGCAACCACTCATGTTGTGTGCGTTATATTTTTCACACGAATGGAAGGGACCGGGACCTTCAGTTTAATGCCGAATCCGAAAGGCGATTTGAGAAGCTTTTCGTGACAACAATACTCTCGGATGTTTGTCAGACGCTCGCGAGAGGTAGGACCGTGAAAAAACTTTTTGGTATTTTCTGGGATTCGAACTTGGAACCTCATGCGTAGTGATCCGACACACTAACCGCTTACGCCACGGTGCCCGTCCTCCTGGACGTCTGTAAGAAATCTGCGCATTCTTGCTGTCTCATTAGAAAAAAACCACCAGCAACTTATTGACGTGTTGACGGGCCACTATACTGTTGCTAAGCATCTTAATGAGTTGACAAAGTGAATAGTCAGCGGTAATTGTTAAAAGGGCGACAATACTGCAGCAAACTTCCTTTGCGATTATACTGCATTTGCTCGTATCAGGAGGGAGATCTTAGGTGCTTAAGTACTCGTATGTGATGATACTGATATCGTTGGCTCTTCGGCACCGAAGCGCTTACTCGGGTTTCTAGGAGAAACGTAAATTTAAGAAGCAAGTAGTTTATCTTATCATAACGCATTTTTTTTCATAAATATTGTCAAGAAGCTTAATGGCCCTTGACCCAATCCCTTGGTTGGTCAGTATACCTTTAAGAATTACCCAATTTTCATGTCTTTTACTCACAAATAAACAAAGAAGTTAAAGCATTTCAGAGAAACAAAATAACAATTCTACTGTAATGCCAAATACTGGTCCATAGATCCCACCCTGAGGCATTTCTAATAAATAGAAGAAAAAAATACAAATCCACTCGATATTCATACTTCTCGATTTGTTTATATACTCCCTCTATACATACTCCTCATAATCTTGTCATGCGCTTTATTTGCAAATCGATAAACACACACCATTAACCACTCAATACGCACACACTCTGCACCCTAGAATAGTTACGATGTCAAAGTCGTCGCTCTGCTCTTTGACATTATTTTTATAAATCACCTCATTTTTTTGCTATGCGAAACTAAAATAACTTTTTAATCCGTTTACATACATCAAAGCTGTACAAATAGATATTTCCCACGTAACTAGGACAATACAGTATTTATCGACAAAGGTGCCATCATCAGTCATCTCCTTTTGTCTCCGGGCATCTGTTAGTTTTGGTGTTGTACATTGAAAATGGCGGCGTTGAAAAGGAAGTTTTTCCATCTATGGTAAGGGAGAGTGGGAGGAGGGATCACTCAGACCAACCCTTAATGCATTCACCCCATGTTTTATGTGTTCGACGGGAATATTGTTATTGTCACCCCATGTTCCGGTACTGGGGTGGGAGTTTTTCTTTCTTTTGCCATAGAAACAGCAACACAATCCACTCGTGTCCTATTAACTGCATCTGACAGACGCAGGACATTTTCAATGGACTTCTGACTCTTGATTAGAGTTTGACTTCCCCCCTGACATTACTAATTAAAAGAAAGAAACTTTTTTTTTATTTTTTATTGGAAACGACAAGGAGAAGTAAATTTATTTAATTCGTCTGTACCACTGCTTCAACTTTTGTTCCAAGGATTGCAAGCAGTAATAAAGTATCTGAGCGAAACTCAAGAAACTGCAGCCGAGAAATAAGGACGCAGCTCCTCCAAAGGCCACTACCAGCTGATCAGTGCTGAAGACTACTAAACGCCTTACACCCATTTTCGGTAGACTCAATTTGATCAGTAAGGTGCTCTCAAATCCTGAGGATGCCTATAAGGAGCACACACAATACGGAGTCTCGTTGTAATGTCTTCAACTTACATAGTCATGAGAAAGTGCCTTAAGTTCGGTGTACTTCCTGACCGAACACAAGTCTACGCATTGTTCACATTTGGTATCCTTCCAACCAGCCTTGGCTAAGCAAAGCATTCCCTTGGTTGAACATATCGGTCCAACAGGCCCGACGACATAGAAAAATGGTTTACAATTGCAGAGCTTGAGAGCTGCATTCAAGCGACATTCATTCCGACAAAGAATCGGTCTGTAGGTCTAAAGGAAAAAAAATGAAATGTATGTATGTCCTTCGTATCTTTAGACTGACCTTAAAGTATTTTAAATTATTTTCATCGTTGAATCGACATTTTCTATATTTAATCGGAACATTTCGAACTTCCTTTTCGGCTGTCATCAGTTCTAGTAGGACTTCAATCTCAGTTACCGTAGTCATCGTCATGTTGAGCTTCTTAATTACTTCTTTATCATCCTGAGGTATTATGTCCTTATTGTTGTGAACGTACTAGAAAATAATTCTTTAAAAAAAAATCCTTGAAACAGTATCGCCATTACAGTCATAGATTTATCGCCATCATGGATGGACGGCTTGACCTTCAAGTAACACAAATCGAACGGACTACACATTACTTCGTTTGCAACCCTTTTTGGTTCTCTAGAAAGATTGAAATATATAAGAAAAATGTAAGATACTCCAATGGGTGTATCTACCGATTGAATCCAAGAGGATTCTGATACTCATACAAGTACGAAGTGGTTACACACATACCGACTTCGGTGATGACACTGTTAAAATGGGGCTTGATGCGGGTTGGTCTATCGCCGCTAGTGCCATATTCTATTGCGCCACCGATTGGTTCTCGTTTGCCTGGTCGTACGGTCTTATTAGAAAATAAGCTGGATCGTATCTATGGATAAAATTATAACTATCACAAGGACATTTGATTTTTTTTTTAACTCACATCCCAAATGATTTTTAGGAAAGGCACACTCTGGACAGTTGTATCATTTTCATATGGCTGAAGGATCTCTAGATTATCATACCTCAGTGTGGACAATACTTGCACAAACTCCATATAGTAGCCGAATTCATTGTCATTGGGGCCGATATTCCAAGTGCTGTGGAGAAAAATTGTGCGTGAAACTCTCATGCGTTAAGATCTTTCATGTGAATGTTAAAAAAAAAAACCTAAAATGCTATTTTGTAGTATGTGGCATACTGTATGCTTCCAAAATAACTCGGATATAGAGTTTAGTCAAAAATATTATTGGCGTCACCGGACGTGCTTTCCATCACTACACCCAGCATACCGTATATTAAACTTTCCCCAACTTGAGAGCTGTGGTTTGTGCCACTCGCATATTCGCACTCGAACGCACTTCTGTTCGCATTTTAGTTTCCTTTGAGCAAATTTACTCATTTACTTTACAAATTTACAGGCGAACCTCACAGGCAGATCAATAAAAATGCGATGAAGTGGGAGGGTTATGATCCCTTGTTTTTGGATCATAATCTCGCCGAAATAGGAAAAAGAAGAGCAAATTTACTCTATCGATTGCAGGTACATTGAGTCACTTGAAAAGTTTCTAACCGTCTCAATCGAGGTATCAGAAACGAAGAACACAATAAAACAACAAAATAAGTCATTAAATGTGTGCAGTCGGATATATATATACATACTTTGTTAGCCTTATTGTCAAAGCGAACAATGCCAACTCTTTTAAACCAACTCAGTAAAGTGAGTCGAAATGAGTTGTGTGATATTTCCTAACAATGAAAGGACTCTACACCAAGCAGCATTTTTTATTTATTTTCAGGGCAGGATGCGACTGGCCCATTGTACTATCAGAAAGAAGGACCTGTTGTACCCCTTCTACTAAAATTTCTACATCCTTTGTAGAAAGCTGAGTAGGCGGTTCAGGGCTCAAGTCTTTACGATATCAGCATTCACCGTATTACCCTCACCGAAGGTCTGCCACCTGATAGTATTAAAGAAAGTGTTGCGCAGTATCGTCGCTCACTCTGCAAGTGTCGCATTCTGTAATGTGACTTAAGCCTGGTACGTTGAGATGCTTAGCAAAAGCATAGTAGGGTATCCCTGACTGGCTTGCTTGTGGCCTAGCCCACAAACAAGAATCAAAGAATTCGACCTTTTGACCGAATTTATAGAGTCCTGGCATTCTTCGACCTGATTACATATTTGAAGCTACCTGGTTATCGCTACAGATACAGATACTTTAACCCTTACGCCTTTTCTTTACAATATAGTACATGGCCATTAGGCTACCATAAGTCTCTGTTTAGAAGACAACCTCATGTTGTTGTCTTTCACGAAGGCAGCAGTACCGAACCTTAACTGGTTTTGGGACCATTCATGAAAATCGGACTACAATATATTCCTTCCTCAGATTTCAACCGAAGCTAGTCCTGAAAGCAAGGAAAGTCGACTTAACATTTGAGATCAGAATCATGGGACGAGTGTCTCGCAAGCTCACCAAAACCGTTGTGAGTATCGATCTCTTGCCTAAGACGATAGATTGTTTTGATAGTGCTGCCTATGAGACAAGTATCTAGAAAAGGAAGGTTCAGCAGTGCATATAGAGCAGAGCCAGGCACATTCAGGGAAGATTCCGTGTAGTTGAGGCAAGCCGTTCTTAAAAGTTTAGCGCAAAGACTTTAATATATTTGTATGAAGGCCCCTTCGGCCTTATCATAGTCGTATAGATCCAAAGGACCTCTTTCGGTGATTAGACCCATATCTTCCCAAAAGCAGCATCACCTTCCAGAACACAAAAAGCAATGTTATCGATTCGACATACTTTGCCCAAGCATTTTTTTTATCCAAGCTCACTCCTATATACAATATTTGCCTTCATTGCAGATTCGGATATTAACACTGGCCCATGCCTTCACACACATAGGTTTAAAACCAAAAACTCTCAGCCTTCCCGACATCGTTCCAACTTTACAAATAAGTTTATCAGGATTGGCAACATTACAAAGTACACTTTTTTTATTTAATTACCAATTCGGACCTACATTGGTATGTAGATAAACCGAGAGAAGGGCAAGTATCTTTAATAACTGCCACTGAGGTTCCCACACTAGCACTGGAACAGACGTGACACCATCTAAGTTGGTAGAAAACAAAAAGCCTGCTACGGATTAGCAAAGCTCATATTATCTTTATGCCCTAGGCAGACATGCTGTAAGGCTACGGATTCCGGCCAATAACCTCTGTTGCAGCTGTTTGGATGAAGAGAAATCATCTTTTCATCTGCTATGCACCTGCTTACATCACCCTCACCACGAGGGCAGAATCATACGATTGCCAATTCAGAGATGAATAAAATTTAGAAAGTGATCTAAAAATGACAATGGTTTCAAGTGTAAGGGAATAATCGGCTCATGTGGTAGCACAATATACCTTCTCTAGTCTAAGTGAATTCCGCCGAGCACAGCTACCTAACTTAACGCTGATGCGATTACATGTGTTTATCACCTGAAAAGTGGCCACTAATGTCACAATTTTCATTTTCCTATTTCGGCGAGGTTATGACCCAACGGATCATAACCCTCCCACTTCACCGCATTTCTACTGATCCGCCTGTTGGGTTCGCCTATTTGACCTCAGAAAATATCGGCAGGCCTGCTGATTTTAGATCACTTGGTTAGTGAGGCCAATCAACTGACAGTGTCGTTGCATTTGTATGATCCAGACATTCATAGGCCTGCCTCTCCTGCCTCGCGATGTCCTTGGAACTTTCATTGATATTCCCTTTTTAACAGGATTCAAATGATCTCTTCCTTGAGCGTGGCAATACCAGCTGAGCCGCTCGCGCTATATTTTTCGTAAGATGGTTTCCTTGACATGAAGGCTTCCACGGATCTTCGAAGTTCTTACTCGATCAAGCTTTGTCACTCCTGCTGTCATGCGAAGCATCTTCATCTCAGCTGCCGTTAATTTACTCTCATACTTTTTGTACATCGTCCAACATTGTGAATCGGATCGTATGTGAGCGCTGGACGCACAACTGCTGTGTAGAGCCTTCCTTTCAACTTAGGATACATTTTTCTGTCACAGAAGAGTTTTCTCGCCATTTCATTCACCCTACGCTTACGCGATGATTGATATCGTCATCACAGGTTGCTTTGCTATTGATCATAGATCTCAGATATTTTGAAAGCACTGTGCCACTCAAATAAATGTCTGGAATAGGCCTGAGTGGATCAGAGAACGGGCAGCACAAGTACTCTGTCTTTTTTGAATAAATGCGATACCCATTTCCGTCCAAAACGTCCACCCACACATCAAGTGCTCGTTGCAGGGATGTAGGATCCTCACTCATGATGGCTCCATCGTCAGCAAAGAATAATTAATGCACATTGGAGTCCGTCACTTTACCTTTAAGCAGATATTCAACGACTGCGATAAAGAGCAAAGGTCTTAAGACGCACCCCGACTCTGACTGGGAACTCTTCCCTTACTCCACAGGGGCTTCTTACTCTTGTCTTGTCTCCCTTGTACACGATCACTAATGTCCCAAAAAGAACTTAAAATTGCAGCTATTTGTAGTCGCTTCCGTGTGGTTCGAGCAGGGCCAGGAGGTTATAAATGTAATCGTACGAAAGCGTAAGCGTTACCCATCAAGTAACACACTTGAATCAATTTAATCAAATCAGAAAAATCCGGTTGGCATTGAAAAACTTGACGCGAAACAATTGAAATGGAGTCTCAAGAACTAGGAAGAGTTCAAGATTGCCACAACCTTAGAATTTGTACAGGAATAGTGGATGACATAAGTAAGAGTTTGCTGTATTTTATTTATAAACTCTCGATACAGGTTTACATCAATCCCCCACAACCCTTTTCTTCTCTTCTTCTTCTTACGAAGTTGCACAGAAAACATTGAAGGCCTTAACGCTCCCATATTCTATCTTCAGTTAACACTTACAATATACAAAACACGTTAACATTTTCAAAAATAATCGGACAGACAGCAATTTCTTACTCACTTTTTGATGACTACATCCGCTTGGTGGTGGTCAAAATAATTTGAACACATGGTCACCCCCATAAATGGGAACTCACGAGTATCCATAATCCGTTCAACGCCGAAAACTGTTGGATTTTCCTTGTAGCGCTCCCATTGATTCAAGCAAATACTTATGGAAAAGTAGGTGACAAAAAGTAGTATGGTACCCCAGAGTATCTTCTCGAGCCAGTGGATATCTCTGCGTGCAATATAGGCAAATCCGTGAAACGAGGATTTCTCGAAAATCTTTCGAATTAACTGACTCATTGCGAAAAACGAAACTTACTACACACCAGTATGTCGGTGGGACATCCTTTTATACGAACATTGAGAGTGTTCGGAGGATTCATGGGTCAATTGGTATGTGCGTCGTAGCCTAATGGTGTTTGGATGTTTCTCTGGATGATTATGTACTCGTATCATCAAATTGCTGATGGACATGTGAATGTCATGTTGATGGTTAAAGAAATAAACTGTGGGTTCCAACAACGGATTGATGTTACGCGTGCATGGTAAAATGTAGGATATTACCCATCCATTACAAGTTCATTGTTTTACTCGGGGATTACTCAGCTGCATGTAATGATATCGATTTGAGTAAGCAAACATGTTCCGTATACTTAGCTACATTTAAACTTCCACAGAAGAAAATATCTGAATGAAGACTTATTTTTATAGAATATACTTACTTACTTACTTAGGTGGCGCTAAAATCGGGGTGAACCTGAGCCTCAACCAACAAGCCTCTCCATTTAGCTCGGTCTTTAGCTAATTGCCTCCAGTTGCGCACTCCAAGTTGGTCGAGGTCCCCTTGAACTTGTGCGCGCCACCTACGGCGATGATTCCCTCTACTGCGTCGTCCCTCGGGGTTAGATTCGAAGAGATAGAATATACCGAACACTCAAATTTATAGCTCAAGTTGAACTTCATGCTTCTGGGAAGTGTGAAGGTACTCCACCACTCTACTAGCTGCATTTTCGCCACACAACTTTTCGCCAATGACTTTCTTGCGGGCTTAAATAGTGCGATCTCATATATTTTCGGCATCTTTGATGGATTAAATGATTTACGTCAATGGAGCAAAATTATAAATAGAATCACCCTATAAACCTCTCCAGACAAGCGAAATGACAACCCTCCATAGTTCCCAACCTAGAGTGAGTGTTTCTCAAAGCAGGTTGCGAACGAACTCTCTATATTCCACGTCATTACACGTAGCCACTGCCACCATGTGACATGAAAACCATAAAAACAGCTAGATGGACAAGCAGAGAAGGGTATAGAGTATCTAAGGCTCTTTGGCAGGTAATATACATATATTATCGGAAAATTATGGAAATTCTTAAACTACGAAGTTCATAATTAAGAACATCATGGGAAGAAAGAACACCATGAGACTAAGACTATCAGACACCGATCATTGCAGATACTGCAGTGACTTACAAATGTACATGTATGAGTGTCCAGAAATTGCCCATACTCAAAGAAAACACTTAGGCAGTTACTTTTTCAATGACTTGGAGGAGCTAGGTACAATTAACCACATCAAATGCTCGAATTTATCAGAAAAGTTAAATGTCTTCAATGAAAAGTTGAGGTCTAATAATGGAATAGGTCTTAGCCTTTTCCCCAGTGATCACGATTATGGTGCCTAGGTTATCTTCATAACCCTATTTAAACCAACCTAACCCAACCCCTACATAGGTTTAGTTAGGTTAGGTAGTTGGGTGCCTTGTGACAAAAAGAGTCACTGCTTACTTGGACCAACAGTTCGAGTCCATTGTGCGCATTCATTTGACCCTGGTATCGCTGTAAAGATAGTCCGCTGTTAGAATCACCCAGATAGCGATATGAATCTCAGGAGATCCGTCAGCTCTACATTGCCCAAGTCCTCCAGTTCCGAAAAGAAGTAACTACCAAGAGTCCTCATTCTTCTGATTTAATTTCCACCTCGTCTCTGTAACTTCTACAATAGTTGTTATACACCACACCGTGTCGCTCCGCTTTGATGCCAATGGCACAATGACTCGTAATTATGCCAGAAACGATCCGTGCGTTATAACCACTAAGTTTCACCAGAGAAGTTGATCTCTTCTTGCGGACAGCTGGCCATTGTGCATGTTTCCAGATGAACCCAGTGTCTGTTTGCTCTACCGGTTGCTTCGTCTTCTATTTTCTTCCATTAGGGTTTGATTGGGGTTACTACAAAAGGGAGGGCCCGCGATAAGTGCAGCGCCGACCCTTTCCTAGCAAGTTCATCAGCCCTTTCGTTTCCTTCGATATCCATATGCCCTGGTACTCAGCGAAGGGGTACCGCGGTGGCTCTAGATATCTCGTTTAAGACTGATTTGCAGGTCCCCACAAGCATCGACCTAATTACAGCAGAGTCCAGAGCCTTAACGGCTGCCTGGCTGTCTATATGGACAGTGATCGTTTTACCAACCATGTTACTCTCGCGTATAAATCTAGCAGCCTGTATGGTGGCTGTGACTTCGGCCTGAAAGACACTGCAGTTGTCATTTATTCTAAAGGAGTGGTTTATTCCTAGGGCTTCGCAATAAACTCACGCTCCCGTGCCAACATTCATCTTAGAACCGTCGGTATAGAACACCAACTCCTTTTTCTTCATGGTTCTTCAGTTCTTGCAGTACATTCTGTCAGGAATTCTTGAGGTGAATCTCCTTTCAAATACTAGCATCGGGCTCATGTGATTAGTTTCCGTCAATCCACCGGTAGCCCCCCATTTCGGGACAAAAAAGAGACATGGCCGTAAATGCTCGATAATCACAATCGGCCTTCTCTCAGTCTCACAGCGGATTTGGCCGCCAGACTGCTACAGTATATATCAAGCGAAATGAAACTAAGCATGGTTTCCATTGCCGCTGCTGGTGGTGTTCTCATTAATCCCATGACTCCGATGCCAACCCGTACATAGTCGCTTGAATACTGATTTCTTAGTAGAATTTGAATAGGCATGCCAAGTGAGTTTCATGCATTCATAGAGCCTAGTCTGACAAAAGAAATGAAGCTATTATCAAGAATTCAAGCGTTTCAAAATTCTTCGGGTTGTTCTTTTTAAGATTATACTACGAATACTTAAAGTAGAAAAGTTTTAGAGGGTGAAAAGATTTATTCCCTATATCCAATGTATTCATGCTGCTGTCAGCTAAACCTTACTCGTAAGAGCCATTCGTTTTAGAAGCAATTTGCAACCGTTTTCAATGGAAGCTATACATTTTAATCTCCTGCTAAAAATGTGTGAGGTAGATGGTATTTATTAGCTTGTTAGATACCCCACCAAGTTAGAATATAATTTTGTCCATAAATTATTGATTACAATCACCATTCGCTTCGCCTAAGTTCACATTTACCCGCTCCACTGAGCTCCATTAGAGACCTTGATGGATGTGATTTAACATACTCACCAGTGCCGCAGCGGATGTAAGTCTAACGGATACTCTTGCTCAGACTACTCATGTGATATTAGCCTATGATGGCCTTAACTGCTCACCAAATTATTTGTGTAGCAAAAGTTCATTAATGAGTCTATCCTTCAGTCCGGGTAGTAGCGTAACTATCATCCATATCAGAGACAGTAATATTGAATCTATCTTCTCTTAATATTTTCGCGGTCTCGCAGGAAGTCATGTAACCTCTTCTTGCTGCATTCCTTCACAAATCGATCTTTATGGACCACCAAAAGAAAACATCTCTACTTGAGTATAAACCAATGCCAAAGACCGATACAGAGCCGAGTATTGCCCCACCATTTAGATACGTATTTATAGATTCTAAATATTATATATGTATCTACCAACCATTTTAGAATTTTAAGTAGACTAACGATAAAAAAAACTTTAGGTATATATGTAACACCGATGAATTGGACGGAACGTCACAGTGGGCAGCTATAACTTTGACGTAGTAAGGGACTTTGTCTACCTTGGCTCTGCTCTAAACTCGAAAAACAACATCAGCGCAGAAATCAAGCGAAGAATAACTCTTGCCAACCGCTGTTTGTTTGGGCTTATAAGGCAATTCAACAGTAAAGCCCTATCTCGAACAACTAAAGAGACTGTATAAGACCCTGATCATCCCAGTCCTGCTTTACGGCGCTGAAATATTGACTTTATTTAAAGAGGATGAAGATATCATTAGTCGCTTCAAGAGAAAAATTCTTCGTAAGATTTTCGGTCCCGTTTGCGTTGACGGGTTTTGGAGGAGCAGATTCAATCACGAACTATACGAGCTGTACAGCGACATCGACCTAGTCAAAAAACTGCGTATTGGACGTCTGAGATGGCTAGGACATGTAGAGCGAATGGACACCAACGCTCCGGCCCGCAGGGTCTTCGAATCTAACCCCGAGGGACGACGCAGTTGAGGGAATCATCGCCGTATGTGGCGCGTACAAGTTTAAGGGGACCTCGACCAACTTGGAATTTTTTTTTTTTTTTTGCCGAGGGTAGGTAAAAAATCTTCTAAAGACACCATAAGGCCCGACCGAGCGTGCTTTTGGTAGTGTGAGATTTTTACTTTTTTATTTTCGCTTACGATACACGTGATTTTTGGGAAAAAAAAATGTTCGTACGAAGTTAAAAGAAATGTAGAACTTTAGGCAGGTTAAATTCCAATGATAGTTCCTGCCTTTTGCGCGACCGGCATATACTAAGACGCGAGCTCAAAAGGTTTTATCCTTTGCAGACGACGAATTGAATTATTCGAGTCAAGTAGTTGAATGATAGTACGGTTACAATGGCCATGAACACGATCTTTGTGTTTACGTGCAAATTTTGTTATCTCTTCGACGACGCTGGGAATTCCCAGATGTCGATGAATATCTTCGTTACGTATGTACATACCACGGTGCGTTGACGATCGTTCTAAGAACTTTATTTTCAAAAGTTTGTATGATGTTTCTATTGCTTTTCTTGGTACAACCCCATAGTTGTATACCATACGTCCACACAGGCCTTAGCAATTGCTTATAGATAAGCAGTTTGTTATGTAGGCTCAACTTCGAATGTTTTCCGAGTAGCCAGTACATTTGTCGGTATTTGTTTTTGAGCTCGTCACGTTTCTTTTTTACGTGTGATTTCCATTTAAGCTTAACATCTAGAGTCATTCTTAGATATTTTGCTTCGTTCGCGTACGATATTTGAGCCGAGTTAAGATATAGAGGTAATCTATCCACTTTTTTATAGGTAAAGTTGACGTGAGTAGATTTGCTTTCGTTCAGCACAATACGCCAAGAATTCGTCCAAGCGTGGACTTTATTAATAACATGTTGTAGCTTTCCAGTTTCTGCTTCAATAGTTACGCCCGTGGTCAATATCGCCGTATCGTCCGCAAACGTGGCGACGACGCAGTTTCTTTCCTGCGGGATATCACGTGTGTAGAGTACATATAGAAGCGGGCCAAGGACACTTCCTTGTGGAACTCCGGCCGCAATCTCCTTGAAGTCAGAGTAATCATTTCCGTGCTTAACACGAAAGAGTCTCTCGGTGAGATACGATGGTAGGATTAGAAAGAGTTGTCGTGGCAGTAGTCGTTGCAATTGCAACGACCAGCTTGGAATGCGCAACTAAAAGCAATTAGCTAAAGACCGAGCTAAATGGACAGGCTTGTTGGTTGAGGCCCAGGTTCACCCCGATCTGTAGCGCCATTTAAGTAAGTAAGTATATACCTACCACACTGTAAAGGTAGTTTAATTGTGATTGCTCTGTGGTACATTCCGAATCACTGGGTATTATAGTGAATGCTCTTTTGCTCAAATCGCAACGTAATCGTCTGTATGGTACTCGTAGGTATGTAGAGAGTGAACATTTGAAGAATTTTATTTTCTTGCACTGGCTGGCCCTACAGTCCGGGGTGAACTTGGGCTCCAAGTTGGTTGAGGTCATTTCCAATTGTGAACGCAATTGAAGATTTGATCTGCGACTAAAACGTAGTCCCTCTAGATTGATTTCGAAAACTCATCGGGCTGGAGCTGGAGTGTTCATCTTATTAACATCACCTAACCACCTGCTCACTTAGTATCGTTGTACAGCCCGTGCACTGAATGGTTGAATCTTCTCCTCCATATACCGTTAACGCACATAGGACCATAGATCACACGAAGAATTTTTCTTGAAGATTCCAAGGACACTCACCTGGTGCTGGTAAAATCCAGGCATCTGCACCATATATGTATGTATGTCCCTATAGTACGAATGGAATGATGAGTATTTATAAAGTTAGCTTAACTTAGCTCTTATTCAAAGGGTTCTACTACTAGATCGCCTTTTAAGCTCGCAGATGCAGTGGTTGGCTACTTCGATGGTAGCAAAAGCCAACCATTTTGGTCGGATGGTTCTACAGCGATATTTTGACTTTCAACGCTGTTTAACAGTCTGCAGAATTATCTATTTTTGTTTTCAACGCCGTCTACTATGACGTTCCCATGTTTATCCGTGCAGCACCTGTCTACATAGTTATACCATATGATGCTTTCCTTACCTTTCAGTAGTGTTTTCTGTTGATCCGTGTCTCCATTGCTTCAGTCTTGCGCTGCTCATGTTCTATCTTTTTCCTCTTGAGAAAATGTTTTTCGTCTTCGTCTTTCTTTGGATACATTTGTGGTGTTTATGTTTTATTGTCACTTACGATCCGTATGTTTTATTTTAAATTGTGTCCAGTGATTAAATCACTGTTAATGAAAATCACTCTTAATTCCGTCTCTATCCTCAAATCATCGCGGGTTGGCACAAATGCAACCACCTACCAGCAGCTCCTTGGTGATTCCACTCTTGGTTCTGCTGTCACCTGCTTGCTAGTTCTTCTTTTTTTCTAGCCAACCCACACCAAATTGGACTTCTGCAATCTCTAACCGATGCAGGATTGCAAACTCAGTTATATCTTCTGAAATTGTGACTGCATTGTAAACTTTGAAATTTTGTTCGGATTTCGATCTATCTTCGTGTCTACGGACGAGCATAAACTATGACTTCTTTTTGATCTGCCGCCAGATTGTTTCTGTTTCTCTGAAGATGAACTAGAAAAAACACAAAGCGTATGTGGAGCTCTCAAATGGGAAGGAATATCAAACAACTTCAGGTGCACAATTGGAAGTAGCTGGTTGGAGGGACTTGCTGATTGATATCCATCCTGTGTATGTGCTAGACATGTGGTCCATTTGGTTGTGACTTTTGCTGCTGATCGGTCCTGTGCACATAGACAGCACTTCTTATAACAACGCTCTTATTTTAGAAATCCACAAAGCTAGCTTCGTGGCCAAAGTCAAGAAGGGTTTACACATTCAAAAACTTTTATAAAATTCACTCAATTAAAAAAGACGTAGGAAATTGTCCACGTGTTGTAGCATGTGTTTATTTTTTATCTAAAGTACCCTGTTAAATGTTTCCTATATCGGTTTCCTGGTATTTGCAATCAGGATTTCGGCAACGTTTTGGAATATTAGTTCCCTTTCAAGTTCCACCCTAAACGTGTATCGCTTTTCCTTTATCCAAAAATGACATCATCATCATCAGTCTTCTAAAACACTCCGTCTACCGTTCCTTAAACAAAGGCACACCCAACATTTAAATATCTTTTAGATTTTATTTTCATTTTTATTAAAAGCGTCCAGGCGCTCCACATCTCATGCCCTCGTGTCCTAATAAAAAATTCACTTCACAAGGTTCATTAAAAGGGAAACAAAAACCAAACAAAAAACTAAATGGAACAAGAAGAAGCAAGATGCCATAAAAGTTTGCCTTTTTCTTTTGTCCATCTACATCTGCCCCCGCATATGGTTGAATTATGCAAAATGTTACTCCTTCACATATATACGAGTACCTATGATCCTTACGTGACACACTGCCCCAGATGTCATTCAAAAAGGAAAGTGAAAGCAAAACACAGAATCACTGTATCCCACTCAATGTGTAGTAGGCTCGGCTTTTGACAGGAAACCCACGCCTATATTTTTCTGTGTATGAGTGTCTTAAAAAATAGAAACAAACTCGTTTTCTTTGATCCGACATCAAGGTCATTACATGACCCGAATCACATTCCCCCATTCGTTCGAAAAAAAAGTGTGAATGGAGCAGGAAACTCAATTCTCAAGTGGACATGACCCGAAACAATCAAAAGAAATCAAAGAAATCTCTCTTTATGAACGTGGAAGACCCCTCCATCCATCCGTCCACTATGAGTAGGTACTCCATGAATGACTCCCTAAACAGTGGCCATGGTCGTGTGAGCGTTTCTCTGAAGTTCAAGAAGTTCAAGAAGTGAGCACCTTTGTGCTTTGTAGGGTAACGTCCAAAAGATTGCTCAATTATACTCGGGGGGAGAAGATTTGTTTGTTTATTAGAAATTCGTTTGTTTATGGAGCGGATTAGAGGTGAGGAATATAAACAAATTGAACGAGCCATAGAGGCTGTGGGGTAATGGCAGCTTTATGTGCTGTAATTGCAACTGGAACTGTGAAATTCTTTCACTTGATGTGTGGGTTGCGAAATCGGCCATTTGGTTGGTATTGCATTGGGATTTGAAGAAAGACACCTGATTTGTTTGAACGAAGAGAAGTTACAGTCTTAAATAAATGAGTTCCTTAGCGTAAGTCCAAAGTATCTGCTAGGGAAAATAGTAGGTAAGGAAAGAAAGATACAAGATGCTTATGCTTAATTGTTTAATGCGTTCTCGTCCGCCTCGAGAAGGGAGTTTTGCAGTCCGGATTTTCCGCACAACCTCACAGTCGACGACATGCGTGTATCACCGCTCAGGTCGTCGAAGAATGGTTTTCTTGGAAGGTTCTGTCGAAGTTTGCTAATACTTGGACAGTGGCACACGAAGTTCTGGTGTTCTGCTCAACCTATGCAGGCGTTCTGTGCATTAATCTTAATTTTCACCGAGTATTTGTAGTCGCATAAGGTAGTGGAGCATGAACTTCCTTTGTGGCCCGAAAACGAAATGATTTTGACATTGTTCTGTCTGACGAGAATTTTTAGCTCTGAACGATAGCGTCCAACCATTTTAGTAGTTATTTTTGGAGTTCCTCGAGCATTTATGATATGTCGACTGTCTACGTAAACATCCAATACTTTCATCCATAGACTAATCTCGTATATGGCTAGAACAACAATACTCTCGGATGTTTGTCGGACATTCGCGTGAAAAAAAAAGTTTTATGTTTTCTGGAATTTGAACATAAGGGCTTACGTAGCCCGTTTCTACATCAATTGCCTTCCGGGCTGTGCGTGGGCCTCAACCAGCAAAACTTTTCGGCCCCCACTCTGCTAACTATTTTTAATTACATTCTTCAAGTTGATTGAGGTCCTCTTCCACTTGCACATGTCATTAAAAATTAGGTCTGGATCTTCTGCATAGTCCCATTAACCTAAAGGAGCCTCCTTTTCTTTCAGTAAAACATTCGGACTTCTCTCCTGCTGTACCATATTTTATTAAATATTGACTTAAAAGTCTAAGGGTTTATTTCTATTAATACAATAAAGCAATTTGGCATAGCAATTTGATACTTAGGTGATATTAGTCTCCGTGCAAGCGTGGTGTCCGAACTAGTCATGGGAAATTTGCTATAAATTTCGCAAAACTTGGAGGACTATAGTAGGTACTTGAACCGACAACCGACCATTCAATAACCGAACACATAACCACGACACTATGCCACTCCATAGCTTGAGTGCCTCGTTGCTCATGTCCTTGCAGATGGCTGTCGTCCTCCTTTTTCTGTTCGTTGTCTACAAGAGCTCTAAATTTGCTCAGCACTTGTTCGGGAACAATCGGTATCAAACCTAGGTGTTCGAAGAGGTAGACGGAACAAACCCAGGACATCAGTTGCGGCGCTTCTTATAGCTTATTGCCATTGTTATCCATTCCGCACTTGCTGCAGTTTAACTTCTAGATAGTTCTTACGACACGCGATCAATAAATTTCCTAGCAGTGCTTTTAAATTTCAGTCTTTCAGCGTTGAGCTTCCTCTGAGTAATGCTTCTGTTCGCTGTGTCATCGTTGTATATTTGCTTCGGTTAGCACGTAGGCGATACTCGTATGTCCCCCATCTTTACCATTGACTGCCAGGTTGCCTTATGGATTCTGAGATGAAGCCTTAGTCCATTAGCGAAAGTGATGCCGTGCGGGCTGTGCCTTCTTGTAGTATTGTCCAAGTCATCCCCGATTTTGACATTAAAGATTTCAAGGATAATTTTCTACATTTCAGAGTTTGTTCGTATGTCTTGTAGGTTTGCTCATATTATCTTCACTACTTCTTTTTCTTCTTCCTTTTGTCAGCGAGGTTATGATCCGAAAACAAGGGATCATAACCCTCCCGCTTCACCGCATTTCTACTGATCCGCATGTGGGGTTCGCCTACTATTATCTTTTTCCTCTGTAGGGGCGTGGATAGCAATGACGCTAATTGTTTGGAATGTACTCTTGATGTGGATCATCATCACTCGAAGCTTACATAGCGAAAGATTAGATTATCCGAAGTACTGATTCAAAAAAGCGATCTATCGTGCTTAAACCCCTTAAAAAACTCTTAGTCTAATTTTCAGTATAGAATCTTAGCTAAGCACGCATCAGTTATCGATTCCAGGCTTAGAGGAATTGTCTTTCGCAAGCGCTATGATTCGGTATCCAAATAAGACTAATTCTATTCCATTTTGAAAACTTTAGTCTGTTCTTACTCGAGTGCCTTGAATGCAGCCTGCCACTCTGCGATACCATTCCTTATCAATTATGTTGTCACCTTTAAAATTCTAAAAATACCCGCTGGAAGACAGTGACCATTTGGCTTAGAGCGCAAAAGAATTTGGTCTCATTATCTAAAAACCTGTGAACTCCAATTTTACTACTGGTGCTAAAGCCGTCTGTACAGAAGACATTAGCGAAATCCTGAAGGACCTCAGCATCTCAGAGAAGTACGTACACTTCCTATCTTCTGCCGAATATTGCAGCAGTGCTCATTACAGTCGATAGGCATTATGAATAAACAAAATTGATTCGAAGTCCTGCGAAATGTAGCCCCTTGCCTCCTTTCCTGAAATTGTTGCCTTCTTTTAAAAGGCTTAGTTCAGTGGCAAACAAATCAAGCAAAGCGTTTGCCACTGTTTGTTTCAGAACGAACCTCTCTTTACACTGTGGTTGAGTATAAAACAAGCAGATCGGTCTGTACAGTCAGTATACTACGTCAGACCTTTTTTTTTTTTTTGCTGCGCCGAGGGATGTGGTAGTCTTCGAAAGACACTAGTAGCCCGGGATACCAGCATGCTCGACTCACAAGCCCGAGTAATCGATGCCAAGAATGCACCTACGTACTAATCCACACCATGCACACTTCTACCACTTTCCCCGTGGGACTACCGTTAGGTATTACTTCGCGGGGGTTTATGCTCTTCTTTTGCCGTTTGCTAGTTCATCATTGATTTAAGCGGTAGCTGTTCTTTATTCCGTTTGGGCTTGGTTTTCACTGGTGCTCTCCCTGACTCCTTCCAACCGTCGAAGTTCCTTTATGATTATTGTTGCAACCTGCTTCACCGTGTCCCATATTCCGCTCGATGTTAACATATAGTTCACAATGTTCACGGGAGTTGGTATTTCTCCAATTCTTTCCTTTAGTTCTCTGCGCTCTTTAGCGGGCACTAGAAAAATACCTGCTGCACATCTTCTCTGGCCTCTGCGCGATTTAAACAAATAGGAGATTCCTTGTGACCAAACCCATTCAGATACGCTCGAAAGCAGCCACGCCCGATTATGCCTGGCTTAAGTAGAAATCTACTTCTCCGTGATTCCGGTCCACCCATTTGTTGGCATCAGACCTTAGACCTCACATCTTGCCGGAAGCCCTTAGACACTGCCAGATTCTTAAGCGTGCTTTCTAACTTTATTCAAATATTTACCAACAGTGGGCCATCTGACGATGGTTTCATCCACTTAATGCGTTCTAGCAAAGTCACCCATGAAATCAAAAGAAGCATTGTCAAAGCATTCAGCAAGTATAGCTCTTCATAGGCAAGGTCGTGAATAGCACAGATTCAAAGGCTAAACCACTCTTATAGACATGATGGTGTCTACTCTATATGTTGCAGCCTTCGTGCGACGTGTGTGGATCTCTAGTCTGTTTTTTCTGGGCGTTTCTTTGCATAGCCCCTACTTCCATAGCCCTCTGCCACAATCAAAACATCATCTCGTAAATATCTCAACGTCCTTAAAATTATCTAAAAAAATCATCTGACACTTACTTCAAATCCCACTTCCTCTCTCGCCTAAAACAAATATATTTCCCGCCGTCCGAGCTTCCTGTTCTTCGTCTTAATTATATCCGAACAATTTATTACATCGATTAGATGAGAATCCCTTAAAAAATACATACAAATACATCAACGTCGAAATATTAGCGCGGGGAAATGAAAATTCAAAAATAGAAACCGATTTGTAGATACATTAGTCAGTGGCACTCGCATCCACCCACTCATATCGTGGGTCGACCCTACAGATAATCCCTGATCGTTCTCTTAATAAATTTCAATCAAAGCCCGTACAAAATGGGCACAGATTCTTGTATTGTTAGCGAGAGACAGCTGCCAATGAACCGAATAAAAGTCGAATCCACCAAATGTCATATAACTTCCGTGGTAATCACTTAATGCAGCGTTCTCCAGCGCGAAGGCGGCGAGAGATACTTAAATATCGAAACTTGTTTTCTAATTAGGTTCAGATGTTCCGATTGTGATCTTGGTCTGTGTGCTCTGTCCAATAAGCGAGCGTCTAATAGGAAATAATAGTTAATAGATTGTCGCTTGGCTGGGAATTAATGTTGAATGGATGTCCATCGGAGAGTGACCTTCAAAGGTGTGTGTTGGCCGAATAGATACGCATGAGTTGGCGTAATGAGGTTTTGTTACTTATGATTTTTTTCTTTTGTGGTCCATCGATGAGCTTCACTAATAAGTGGTTTTGAACTTCTAAGCCGCCCTCTGTTCTTGATTGACATTCAATATCAAGTTCAAATGACAATTTGATTTATATTATCATGATGCATTGTAAAGGTTAAGTTTTTTATCTTCTTTCCTTCAGAATCGCATCAGTTTACGAAGGGGCTAACAAAAGTTCCATCAGTTGATGGCAATTTATTATTGTTTTGAAAAAAGAAAGATTGGCTGTCGATTTCGTATAATTTAACAATATGTTATTAAAAATTTGAGAAAAACCGGCAAGAATGGAGAGAGGAAAACGTAAAATTAGTTATGTAAGGTCGGGTGACATTCCAGCGCCAACACAACAAGAAATTCGCGTTGCCATTCTCTTCGGAAATCGACGTCAACTCAAGCAAGTACACATTTTATCACAGTGCTTATGGAGTAAATGCACCATCCTTTGTGACTGTTTCCAAGTGGTTTCAAAGATTCCAGACTGGACATTTTTCTGTTGAAGATGGACCTTGGAAGGTCGGCACTAATCTTTAACCGACGATTAGGCCACAAATGTGGCCACCATGAAGGCAATAATTGACGAAACTGTAAGAAAGAACCAGGAAATGATAGATAATGTACTGGGCTTGAATGCCATGACTGTGTCACAAAAATTTAGTTATTATCTGCCCTTGAAGAAATCTGCTCGATGGATTCCACGAATTTTGAATGATGATTGAGAAAGGGAGAAGTCCATCTTTAAAAAAATTATAAAGAAGGCGTTTCGTGTGCTCTTAGCTTCTTTTTCTTTTAGTTGATCAGTCATAGATACTTGTATCTTGTGACTATTTCTATTTCTCTGGCATTAAACTGCTATTCGTTTGCCATTTTGCTACCTTAACTAAAAATGGCGATGAACTCTATTAAGTGGGGTGGCAGTGGTAACGTCATCGATAGCCACGCTAATGGTTCATGGTTCAAATCCTGATGTCAGCAAGCATTTATTTATTTCCTATGAATACGTATATAAAAAGTCAGTTCGATCAATTGCGAAAGCTTGTGTGAACACTACAGCGAAAGCATGACACTGGCAGTAGGTTGGTCATATGACTAGAAATATTATTAGCGCTGTTGAATGATTGATATGTCTATGACAACAGATGGTCGGGAAAGAAATATTGTGAATCAGAAGCAAAGATAAAATAATAAAACGAATGTCTCCAGTTAACTGGACGCCGCCCCGGAGTTTTTCTGAAACAAATATCTTAGCTTCAAACCACCACACCAATCTTTTTCTCTCTCTCTCTCTCTCTCTCTCTCTCTCTCTCTCTCTCTCTCTCTCTCTCTCTCTCTCTCTCTCTCTCTCTCTCTCTCTCTCTCTCTCTCTCTCTCTCTCTCTCTCTCTCTCTATCCTTTCCAACAACCGCACTATGTCAAAACATTTGAAGGGTATTCATGACCTTTTAAGTGCGCGCATTAGCTCCTGCTAAGATATGCGAGTTATTTCAAGTCTTCGACGAACTTAAGCCTCAAGATTGAAACTAAATCTATGGAAGTGGAAAGCGTTTTCATCTTTTGAGGAAGTCAAGGCATCTAGCACCACCTATCGCAACTTCAGCAATCTGCTGTTGGTAGCAGGATACGTTCATAAAATGTGACCTATGGTCTATTTTTCATATCTGCAGCTTCTGCAGAAATCGTTATACGGAATGCCTAACCTGTGGCCATGCTTGCAGTTATGCAGTGCCCAGTAAGAACATTTGTGATTTTCGAAAGAATTCCTCTTCTGTGTTTCAGTCCGATAGATCTCTGATTTGGTTTAGGCCTGAGTAACTAAGCAGTGTTGCATTGGTCTAAGTGGTACCATGTGCGAAATGTTTTATTAACCGCGTCGGCATGAATGGGCTATTTAGTAAAGGACATCGGCGCCTTGAAGTCGTTGATGCTTACGATGTTTGCACCAGAGGAGGCTTTTTGAGTTAATCAGCTTTGCAATTCATTAAGGTTACAGTGACCTGGTACCCAGTATAGGTTAGGATTGTTGGCCATGTTAGTATTCTGCTTAAGATACAGCAGATAGCGCTAGGTTTTTAATATGTTGAACTCAATTCGATTTATGGCTCTCTGGTGGATGATAGCACCAATATACGTGTCATTAATGAGTAGGTGAAGTCAAGAGTGCTGTTTTCTGCGAAGGAATGCGAAGGGTTGGATTGAGGAGAGAAGGTCGTTGACATTAGTTCAGATTTGGATCGGAGATAGAACAGAGCCCTGGGGAACGCATTAGCTAAGAATGGGGTAGAAAAATAACCTTCCGCTACAACTTGTATTGATCGAATACCTAAAAAAAAAAATTTGTAATCCATTTCGAATCTATGTGCTTGGAGCTCTTTTAAGAGGGCATTATGCTACACTTATCGAAAACTTTAGAGATGCTCGTATCAAGAACAACCATCTTCGTGATTCGTTTACTGTGATAGATTATTTAGTTTATACGTATTTCTCTTATTTTTGGTTACAAACAAATGTGCATGTATCAATTAAGTGAAAATAAATAAGACTCAAAATCGCAAGAAAAAAAAAAAACCATCATCGTGATTATGAATACACTTGTTCCAGATCTGGTTAGATCTCGTGAAACGTTAGTGATGGTCATTGAGGGGGCGGTTTCGTTAAAGAGTACTCATAAGATGGACGTTAGCAATCCTCTCCATGACCTTGGAGTATAGATGGAGGGAAAGAAGTGTCTTGCAAGGTGCAATTTACTGCACATATTTCGTCCAGCAGATTATATTTTCTTTGGTGCCCATGCTAAATACTTTTATCAACAGACATGACCGGGAATAGTTGGTTAGGCAGAGCATTTTATCCTTTTTATTTAAACAAGATTTGCTGCCTTAAAGCCACGGCATGTTTTGGCTCACTTGTTGGTCCAGCAGGAATTTTTCATGTTTTAAGATGACGTTTTCTTCATTTCTAACTCAACAATAAAGGTTTCGGTTTTCCGCGGATGAAAATTGGTACCATAGCGCAAAAGTCTCTCCCTTCATCCGGGTTGCAGTCGCAGAGGTCGGGTTTAACCAATGCTCTTGTTTTGTCTTGTGGGAGTGCATTTTAATTCAAACTATTTTTGCGTGTGGTCGAGATTCGAGTTGCCTACCTTAAATGTTACATACGTGATTTTTTTTTTTCTGCACATCTATGGCACAGTATCTTTCGAATGATATAAGTTTCATCCCCCTCCTTTTATAATAAATACTAAAAAAAATGTACGATAAATTTCGTGTCACGTATTAATATATAAAGATAAAGTCTTTAACCTGTATTTGGCCACAAAATCTGTTGTTGATGAATGTTTGCGTATGAGACTAGTGTGTTTCCAAGTTTCGTTTGAATTACAAATCCGCATCTTTCTTTTCGTTTTGATATAACGTTGACTTCCAGACTTTGTTTAGACGAAAATTTCATTTCGTTTGCTACTCCGCAAATCAGTGAACCTGTGGCTCAGAAGGCATACGTCGTAGGCCAGCAAGCTGTTCTACAAGGCTCTATTGAATGCCTTGCGTCACTGACACGGTTGCTGTCATCGCCTCATCCATTACTAATACAAATATCAACCGGAAGAGATTTTGGACTACCTAAATAATAAAGAACTCTTGAACTAAAAGTACGTCTACTTAAAATAAAAAACCAGACACTATAAGCCGCAGGAAGCAGAAATGTTTCAGACGACAACGGGAGAAAATGTCATCTGCTAAACTATGGCTGCTGTCTTTGAAATATTTCTCCCAAATTTTGGTGCAAAATAAAGCTTAAACGTGACAGAATAAGGGAAATAGCGGTAAAAAAAAATCCCTAGGATATCTGTTTTTTTTTTTCATTTCTCAAAAACAACTGTTTCAACTGTAGCTACTATGTAAAAGGAAAATTGTGCGAATAATCATTATTAGCCGACTCTACCGCAACATTACCGAACGGAAGTTCGAACTCATTATAAAACCTAAGTTGAGAAGCTAAAATCTGTCCGCAGAACGTAGCAGATAAAACCTTATAATCACTTGAATACCCATCCAGAATGAGTGGAGCATGAGTGTAAACAGGATTTGTAAATTACGTTGGGAAAAATCATGACTTACGCCTTGCTGCGAATTCCTTTAAAGGATAAATCTCACTTTAAGCTGCAATACTAAATCCACAATTATTTATAGCATCACTGGCTGGCTTATCCATCTAGATTGCCCCACATACTTTGGATGGGCATATCAGCCTTAGTAGCACTCATCAAAGGATGAATGAACCTCATTCCGACAATAACACACACATACACCCTCCACCCCCATGAAGGCAAACGTCTCGGGCATAGCGCTGCTTATGCCATCATAAAGAGCGCTATGGGGGAGTTATGTCCTCAATTTTGTTCATACTCCTTTTTTTTACTTCCACTTTTTATAACTGCCATGGTTGATTGTTGATTTGCCGATGTATCTGCAACAGAGGTATCATGAGCCATTAGTTTTGCTTTTTTTTTATATTTTTCCCTTTCTATGTGTGTATGCTATTCTTCTCTGATGCAGTGCGGTACAGACTTCAAGGACTGACCTAGATTTTAACTTGAATACATTATAGTGGGCGGAGAAGGCGAACACGAGTGAAGAAACATCACCTTAACTGCTACAGTTTTCAGATATTTTTACTGAAAATCACCCGAAAGACTATCCTACTGAGAGGATAATTACGTTTTGAGCTTTCAAAATTGAATATTATATGAGATTCGTCTTCATTCTATCATTTGTTATAATTTAAAGCAAAAAATGAGAACCCCTTGAGATTCAGTCTGGCATCAAGAACAATTACGTCGTGTAGTGGACAAAAATGGTACAGTTTTGCATGGGTCGTTGACTAATGAAGACATCTATGTGAGTTTTTGAGGACTATTAGGGGTTGGTTTAGATGGAAGATCAGTCTTGATAAAAATGTTACAGGGAGCTGAATGGATAAGGGGAAAAATAATTGCAAGTGAAGTGCAGAGTCCTTAAAAGGCTGAAGAGTCATACTTGTGTTAAAAAAAGGAGAGCCCTTCGATTGCTGCTTTGTCTGTACTTAGTTATTTCCATTCTCCCCACGGTGTAGTCGTGTTGCTACAGGCACGTCATATCGTTTTTGTGAACCCGAAGAGGAACAGGCTAAGAGCCATACACAGCCTTGCCACATACACAAAACTAAAGCATGGACTGAGACATTTTTTACAAGAAATTCTTTTATATGCCAAACAACTAGCATCTCAACCTGATTTCGGACACTGGGGGCTTAAAAACCATCTGACAAGTATTCAGGGTTCTGAAGCTATTACCGAATCCTTCGAATATGAAAGGCGAAAAATAAACGGACGAGTAAATGATGGTAGTAGAGCTGTTGGTTAAGGCCAAAGTCCACAACAAGCTGTAGCACCACCTAAGTAAGTAAGGCTGTTTAATGTATATATATATGCATAGAAGGAAATTAGAAGAGAACTGTGAAACAAAAGAGCATTTCAAAAGCTGTACAGAAATGCTAATAAAAACTTGCAGCCAGCATAGCCGCAGGTGCAGCATAGCTCAAGAAAAAGCTACTCAAGAAACACTGCAAAGGCTATAATAAAGTCCTAACTTTCACCACCTAAGGAATGCGGTTAATTTAAGCGGAATACTGAAGCTGATTGAAAGTCTGCACACCAGTCACATCAGCTTGACCACGCATGTGTGCAGACTGTGGCTGGTAAATGAGGAAAAGAGCATTTCCTCCGTGACTGTTCCGCAACAAGCGCGTTAGGAAAAAAATGCCAAAGAAGACGCATCCTGTTAGAACTGAGATCTCCTAGATTTTCTTGAGTTTTGATGAAATCTTTTAAAACTCGGCGACAAATAGGGCGTTAGGGCTTACATGTTTGTATTATATTAGCTATGAATGGGCTGCACTGCATCCCTTACCTCTTTAAGCATTTCACTATGTATGTTTTCGGTGATTCCCTTTCTCTGAGAAATCACGGGCATTGGTAAAACGACTATCTTTATGCAGTCCGCAGACCAATACGGACTATCTTCAGTCTTGTACTTGTGCAAGTACGACTGGAAACATCCATGGCCTGTCAGGAACTGAGTTATGTGATACTCAATATCATTATAACGACTTTCTCTTCATAACTGGGTTTGCGGTAAAAGACGATGTGTCCATCTAACGTCTTGTAGAGGCATCAGTGTAGTCTTGACACTCATGTATTTCGCATTCTTTTTAATAGCTGCCGGAGTAGCGGAGTCTACCCTAGTATGGGGTAGGCTGATCGCTTGAAACAGTGCAGAATGGGCTCTAATAGCTCCGATCAAATAAATGCAAATTTATACCCTTGTCAAAAGTCCCTTGGCCCCCGCTTTTGTAGCTTAAGACGCTCTTTGGATGACAGTCTCGTGTCTACGTATCGTTTCTTATCAACGTTTAGAACATTCCACATGCGTGAAGTTATCCCTATCCGAGGTTATTTTAAATCCGAGTATATCGAAATTGCAGATAAGTAATACCTTATACTTTTTCGATTCGATCTGACTGGAACTCTAGATATCACCATTGATAGGTTAGGTTAGGTAGGGTTATGAGGTTAACATAAAACAATAGGCACCAAAGTGGGCCCATCGCGATCCCTAGGTAACCTTCACGGCAGAAGACCTAAACCCATTCTCTCAAACAATTAATCTCCCTACAGAATCTGAAAAGACCCTTGTTATGGTTTAGGGACCTCACCTCTTAAAGGTTATCGAAGAAGTATCTACCAAGGTGCTTTAGCCTTGTCCTGGCAATGCCTTGACATTCACAGAGTATACGAGTTATATCCTCTGAGACATGTAGGTCGTCGCAGTACCTACAAACATCCGTATCGGATAACCCTAGTCTCATAGCATGCCTCCTTAGGAGACAGTGGCCAGAGAGTATTCCTATCACTGTTCTTAGCCTCGATCTATCTAACTTGATTATCTCCCCAGATTTTCTGCGATCTAACACAGGCCACAAGGCCTTAGACACCCTGTGACCATATAAGTTTGACCATCTTAGATTAGCCGTGTCAATGGTTTTAGCCCGAATAATTCCCTTAGTCACGCACCCTGGTGGCTTAACTTACTTATGTCCTTTAACCCCTCGGGGGGCATAGGGCGTCAACCACGCCTGCGCGCCATCGTGTTCGGAGTTCTGCAACGCGTTTGAGCTGCCTCCAACTCATTCCTAAAGAGCTCGATTCCTCCTCCACTGTTCTGCGCCACGTTTGCCTAGGGCGTCCCGCTATTCTGCCTGCCTGGGTGAGCGGATTCCACTGCATAGCGTATTTCGCAATGGAGTTGTCTTCGCGCCGTAGGGTGTGTCCAATCCATTGCCACTTTCTTCTTCGTATAGTAATGCTTATAGGTTCTTGGCCCGTTCTCAGATAAAGTTGTTCGTTGGAGATGCGGTTCGGCCAAAAAATCCTCAAGATGATTCTTAAGCATTTGTTTACGAAGACTTGCAGCTTGCGTGTGTTAATGGTGTCCACCTTCCAGGTACTGCACCCATAAAGCAGCACTGATTCTACGTTGGAGCGGAACAGTCGTAGCTTGGTTCTTAAGCTAATAACATTGCTTCTCCAGATTTTGGACAGCATTCCGAACGCAGCTTTAGCCTTCCCGATTCTGCTGCACACATCCAGTTCGGTGCCACCGCGATTAGCCGAGACGACACTTCCTAAATATAGAAAGTTATCAACTTTCTCGACTTGCTTTCCGGCAATGTTAAGTTGAGCGCGGGTATTGGAAGTACTCAGGGCTTTTGTTTTGGCTGTGTTTATTTTTAGCCCCACTTTGTTTGCCTCAGCTTCTAGATTTTGGGCCATCAAATGAAGATCCATTATCCGATGTGAAAGTAGACAAACATCGTCAGCGTAATCTAGGTGTTTAAGGTAAGATGTCATAGTCCAACGAATTCCAGAATTAGCTTCCGTCAATGCTGCACGGAGTACATCGCTGATAACCACCAAGAACAATAGTGGGGACAGTATGCACCCTTGACGTACTCCACTTTGGACTTCAAAATCCTCCGACACCTTACCATTGTGCACGACGTGACACTTACCGCCCTCATATGTAGCCTTGATAATAGCTATAAGCTTTTCTGGAATGCCTCTCCTGCGCAAGGCCAACCAGATAGCATCTCGATTCAAGCTGTCGAAAGCCTTCTCGAAGTCGATAAACATTAAATGTAGCGGAGACCTATACTCAACGCATTGTTCGATTATGATCCGTAAGGTTTTATGTGGTCGATGCAGGAGGATCCAGCGCGAAAGCCCGCCTGTTCGACATCGAGAGTTGAATCTAAATGATCTTTAATTCGTTCTAGAATTATTCTAGCTATTATTTTGGCTACAGCTGGAAGAACACATATACCTCTCCAGTTACCGCACTCCATCAAGTTACCTTTCTTTGGAAGCTTAATGATCATCCCCCTTTTCCACTCCTGTGGAAATTGTTCACTATCCCAAGCTCTCCGTATTAGCGGATGCAGCAAATCTGCCGTTGTATTTGGCGCCGCTTGAAATAGCTCGGCAGGGATGCCATCAATACCCACCGCTTTGTTTTTCTTGAGGGACTTGATTGCTGTTATTATTTCAGCTTTACTGGGAGGTACGGTGCGAATTCGGAAATTTGTTGCTTCGAACTGCTCATTCGAATTCAAGATCATACCGCCGTCGTCTAAGTGATTTAGCACTGCAGCAAAATGTTCTCTCCATCTAGTGAGCTGATCCTCATCCGAAATCAGAAGGTCACCGTCTAGACTCTTCACTGGATGTTGTTTGGAGTTTCGACCACCAATGAGCTCCTTAGTGATGATGTAAACAGTCCTACTGTCGCACCTACTCGCTGCTTCTTCAGCCCTTGAGGCCAGTGAGTTGACATGTTGACGCTTGTCACGTCTCACACTACGCTGCACTTCTTTCTTCTTCGCACGGTATTGGGCTTCAAGCTCGGTTCTCTCTACTGCTGAGGCCGCTGCAATCCGAGCCTTGATTGCTGTACGCTCATCGATCCGTCTCCAGGTGTCTGTAGAAAGCCATGTGCGGTGGTGTTTCTGCTTTTTACCAACATAAGTGCGTGCCCCAGTCGCAAAAGCATTTTTCACAGCACTCCAGTGGTCATCCATGTTCTCTATGCTGCTGATTGCTTCTGCTTCTAAGGCAAGATGGTCCCTGAACTGTTGGCGCACTTGGGGAACCTTGAGCCTGTCGATATTAAACCTGGTGATGTTAAGCAGGTTTGAGCGGTTGCTGTTGACGGATGCAGTACGAAGGCGTAAATGAGCTACCATAAGATGGTGATCTCGTTCTTGTCCGACGTCAGCTCCACGTCTGTTTCGGACGTCCAGGAGACAATTTCTAAAGCGGCGACTGATCGCAATGTGGTCGATCTGGTTGGATGTTCGTTGCCTATCAGTAGAGACCCAACTGATCTTATGGCAGGTGTTATGCTTAAACAGCGTACCTCCGATGACTAGGCGGTTGGTATTGCAGAAGTCCACAAACCGCTCACCATTGTCATTACGGTCTCCCACGCCGTGAACTCCCATCACGTGCTTAAGCATGGTGTTGTCGCTACCCACCTTGGCATTGAGATCTCCCATTACCATTACGATGTCCCCATTAGGCGTTTGGTTGTAGGCGGCGCCTAAGTGGCAATAAAAATTATCCTTTTCATCCTCAGTCGCGTCTAGAGTCGGAGCATAACACTGTATGATGGTAATTTTTCTAACTCTACTCTGGAACCTAGCCGTCAATATCCGGTCACTATGGGGTTTCCAGGATATGAGGCTACTACGTGCTGCTGGAGTTAGCATGAGTCCTACGCCAGAACTCCGTGCACTTCCAGCTGGTTTACCAGAGTAGAGCATGACAGTGCTTTTTGTTGGGGAGATGTATTCCCCAGCATCGTACCATCTTATCTCGCTCAGCCCTAAGATGTCGATTTTATACCGTGCGAATTCGCGCTCCAATTGGAGGAATCTGGCGTTATAAGGCCCTTCCTTGAGTGAGTCCAGCGGGGTCTTAACGTTCCAGAATCCGATCGTTGTCCGTGTCCGATAGCCAAAGGTCGTCAACAAATGATCAGTCCGTATCCGAGGCGTATGTTTCCGTTTCGGAGCAATAGTTTGTTTTACGGTTGCGGCTCGCTGGGCCACAGACCAACCGACACTTATCCTGTTTTTTTGGCGCAGGAAGCTCGCCATTCGTCCTCTCCCGTTAGCAATTTCCGAAGAAATTCCCAGATGGCACCACGAGGAGGTGGGAGTAGGGCTTACTAACAGAGCTGCTAGGTTTTCGGCTGCAGTGGCTCCTACTCGTTACTTAGCGGACCAGCACCTATCGGGAGATGCTGCCCCTACGAGGCCTTTGTTGGTCGTTTGCCATCCAAAACCTGGGAGCCCCGCTCCTCTTTTAGCCAGCGCGTCGGCTTGCTCGTTGCATTCGATATCGCAGTGTCCAGGTACCCAACATAATCTGACTCGGTTCTGCCCTAAGTAAATAATGCCCTAAGCATTGTGCTGCAATTCCTGATTATCTCAGATTTGGTGACGTAAGACTATCGCCTTTAGCGCAGCCTGACTGTCAATGTAGATGGCGATATTCTTATCGGATATTGATCCCATCTCAAGTAATTCCGTAGCTTTAAGTACAGCTAGAACCTCTGCTTGGAACACACTGCATGTGTCCGGAAGTCTCAGGGCCCCCTGTAGGTTCGTATCTCTCGAGTAAATACCTGACCCCGTGCCCTCATTGGTCTTAGAACCATCTGTGTATATTGCAATCTCGTTATGGACAGAGACTGTGTTCCTTCGCCAGTCCTCTCTAATTTGATACAGTACTTCGTATGGTGTGTCGAAGTCTAAGGTGCCAAGTATATCGTCCGATTCGTCAGGGATTCCGGGAAAAGATTCCTTGAGAATGGAGCTCTGTCCTATGTTATTAGTCCTGAAGAGTCCAACGTTAGTGAGCCAAAGTGCACTGTTGCCCGCTTAAAATTTAATTTGTAGGTCTAATGGTAAAAGATACAGAAAGATCTCGAGTGCAGCCGTAGGTGTTGTCCGTAGAGCACCTGTGATGGCAATGCAAGCTGTTCTCTGTACCATGGCCAACATATCCCGTGTGTTTTTCGTATTCGCTGCCTTCCACCGCACAAGAGCCCCATACGTAAGGATGGGTCTGACTATCATGATGTATAGCCAGTGCATCATTGCGGGCTTCAGGTCCCATTTTTTCCCCGCGGTCCGCTTACAGATGAAGAGAGCATTATAAGCTTTGCGGACTCTTTCCTGTGTGTTAAGTTTCCAATTGAGTTTTCTGTCTAGCATTATCCCAAGATATCTAGCGCGATCCGAAAGGGAAATATCCACCCCTGTATCACCGTTGATACTATGGAGACAATTTTTGCACTGCGATGTGCTGTACTCTGATTGTCACACTTCCAAATTGGTGATTAACATTTCTTCCATCTTTTGTTCCGCTAAAGTTAGAGCGACGAATGAGAGGCAACGTCTGACTATTTGGACAGTTTTGTCTTCAGCTCTAGGAATTTGGCAGCCTAGTACATATGCTTGTGGGACGCCAACAGAAAATCACATTCGTATAAGAGCAAATTTTATTCCAAATGGTGCATCGCGAGATATACCACCTGCTTCTCTAGATGATTGCATGAAACTCGTTCTAGCATCTTCCTCAGTATATCTCTATCGGGTACGACGATGGTGCATCATGTAGCTTGTCGCACTTTGGTATTAGAATCAGTCGTTGCTTTTTGCATTGTTCTGCGGATTTTTCTCTTTCTTTTCGGTAACATATATTCTCCGCTTTAACATTGACCGCTAATTTGAGAAGTTTATTTAGTATCTCATATAGCCGGGTGCCTCACTGTCACGGAAGCATTTGGACATGTCCAGGACCTCTGTTGGTGTGATAAGCACTGAAATCCCGTGCTGTCTGCGGCTAGTTCGTCTAACATGCTCTCGAGCTCTACCCTTTTTTATTTAATTTTTTTTGCACGCGAAGCTCCTTTGAGCATTCGTGGACCGTATACATATCCCCGCAGAACCACCATCAGGTAATACTTCGCGAGGGTCGGTGTAAAGCAATCGCCGTTTTGCTATTGAATGCTCAGATTTGCGTTAAGTATGTATAAGTATTCTAAACGATGTTCTAGTCCGATGTTGCTCATACGCCTTGAGAGCCCACCGACAGCTTTTGACGACTTTTCGCAAACGTATTCCATCCTTGTAGACTAGTTAAGCATCTATCATCACCTCTAGGTATTTGATAGATGGCTGAGATACGACGTCATGCTCTCCGATTCTATAAGTCATCGATTCGCGTGCTTTTCTACTGCTGATTAGTTTTCGTTTTTATGATCCGTAAGTTGCAACCCGGCGTCTTGGAGGCATCACTTTATCGTTCTTATCGTCCCAATGCAGAATAGTTTTACTTCTTCTAGCAATTTGACAGCGACCACAACTGCGATGACATCCGCAAAGCTTTTCATAGAATCGGTAGACATAGGATATCATAGTGCCATAGCAAAAGACCAAAGACGGATCCTTGTCTCACAGCGACGCTTATTTGTGACGTCTTACTCATATCAACCCTGTTGGTGGAAAAGCTCGAAATAATTTTTTTTAAAGGATTTGCCGATACATCCATTCGATAAAAACAATGCACAATTCGTTGCCAGTTCGCCGTATCGAATGTATTTTGCACGTCTAGCGTTTCTACGGCGCAGTATTTTTTAGTGCCTCCTCTTCCACGTTTGCCCTCTATAGCCATTAGACTCTGCTTGTAACCGCGTTGGTAGCATTAATTGTTGATCGTTACTTACGAAAACTACACTGGTGTTCCGCAAGACCGTCCGCTGCTTCGATGGCAGACTAAAGATTTTCCACGTGTCGTCTTGGGCATTCAGAGGGGACAGTAAGACAAAGGTTTACTCGCAGGTATTTTTCCTTTTGGTAGCAATGATAGTCGTTGATGCTGCTCTGGAAAGACGCTGCGGCGACTTGAAGACACGCGTTGTACATTTCAAATAAATTGAATCGATTTCGCACCACGATCCTTAATGCTCGACTGTATACCAAGTCCAGTCCCGGGGTCTTCTAATGTGGTATCCCGACATACAATTTTCTAATTTACAATTTTCTTTCTGAAGGGTTAGGTTATTTTAAACCCGAGCGTTTAAGTTGGCACATATTTGGAACTCACCAAGAGACCAGACCAGAGCTTAACATGTCGAAGTACATAGCAGTTTCGACTGGAGCCACAGTTGATTCCATTTACTCAATTCTTCCGCTGCCGACTCCTCTAGACTTGAGAGTGGAATAGAAACACTTTGAATGATCACGATGATCACGATCCAAATTCGACAAGTCTAGGATAAGTCTTATTTTTAATTTAAAACAACCTTCGGCAACTCATAGATACAGCGAAGCGAATTTTCCAACCAAGAAACTGACTTCGTGTCACACCCGCTCCATGTTAAATTGGATACATTAGACAACTATCTATGTAGACAAAAAAAAATATCTTTATTGCCGCAGCTAATTTAATGTTAAAATTATTTTCTATTGCGAATACCATGCCAATGAAGCGATTCTGCCTCACCACTCCTTGGTCGCACTTTAGAAAAGTGTGACAAAAGTTTAAATTGATTTTCTTCACTACCATGTACATACGTATGCCGTCATAGGCCGGTTGCTGCCCTGTCGCACATAATAACCTCTGAAGCGGCACCCATCAGTCGGTCTCAGTACATACTTGTCCACACTTGGAGAACAATAATGATTTTTATCACTTTAAGTGATATGAATTGTTTTTGAAATGAGACGCGACAAAGATTGAGGCATATGCGAGTAGAGAGACGGAAGACTGTGCTAAGAGGTCTTGTTAGGGTATTTGCAAGTAGGACGAATGGGTACTTAACGCCTTGAGATTGTCAGTACGCGTTGATTTATGCAAACTAATAAAAGTCCACCCTCGGTCTTCCTTCATTTTGAAGTGAATGACATGCCGGTGGAGCAAACTATTCTTGTTTAAGTAGTTGATGGTTGGAAATGCAAATAAGTGGCCAACTATGTTGGGCTCTTTGTTGCGAAGCTAAACATTAAGGGCACATGGCAATGATTGCGGCAACTCGTACGATGGTATGCTATAAATAGATGAGTTTTTTCGCAGCTAATTGAAATAAGTGGTCAGAAAATTGCGTTTTACGTCGGAATGATAACTGTGTTAAGTGTGACGGAATTTATTTGCTTAAATAGGAGAATATTTTATTAATTTATGTGTTTTTTTTTTAGTCTCTTCTGCCCGAACTAACCTATTTTTGTTTCTCTTTTATTTGCAGGTAAGGACGATTCTTCAAGGAATTCTATCACCTGAATAGCTGAACAGTCACCACCTACATATTATGTATATTTGGGTGGCGATTCGGTGACTATAAGTGACTGTCTAATATTTGATTCAGGCAAATTCAGCTTAAAACAAATTGTAACATAATTCCTTACCTTTCCTCTTCGTGGTTGTTCTAGAAAATTACAAATATAAATCCTTACACATTATAGGTTATGTACATATATAGACTTTAGTTGCAAGTACTGCTATGAATAATAGCGTCTATAGTGAATATGTTCTACATCTCCGAAAACAAATACGCTTTCGAAGCACCTAACATGCTTCGGAGTCATAATATAGTAGAGAGTTTTCGCTATCATGACCGGGTCCTGGCAAAGAAAATGTCTGCAGCGGAAAGTTCTTCAACTACAAGGAGATTTCATGGTATAAGCTAGACTTGAACCAAGCTTGACGCGGACTAAACTTGACGTGGACTGACCTTGACTTGGAATGATTTTGACTCATAAGAGGAGTATCGAACTTGGGAATCACAGATTTTTTTAATTTTTTTATGTGTTGTAGGGTAGGTTGCCCTCAATATTAGTGTAAAATAGTAAAACGCCATTTGCCTTCGTTTTCGAGCAAAAATCGATTTGAAGTTTTTAATGAAATTTATATACACCCTTTCAGCAAAAGCGATGTGACTCAGTGGCAATGTCCTCCCTTGCGGAATGACTGCGGTTTGCTTTGTAAAGATTTAAAATGAGTCTTCAAACAAACACCATACAGGTGCAATACAGTACGTCCTTTTTTTAATACCAACTTTGAAGCCCATCTGCCCCACTGTCCAGCGTTAGCGCGATGTAATTGCAAGTCTGGCTGGTTCTAATAGCTTTAGCTATGCATATACGTATGTACTACATGCTAAGCGTTGAATTTGGGTTAAATTTGTTTTTTTTTTTTTTTTTTTACAAGTGTTAGGACAGCCCACTGACGGGTCAAAAACCAAAGACGGAGTTGCTGCAGGTGTTTTCTCTGACAGGCTCAAGCTCTCTTAACATCTCCTTCCGTCTTCCAAATCATTGTAGCGTGTTCCAGGCGGAAATTTTGGCGATTAAAGAAGCCTTATCTTGGCTTAAGAAAAACGTGATATCTGTTAGAGATATCCGCATCTTTTCAGACAGCTAAGCAGCAATAAAATCCCTGGAATCGACCTCTATAAATTCCTTAGTAGCTCTGGACTGCCGATCGTCTCTTGCGGAGATGGCTGAGCAGTTCAATATTCACTTGTGCTGAGTGCCGGAGCATAGGAACATTCCAGGGAATTGTAAGGCCGATGAACTCGCCAGAATAGGAACAACTATACCCATCCTGCCGGACAAAGGCACCTTAGGTATACCAATCGCTACGCAAACTGAAATTTAAGCTAAATGCTGTCGAGAGTACAAATCTTAGGTGGACGAATGGATCAACATGTCTAGCGACAAAACAGATTTGGCCGAAGCTGGATCTAAAACGTTCTAAGAATTTGATATGCCGATTGCATATCGGCGCTATAATAGATGAGATCACTGGGCACTGTCTAATAGGCAAGCATGCTACAATGATAGGCCTCTTTGCAAACGACTTTTGTAGAAGCTGCATGGATAAAGAAGAGGAAGAAACTATTCTTCTTTGTTTCTGCCCAGCTCATTCCCGTAAAAGGAAGCTTCACTTAAGAGCCCATATTACAACGATTTAGGCGACCTGATAGATATTGATATTAAGCGCCTCTTACGCTTCATAAGAAGCTCAAAATGGTTTTAGCGAGTAGGTAGAGAGATGATCTCCCATGATCCACGTGGTATCACAATAGACCTATTATTGGTCTAAGTGTGTTGGCGATTCTTAGCTGGCAGCCAATTTAGCCTAACCTAACCTAACCTAGGACAGCCCAACTGAGGGTTACATGTTAATTCAGAAAAGTTAGTTAGGTTCAAAGCTTCACGTAAATTCAAAAGTCGAATGATTCATTGTGAAACCCTGCATAGTGTTTTCTTGTGTACTTGTCCTTACTGACTAGCTCATATGATGGTACTCTGAAAAGATGTCGACCTAACAAAGATAGGTACAAGACATTTTTGCTTCAAATTTATTTTTATTTTTCAACATAGTCTCCTTGTAAGTCTACATACTTCTCCCAGCGATGCTCCCATTTCTTCAACCCATCCAAATAGTACTCGACGTCTTTCTCTGCAAAATAATTGCTTACGAAGTTGATGGCCTCCTCATTTGACGAAAATCTCTGTCCTCCGACCGCAACTTTTTGCTTAGGGAATAAAAAAAACATTGCTTGGGCCTAGATCTGGTGAGTAAGGGGGATGGTCAAGCAGTTCAAACCGTAATTCCTGAATTTTCGCCATGGCAACCGCCAAGGTGTGACACGGCGCATTGTCTTGGTGAAACAAAATGTTTTTCTGCAAATATGACCGTTGTTCCGCAATTTCTGCCTTCAGCTTGTCAAATAATAATGCGTTATGCTCCTATAATGGTTTTTCTTTTTGAAGATAATCGATTAAGGTAACTCCATGACTATCCCAAAAAACAGTCACCATTACTTTCCCAGCCGAAAAAACAGTTTTTGCTTTTTTTTTTTGAGCCGATTCCGCCTTCGAAGTTTCTGGAGTATAATGGTGTATCCAAGTTTCATCTACAGTAATCAATCGGCGCCAAAACTCTGATTTATTGCGCCTAAACTGGGCCAACAGCGTTGTAAATGTTCACTCGAACACGTTTTTGGTCTAACGCGGCACCCAACGTGCGGTCAGCTTTCTCATGCCTAAATCTAGATTCAATATGTGACAAACACGTTCTTTGGACATAACATATTCATAGCTTCTGCTATATCTTTCGCTTTAATTCGACAGTTGTCTAGCACCATTTGGGGAACTTGAGCGATTTTATCGTCAGTGGTTGCATTTTTTGGACGTCCCGAAGGTTCATCGTCTCCCATGCTGGTACGGCCACGTTTGAATTCAGCTGCTCAAAATTTCACGGTGGTAAATGATGACACAGAGTCCCCGTATACAGCGTCCAACTCGTCTTTGATTTGCGAAGGCATATTGCCTTTCAAAAACGAATATTTTATGACAACTCAATACTCATTTTTTTTTTTCATTTTCACAAAAACACACATCGACTCACTCAAACGATTGTCAAACAACAACTGCGCGTCCAAAATGGCTGACATTTCTGTGAGTACCTTTCAAAAGCTGCGCTAGCTTTTGTTGACGAGTGCTGCCATCTTCATGTTGAGGTCGGAAACTTTTCAGACCACCCTCGTACGTATTGGTATTCAATATTTTTTTGGTCTCTTCTTCTTGGAAAGCAGAAGTATAGTGAATGCCGAATCGATTCTGTTTCTTCCAAAGCACGTTTCCAACGGCAAAGTGTTATGCTTGTTCTGTAGATAGCTGGATAGTGTACGGATAAATTATTTGTTCAGTAACAGGAGAATTTTGATTATGCTTTAGGATCCGGCAAAGTATTCCACTGTGAATCTAATTTGGCTGAATTTTATTGGCCTTCGGGTAATTTCTGGTAAGCAAAGTTATTGGTTGCACGGACTTCAGTTGTAAGGTATACAACCGCTGTGACTCCTGTCAGCTTCTTTTGTAGCTGGAATTTTGGAAGCGGTCACTCTTTCTATTGTAAAGCTCTTAGCTGCACCTTTTATATGAATATATGTATAAAACATGGAAACCAAAAAAACCCTAGAAACCTTTGTGGCATAACTGAGTACTCGTATATGTATGTGACTACGAGATTTTATTTTATTCTTTCGGCGGAATATATGTACACAGATTCCATATGTACAGTACATACACCACTGTCTCGCTGAGTCCATAAGATCGCAGAACGAACTTAATCTCTCTTAGGATCCACGCCCAGTGCCCCAGATGAGCCTCAAATCCGCTGCTGAATCTGGAAGGCTTTTGAATATTTTATCAACGACAAGGTACCAAGGCAGAGATGAAATGCCTCCTCTGTGATGTATTGCTCTTGTGATTATTATTTTTCTCGTAAAAAGAAATTCGTGGTAAGTAGCTGTCTTTTCAGCCCATTATGGACAGAGTTACTCTCAGGGTTCACACACCTCTTTTTTGGGTTCCTCCTTAAGATCCGATTAAAGTTCGATTTAGGATTGGAGAAATGATCATCTACCTAAAGTCCACAGGGTGGATTTATTGATCTCAGACGACACTACACCTACAACCTGGTTACGTTGCATTCGCTTTGTTTTAGATCTATGAGGCTTCCTGCCTAAAGTAGTTTCATCTATGCAACTCAACAGATTTTCTTATGTAATTCCACTCGAGAGAATAGTTTTTCCTGCATTTTCTGAAAACAACTTCTCACTTCATTATGCATCTTGTTAACACACAAGCTTACACTGCGGTTAAAACCATACCAAAACCACTCATTCATGTAATCATCCATTGAACACTGCCCTCTCCCTTAAAAAAAAAAAAAACCTCAGAGATCAATAAACCGAACTCTGCTTCGTTTTTTTTGCTTGAAATCTAATTACAAACCGCCAAAACAAATTCACATTTCCCCCTCAAGTGTGGGGAGATACATTTCGTTGGTGTTTGATCATTTGACACGGCCTAGCATGGTGGTGGAACGAGCGACACGCAACACGACTCCTGAATTGAACGTGTCGTCTATGTGTGATGTATGCGCCGACAGGCATTGCTAGCAGGCACTTCTTTTATTTGCATTGACCCGTTTAACAATGTGTTTGTATCTTATTCGATATTTAATTACAATTACTGCCACCATTAACCACCATGAAGGAGCATTGTCTGTTTTGTTGTTTGTTGTTCAATGTAACGACGCTCTTTTGTTTAAAAAAAAAACTTCCATCTGATGCTTAAAACAGAAATCCTATCCGACAAACCGTCGACATGTAATTTGAGATACCGCATCATGCTGCTGTTGCTGTTCGTGCTATGTGCTTCCATACAGACCCCGGTGTGGCAGCAGCAACCAATGTAATTGATGGTCTGAGCTTTGGGAACAGATTAGTTTCTCGTAAATCTTATGGCCCGTGCTTTTCACTTTCCTTCGAACTGAGATGATGATTTTGTTGGTTGAGATACATATTTTTTTTAAGTCCCCCCGCTGTATCCGTGCCTTATGCAATGTGTCAATTTTCATATGTCAATCATAAGGGGTGTCGATTTCTGAATTTGAATATTTTTTATTTTATTTTTTCGTGTGAATACATCCAGAGTGTAAATTGAGAACCCTCGCCATGGGTGGCGGTGATAGGTTGAAATTGCGTTTCTTCGAATATCTTTCGTCATTCGAAGTCTGTTCGGCAGATAGTTCTGGAGTTTTGAAATTCTCGTGACAGTTTGATTGATGTGTTCGTTTTTTTGCTCGGGATACGGTAGCAGAACAGTGGCAGGTTTGTTGCAATCAGGATGAATATCGATGCAATGTAGAGCACTAGTTATGCAGTGTGGTTTACATAATAGATAGATAGAGGCGTGTGATTCAAGCTGGATTAGACTACGCTAGGCGCTGTTCAGAGGGTTGGCTTTCTGTGTCCGTACTCAGTAAGAGTGTGGGATTTCCGATCACTAAAACAACCTGCACTTCTACCCCCTGACACTCGTAAGAATTTAATCGCAAGGGAGTCTCCAGCCTTATTTCATCATTATGCTGCTTCTCTGCTCTTTGTTTTTTTTTCTTGGCACTTCTTATATGGCTACAGTTTCGTTAATTGCGACCCTGATTTCTTGAGCCTTAACCATCTGCCTAGTTATACCTTCCGGGGTGATAGCCGCTCCCAATTTCTCCTCCAGTAAATGCATTCTGAAGCGTGGGAAATAAAGTTTGACGTGCAATGGGAATTATTGTCATGCCGGAACATGTGTACCTATATATACGCCCTAAAACATTAATGGTCTGTTAACATCTGGGTTATGTTAAGGTCCAGCTCTTCATGTTTCGATTTATCCACGTTTCGATGGTCATCATTCTCGATCAGATTGGTCACTCTTGATTGTAATTGGATGCCGCTTGCTGTTCCAGCTGCTATTCTCCTGAGCTTCCTTTGCTAAAACGTCAATCGGCACAATGTTTGCTTCAACCCTAGCCACTTCGTGCGGTGTGTCTCTTAGTGCATGTAAACCGCCTCCTTCTTCTGATATATCATATTTCAACTGATATAGTCTGCAGAAGTTGTCTTTCTTAATTCTCATCGACTGCGATTGTACTACTAAATCTTCTTTTTCATCCCTGCAAACTTCTGTTCGGGCCTTGTAGCCTTGACGTATCCCTTTATTTTCTTGAACCATTTTCGAACATCATTACCGCTATAACACCACTCTATTGCCTACTTTTTACGCAGAAGTATAATAAGTGTTCTTCCCTTCTGGTCGCTTGCAGGCCTCGTATTGTTCTATACAGTGTCGCTTGAGAAATCTTGTTTTGCTGCGTATGCTTGGCTGCAAGCACATTTGGTCAACTTAAATCAGTGAAGCAACGTTCAATCAATACTTGGAGTACTTCTAGGGAGGTTAAGCGACATACGATGAACAAAGGCTCGGAAAGTCTTGCAATTGTAACCGTTGGGAGTTGAATTTTCTCACAGAGCTTCTTCGATGTTTATAGTGCCTTAGATATCCATGTGCGTACCTTCGCAGTAAAAGAAGATAGTGATCCAAGTCGATATTGGCTCTTTGAAACGTATGCAACAGAAGTAGTACTGACTACGTCTCTATCTTTCGCGAAACCAGCAATATAGGGTCGCTATCATTCATATACTTAAGTTTTTTCTCCCCACGAGGAACATGGGGCGTTTAAAGTTCTGCCATGGGTTTATTAGCAGGTGGAGCAATTCTTCTCATGTATTTAGCGCCGCTTAATCCGTTCAGCAGGGATGTCATCAATGCCCACTACCCTACCTTTCTTGAAAGATCTAATCGTGCGAAATGTTCTACAAATCTTCTTAGCTGATCTTCATCAAGATCAGCATCATTCTCATCACCAAGTTAACTAATAAACTTTTCACTGGATGTTGCTTGGAGATCTGACCATCTCTAAGATTATTGGTGAGGTCGTATGTAAATGGTCCTACTGTCGCACCTACTCGCAGTTTTTTCAGCCTTTGAAGCATGCATGTTGATATGGGTGCGCTTTCCACGTTACTCGCTGTATTTCCTTCTTATTCACAAGGGACTGAGTTCAAACTCAGGTCTCTTTACTGCTGAGGCCGTAGCAGTCTATGCCTTCATTGCAATACCTTCATCTATCCTTCCTGCCTTTTATCAAGGTATAAGCAAAAGAATTTATAACACCATTCCAGGTGTCATTCAAACTCGAGCTATGGACATGAAGGTCATTGAGTTGGCATTCGTCTTAAGGAACGTTCCCAAGTACCACATTCATCGCAGCAGAACTATGCTGGTACAGTCCTTTCTCAAAGGACTTGATTTTTCTGGAAATCTGGAGAAGAACTACTTTGTCATTATTTTCTGAATTCCATCCCACATTGAAATGCAGTCTCTTACTCACTTGGCATTATATGGTATAGTTTAAGAAAAACCACTACACACCACTAAGGCTCGGTCACCTACCTCAAGCTCAAGCCTGCACTAGACACCTTATTCACTTTACTCAGTTAGTTGCACAGTCGCACTATCTCCTTCTGATAAAACTTTTGATTTTGGCTGCACAGGCATTGCTGAGATCAATTAGGCTGTGGAAAAAGTAATAGCATAGTGCAGCCTTGCTAATATTGGCGAGCGCTGTGTACATATACGTGCATATATAATGAGCCGCGATTTCTTTCTCATCTTCATATGAGCAGCTCCTGCAGAAATCATTATAGGAAATACCCAACCTTAGTTCAAATAGGGTTCCTCTGTACTGCAGAGGCCCGATATATCTTTTCTATTATAGTTGAGTACAGACCTGAGTAATTTAGCAGTTTTGCATTGGTCTAGATGGCAGCGCTCACGATTTGTTCTACTTACCGCGTCGGTTAGTAAAGGAAATTTTCACTTCGATGTCAGTAACACTTACGCTGTTCGTACCCGAGGAACCCTTTCGGAGTAGATGGTTACCTTTGTAGTTCCCCAGTATGTCACAGCGGCTTGGTACCCAACAAAGGGTGAAGTTATACTGTACTGCCTTAGATCTTATGGTACTGGATGTAAGGGATTTTATGGTTGCCTGACTGTCAATATACAGTGCAAACTCCGAGCCAGTGGCTTGGCGAACTGCAGTGACATCGGCCTGAAAAATACTAAACTGACTCGGGAGGTTAAAGGAGAGGTCTTGTGAAAAGACTGTCCTAGCTTTCGGACACGTCCGTAAAAAATTTCAATAATTCGTTATACGAGTAGAAGACGCCACTATGTGTTCACTTTGTTTTATCTGGTGTTGAGTCCTTGTACCCCGGTCCCCCGGACGCTGGGAAAATGCCGATATATCGAATATGCTTTAAAGGAGTACGTCGGGCTACCAAGTAACAACAAAATTCTTTTAATTCCCTTTTCTGTTGAATGGTGTTCGCCTTTATTCATAATTCAATATCTAATAGTTGTTATGATTTCTTACATTAAAGTTTTAATGGCGTCAAAGCTTATCCATAATTTACACCATGATCTCATTCTCCGAAGCGAAAGTGTAGTCGAATGAAATCATTAGAAATACACCCATGGCAACAACCTTAGATCAACTAGCAGTGATTCAATATTTTATATCAAAGCGTCTGAGATCATAACCATAAGATCACACCGCCCAACTATCACTTGTGTACCTCAACCTAACATATACGTATTTCAATCTAAATTACGTCACTTTAATTATATTAATCCCGACAACTTAGTGTTTACCTAATCTTTCATGAACAAGTAACATGCGTTTATCAGGGGCGGATTAGATTTTAGTCGCGTCAAAGGATATTTACGAAACTATTTTAAAACTTATCCTTTCAGGATACGAATCACTGGCATACAAACTAAATCCGATATATTTTTTTTAGTTAGCGGTCATTACATGCTAATCTGCGTTAAAGAATCGGCATATGACACAGTAGAAAGAAGAGGGCAGCAAAGCCTATTATAAAGGGGCTCCACTATTTCCGATACCTAAGGAGGAAAACAACCTAAATCCGCCCCTGATCTCAATCTGAATTGGACCACAGGGCATCACATAAAATCTGCATCTATCCCGCTGAAATCAATTTCGCAAAAACTTAATTGCTGTTTGTTGATGTACGTCAACAAACAAAGGCATCTCTCCAATGTGCGTCCTCAAGAGGCACGAGGCCGTCTAATGTAGACCCCACCATAGGGAGGAGCACGCGCAAAAAAAAAAGATTTCCATATAGCAGTCACTTAAGTTCTACGAGTAATTAATTTGCAACTGTAAACAACAAACCATGGAACTAAGAGGCCTTTTCATTGTATAATTGCGGGCAATTAATGACAAATGTAGGCTGAAAGTAACAGACGAACGGGTCCACTCGACCATGTTGCTCGGATCAAAGGAAATAGCGTTCAGATTATACTTTGAAGTGCCTGTTGCTGGTGGAAAGGTCGACATTTATTGTGATTTATTGCGAAGGCAAATTTATTTAAAGTGACAAGTCAAACTCACAGTGGGCTGCCTTGAGATCTTGTTGCATCTAAATCCATTTACGATGACAAGTTGAAAACTTTTTGCAAATGAGATTTAAAAAGTCTCAAAATAGATTAAACAGGCGAGCGAGCAAAATCCTTAAGTACCCTCATTACCTATACATCCTTTCGGTCTGAGCAGCTTTAACCTTTCAGTTCCTGGGCTAAAAGATTAAGAAAAAGTTTCTTGCATCATCGGCAAGAAGGAAGAGGATAATTAAGTGAACTTTTTGTTTGAATTGTATGAACTCAGCACCCATGGCGCCCACATCTATTCGATTTTATTTTTCTTGGTTCTCCTTCTTTGGTTTGTTTGAAAACTCGCAAGACGTCGAAGGAGAGGAGAAAGGAGAAGCTACTTCTCAGTCTTTAATTGTCGCCAAATTAAATGGCAAACAAGTCATATAGCAAACATATAAGACAGAACAAAAAAGCGAAGACCTGTCTGAAGATAACACAAGACGCAACCTAAAAGCGAAATTGGAAACAATGTTTTTGCATGTATGTGTGGTGGTGACATTTAATTAATTCTAAGCCATTTAAGCGAATGGAACATACGACGAAGAAAGTAAGAAAAAAACTTGTACGTATACCTATACACACACTGACAACAGTGCACCCTTATTTCTGCGGTCGGGCTTGTCTGTATACATATCTAAGTTTGAAGTGGGTAGACAAGTGGTTCATGGTATGGTATTGGCTTAAGTTCACCTAATTCTCCTTGAACTAATGACTTTAACGTCGCAAAAAAAATTCTTTAAGGCAGCTCGACATTTTTCTTATAACGCTTTTCGTTTTGTGAACTCAAGTGGCTTTACTCTTTAGGTCTGTACGACGACCTGCTTAAAGTTACACCTATTCGTATAATAATGACTTAAAAAACAGTCTGTCTCCTGTCACAAAGTTGCTGATCCGTTTTATAGTGGAGTTATACCGAACCTGCAATTGATAGTGATATATTAAATAACGATGAAGTCTTACGTTGCTAAAACCCTTGACCCTTTATGCTGAACCTCATTTACTGGCAACTATTCCAGTGTTCCTGACAAATCGTTTAGGAGGCACTCACGTAATTTCTATTTTTTTTTTTTTTGAGCCAGATGAACCGCTCTGTAACTGTGGTCAAACAAGCCAAGTCGTCGAATTTCCTGACAAGAGTTAAATTTCTTACTCTCACGGTGTAATCCTTGAAAAGGCTGATGCTGCACTGGCCTTGGTCAGCTATTTCATTACATTGATACGTGTAGTCTTCATGTGCGATAATCCAGTGTAGAATGACCAATGAGCAGATAGTAAGTTTTGCATCCTGATCCTAGGCAGATAGTCTGGTCAGCAAATAATTCTAATTTATCTTTACTGACATTGCGCAGAATGGAAAAACTTTACCCATCCTGCCGGACAAAGTCTCCTTAGATATACCAATCGCTACTTGCAAACTCAAACTTAAGCTGAATGCTATCGAGAGTACAAATCTTAGGTGGACCTACATGTCTAGCGACAAAACGAATTTGGCCAAGCTAGATCTTAAACGTTCTAAGAATTTGATTGCATATCGACGCTACAATAGGTGTAATCACTGGGTACTATCTAATAGGCAAGCATGCTACAAGGCTTGGCCCTTATGTGAACGACTTTTATAGGAGCTATGAAGAAGAGGTAGAAACTATTCCTTATATTCTTTATATCTGCCCAGCTCTCTCCCGTAGAAGGAAGCTTCACCTAGGAGCCTCCTATTACAACAATATAGGCGACCTGATAGACATCGATCGACCTACAGGTGGCCCTGAGACCTCCGGACACAGGCAGTGTGTTCCAAGGAGAGGTTCTAGCTGTACTAAAAGCCACGGAATTACTTCAAATGGGATCAATATCCGACAAGAATATCGCCATCTACATTGACAGTCAGGCTGCGCTAAAGGCGCTAGAGTCTTGTGTCACAAAATCTGAGATAATCAGGAATTGCCGCACAATGCTTAGGGCATTATGTACGCAGAGTCGAGTCAGATTATATTGGGTAGCTGGACACTGCGATACCGAAGGCAACGAGCAAGCCGATGCGCTGGCTAAAAGAGGAGCGGGGCTCCCACATAGTGACATAACTGGTAGTATTCAACCAACAGGGTGCGCGGCTAAGGGAATTATTCATGATAGAATCATCGACACGGCTAATATAAGATGGTCAAGGTGTCTAAGGCCTTGTGGCCTGTGCTAGACCGCAGGAAATCTGGGCAGATCATTAAATTAGGTAGATCACGGCTAAGAACAGCGATGGGAATCCTCTCTGGCCACTGTCTCCTAAAGAAGCATGCTATGAGACTAGGATTATCTAACACTGATGTTTAAATGTACTACAAACCTCAGAGAACATAGCACATATACCTTGTGAGTGCCAAGGAATTGCCAGGACAAGGCTAAAGCACCTTGGTAGATACTTCTTCGATAACCTAGAAGAGGTGAGGTCCTTGAACCACAACAAGGATCTCTTCAAATACTGTAGGGAGATTAATTGTTGGGGAGAATTGGTTTAGGTCTTTTGTCGTGCAGGTTCCCTAGGAATCACGATGGGCCCACTTTGGTGCCTAGTGTTTTATGATAACCTCATAACCCTACCTAACCTAACCTAATCCTAGACATCGATATTAAGAGCCTCCTAAGCTTCATAAGAAGCTAAAATGGTTTAACGAGTAGATGGAGATCCATCACAATGGACCTATTATTGGTCTAAGTATGTTGACGATTCTCAGCAGCCACTTCAACCTTACCAAATTTAAGCTACAGTTATTGTGAGGGATTTTTCCAACTATGGACTGGCTGGACGTATATCTATTGAAGGACCGGCCAGTGTTTCTCTTAGAGCGGTAGGATAGAATGACTTCGATATTAGATACGATATCCAATCTAATATGTCTATGATCTGAACCTGAGGGTTCGATAGAGACGTGCGAATTAGAGATAAGGTTACTAGAGAAGGAGGACGTTAGGGTAAGATCCACACTACCCCTCTAATAGAGGTAGTATGTTGTTTGTCCTAGCTTGGTTTGAACAACCTTCATCATGGTCTAATATACTTATATTATATACATTATAGTTTGGGCTTAAACTTGGGCCTCAACCAACAAGCCCCACCATTTAGCTCGATCCCTGGCTAATTGCTTTCAGTTGCGCACCCCAAGGTGGTTGAGGTCCTCTCGTACTTGTGTGCGTCACCTACGATGAGGGGGTTCTCTACTGCGTCGTTTCTCCTGGTTAGAATCGAAAACCCGGCGGGTCGGAACGTTGATGTCCATTCGCTCCCTATGTCCTAGCCATCTAAGACGTCCAATACGCAGTTTTTTATTGACTAGGTCCATATACAGGTCGTATAAATCGTCATTGAATATTCGCCTTCAAAGCACCTCAACGCAAACGGGACAGAATATATTATGAAGACTTTTTTCTCTCGAAACGACCAAGGATATCCTTATCCGCCTTTAATAAAGTCCATGCTGCAGCGCCGTAAAGTAGGACTGGGATGATTAGGGTCTTTAATGTACAGTCTCTTTAGTAGTAAAGAAACAGTGATTCACAAGAGTTATCCGTCGTTTGATGTCTGCACTGATGTCATTTTACTTACTTACTTACTTACTTAGATGGCGCTACAGTCCGGGGTGGACCTGGGCCTCAACCAACAAACCTCTCTAGCCAGCTGCCTCCAGTTGCGCACGCAAAGTTGGTTGAGGTCACCCTCCACTTGTTTGCGCCACCTACCGCGAGGTCGTCCTCTACAGCGCCGTCCGTCCGGGGTGGATTCGAAGACTTTCTTAGCGGGAAGGTTGGGCTCCATCCGCTCTAAATGACCCAGCTATCTTAGTCGCTGTATGTGAACTCTTCTGGCTAAGTCGATGTCCTTGTACAGGCCGTATAGTTCGGCATTGTACCTTCTCCTCCACTCACCGTCTATGCAGACGGGACCAAAGATCGCTCGAAGAACTTTTCTCTCGAAATAACCAAGGGCATCCTCATCCGGTTTTGTCAAAGCCCATGCCTCTGCGCCATGCAGCAGGACTGGGATGATTAATGTCTTATAAAGAGTTACCTTAGTAGTTCGAGATAGGGCTTTGCTACTCAATTGCCGTTTTAGCCCATAGAAACAAAGATTGGCAAGAGTAATTCTCCGTGTGATCTACCTACTGATGTCATTTGCGGAGCTGCCCATAGAGCCTAGGTAGACAAAATCCTTTACTACCTCAAAATTATGTCTGTCTATTGTGGCGTTGTGTCCAAGACGCCGATGTTGGGTGTCCTTTTTTGTAGACAGCATATATTTTGTTTTGCTTTCATTGACCGCTAGACCCACCTTTGCTGCCTCGATCTCAATACTCGTAAATGCCCCATTGACGGCCCGCTGAGTTCTTCCGATTATGCCAATGACATCGGCATAAGCGAGTAGTTGTACAGACTTGAAGAAGATTGTACCTCCGGTGTTGACTTGTGAGTTTCGTACAATTCTCTCAAGTACTATGTTAAAGAGATCGCATGATAGCGCGTCGCCTTGTCTAAGACCTTTCTTGACATCGAACGGTTCGGTGATGTTCTTACCGACTTTGATGGAGCAGCGAGAGTTCTCTATCGTCATTCTGCACAAACGGACGAGCTTGGCAGGGATGCCAAGACTAGACATGGCTCTGTATAACTCGTCTCTATACACGCTATCATAGGCAACTTTGAAATCGATGAAAAGGTGGTGCGTATCGATTTTATATTCATGGGGTTTTTCCAAGATCTGCCGTAGTGTGAATATTTGGTCAATGGTGGACTTTCCAGGCCTGAAACCGCACTGATAAGGACCTATCAGGTTGTTGACGATCGGTTTTAGGCGTTCACATAATACGGCAGACAGGATTTTATATGCGATGTTGAGGAGACTTATACCTCTGTAATTGGCGCAGTTCAGAGGGTCTCCTTTCTTCAGGATCGGGCAAACGATGCTGAGGTTCCATTCATCGGGCATACTTTCGTCCGACCAGATTTTACAGATGAGCTGGTGCATGCTCCTTACCAATTCATCTCCTCCTGCCTTGAAAAGTTCAGCGGCAAGGCCGTCAGCTCCAGTAGCTTTGTTGGATTTGAGTTTAGATATCGATATCCTCACTTCATTCTGATCGGGTTGACGGGAATCTTGACTGTCATCGTCACTGTTGAATGGCTCATTCTGCCTGACAGCGGAATATTGGTCATCATCGGCGTTTAACAGTCTGCAGAAGTGTTCCTTCCATATCCTCAGCACCGACTGCGATTCTACTACTATGTTGCCATTTTCGTCCCTGCAGGCTTCTGTTCTGGCTTTGAAGCCCTGGCACGTTCTTTTTACCTTTGGTCTCAATCTCCTCGATCGAGCGCTTCTACAAATACAAAAAAAATACAAATATTTGGCGCAAAAGCTCTTTAAAATGCCAGGGCCTAGCTTCTTGCAACCACTCATGTTGTGTGCGTTATATTTTTCACACGAATGGAAGGGACCTACAGTTTAATGCCGAATCCGAACGGCGATTTGAGAAGCTTTTTCGTGACAACAATACTCTCGGATGTTTGTCAGACGCTCGCGAGAGGTGGGACCGTGAAAAAACTTTTTGGTATTTTCTGAGATTCGAACTTGGAACCTCATGCGTAGTGATCCAACACACTAACCACTTACGCCACGGTGCCCACGAGCGCTTCTCATGCTCCTTTTTCTTCTTTCTGAGAAGTCGATGTTCCTCTTTTCTCCTGCTCACGTAGAGCTCGTAAACAGCTCTAGTCCTTCTATGCAGCGCCGCTTTGTACGCCTCTTGTTTAGCTGCATGTGCTTGCCGGCATTCCTCATCAAGCCAGGGGTTTCGTTGTGGTGGCCGAGAAAAACCCAGTACATCAGAGGCGGCATCTCTGATGGCTTGTTGGCAACGCTGCCACTGGACTTCCACATTTGCTGCTGGCGGCATAGGACTTAGATTGAGATTAGAAGAAACACGATCGGCAAAGATTCTGGCGGTCTCTTGCGATTGTAGCTTTTCGACGTCAAATTTCCTCACAGTATTTCGTTGATTTCGCTCCGTTGTGGATATCATGTCATGTCATTTTAAGAAGTAATAAAAGAGCGAGGGTAGACAAAGTTCCTTACCACCTCGAAGTTGTAGCTGCCTACTGTCACGTTCTGTTCGGTTCGTCGATGTTGAGTTTCCTTTTACCTTTTGGTAAAACTCCCTATAATTGCTACTGGAATAAAATCTCTAAATATCTTTCATCGTGTGCTTCTCATTCTTTTCTTTTGGAGAAGCCGACATTTTTCCCGTCTCTTGTTGCTGTGACATTAGCCTAATAAGCCTAAATCCATTTCGTGTCGGGTAGGCTATACTTACCAACTGTGCTACCGAAGATGTCCTCCTTTAGTCGTATCGTATGTCCTGTCGTGGAGCGTCCTTGATCCGCAATGATGCGGATTATAATAATACGTTCGTTTACGTGTTGAAGACTTTTTGCCTAAGTCTGCCGCTTATATCCAAATTCAAATAAGCGCTGCTTCGGCTCACTGTAACAGTAACCATAACCGATGTCACAGTTTGTCATCCTTCTTTTGACCGGCCCATTCATCTCATCATATATCGTGAATGGTAGTGATGTCTACTTTATACCAGTCTAGAGTCTCGTACAAATACGAAGAGCATTGTCCTTATTTCGTTTGTTGGGTTTGTCAACAGTAAAATCAATTGTATCCGAGGTTTGTGGTTGCTTCGTAACGATATTTTTTTTTTTATTATTATTATTTCATGGTAGGGAAATTACCACAACGCACAGCCCCCAACCTGGATAGTCAGATCCTTACCTTATAACACTTATGACAAGGTGCCGGATAAACTGATACCCGTAAACCTTTACGGGGAAGCTAGCACTGCTATTGGCCCATTAAAAGCTCATCCGCCACCATGTCTTTCCAACCACTCTAATTCTAAATTTAAAATCAGTAGCTCATACAAGATGCCCGCTAGTCTGCTGATGCCACCATTGATTTCATCCGAGGTAACTCTGCTACACACATAGAGCCTGCTATCTGTGCATTTAAATTCACATTCCGTCTTGATATCTGCGTGTGTATGATGATTTTTCGGGAGGCGATCGTACGTATGTTAGCTCTGAGGTCCAGCGGAATTTCCTTAAAAGTCAAAAGTTATTCCCATCTGATTATTTTATTCGATTTACAACCTATTTTCCTATTTCTGAACTCGTAAAAGCTGAAGTTCACCTTCGGGAAAAGTCGGTTAATCCAGACACTTCATCCCCTTGGTAACCATATTCTGCAACTAATTTTACCAGACATCTGTGCAGTTCGTCTAGCTCTTAGGTCGTCATATACTATGTGAACTCTCTCTTCGTGGACACCGTGAATAAATAACCTTTTGACGAACATGAAATATTTCACTAAACTATCAGCCATTAGCAAAATAGTTCCACTAGATCCACCCTGTGGCACTCCACTTTGTCGTTTTTTTTTTTTTTTTCTCGTCCAAACGATCTGTACCCGTGGAAGAAAAGTTTCTCCATCGTCGTCATCTTTCGTTTCCCTTGTCGCGTCATAAATCTTTTTCAATTTACTCCTTCAATGGAAATCAATCCGTGTGTCTTCCCATCGTCAAAATCCATCCAAGTAGAAGCTACATCATATCATAGCCGCCAACTAAGATCCAGACTAGTACGAGTATTACTCCATCGCCGCGCAAGTACAATTTGCATAGAAATTTCCTATTCGTGATAGCCTCGAGGAGGAAGAATTGCAATACTACGCAAGAAAACGCCAAAGAACGCGAGATCCCATCAATCGCTTCTAGCGGCCGCGAACCATCTAACATCGAACGATGTTATGGGGTCCCTTTGACGAACCACGAGTCTTGTATGTACTTACAAGTATCCCCCTTTCGTTCTATTTTTTTTTTTCGCTGCTATCTTCTGTCTGGCGGAAAATTATTTTCGCATTTCCATGGAAATGAGATTTGATCAATTTTTTCGTTCGCAGCAGCAGGCCCACCGACCGACCGACCGACGAGAAAAAAAGTATCTATGCCTTCTTGGTGGGTTCTGTTCGCTTGAATTTGGAATAAAAGTTCTGGAGAGACGAGGTCGTGTGTGTGTGTTGTTGAAATATTTCCACATACCGAGACATTTGCCGACATCGTGATTTTGGGGAAAAACAAATAATTTCCTGTGCTTGCTTCGGCGGGATGCGGATGAAAGCAGAAATATAGCATCTTAATCGGCTTTGAGATAGAAATTATGGGCGCAACATTTTTTTCGCTTTATTTTTGCATTTCAATACGAGGAGCACCCTGCTATTTCATGGGAATCTAATGGTGTTGGGTTTCGCTGAGGAATTTGGAAAATTTCCTCTTCGTCGGCTATTAATCCGACATAATTGAGGAATTTAGGGATCTGTTTTGTTTTGTTCAGATTGACAAAGCGTTTAGGTTATTATGAGAAGGGTTTGACGTGTGCAAAGTTTTTCTGTGATTGATGTCGTGAAGGATGTGTATTCAAATACTGTCAATGGAACTGAAGTGAACGTACCCATGTCTTCGAAAGGGTATTTAGCTTAAGGATCATGAAATAGTTCCCATGAGTATAAATTGATACCGCAAAAGTTTCAGAATTTCCTTACGGCGGCGAGGAGGCGTATCTGTTATCAAAATTCAATGTGATGATACATTTTAGAAACTTACGTCTTCCTAAAGTCCTCAAAAACAAAAGTGTCTCACAAAACTTTTCGCAACACGAAGTTACTGGTCGGACGATCACGAATCTATTTTGGGCAACGTAGCCCTTATTGTAAATTTCGGGCGTGTTGACTTTACTTTGTTGAGTACATCCGTGGTTACTTCGATTCTGAAATGAGCGGGATGACGGCGACCATTTTCGACCTGGTGAAGTACATCGACATCATAACTTTTGTTGTTTGGCCTTTACTGGAGGTAAAGGCACCTTCTGTGTCCATACCATGGACTCCTGTTTGGTTTACGGGTCATACTTGTAAAACCAAGATTCATCACCTGTAACGATCTTATTGAAGCAGCTTGACTCTCCATTTTCAAACTTATCCAAGAAACATTGAGCAAAACGAACACGAGCCTCTTTTTGCTCTCCATTCAAAATTTGTGGAACCCTTCGAGCTGACTTCTTCGAATATTTCAGGGGATAATTTAAAATTCGGGACACAGCCATAGCATTTAAGCCCAGTTCATGCGCTATCATCTCCTGTGTCATCCTGGCATCTTTGTCAAATTTAGCCTTCACCAGGGCCACATTTGTGTCGTCGGCCGAGGATTTGGGCCGACCTTCACGAGATTCGTCCTCTACATGGGTAGGTAGGTAGAAGTGGCGGTTCTGTATAAACAGAGACCCAATTAGCACAGTTGTGCCGTTTTGATACCACGACTCATGCGGGCTTGGATGTTGATGTGTATTGGTGAGGACAATCTAGAGCCAGCCTGTGGAGTTTAAGAAGAGGATTAGCTCATTTATGTTTTTACTTGAGATCTCCTCATGTGAATTGTAGAATGGTTTGCCTAATGCTTGATGTCTAGCCCTAGCTAGTGCCGGACAAGTGCACATGTAGTGGATAATTGTTTCCTTTTCGGTCTCTATGTTGCTGCGGCAGTGTGTATTATATGGGATACCTAGTTTGGCTGCGTGCTCTCCTACCGGCCAGTGTCCCGTGATTATCGAGATTATTCTGGCAATGTCTTTGCGCGTTCTGTTCAATAGGGAGGTTGCTTTGGTCTTGTAGTTGGGCCACATCCTTCTGGATATGACGCAGTTCGTTAACATAGACCATTTAAGGTTAGCTTTTCTAAGAAAGATTGAGGAGATGTTTGCCTTAATTGCTCCGAGCGGGGTGTGAACAAGTTCCGCAAGTGAGCAGTGGAGGGCTGAGCATCGCCTGACCAGTTCGTCAGCATATTCGTTGCCATCAACGTTGCTGTGAACTGGAACCCAGACTAGGGTCACCATGCATTGGCCATCTAGCGAGGCCAGCTCCTGTCGGCATTCTAGTACTAATTTCGAGGAAATGGTTTCCGAGGCAATGGCTTTGATAGCAGCTTGGCTATCAATTAAAATAGCGATTCTTTGCCTTGGTAGTGTATTTTTGTGTGACTTGATTTGGCGACAGGCTTCGCGAATGGCGAGTAATTCCGCTTGGAAGACGCTGGCAGGGTCCGGGAGTCTATACGATCTTGCGATGTTCAGGGACTCCGAGAAAACACCCGCACCAACCCCACAGCCCACTTTTGATCCATCGGTGTAGACTGTTAGATCGAAACCACTGGGTCACCTATCAAGTCCTCCACATAAAAATGGCCAGTCTGGAATCTTCGAAACCACTTTGAAATAGTAACAAGAGATGGTGCATTTATTTATTTATTTTTTTTCAAAAACTACTAAATTGACACCAACTAAGCGAACTTTTGTTAGTCCCTCCGTAGTCGAAGCTCATGTATGGTTTGGCCAAGGGTGAACGCATTTCCGCCAACTGATAAAAATGTTAGGAAAATGATAGCTGACTTCCCTGAACCATCCCGAAGTCCGATGGTTTTACACAACTAGTGTCACCATTGACCATTTTTGGACTACTTAGCAGTAAGGTTAATATGATACTAGACAGCTATATTCGCCGCTGCCAAGGTTCAGTGAACTTCTGGAGTACTGCAAGACTTGGGCATTCCATTATTACTCCGGCTTTACAGCACATTCCACTGCAGTTCATTACATTTGGCAAACGTATGTCTTTACTATTTCTGGAGTTCAATATCAACATTCGAACCGCTTTGTTCCCTCTTTTACTCCATGCTATTGAAATACCCTTAAGAGACTAATTTTCAAGAATTGGCCAACTATTAGGACACTGTCTGTTGCGGTATTTACTATTTATCACATTTCAGTTGGTCTTGGGTTTTATAGTGCATTTAACCCCGGTTGACCCAGATATAAATACCATGGGTCTGAGTACTTCCTGTGTCATTCAAAGTTCCCAAGGTTGAAAACTATCATCGGCCAGGTTGAATTTTTCATTCTGCTTGTCACCGTAATGATTGGGCCTCGGTTGGTTGGTGAGGGTAAGTTTTCGCTCTTCGTTTGGGCCTCCGTTCATGTTTTCTCAGAACTATCCGTCGTTGCCTTGGTATTGCTGGATAGTGGTAAGAGTATTTTAAGTGTTCCCCTCATTGTTCCATATAGCATAACTGTAAGTCCCATCAATCTTAACTGCATTCTATAGGAGCCCAGCGCTCGTTTAGTGAGATGGTTACTTGGTTCTTTTATTTTAAATCTAGACAATTTAGATGCTGCTAGATCCATCCAGTATTTGTTGAATTTCTTTCACATCCGTTCATTTATAGCACTTTCAATAGTCTTTATGTGATTCTATTCTCTGTACTAGCACCGTGCCTTGTCGGCTCATGGGCTCCTTCATTTACTGTTACCTATACATTCGCATCCTAGTACCCAGATGGGGCAAACGTTTTTGCAACTGTCTAGTTGCAGTTGAGTTGCGGTCTAGTTTGCTAAAGCGCTTATAACGGCCTTCCTTCTGCACGGTTCTTGATCAGTACTTCCTCTGCTTTTAGTGTTACAAAAACCTCTGCATGAAACACCATTCCAAATGAATAACGAATTCAATCAACGGGTTTGCGCAGCAAGTTCCAGCACCAGATTCTGTGTGGCATATGTGTACATTGTGTCCCATTTGGGTTTCTTGTCATTTTTTTCATTCGTCCAAGATTATCGTGTTGGGAAAGCAGTATCCAAGTTGTTGACAAAATTATATAGTTTATCAACAAAGACACTAGGACGATCGATTAGTGTTGACGTTACTCTAATCATTTTCATGATTTTGTTATGTTTAGTCCCTTCATCCGAGTGCCTGAAGACTCTGAGCCTAACGGCAGAGACTCCGCAGAGTCGTTTCGATTCTAGGTGCACCATCTTCCGGCGACGTCCCCCGCGCAGGCTTTTCGTTTACCCGCTGCTCTATATTAAGCTTTGGGTCAAGTATCACACATAACGCTGGAGGATAAAGAGAGTAATTGTTTGCTTAGCCGTAGAGGTGTGAAGGTCGGTATTTTGCTCTTCGTGATAAAGACCATAGTTCAGTTTTGCTTGGATTAACGTTGACTCCAGAACTAGTAGCCCATGTGCTTACCTTATCCAAGGCACCTTTCATAATCTCACTGATTACTGAGGGAAGCATCCCAGATATTAGAATTACCACGTCATCTGCATACGCGACAGCCTTGATTTTGTTCATTACCATAAGCCGTAGAAGAGAGGATATGACCCCTCCCTGAGGTGCTCCTTTGTCTACGGATTTAGTAGAACTGCTGTAATCGAGGCTTGATTGAATCATTCTAGTTTTTAGCACGGTCACTATCCAGTGGCTAATAAACTCTTCCACGCCTAATTGGATTAGAGATTCCTGAACCGATTCAATACGCACGTTATTGAACGCACATTTGAAGTGTAAGAAGTTGACTAAGGTGTATTGTTTGTAGTGAATTGTTTTTCAATCAATTTTGATAGAGAGGATGATTCGAGAGACTTTCGTATGTGAATGTCTAGGATGCGTTCCAACGCTTTTAATTGGAAAGAGGATAAGCTGATGAGTTTGAATTCCTTCACGGATTCGTTTCCACGCTTTCGGAATAAACACCACATGACCCTTCCTGTCTAATTAAGTCAGGAATTTCCCTCATTCGATTTTCAATTACTTCAAATTGCCTCAATACCGTTGAGAATCTTCGATAGCAATGACATCACAGCTTATATATAGGTTTCTAGGCCGGAAATTTTGACTTCAAAGTTTCTTTAATTATAACTTAATTCTAAGGTTTGATTGTATCGTACTTAACAAAAGACCTCTCACTATCTAAACCGGAAACAAAATTGTAATGGCTCATAAATAACAACAAATATAAGAAATTTAATACTAATAAGTCCCTACAGATGTTGACCCTTGCTGGTATAATAAAATGCACATCTATTCATTCATTAATTACTCCTATCAGCCTTATCGCTGGTACATGTTAAATAATGTTGAATAAAAAAAATATATATATTGGAAAATAATTCGCTCGCAATTAGTTTCCATATAGTTTACGATGCTAATTGAAATCAATAATTAATAAATGACACGTTGCCTTTTTACATACAGTCTGTGCTTTGATTAATTCATAAAGAATTAAGAATAAAACAATAAACTGTGGACGCAAAAATAAAACAATAAAAGAACTTTCTATATTTCTTTATTTTATTTAGTATGACGTTGATATGTATATAACCACCGCCTGACAGATGAATGTATTTTTGTTTTATTAATTCCATCACCCGGGTTTATTTGTATGAGCGCGCTCTCGTAATTCATTTGTGTTTTATCAATCAAATGTTATTTCTGTCGGTCGTTCTTGTCATATCAATCAATTATTATAAGATGAAGCAGGCATATACCATAAGCATATTAGTACAGTGTGTCATACAAGCAAAGTAGCTCACGAATAGTACTATATATCGGTATCCTTAAATCTTTGGATAGTAGGTTTGATCTGACGCTTCAAATAGCCAGTTGGTCACAACCTATAGATCAGGACAGCTTCTTTTTTTAGGGAGACACGGGAACGGTATAGGATATTGGGGAAGATTTGTGTTGATATGGAATGATCTTTTTTTTTATATTATTTTCGACTACCGAATTTCTTGTCAAAAGAAGCTTAATGACTCCTGAGACCTGATTCACAAATGTCTGCAGCTTCTTAGCAATACTGGCGGCCAATGGGCTGCGTTCTAGGTTAGGTTAGATTAGGTTGGATAGGGTTATGAGGTTATCATTAAACACGACACGAAAATGGGCCTATCGCGATCCCTAGAGAACCTTGAAGGTAAAAAAAACCCAAACCAATCTTCCATACACTTAATTTCTCAACAGAATTTAAATATATCATTGTTATGATTCAAGGACCCTACCTCTTTTAAGTTATTGAAGAAATATCTTCCAATGTACTTTAACCTAATCCTGGTAATGCCTTAGCATTCACAGAGTGCATGTGTTATGTCCTCTGAGACACGTAGGTCATTGCAGTACCTACATACATCCATATTTAACAATCCTAATCTCATAGCGTGTTTCCTTAGAAGACAATGGCCAGAGATTATTCCTATCGCTATTCTTAGCCGTGATCTTTCTAGTTTTATAATCTGCCCAGATTTTCTGCGATCTAACACAGGCCGCTGCGTTCTTAATTATGTTCTGTTTCTAGTTGCGTGCCCTTGGGATTTACTATGCCAACGCGCCATCGCGTACAGTCATGGAACCATCATCTTTTTTGAAGACTAAATACATGCATACTAAAGGGTATGCAGGCTAAAAGGTGTTTAGGAAACATAAACTGCCCAACTTCATTCCTTAAACACACTAAAAATGAGGAACATGTCGCATGAATTTATTACACATCTCCGTTCTAGACCATGTTGCATCTTCACCATATTGCCATTGTCAGCAAATAACCACCAGCAAGCAATAAAACAGAGACACCAAGCAATAGAGACAACAACGCACTCGACATACTAGAATCCTATCGGTGCATCGTCGTCTAGTTCAAGAGAGTCAGCAGGGTTTTTTTTTTTTTGTGAAGTTGTGAAGCCGCCACTGTTCGTCAAGTCGTTACTGGCTGGCGGTTAATGCTTTGTCGCAGTCAAATATCGTGATATATATGGACAGTCAGGTAACCATCAAATCCCTTGCATAAGCTCTAAGGATGTGAAAGACTGCCGTGTATCTCTTAAGGAGATAGCTAGACACTAGGCAGTACAACCTCACTCTTTGTTGGGTAACAAGTCACTGTGACATATCGGGGGACTGCAAAGCTGACGACCGACAAGCTTACTGTGGTACGAACAGCTTAAGCATAGCTGATTTCGGGGCCCAATGTTCTATGCGAATTTTTTTATTCATGCCGACGCGGTGAAAACAGAAATACACCGATGATGCAATCTGGTTCAATGCAATACCGCTATACTACTCTGTCCAGTAGATCAGAAAAGATCTATCAGGCTTCTGAAGAGGCTCCCTCTCTAATTCATCAAATGTTTTCAGCAGACAATATGCTACTGATAGACATGGTGTTAGGTTGGGCATTCCCTATAATCATTCCTGTAGAATCTGCAAAGACATGCGAGAACATAGCTTTATGCACATGTGCTCTACAGGCCAATATTGAAAAGGCTACACTAGGTGAATAACTACAATCTAAATTATCTCAGCAATGCCTGTAAGGCTAAAATAATAATAAGCAAATGAATCCAGAAGTAGGCTGTATGGTTCGTTCTTGCTTAATGGTAGCGCAATAAAAGTTTTCCTGGTCTAAGAGTGTCTCATCCAGCGCCTTTCGAGCTTAATTTTCCCGCAAACAGGTCTATTAGAGTATGCGAATGTCGCTAGGTGATGTCCTTGTACAGAATGAAAGGAATGAAAAGACAGTAAAAAATAAATCTTGATCCTGACAGTTATGCAGAAATAATTTTGTTTATCACCTTTCCTGTAGAACAGACTATAAAAATACTTATAAATAGCTTCGGGTAAGAAACCTTCATCAAGGACACATCATTGCTAACCAAATTCGAATTATATTTCGGTGACAATTGCCATCGGTCACAATTGAGTAACTTAAGGTCTCTCAGCGAAAAAAAAAAAACTGGAAACCAATATAAACTGAAGAAAACAATTTTAAAAAATCAGTCAGACAAGTTTATTGCTTAATTGGACGATTTTAAGAGATTCAATTCAACGATAGAGCATTCAATCGATCATTAAAGAGGATTTTAACAAAAATCCCATCCACCACAGGGGAAGCTATAAAAGCCTGTTTACGTAGATAATTTCCAGCCTGAGGTGGATTTCGTTCGAACAGATAGAACGATTTATGGATTAACAAATCTGAATGGCGATAATCCCCGTAAGTGGCATTGAGGATAAGATCCAAATTGGAGGATAATGAAAAAGCGAAAGCAAAACACCTACCCAACTTCAAATGTCAAAGAGCACCATGTTCTGCGGTGTTTGTGCAGATAAACTGGTTTGGAAATATTTTGTACTTGAAATTGAAGAATTTTCCATATTTATCTTTGATTTATAGAGTTTTTATTATTTAATGAATTTATGCATACAAAGTGTTGAGTGAGAAAATGGTTGGATCTTGTTTTAGGCGTTTACGAGTTCCTATTTCGGAAAAGCAATTAACCGCTTTTAGTCTCCTGCAGCTTGATTTATTTTCGTACAAATTCGAATTTAAAAGTTATAAACTGTCAATAATGATAAATTAACGGCTCGTAAAATTATCAATAGAATCCTTATTTGCAAATTTATGGCGTTGAGATTCTAAGAATTTAATTTAAAACAAAATACAAGGTTACGTTGATGACCAATCATTGATGAAAGAAGGAGAACTATGGTATTTAATTTTATTTTCATCCAAAATAGTGCAAAATCTCTTGCAGACTATTAAATATTGTAACACAAACTTGAGAATAGATCGTACTAGAATGTATAACATAGAAAAAAATTCAATGTGTTAGATAATACTTTAAGAAATGTTATTGTAATTGCTAATTTAATTTGAAACTCAATTCCGCCATATGGTGTGACATAATGGACGCTCTACAAGTCACCTTAAGGATACCGCAGTATCTCTTGCGGATGGCGAAAGTTTGCCTTAGAGATCGGGAGTTAATCTACAACACCATGGAGGAACCACGCAGGAAGATAATCACCGCTGGAGCAGCGCAGGGCTGAATTTTGGGTCCCGACCTATGGAACATCTCATACGACGGGATTCTACGCATGGAGATGTCGGAAGACAACTTCTTAGTCGGTTGCACAGATGATCTTGCTGCAGTTTTCACTGCATGGGATACCGATGATGCCCAAAGAAAGTTGAATCAAGTTATGAGGCGAGTGCATGCCTGGATGGAAAACCGCGGATTAAACCTAGCGACTGAAAAAACGAAGATACTATTGCTGACAAAGAGATGAATTCCCACAAATGTCGAGTTCCAAGTCAGATCAGAAGCTGTACTAGCAAAAGAAACAGTGAAGTATCTGGGAATAACACTTGACACCAAACTCACTTTCTGGCAGCAGATTAAGTCCGCGTCGGACGGGGCGGCAAAGACCACCGCAGCACTGAGCAGACTTATGGCGAACGTAGATGGCCCAAAAATGAGCAAACGTAAACTTCTGATGTCGATTACGCACTCTATACCCTCGTATGGCTGCGAGATTTATGCTGACGCACTCAATCAGGAAAAGTACAGGAAGCGGATGGCAGCAGTACAGAGAAGAGGAGCTCTCCGAGAATCTAGTTCATACCGCACAGTGTCAGAACCGCCCGTCCTTGTAGTTGCAGGAATGACGCCCATTCAGCTTCTAGCAGCAGAAAGGAAGTACGTCCCCGACAAGAAGATGGAAATAGGAGCGGAAACAGCAGCTACAGAAGCGAAGCAACTCACGAAGCAGGGGTGGCAAAACAGGTGGAACGTCAAAACGAGGTGAAGATGGACCTACCCGTTGATCAGAGACCTTGCTGCATGGACGGAACGGTAGCACGCTGAAGTGAATTATTATATCACCCAGTTCTTTAGCGGACATGGTTACTTCAACCGCTACCTGCACAATATTGGAAAAGTAGAGAACGCAGTCTGCCAATACGAAGAGTCTTTGGAAGACGATGCGCATCACACCTTTTTCACCTGTAACAAGTGGGCAGCAGAAAGGAATACCCTGAAGTCGGAGATAAGCAACTTTTCCCAGAAAATGCCGTAAACAAGATGGTCTCGAGTATCGACATGTGGAATAAGATATCTTTATTCAGTGAGAATGTACTCAGATCGGAAAAGAGAGAAGATGAAGTAAACATACCTTCAGTAAGTTTACCAAATTGATGAACGCCTTACCGGCAAGATACTATACACCCGCATGAGGAGATAAATGAAAAATCCCGTCCCCAGAGGGGAAAGAAAACGACACGACTCGTAAGTAATGCTAAAGCGGTCCCGAAGTGAATGGTGTCAGGTTGAAAAGGGGTTAAAGGTGTTTTTTTTTTAGTGAGTAGGAATCTCACACTACTTAAAGCAGAGCGGGCCTGTTTCTTGTGTTCATTAGCGTTTTTCCACTATCCCCTAGGCAAAGAAAAATCGATTTGATATAAATAGGTTTCTTTATGCGGACGATGTTGTCCTATTATCAGGATAACCAGAGATTCTGTTGCTTGTGATGAGTCGAGTGTATGATTACAGTGTGCTGTGGAATCTGGGAATAAATTTGAGCAAATCAAAGATCATGATTTTCAGAACGGATGGAGGCAGGCCTGCAAGCGAGGAAAGGTGGGCATTTAACGGCGCACCTGTTGAAATCGTAGTAACTTACTTATGTCGTTTTCCATTGGTTTCACTCCCGATTTCACTCCTTTTTGATTCCAATGGAACATGTGAAATCGTCCTCTGCTTACTTCTGCGTGTGTTGGTGACTGTCTGATTTTTTGTTTACATTTTTTGCAGATAAACAAAGCAAAAAATGGCTTCTTTTTGCCCAATGGAAAAGGATATTAGCATTCCCATCATGTTTTTAGTAACATATTATCAATATGTTAATTATATCTATGTAAAATTTGATTCTACTAACTTGCCCCAACTGAGAAAATAAAATAAACAAAGGAATACGTCTTGTACCATATGATTTTGACAAGTAGTCTGATGTAAGGGTTTATATGTGTGAGTGCATTTTGAAAGCACTCCCAAATGAAATCCAGAACAGAAAAACACTCCCGGAACAGCACTCCAAACAGCCAATGGAACATGATTGGGAGTGCTTTTTCTGTGCAGAACACAAAAAGAGTACTCCTTTTGGCCCAATGGAAAACGACATTACTTAGATAGCGCTACGGTCCGGGGTGGACCTGGGCCTCAACCAACAAACCTCTCCAGCCAGCACGGTTACGAGCCAGCTGCCTCCAGTTGCGCACGCCAAGTTCGTTGAGGTCCCCCTCCACTTGTTTGCGCCACCTACCGCGAGGTCGTCCTCTACTGCGTCGTCCGTCCGGGGTGGATTCGAAGACTTTCTTAGCGGGAAGGTTGGGCTCCATCCGCTCTAAATGAACCAGCCATCTTAGTCGCTGTATGTGAACTCTTCTGGCTAAGTCGATATCCTTGTACAGGCCGTATAGTTCGGCATTGTACCTTCTCCTCCACTCACCGTCTATGCAGACAGGACCAAAGATCGCTCGAAGAACTTTTCTCTCGAAATAACCATCCTCATCCGGTTTTGTCAAAGCCCATGCCTCTGCGCCATACAGCAGGACTGGGATGATTAATGTCTTATAAAGAGTTACCTATTAGTTCGAGATAGGGCTTTGCTACTTAATTGCCGTTTTAGCCCATAGAAACAACTATTGGCAAGAGTAATTCTCCGTGTGATCTCCCTACTGATGTCATTTGCGGAGCTGACCATAGAGCCTAGGTAGACAAAATCCTTTACTACCTCAAAATTGTATCTGTCTATTGTGGCGTTCTGTCCAAGACGCCGATGTTGGGTGTCCTTTTTTGTAGACAGCATATATTTTGTTTTGCTTTCATTGACCGCTAGACCCATCTTTGCTGCCTCGTTCTCAATACTCGTAAATGCCCCATTGACTGCCCGCTGAGTTCTTCCGATTATGTCAATGTCATCGGCATAAGCAGGTAGTTGTACAGACTTGAAGAAGATTGTACCTCCGGGGTTGGCTTGTAAATTTCGTACAATTCTCTCAAGTACTATGTTAAAGAGATCGCATGATAGCGTGTCGCCTTGTCTAAGACCTTTCCTGACATCGAACGGTTCGGTGATGTTCTTACCGACTTTGATGGAGCAGCGAGAGTTCTCCATCGTCATTCTGCACAAACGCTCGAGCTTGGCAGGGATTCCAAGACTAGACATAGCTCTGTATAACTCGTCTCTATACACGCTATCAAAGGCAACTTTGAAATCGATGAAAAGGTGGTGCCTATCGATTTTATATTCATGGGGTTTTCCAAGATGAATATTTGGTCAGTTGAAATCGTAAAACAGTATAAATATCTAAGAGCTGTCATAACCTAAGTATGAAACCGCATTTGGCTGATAAGCTTTCGCAGTCGAAAAGTGCAAGTAGTTCTACGTGGAGAAAATGTTTTCAAAACCATAATATATGCACATCACTCTATAAAATATCGAGTATTCGAAGCTGTGTCGAAGTCAATACAAGGTTGGTGTTATATGCCTAATGCCTATGCAGACGGAACCAACGATCACTCGAAAAACTTTTTTCTCAAACTAACCAAGGGTGTCCTCATCCGCTTTTTATATGGACAGTACCTCTGCGCCATATAGCAGGACTGAGATCATTAGGGCAATCTACAGGCTAAGACGTCTAGCCCAAAGAAACAACGATTGCAATTGTTTGGATCAACTTTTGATAGACTGTGAGTTTCGCACAATTTTTTAAGAATATTGTTCGGAATACAGCATCTGTGACTAAGTTTGCCAATTCTGATGAAATCTTGAAACCCAAGCTTAACCATCATAAAGAACCGCTTCATTAGAGAAAACGCCCCCAAAAAGTGGGCGTGAAGTTTTATTAAATAGCATTGTATTCGCCAATATGAAGTGCAAAACCTGAAAATAGAAGGAACAGAATTCGGGAGGAGATAATTTTGGTTATTGCTGAAAATCCCGAAAAATCTCAAGTTCAGAATGAATATTAGGATGGACTTCGATGTAATTCGCTCAAGTATTATAATTGAAGATGGTTCTGCTACGTATAAAACTTGGGCATCCATCCAGCGATAGTGGCGGGGCCTGCCTGATCCTTTTTCTAGGAGTTTGGATGTTGTAGACGCAGAGAATCTTGTGCGTAGTTTTCAAGAGCAACAGTTGGAGTTGTTGTAATGGCACTAGAGTGCGTTGGAGCTTCATAAGTGCATTTAGGCTGTTTTTTCTGCAGATGGGCACCAAAACAGACGCACTTACTCATATATCTAGAGGCGATGGCCGTTCGTGGACCATCTATTTGATGGTGACGGGATTGAGCTACTAGCGCTCTATCACTCATATGCACGCAAGTTATTTCGATGGTTTGCCAAGGTTGCGATAAAAGTATTTTTCCACATTATTAGACAAAAAATGATCAGCAAGTCTTTCACATCATCGCCAACCACATTCTTTCGAATAAAGACAAACAATGCTAATTTCAAAACACATTTGGTTACTTTTTGACTTAAAAAAACGCAGAGACACTCAAAATTTCAGTTTCAAACTCAGTTCACAGAATAAATTGAATCAACTCCCAAACAAGATTATATTCCTCAATCATCCACCGAACCAGTCTGCCTTGGATAAATATTGTACTACAACCAATCAAAAAATATAATTGAACATCCATTACAAGATACATCCGAGAGATGTCTAGCAACTACACACATATGAGTTCGGGAAAAACTAAAAGCAGCACACGTGTGGGCACGAACATACTCAAGAAAACAACAGAAAACTTAAAAACAATTCCAGATGAGGAGTTTGAGGAAGTCCTACGCGCAGATTTCTAAAACTTCGAACTACAATAACACACATCTCTCGAGAGTCTCAGTCTCTGTATGTGTTACCACGTTGAACGACAGTCGACATATTATTGTGGGTTTTCAAGCGAATCGACCTAACCAATGCGATTGATGATGCGGATCACTTGGTTACAAATGAGTGTGGTTAGATGCTCAAGGGTAGGAACAAATTATTGGTGGAGTTTGGCTCGCCCACCTGGACATCAGAGAAGTTAGTAGCAAATGTACTGAACATTGTGTGCTGGATATAATGTGATAAGTTCAACAGGAGATTGATTGAGATTGAGAAGTCTCGAAGGAATTTGTGGTAGATCCACTGTTTGTTTTTAGAATTGTGAGTGAGCATAGTGTGTAGAATCTGTAGTTGTTGTTTAAACTGTTTCAAATCGGCATCCTGGCAACGTTTTAAAGGTATGAACCCAAACAAATGTGTCTTAACATATTAAGGGTAGCCATAATCCCTTGTGGGCGTGCAAGTTATAAAAACAAAATACTTGAATCAATGAAGAGACAAACATGTTGATGACCTTTGACATATTTTCGGCTAGGCAGATGTGTTTGCCACTCAGCTCAATGTAAGCTTATTGTAACGCTATCCTTTGCTCGCTAAGGCTTTCCTAAACAAAAAACGTCGCTCCTCTTTTGCAGTCGGTTTGCAAACCATCCTGAGTTCAGACCATCTATCGATTTATATTTGAAAAAGTGTTTTGAAAGAAATTTATGTCTTAAGTAGAAGCCTGGACAATGGCAACGAAAGGGAACTTCCTCGTCGCAACAACCCCCAGAGAGGTCTTCTTTAATCAGCCGTAGATTTTTTATTCAGTTTCATCTTAGTATTATGCCCTACAATGGTTGATTTCCTGCCTTTTTTGTGTGTCTTTCATTTCCGAGTCTTGTCAATTCATCAGTCTTATTACCATCTTGTATACCCTAATATCTAGGGACCCAGCAAGGTTATACCTTATGCTGCGTTCCCCAGCTCCTCGCTATAGCACTTGAAAAGATTCGATTTTACCGGCAAATATTTCTTTTATTGCTGCTTGACTACCGACGTACAAGGTGGTATCCTCTGGTAGCATTGGGCTGATCCCAATCTCATGTGCGGATATTGTTACTGCTAAGGCCTCCGTCTTGAAATTCGAATGGGCCCAGTGTATCAGACAAATTACATACATGCACCAATACCAGCTTTGTAGTTTGCTTCATAATTCTTGTAGTTGAGCTTCATTTCATAGATTTTTTCAAAGTAGTCACAATTGTGGGGCAACCCACTTCTTCATACGTGCAAACCTATATTCCCATCGCTTTTTCGTCACAAGCGGCTAAATCTGGGCTGTACGGAGAGTAATCATAAAGACTTATAGTATATGTGCAGTCTTCATATAGTCTGCAGTGAGCCAGTTTAGCCTTGCACTTTGGTGTAGGTGCCTTCACTGAACTCGTCCTTTTCAAAAATAGGACTAGACCTTTATTCAGAACGATTTCTTTAGGGTTGAGTCGGAATATATTCGTCTTCCAAGACCCTTTCTTCGCTATTTGAATTGGTTGGAATGTCGTAATAATAAAGCCAGCTCCCATTGGAGCTGTAATGGTACCATTGACGTTTATGATCAAGTTCCATGTCCATTTCACTTTACAGTCCTTTTTTCGGGTACCAGGGTATGAGGTACCCAGTGAGTAAAAATATTGTAATTTTAAAGTAATCGACCACAATTTCATGTAAACTGTGTTCAGGAATGCCCAAGATGTCTTCTATCTACCGATAGGTTACTCGTCTGTCCTAAGTATTAGCATTAGTATTCTACTCACCGTTTCAGGAGTCATTTGAACCACCCATATCAAGTCCAATTGTTCTTCTAAATTTCAAATATGGTGTTACTTGGAATTTAAATGGAAGATCCTCGGGGATGTTTGTACATATTATATGTACACAGTACCTGGACAATTTTCGAAGGTCCAATGAAAGCTTTAAAGGTGATTGGGCGGCAGAAGAACTAGCAACGATGCACTCATAAAAAATTACTAAGCATCTACGTACAAAATATAAAAAAAAAAAAAATATATGGCGCAACAGCTCTTTTAAAGGCCTGGGCCTAGGTTCTCGCAACCACTCATGATGTGTGGGTTATATTTTTCACACGAATGGAAGGGACCTACAGTTTAGTGCCGTATCCGAAAGGCAATTTGTTTTGAGAAGCTTTTTCGTGGGCAACGTGACTGGGATGTGCGGATGGGGTAACTTAAATAGTTACTCCCATCCATACAATCCAGTCACGGCTAACAAAACGCACACCCCATGATGACAAGACGACAGAAACGGACTTTGGATATTGCACCTGGTAAACCAGGGCATCCTTTGGAGCCAGGCCTGAAGGGTGTCAGTATACGAGCGTCTGGTGGTCGGCCTGTCCCGCTCGGCAGCCGCGTTGTAAAAATGGCTTACCCATCATGAACGCTATCTTTCCACACAAAGACATTCACAAATACACGTGGTACCGTCAGAGTCTTCAGCAGAAGTCGCTGATCGATTTCTTTATGGTACCATCGTGTCTGAAGAGAATGGTTTGTGATGTTCGCGTATTGAGAGGGGCCGAACTGTCAACTGATCATTACTTTTTTGTTGTCCAAATTGTATCGTAGCGAGAGCCTCCCCTACCAAAGCGTAAACCAAGGATGGTTACACGCATACTATGGGAGACGATGAGATACGGGAGACATTCGCGCGGCAAATATCTGAGAGGTTTGAACGAATTCCAACTGTTCCATCAAATGTAGAGGAAGAATGGCAACTGTTTTCAACAGCGGCTATTGCCTCTGCGGGAGATGTTTGTGGAGTGAAGCGGCTTGGTGTGGCGGCTGGTGGTGAGAAAAGATCTGCTTGGTTTAAAACGCCCGGAGTTCAAGAAGCCATCAGAGAGAAGAAGAGAGCCTTTAAGGTGTGGATTCACTTGGGGAACTCCGATTCTCGAAATCGGTACACTGAGGCGCGAAGAACTTGCAAATTAGCTGTGAAAACAGCGAAAGAACAGTCTTGGAAGGAGCTTGGAATTGGAACGTGACCACAGATCTGTAAATAAGATGTTCTGGCAGACCGTCCGCCGACTCAGAGGAAAAAAGTTGAATATCGTTGAAGGAGTCAAATCCAAAGACGGTACACTTCTTTCCAATGAGGAGGACATCTTACGCAGATGGAACGAGCACTTTTCAGAATTGCTCAATCCCGAAGAGAGCACCGAAGATGACAGATCTATGGTCGAGAGTAGGGCAGAAAGTAGTCCTACGGTAGAGGAAGTAACTTTGCTCAAGGCTTTAGGTAACCAGGCAATGGCTCTCGCGTGTCATTAAAGTGGCCTGGGAATGCGGTGAAACACCTGGTGATTGGCAAATGGGGGTGATAGTTCCTCTTTTTAAAAAAGGGGATAAAAGAGATTGCGCCAACTATAGCGGTATATCTCTTTTAAGTCTCCCTGGAAAAGTCTTCGCTAAGGTGCTAGAAAAGCGTCCCAGAGCTGTGGTTGAGGACAGTTTGGGGGATGAGCAGTACGGTTTTCGTCCCGGTAGAAGCACAACCGACCAGTTGTTCACTCTCAGAATGGTTCTTGAGAAGGCCTGGAAGTATGCTAAACCTGTCTACACTTGTTTTGTAGATTTGGAAAAAGCATATGATAGGGTTCCTCGAGGCAAACTCTGGAGTGCTCTGCAGGAGTATGGGATTGATGGTTCCCTGTTAAGGACGATTCAGTCTTTATATACAAACTGTAGAAGCTGTGTTCGGATAAACGGTGTTAAATCAATACCTTTCACTGTGGGCGTTGGACTCCGCCAAGGGTGCGTTTTGTCACCTCTCATCTTCATTGTATATATGGATTGGATGTTGCAGCGCCGCCGTGGAGGGGAATGTTTCAAAGTGGGAGACCTAAGGATTAGTCATCTGCTCTTTGCGGATGATTTGGTCATCATTGGGTCCTCTCAAACTGAACTTCAGCGCGCACTCGAAAGGTTTGTAGCCGTTTGTGATGATGCTGGAATGAAGATCAACGTAAACAAATCGGAAGTAATGGTCGTATCCAAAAAACCCATTCAGTGCACTCTGCATGTTAGTGGAGTCCCACTGAAGCAGGTGGATAAGTTTAAGTACCTCGGGGTCTTATTCACGAGTGATGGGAGGAGCAATGCCGAGTTAGCCTGTAGAATTGGTCAGGCTGGATCAATTTTAAGAGAGCTTGGCCAATCTGATATAAGGAAGGCCGAACTTAGTGTTCAAGCTAAGCTATCGGTTTTTAATTCGGTGTTTGTTCCAGCTCTCACCTATGGTCATGAAATTTGGGTAGTGACCGAAAGAATAAGATCGCAAATACAAGCTGCCGAATGAGGTTCCTTCGCGGTGTTGCTGGAGTAACTCGTAGTGATCGAGTGCGCAACACCAGAGTACGCGAGGTGCTCAATGTTGAGCAGCTAGCAGCGGAACGATATATGCTTCGATGGTTTGATCACGTAGTGCGTATTGGGGGCATACGGCTTCCAAGACGCGCCATGGTTGCCGTGCCATCAGGTAGGCGACTCCGCGGAAGGCCTAGAAATAGATGGTTGGACCAAGTCCGGCATCTCTCCTGGGGCCGCCTAGGGATTCCTCCTAATGAATTGGAGTCAATGGCGGATGATCGAGAAGGATGGAGAGTCCACCTGAGCATCCTACCCCCGCGACCCTCATGAACAATTAGCGGGCCATTGAAAATGTGTGTACAGTGGACTCCCCCTAAGTCGAATTTTCACGGGATACCAGATTTGTTCGAGTTAGGGGGAGTTTCGACTTAGAGGGAGTTTGACTTAGAGGATGTATTTGTATGGAAAATTGAGGGGAATGCTAAAATATGGCGAAAAAATTCGAGTTAGAGAGAAATTCGACTTAGGGAGAGTTCGACTTAGGGAGAGTCCACTGTATGTATGTATGTAAGCATTTTCGTGACAACAATACTTTTGGATGTTTGTTAGACGCTCGCGAGAGGTGGGACCGTGAAAAAAACTTTTTGGTGTTTTCTGGGATTCGAACTTGGAACCTCATGCGTGGTGATCCGACACACTAACCACTTAAGCCACGGCGCCCACGCAAGCATCTACGTACATCGGATACAAAAAATCAAAGCAATTCGCAGCAATTAGTTTGGAAACTAGCCATGAAGTATGTACTCAAACCTAATGCCACCTGAGTTTAAAACCACTGCGCCAAAAAATATGCTTTTCTTTCTTGTCTCTTCATTTCCAACTTTAGTTATACGCATAGAATAAGTTAATATTTAAATAAAATTAATAAATAGATACAAGCTAGTACTTTATTGTATAAGTACGTGCCAACCTCTACCTTAACATGCCCCAACATAAGTTCAAAATCTCCTCTCAATTAAGCCCAAAAATAAATGGACGACAATCTCACCATGTCTGTCAATCGAGTCAATTAACACAAATTTATTGTGCAGCGCATCTTTTTGGGACATCCTCGCCTTGGACTCAATAATTTCACTTTCAGTCTCACTGTCATCTTTGATTTATTTGCGACCAATTTACGATCATAACATAATTCCAACGATTTCGTTGATTTAAACAAAACGGTCCTTGACCAATGCATTGTTTCAGAGAGCCGCTCGCCTCACGTGTGTATGCAAATTTGAAAAACGATTCTTGAACTTAAGAAACCCTCTCACACACAACGTATCTACACTGGCGACCAATTGAAGAAATCGCCTTCTCTCTGGGTCTGGCCAGGGAATAATTGATAGCGATTGTATATCTGCTAAGTAGTGAAGACCAGAGGCAGTCGTCGTCAGCCTCTCATCGCTTAAATAGCTTCCAATTTATATCAATTTACGTGGCATGACACCGTTTTTGTGTGTACTCTGAAGGTCTTTTGTGCGCGAGACTGCTGCACATTGCAAGACGACAGTTCTATTCACCTACGCGACTACAATCTATGTTCTCAATTAGCCGAGCTCGGGGACGACTGACAGCGGAAGGCAGACTAAGGAGTTGCCTCTTCCTCCTCCTTCTATTGTGTGTGCAATAAATTTCCATTAAACGCGATAATTTTCATGTAATTTAGATCGCATGTGACTTCCTTTTGATAACGACGGACGTCGAAACAGAGAGACCCTTTGTCTCCAAGGTCTGTCGTATCTTACCTACCGAATGCGTGGATATGAGATTCATCAAACCTTCACAGAAAGCATAAAACAATTCTCGATGGATTTGTGCTACGTGGGACGCAACAGTGTGTATCTGATGGATACCTTGTGCATCTGCAGCTCTCTCGATGCACACACACGTGACTGAAATTCGAATTCGGCGGTGAAAATGTGCGAAGCCAATTCGCGTAGGATGTTAGTAGGGTATTGGAAAGCAATATCGCCTCCAGTGGCGGACAAACCTGGTGCTTAGATGCTTCGTGAATTAATTTTCAATTTTGTTAACTTTTTTCTCGCCTTTGGGCTGTTTTCGCCATGCACGTTGGGGAAATAGTGCTGTGCGTCGTAGTTGTCTCCTAAGCAACACATTTTTGTAGGATTATTTCGGTGGAATGGGCAACTAACCCACTCCTTGTGTAGGTTTTTTTTTTACGCTAGTGCAACTCTCGCGGGAGAACTTGTTGTGAGTAGACTCTTGGTCGCTGTTTAGTGGAATTAAGTCGACTTTGTAATCATCTTTTATGGCTCTTCCGCAGTGGGACAAGTTCTTATGTGTCTGGATTTTGAAGCAGCAACTTGTCAGGGGCGACAGTAGGGGTTTTTGTTTATGGCAAACTGGATATGATGGACATGTTTATGTGATGAAGATTTACTCTCGAGTGTTCAGTCCATGGTTGTCCTGTATTTAGTATACATATTAGTTGAGACTCCATTTTTGAATGCAAAGTATAGTGTTGAATTGAAAACTACATTTTTGGATTTTGGTGTGATGAGTTATCATCAAGCAAAGATACAGGCGGAAGTATGTAGATCTTCAAAACTTCTTTAAAATTACTAAAATTTTCAGGGTTATCGCGAATGAATTTTGCCTCGGAATTTTTCCCGCGAACAAAAATTAGCTATCTTCAAAAACAGGGAAAAAATTCATCGGGGAAAAATGAAGTATCGCGATTGTGTTGAAAATGTTCCTGAATTGCAATTCATGATACCTATTTATTTTCCGCGGATTTATTTCCTCTATTTTTAAGGTACCTAATTTTTGTTCACGATAACCCTTCGTTAAAGGGTGGTGTAGTGGTAATACGTTCGGTAGTTGAGTAGTCGATTGTCACTTTAAGTACCATCCATATCCAATTAAATGATGCGATCATACATCACGTATAGTAACTTATTAGGTAATAGAAACAAATACTAGGAATCAACCATAAAGAATTACAGCGAATTCGCCCTGGCTAGCTTGGACACCATTCATGGAATAAACCTGAGTTTCAAACTACTACAGCAAAAATAACTCTGATGGAACTCTTCTCTTCATTTCCAGCTTACGCCGTGCACTAACATTGAAAGAGTTAAACTAAGTTTAAGTTAATATTAAAAAAAAAAAAATCTCTGAATTTTGGAAAAATAAAGCGCATGATTGGGTAGAGTAAAAAAAAGCCCTCAATATGCGGTCACTGTGAGTTTTCCAGGATATGGTGCTTCTTCGTACTGCTGGAGTTAGCATCAATCCACCTCCGCACCTCCGCCCGCTCCCAGCTAGTCTACCAGAATAGAGCATGGTAGTGTTTTTTTGTTAGAGAGTGGTATTCCCCGGTGGGCGCCGTGGCGTAAGTGGTTAGTGTGTCGGATTACTACGCATGAGGTTCCAAGATCGAATCCCAGAAAATACCAACAAGTTTTTTCACCGTCGCACCTCTCGCGAGCGTCTGACAAAGATCCGAGAGTATTGTTGTCACGAAAAAGCTTCTCAAATCGCCGTTCGGATTCGGCATTGAACGTCCCTTCCATTCGTGTGAAAAATATAACGCACACAACATGAGTGGTTGCGAGAAGCTAGGCCCTGGCACTTTAAAAGAGCTGTTGCGCCAAATATTTGTATTTTTTATTCCCCGGCATCGTACCATCTTATTTCGGTCAGCCCCAAGATATCGATATTATATCGCGTGAACTCACGCTCTAATTGGAAGAATCTGGCGTTTTGAAGCCCTTCCTAGACTTAGTCGAGGAGGGTCTTAACATTCCAGAAACCGATCATTGTCCGTGTACGATAGCTAAAGGTCGTCAATAATGTATCCGTTCCTATCCGAGGCGTTGTATTCCGTTTCGGAGCAATTGGGTTTTGTGGCTCACTGCGCCACAGACCAACCGGCACTTACTCTGTTTTGTGGCGCAGTTTGCTTGCCATTCGTCCCCTTCCGTTCGGGATTTCCAGAGAAATTCCCAGATGGAACCACGAGGAGGTGGAAGTAAGGCTTATTAACAGAGCTGCAAGTTGCTCTGCTGCAGTGGCTCTTTCTTATTTAGCGGACCAACACCTATCGGAAGATGTAGTTCGTACGAGGCCTTCATTAGTCGTTTACCATTCAGTGTTTAGATGAAAACATTGAAATAAAATATAAATAAATAAAAATAAAATACCAGCATATCCCCGCGACTTTGTCTGAGTGGTACACAACGATATTACCTAAAAAGAAATTTGATATTTCCTTCGTCCGAGGAAAATGGCTTCGACTTCGAGAAGGCTTTCAACAGCTTGAATCGAGATGCTATCTGGCTGGCCTTGCGCAGGAGAGGCATGCCAGAAAAACTCATAGCTATTATCAAGGCTGCATATGAGGAAACTAAATGTTACACATGGTAAGGTGTCGGAGGAAGTGCAAAGTGGAGTACGACAGGGGTGCATACTGTCACTGCTTTTGTTCTCGATGGTCATGAGTGATATGCTTCGTGCAACATTGACGGAAGGTAACAATGGAATTCGATGGACTATGACAACTTATCTTTGACACCTCGACTACGCTGACGATGTTTGCCTACTTACACATCAAATAATGGACTTTCATCTGATGGCCCAAAATCTAGAAGCTGATGCGAATAAAGTGGGGCTTAAGATAAAGACAGCCAAAACAAAAGCGCTGAGCACTTCTAAAACCCGCGCTCAACTCAACATTGTCGGACAGGTAGTTGAGAAAGTTGACAACTTCTATACTTAGGAATTGTGGTCTCGGCTAACCGCGGTGGCACCGGACTGGATGTGTGCGGCAGAATCGGGAAGACAAAAGGTGCGTTTCTCAGCTTAAGACCCAAACTGCGACTGTTCCGCTCCAACGTAGCATCAGTACTATTATATGGGTGCAGTACTTGGAAGGTGGATACCACTATCCCACGCAAGCTGCAAATCTTCGTAAACAAATGTCTAAGAATCATGGTGAAGATATTTTGGCCCAATCGTATCTCACGAACAACTTATCTGAGAGTGGGCCAAGAACCTATACAAAACTGCGAAGGAGGAAGTGCCAGTGGATCGAACATACCCTACGGCGCGAAGACAACTCCATTGCGAAATACACCATGCGGTGGAATCCGCTCACCCAAGCAGGCAGAATAGCGGGACGCCCTAGGCAAACGTGGCGCAGAACAGTTGAGGAGGAATCGAGCTCTTTAGGAATGAGTTGGAGGCAGCTCAAACGCGTTGCAGAACTTCGAACAAGATGGCGCACAGGCGTGGTTGACGCCCTATGCCCCCCGAGGGGTTAAAGGATTTTTATTGATTAGGAAATCTCCTGGAGCAGGTTCGTATAAAGCTCTTTATTCGGTTTTGAGTTGAAACCACAAAAACAGACAAAACACACAAATAACATCAATTTCGGCTTTGTTGATCTTAATGAACTTAGTTTTGGCGTCTAACTAAATGCAATTCTCGCAACCACTCGAGTTGTGTGCGTTATATTTTCGCACAAATTTAGGGACCTACAGATTTCTGCCGTATGTGAAGGGCATTATTTGTTTTTAAAAAGCTTTCTCGTAATACTGTCGGATGTTTGTCAGACGTTCGCGAGAGGTGGGACCGTGGAGAAACTTGTTGGTATTTTCTGGGATTCGAAGATGCAATCTCACGCGCAGTGATCCGACACACTAACCACTGCGCCCCATAAATAGGCAAGGACATTTTTAGCAAACTTTTCAAACTTTTCTAATGTATAATTTTATAATGCCTGGTTTGCCTGTATTTTTATCTCTGTGTTTATTTATTTTAATATCTTAATCCACTTGAGGAATATCGTAATAATTTTTATTTGAAATAAGCTCCAATCTTTCAAGGTATGGAACGCCAGAGTTTTGTTAAAATCTGCAAAGTAGTTTCTGCGTGATTATATTGATATTATGTGTATATACTCGTAGATATCTATATCGATATATGCCAAACATTTGATTAATTCATAATTAACTCGACTAAATTCTGATCTCCTTCATACCGGTGGAAAATTCAACTTAGAGAAATTCGAGAATTACACATAATTCATGATTTCTACAATAAAAGAGTTTATCAATATTTTTATCTCTATTTCAGTTTATTTCATATTAATTATTTAAGTTTCCTTCTTTTATTTCAGGTAATGATGCTTTTCAATTGACTATCAGTTAAATAATGTCGGTAATTGTATATATGTGTTATAAAAGGTTTTAAAGAAAATATATATTTTTAATTTAATTTAATTTACTCACAGTTATTCCATTTCCAAATCATGAAACAACACTAGAAAGTATTACTTTCTTCTGCCAAAGTACTACTCCTTTGCCTGTAGATTGAATTTTTTTTAACCTGTTTTGTACGAGGGCCTGACTGAGAAAACAAACTCGGAAGTTTATAAATTACTTTTATTTGTCAATGTAGTAGTAGTTGTTGTAAATTGTTTGTTTATTTTGAAAAAAAATATTACTTACTTACTTACTTAGGTGGCGCTATAGTTCGGGGTGAACCTGGGCCTCTACCAACAAGCCTCTCCATTTAGCTCGGCCTTTAGCTAATTGCCTCCAGTTGCGCACTTCAAGTTGGTCGATGTCCCCTTGAACTTGTGCGCGCCACCTACGGCGATGATTCACTCTACTGCGTCGTCCCTCAGGGTTAGATTCGAAGACTCTGCGGGCCGGAGCGCTCTACATGTCCTAGCCATCTCAGACGTCCAACACGCAGTTTTTTGACTAGGTCGATGTCGCTGTACAGCTCGTATAGTTCGTGATTGAATCTTCTCCTCCAAAATCCGTCAACGCAAACGGGACCGAAAATCTTACGACGAATTTTTTTCTCGAAGCGACCAAGGATATCTTCATCCTCTTTTAATAAAGTCCATGTTTCAGCGCCGTAAAGCAGGACTGGGATGATCAAGGTCTTATACAGAGTCTCCTTAGTTGTCCGAGATAGGGCTATACTGTTGAATTGCCTTCTAAGCCCCAAAAAAACAGCGTTATTCTTCGCTTGATTTCTGCACTGATTTTGTTAGAAGAATTTATAGCAGAGCCAAGGTAGACAAAGTCCCTTACTACCTCGAAGTTATAGCTGCCTACTGTGACGTTCTGCCCAATTAGTCGGTGTTGGTTTTCCCTTCTTGTTGACAGCATATACTTGGTTTTGCCCTCGTTTATCGTTAAACCTATTTTGGCCGCTTCCGCCTCAATGCTTGCAAACGCGCCGGTCACAGCCCGCTGAGTTCTTCCGGTAATGTCTATATCGTCGGCGTATGCAAGCAGTTGTACAGACTTGTAATAGATTGTGCCTCCGGTGTTGGTTTGTGAGTTCCGCACAATCCGTTCAAGTACAATATTAAAGAAGTCGCATGACAGTGCGTCACCTTGTCTAAAACCTTTTTTGACATCAAAGGTCTCGGTGAGGTCATTACCGACCTTGATGGAGCAGCGAGTGTTCTCCATCATCATCCTGCACAGACGAACAAGTTTGTCAGGGATGTCGAAACTAGACATGGCTCTATAAAGCTCTTCTCTATAGATGCAGTCATAGGCGGCCTTGAAATCGATAAAGAGGTGGTGAGTATCGATTTGGAATTCTTGGGTTTTCTCCAGAATCTGCCGAAGTGTGAAGATTTGATCGATGGTGGACTTTCCTGGCCTGAAACCGCACTGATAGGGTCCAATCAGGCTGTTCATAAAAGGTTTCAGGCGTTCACACAATCTCGCAAAAAAGATCTTGTATGCGATGTTGAGGAGACTGATGCCTCTATAATTGGCGCAGTTGAGCGGGTCTCCTTTCGTGTCGATCGGGCAAACGATGCTGAGATTCCATTCATCAGGCATACACTCGTCTGACCAAATCTTAGAGATGAGTTGGTGTATGCACTCTGCCAATTCAACCCCAGCTGCCTTGAAAAGTTCGGCCGGCAAGCCGTCAGGTCCAGCAGCCTTGTTGGATTTTAGCTTGGATATTGCTATCCTCACTTCGTTTTGGTCAAGTGGACGGAAATTTTGACTATCATCGTCTATGTTGGATGGTTCATTCTGCCTGACAGCGGGATGTTGGTCTTCGTCGCCGTTATACAGTCTGCAGAAGTAGTTTTTCCATATTCTCAGCACCGACTGTGATTCTACTACGAGGTTTCCATTTTCATCTCTACAGGTTTCTGTACAGGTATTGCTCCTCTGACACGTTCTTTTTATGTTTTGGTAAAACTTCCGTACATTGTTCCTGGAGTATAAACTCTCGCGCTTCTCATGCTCTTTCTTCTTCTTTTGGAGAAGCCGATGTTCTTCCCATCTCTTTTGCTCGTAGAGCTCACGAGCAGCTCTCGTTTTCCTTTGCAGCGCCGCTTTGTATGCTTCTTGTTTTGCTGCATGCACTCGCCGGCATTCTTCGTCAAACCAGAGGTTTCGCGGTGGTGGTCGATCGAGACCCAGCACATCCGTCGCGGCGTTTCTGATGGCATGTTGGCAGCGTTGCCACTGGTCTTCGGTACTTGATTCTGGCGGCATAGGGGTGATTGAGAGATTTCGGGATACGCGTTCAGCGAAGAGTCTGGCGGTCTCTTGCGATTGTAGCTTTTCGACGTTAAATTTTCTCACAGTAATTCTTCTTTGTTGCTCAGATTGGGATATCCGCATTCGTACCTTGGCTACAACAAGGTAATGATCCGAGTCTATGTTGGCCGCTCGGAAGGTCCGGACATCCAGAATACTGGAGGCATGCCTTGCGTCGTTGATCGTTACATGATCATTGGACCGCCATGTCTTCTTATGAATATCGAGATGAGGAAACCATGTGCTTGCTATGGTGACATTTCGCTCCACAGCGAAATCAATTAGACTTAGTCCGTTATCAGACGTGGTGTCGTGTGGGCTATGCTTACCGACTGCCCTACCAAAGACGTCCTCCTTTCCTATTTTGGCATTAAAATCGCCCAATACGAGTTTAACGTCGTATTTAGGACATTGCTCATATGTCTTGTCGAGGAGCTCGTAGAAATACTCTTTGGTGGCAGGGTCCTTTTCTTCTTTGACCACATATTAGGCTTATGTTAGCGAATTTAGCCTTGATCCGGATAGTCATAATACGCTCGCTTACGTGTCGGAAGCTTAAGACTTCTTGCCTAAGTCTGCCGCGTATGACAAATCCGCATCCGAATAAGCGTTGCCTGTTGCCTCTGTAGCAGTCACCGTAGTAGATGTCACAGTTTTTCATCCTCTTTTTGCCCGGCCCATCCCATCGCACTTCCTGGATGGCGGTAATATCTGCTTTATAGCAGTCTAGGGCCTAGGGACAGAACATTCCACGTACAGATCCGAAGGTCGTTGTCCTTATTTCGTTTGCTGGGATCGTCATTAGTTGAGTCATCCTAATACCGAACATAGTACTACCAACTATGGATCCTCTCGGCTGCTCGGGAGCTTTCGCGAGTACGCCTGACTCTGTTCTAGATGCGTTGTTGAACTTACCTACTCTTTATACTTATATCATGGGCTGCACTATCAAAGCCATTCATCGTCTTGGGCGAAGTGGTTTTTGGTTTACTCCACACTGGAGTTTTGATGACCTTGCGCGACATTTACCCTACGACTCTGGTCTCATGGATATGCCGTCGTTGCGTCAACACCAGAACTTCGGTTGTTGCGCAAATTTGTCGACTTTCCTTGTGTTCAGGACTGCCTTCGGCCAGACTCTGCGCCAGGAATGGAATGTAGTCGTATTTTGACGGATGGCTCCAAAACCAATCAAGGGTCTGGTGCTGGTGTCTTCGTGAAGGACAACAACATTAGGCTTCACTTCTCGTTAGGTAAATATGCGTCTGTGTTCTAAGCCGAAACAATCCGGATCGCCATGAACTATGTTGTGAAGAAAAGGTAGAAAAGGAAGGGTCGAAGAATTTGTGTCTGTATTGACAGTCAGGCTGAAATTAAGGCCTTGCTTAACCCTTTAACCACTTTCAAAATAGACCGTGAATGTAGGAACTCTTTGAATTCGGTCGGAAGGCTGAATTCTCTGTCTGTTATCTGGGTCTAAGTTCCCATTGCTAACTTGGGGAACGAGATCTCCGATGAGTTTGCTAGACAAGCCTCAGAAGAGGTTTTCTCAGAACCCGAACGCGCGTTGGGTCTCCCTGAGTTTTCCGTTAGTGCTTCCATTGACGACAGGGTCTCTCAAGAACACAATTTTGTCTGACATGACTCTCCAGCATGTAGGTTGACTAAGCGAGTGGTCCCAGACGTCTGTAAGGAATCAGCGGCATTCTTGCTTTCTCTCAGCTGAAATGACTGCAGACTTCCTTTTTTAAACTTTTCCCTGATCATGTGTCCTCCTACTCCATAAAATGGTTCTACGCCCACATTGCAAATTTATTTGTCCAATAGGGTCATTTTAGCGAAAAAAGGATTGATACCGCAAAATCCCTTCAGGAATCATTGGCATTGAAGCCTCCCATTCCAATGACAACTATTGACTTTTAGGTCACAGGAATTGGTCTATTAGCAGAATCTATCGGGATGTAACACTGCATGATATATTGCACATAAAACCTTTTCTTAATCTACTTTTAGAACTGATCGTCAATATTCGATCTCTACGAGGTTTACAAAATACAAGGCTTTCCTGTGCCTGCGTACGGGAATCAGGAGTAAGTCTTCGTCAGGATTACCAGCTGACTTTTCAGAGAAAGACAGCGTTTCTAGAGGAGTTCCGCTGATATCGTGTCCTTTTAGGTTAGTGTTACATAAAAACAGAACCATCCTCTTGCACTTTCAAGAATAACAATTTCCAAAAGAGATCTTAATGAAGTCAGGCAACCAAAAGCTGTTTATGCTGATGCGTTTCATAATTGCAACATCCGTGTAGGTTAAAAATGAATCACAGAAGATAATGGATCATTTTACCCCGTCAACCTGCATCCTTCCGTGGAAACACCGGTCCTTTCATTGTGCATTCGTTGCGCAAACCAATCATCACAAATGTCATTTTGCAATGAAAATGTGCGGACAACCGGAAATCGTATCTGCAATCGACTGGTTTTCATTTTTATTGTCCAACTCATCCGTCTTGTCATTTGCCTCCTTTGCGTGTGCAAATTTCCAATAAATGTCGAATTCGCAGGATAATAAATGTCATGTTCAACAAAGTACACCCCCAAACCCACAGTCGAGCACACAAAATTACATGGAGATGGACACACGACGAAGACAGCTCGACACGATGACAACCCAAATTGGCACGAGTCGTCACAAGATGAAGCCACAGGAATACCACTGGTGGTGGTATGGAGTGGATTCTGTCGTCAACGCTGGTAGTGCGTTGTTGTTGTCGTCGTCTGCCCAAAACAAGGCATCCACCGTTTTAATTTTACAAGTTTTTACATAATTGTGCGCCACTGATTGTCGGTCGGTGGGTCGGTGTATAGTACTTGACTTTCAGGGAACCGAGCGACCTCGTAAGTGTTTTGTCATGTATAAATGTGCAACACACGCAATGCGCCCGGGTTCATGTAAACAAAACGCTGGAGTTTGTAAGAAATTAATGAAGGAAAGGTGCAGATACGTCTGCAGTTGCATGCGGACAGGCGAAGGAGGTTAATTATTTCTTCTTTCCGTTGCACTTTTACGAAACGAGCTGGTAAGAGAGTCGTAAATGGTTAAGACTTGTTGGCGCGGACGACGCCACTTAATGTGGTTTACTGAGAATGGAAGTGGAATATGCTAATGCTGATTATGCACAACCGTCTGAAGTGTTTTTTTTTTTTTTATTATTGTTGTTAACCTGACATTTGCATTGGGTTTTGGTTCGGGAAAATGCAAGATTTTACGTAATATGTCAAGTGGTTCAGGTTTGTTAGTAATGGTTTGGTATTTAAGTCGTTCTCGAAGAAATGCAAACTAGCTTACCTAAAGCTTAAGCTAGATTCAAAGTGAACTCAACAGAATTTTCTAATGAAATTAAAAGAAGAGGCTCTGTTTGTGGCTACAGTAATACGGAATCATCATCACTCAATGGGTGTATGATACTATTGTGAGGAAACAGGACCGATTTACATTGTTGGATCCTACATATTCATTGACTTGCAGTCGCGTATGTTGCTACATCAGTAGACTAAATTGAGCTCGCATCTCACCATCGTCACGTGCGATCAGTGTAACGAATCGTAGATGGCACCACGGGTCACGTCACTAGACAGATTTAGCCTGTACTGGATTAAAGGTCTAGCTGCCTGATCTTTCAAAAAGATCATGCATCAGCTTAACTTTAAATGTCACCACAGGACACTGTCGTATGGATTGGCACGCCAACAGACTCGGCCTCTTTTCAAATGACTTCTGCAGGAGCTGTATGGATGAAGAGGAAAAAGAGACGATTTTTCACTTTCTTTGCGATTGTCCGGCCCTCTAAAAAACTTACTTCTTCGACAACCTTAGTTACCTGGCAAAGGTTGGCCTCAAGTGTCTCCTGCGCTTCATAGTTATCTCCGGCTGCTTCTACGGATAGCTCTAGGGAACACATAGATCCATGTATTATCACAATGAACCTATCCTAGTCTATATGTGTCTACACGCTAGTGCAGGCAGCCACTCAAACATAACCTAACCTAACTATCGTTGATAAAATCAGTCAGCGGGAGAAATCCAGGTCGCAAAGAAACTTAAGGATGGATTTAGTTTTGAGACTCGGGCGGAGAGATGATCACGAAGCATGTACATAAAATGTAACAGTTTCTTGTTCTTCGAGGTAGTTTCGACAAATATGTCTGTGCGGCCTTTACCTATCTCTTAGAGATGGCTGTAGTACGTGAGAATCTTTAGGCTACCTCTAGTCAGACACAGAGATCTTAGATTCTTCTTTTGTTGCGGAATTTAATGAGTTTCTTCGCTTGGTGACGATCTTAAAATAGGCTCTATTGCGGTAGATACTCAGAACTCAACTGACTGGTAGATAATCCAAAGCTGGGTTCAGAGCCGTTGAAATTAGTCTTAAATTCTTGTCTTGCAAGTTGATCCGCAATTTCATTAACACCTTTATGTCTGGGTACCGATAAAGGGAAAGCGTTTTTGGAGACAGTTTCATACTAGTCTAGAATGGGTCATAGAAGTGATGGTTTTTGGTATGAAGTCTGCAATACTGGTTACTAGGCTTTCTAGTAAAATGGCAAGATTCCGGATCTGTAGGCGTTCAATTGAGTCGCCTGGTTTGAATCTGTGAGTTAGGTAGAGCCTTGGGGCACTAAACGCATCGACTTCCTTATACACAATGGAGGCAGTTCCGGGAGGACTCGCCAGGCGACATGCAAGCATTGTTTTGGTTGTCTTGTAGCTAAAGTTAGGTTTATGCCTCTCCGATTTTTACCTAGAGGATTTGAGAAGCATAAAGAAGAACAGGAACGACAATGGTAAAGTAGACAGTAAATCATTTAAGGCCTCAAGATCTTTTTTTTTTTTTAAATCGGGAGCAACTCCAAAGAGCTGAAGTTGCTTTGCTCACTGTTTTGTATAGGTGAGGGTTCGATTGAACTTTTTAGATCTGTCAAAGTTCCTCCCTGGTCTCGACACCCTAAGCTAGCACTGGCAATTATTTGAGTGTTATTTGATACATGACCCTCTTCTGTTAGATTATGTCAACTATTTCCAGTTTTCGAGCTAACTTCTTTCAGGTAGCCAGCAGGTGTCGCTCTCTAGATTTCAGAACTTCATCAGCTGATACTCCAAAAACCGAGTTTGACTCACTATGATAGTGTGTCCGCCTTTTCACTTCTTTTCATCTCTATCCGTGCTTGCGTCTAATACAGCATCAAACCACTTTAAAGATACATACCTATCTAGTTATATTTATCATTTCCTATCCGGCGCTTATCCTTCCTAAATAGGAATTCTGTGATACCTTTTAGTAACATAAACTCTCTCTCTCTATCCTGTTATCTACTCCAACCTAGACAGGTTCATATCTCTAATTATATTCTTCACGTAGTTCAAAACCTACCTATATCCGTAAATAATACTGAGCTACTTAGTGTCATCCCTCCACTTCAAGGAGTTCACTCTTGGGACGTTCCTGGACATTGAAGGAGCGTTCAACAACGTAAGCTCAAACGCGATCCTGAACAGTCTGCACAGAGCACATCTCAACACCGGCATCTGCAACTGGATTGCACAGATGCTTCAATCAAGGATTAACCCCCTTCGGGTAGGGGTTAGAATTTACCCGAGGTAGGCATGCCTGTCGTAAGAGGCGACTAAAATCCACCCTCCGTATACCGAGTATGGCGTATACAAAAAACATGCAATGAACAAAACAAAAGATTTAAATACCCCAGGTGGCAGTCCAGGTAAACTGGAAAATCCACCCTCTTCGGAGGTCGGCTCTACGGATTCTGGGGAGAGCCATTTATTGCACCTTATAAATCCCTTCTCAAAAAGTACAAGGGTATCTCGATCTCCACCAACAAGATCGAACGTCTCCGGAAAAAGAAGTCCGCCGGAAGCGCAAACGCGTGAAAAACGGGACTCAGCGAAATCTAAAAGCATTGAGGAGGAAAACGACGTACTCCGTACCAAGCTTAGCGAAATGGAGCTACTCTATCGTGAGCTCAAGAAAGAGGTAGATTTACTCAGGCAAGAAAATAATGCCCTAATAAACACGTACCTACAAAAAGAAAATACAGTTAGCTCACATCGCTCACCTAGTCGCGAATACCAGACGGATGAAGAAGAGCTAACACGCGAAACGAATTGGGTCGAAAAGAAACGACCTAGCAAAAAACGAAAAGCTGGTTCCTCACCGGAAGTCGAGCCACAAAAAGATGAAAAGCGCAAGGAGATGCAAGAAAAGCAACAACAACCAAAATTACGTCCTCCGCCACCGATAAACGTCGTTGGAATTACGGACTATAATAAGATGTATTGCCTCCTTAAAGGAACTCTGGCTTCGAAGTTTAAGGTGACATCTCTGAGAAACAATACGTGGAAAATCAATGTCGATGATGCCGACGGTTACCGATCAGTATTTAAAAAATTGAATGCCGAAAAGATTCAGTGGTATACTTATAAAAATAAGTTAGAAAGACCACTGCGTGTTGTAGCAAGGGGACTCCACCCCTCGTGCACTAAAGAAGATGTAATGCACGACCTTCAAGACAAAGGCTTTAAAATTCTTGATGCCGTCAATATTATCAAGAAGGAGAAGCAACAGTCGGAGGGAGATCATGAAAAATTGGTAAAGCGCGGTCTTCCACTATTCATGCTTAGTTTTGATAAAGACGAAAATAAAGACATTATATATGGTATCAAGACTATTCTAAACATCGTGGTCAAAATCGAACCCATGCGTAAGATCTCCAGATCGATCCCGCAGTGTAAGCGCTGTCAAGGCTTCAATCACACGCAGACTTACTGCCAGAAAGAGCCGCGATGCGTCAAATGCGCAGGTAAACATCTCTCGGAAGAGTGTCACCTAAACAAGCAAACCCCAGCCACTTGTATAAATTGCAAGGGAAAACATCCTGCGAACTATCGAGGTTGCGAAGTGGCGAAAGAGCTTCAAAAACGCCGCGATACGCTAAAAAATTCTATGCGTCCGAATATGAAACCAATCAAGAACAGACCCAAAATAGCTACGAAAAAAGCAGCGAAAGATAGAAAGTCCGTCAATATTAACTTAAGATCGGTTAATGATAAAAAATCCGAAAGTAATAGAGATAAGGTAACAGAAGCAAAATCTCCGAATATTGGCGTGCAGTCTTATGCTCAAGCGGCGAAGACAGTTAAGGGTACGTACACGACCGACAACTCACGGGAGATCAAAGCAAGAAACCGTCCAAACTTTAATGTAAAAACTCCTTCTCAAGTTGCGACATTGAAAAATAGTGATAGAGGTAGTTCAGAAGATCATGTATCCAATGTTTTTTCCCTAATTCTTGCGAAACTTGAAGAGCAATGCAAAACAAATAAACTAATTTTCGAGAGACTAGTTGCACTAGAAAAAAACATTCATAACACGCGCACTTCAACCAGAATATGAAAGAAACGTTTAAAATTCTTACTTGGAACGCTAACGGGCTCATACAAAGACTCGACGAGTTAGAAATATTTATGCGAGAGAAAGATATTGATATATGCTTGGTCTGTGAAACTCATCTGAAAAAGCAATCGAATATTAAGATAAGGGGATATAGCGGATATCACGCCTTTCACCCATCGGAAAGAGCCAGAGGCGGATCATCTTTGTTTATAAAAGAAAATATCGAACACTCAGCGGAAATAAAAATTGAATTAGAAGCAATGCAAGTAAGCACGGTACGCGTTAGAAATAGACATTTTGCTTTCAACATTTCGTCTATATATTGTCCACTGCGATGTAAACTTGAAGAAAGTGATTTCACAAACATCTTCAACTTCCTTAAACCAAATTTTATTATTGGTGGTGACTTCAACGCGAAACACCCCTTCTGGGGCTCAAGGTACGCCTCTCAGAAAGGTAGAAAGCTTTATAATGCGGGTATGCAATTCAGTTGTGATTTTTACTCGATGGGTAAACCAACATATTGGCCAACTGATAGAAATAAGATACCAGATCTGATTGATTTCTTCGTTGTTAAAGGAATATCTAGCAACTGTATAAAAGTTGAAGAAAGCTTTGATCTCTCCTCTGATCATTCTCCAATCATTATGACGATAAGCGAAGCTTTGATTAAAAAAGTAGGACCGGCCAGATTAACTGGCGCGAAAACTAATTGGGACGGCTTTAAAAAAGATATTGAAGCAAATATTGAGCTGAGCGTATCACTTAAAACGCCCTATGAACTTGAAGTTGAAGTAGATCGCTTCGTCGAAATCTTACAGGATGCCGCGTGGAAGAATACTCCCAAACTAAAGAGAACCCCGGCCAGTTACATTAAAATTTATCCGCAGGAAATAAAAGAGATGATTAAGGAGAAGAGAAAAGCGCGTAAAAGATGGCAACAAACTCGGGCTCCGCAACATAAAGCACATCTTAACCGTTTTTGCAACTCACTAAAACGATCTATTAAAGACCTTAAGAATAATGAAATACAAACTTACCTAGAAAGCTTAACGGCAGAAAAAGATTCTAACTATTCGCTTTGGAAGGCTATAAAAGGTATTAAAAAACCTCAAATTCAAGCCGCGCCAATTAGGAAAAATCAAGACGAATGGGCCAGGCATGATAAAGAGAAAGCGCAAGTTTTCGCCGCCCACCTGGAAGAAACTTTCAAACCGTTTGATGGACAAGCACTTATTGAAAATATAAATACGTCGTATATAGACAATAGCGTAATAAGAAATGCAACGCTTACCGAACTTAAGGAAGAAATAAAGAAACTTAAACCTAAGAAAGCTCCTGGATACGACCTAATTACGGGAGAGGTTCTTAAAGCACTACCAAGAAAAGCTCTAATTAAGCTTCTGTTCATTATAAACGCCGCGATTAGACTAGAATATGTTCCCAGTCAATGGAAAGTCGCCGAAGTTATAATGGTCCTTAAGCCTGGAAAACCGCCGAATGAAAAAACCTCTTATAGACCGATTTCGCTTCTTCCAATTATATCCAAAGTGTTCGAGAGAATATTGGTTAGGCGAATACAGCCGGTTATAGAAGAAGGGCATCTCATCCCTGATCATCAATTCGGATTTAGAAGTAAGCATTCTACAGTTGAACAAGTACATCGAATAACACACGTAATCGAAAAATCACTTGAAGAAAAAAAGATTTGTTCAAGCGTATTCCTTGACGTTTCTCAAGCCTTTGACAAGGTCTGGCACGAAGGCTTAAAGTTTAAATTACGACAAGTTCTGCCAGAGCACCTATATAATATTTTGAAGAACTACCTTACGAATAGGCTATTCCGCGTCAAATGTGGAAACGAATATTCAGATTTTAAGGAAATAATGGCTGGGGTGCCGCAAGGAAGCGTTCTTGGTCCAGTCTTATATCTATTATACACTCGTGATATACCGCAAGTAGAAGGCACTGAGCTAGCTACATTTGCCGACGACACTGCTATCTTGACAGTAGGTAAAACGGTCGAAGATACTACAGAAAAACTGCAAGAAGCTTTGAATAGAGTAAATGAATGGACAAAGATTTGGCGAATCGCACTCAACGAGACCAAATCTGTTCATGTAAATTTTACTTATAAGAAAATAAATAATTTGCCGATCTTTTCAAACTCGGTTCAAATCCCGTTTGCAAACGAGGCTAAGTATCTTGGAATGACACTTGATACAAAGCTGAAATGGAAAACGCACGTTAAGAAAAAACGCAAAGAACTAGATAACAAATATCGAGAAATGTATTGGTTACTTGGAAAATATTCCAAGCTTAATATATATAACAAACTGCTTTTATATAAGCAAGTGCTAAAGCCTGTATGGACATATGGTATACAACTCTGGGGTTGTACCAAAATAAGTAATATTAAAATTTTACAAACTTTTGAAAACAACGTGCTAAGAGGTATTGTAAATGCGCCATGGTATATCAGAAATAGCGATATCCACAGAGACCTTGGCATTAAAACAATCGAAGACGAAATTCAAACCTACGCGAGAAAGCATAGAAGTCGACTAGAAAGTCACGTAAATATTACAGTCCTCCAACTTTTGGAAGAAAGAAATTTACTGCGCCGTCTACAAAGAACCAAACCTTTAGACCTAGCGCGATAAGTAACCGCGTCTAAACTGCGGAGCTGGCAGGAACTTCCAATGGGAAGGTACCTGCAAAACGTCATTATTTCGCGAAACGAAAACTACTTGATAAGTCGAATACTTAGTTGTAGTAAAAATAAAAACAAGTCTGTTTTGAAGGGAGGTTTTTTAGTGGGTAAGAATCCCACACTACTATGAGCACGCGCTGTCGATGCTCATAGTGTCTTGTTGAAGATTTTCACCTACCCTCGGAAAAAAAAAAAAAAAAAAGAAAAAAAAAATCTTCAACGCAAGGAGATGTAACCATCCGGAGAAGGGTCTGCAGAGGAACACCCCAAGGTGAAGTCTTGTCCCCGCTAATATGGCTCCTTGTGCTGGATGAGATATTGGTAATACTGAAGGAAAACGGCTTCAACATGACGGCCTATGCGGACGATGGTTTCGGGAAAATTTCCTCCAGGCCTAAGTGAAAGGCTCAATTTCGCGCTACAACTAGTGGATAACTGGGTCAACAGCAAAGGGCTGGGAGTGAATCCTTCAAAGATGGAGGTAGTTCTCTTCACTAAGAGGAGATCAATCCCTACCTTCAGAACCCCAAATATTGGTGGCACTGAACTAAGCATCTCAAGTTCAGCTCGGTATCTGGGCGTAGTTCTAGATTCCAAACTTAACTAACTTAAATATTGCCGAGCGCGTTAAAAAAGCAAGCGTAGCTTTCTACTCCAGCAAAAGGGCTTTCAGCAATACGTGGGGCTTCAAACCGGCTGTGGTGTACTAGATATACACGGCGGTTGTAAGACCCATTCCTCACATATGGTTCACTAGTACCGTGGACGGCACTTGAGAAGCAATACCAGCTTTCAAACCTCACCAAAATCCAGACGGCGGCGTGCATCGGAGTCATGGGATCAATGAGAACAACACCAACAGCGGCAATGAAAACCATGCTTAGTTTCATTCCGCTTGACATATACTGCAGCAGTCTGGCGGCTAAAACCGCTGTAAGACTGAGAGAAGCCCAGTTCTGGTCATCAAGCCTTTACGGCCATGCCTCCATTCTGTCCCGATGGGGGATCACCAGCGAATTGACGGGAACTGATCACATGAACCCGATGCTAGTATTCGAAAGGAGATTCACTACAAGAATTCCCGATAGAATATACTGGAAGAATCGAATGACCATGAAGAAAAAGGAGTTGGCTTTCTTTACCGACGGTTCTAAGATAGACGTTGGCACGGAAGCCGGAGTTTATTGTGAGGCCCTAGGAATAAACCGCTCCTTTAGAATAAACGACGACTGCAGCGTCTTCCAGGCCGAGGTCGCAGCCATTATACAGGCTGCTGAAATTATACGCGAGAGTAATATCGTTGGTAAAACGATCACTGTCTGTATAGACAGCTAGGCAGCTGTTAAGGTTCTGGACTCTGCCGTAGTTAGGTCGACTCGTGAGAAGCTGTAAATCACTCTTAAACGAGATATCTAGAGCCAATGCGGTGACCCTCTGCTGGGTACCAGGGCATATGGATATCGAAGGCAACGAAAGGACTGACGAGCGTGCTAGGAAAGGATCGGCGCTGCACTTATCGCGGGCCCTCCCCTCTGTAGCAATCCCGATCAGCTCCTTGCGGAAAAAAATAAAGGATGAAGCCACCAGTCGAGCAAACAGACGCTGGGCTCATCTGGAAACATGCGCAACGGCCAGGGCAGTATGGCCGGTCTACAGCAAGAAGAGATCAACCTCTCTGGTAAAACTTAGTCTTTATAGCGCACGGGTCTGGCATAATTACTGGACATTGTGCCATTGGCGTTCACGCGGAGCGACTCGGTGTGCTGCATAATGACTATTGCAGAAGTTGCAGGGACGAAGAAGAAATTGAATCTGTTCGTCACCTGTTGTGTGACTGTCCTGCCCTATCCGTCAGAAGAATAAGGACTCTTGGTAGTTACTTCTTCTCGGAGCTGAATGACTTGGGTAGTGTTGAGCTAGCGGACCTCCTGAGATTCATATCACTTTCTGGGTTGTTCTAACGGCGGATTTTCTTTACAGCGTTTCCAGGGTTAATGATTGGGCACAATGGACCCGTACTGTTGGTCTGAGTGAGCAGTGACTTTTTGTCACAAGGCACCCATCTACCTAACCTAACCTAACCTAGTGCCATCTAAAGAAAGCTTTCTGCTTGACGGAGACGAGGGAAGCTCTCGGATTATATGATAATTTAGTTGGATATAGCACCCTCTTTCAAAGACTTTGGACCACCTTTCTTGTCTGATGAATATGGCGCTGGTATGATTCAGTTTGAATGTTGTGGCAGCTGGATTCATTGAGATACAAGCACTCTACCCAAAAATGTTCTTCGAATTAAAGGACCTCCGCTATAACCGGAGGCCATATTATAAGAGAGTTTTCGCTTGGCACGTCTTCTCCAGCAGATGGTTTTAATCATCATGTTCGACACATCATTTTAAACCATCTGAGGTCGTGCGTTTTCAAGCTGAGAAGACATGTTTTTATCTGCTTTTACTCACTTACTTGATCAGAGGATTACTTATCCAAATTCCATTGCCTAAAAATATAGAACCCATTATGAAAAAGTAGATCTCATATGCACTAGAGGGATAGGGAGAAAATGTGTCCTTCAGAGCACATACCTACTCATATTTTCACCAAAACATCGAAGGCATAAATATTTATTTTATGTAAAAAGCCTTATCGTGTTCCTCAATAATGTATCAGTATCACGTCTTTAATAATTCCTTTCTTTTTTGCTTTATTATCCTTCGTCCCAAATTAGGCAAAGTATAATAGATTACCTTTCAATGCTGTCCCCGAAGGGATATTCGTAAAAAAAGAATTCCTAAAACGACTAAGGAAACGGCGAATTTCCATCGTAGGTGTATAAATAAATACTTCCGCCAAATCTGTTTGTCCTTTCCTGTTGCGAAAATCCTTTCGTTCAATAAAATTATTTTCACAGGAAATTCACGTGCACGCGCGAAAAAAAAGGAATCACATTTTCTTTTAGACCATTATTTACACCTTGTCGCCTACCTGTCCTTTCGAAACCCATTCATTTGAATCAAAACAAAATTCAAATCCATTTATGTGATTCGAAATGAGAAAGCCGGTACGTGCCGGGCTTAAAGGGACGAAGACTGCAACGTGTTACGACCGATTTAAGGATGATGTGGTGATGATGCCAAGCAAATGACCAAAACACGATGAAGGAAGGAGTAGCTTGTGTTTCTTTGAGGGATTATCCATTCCACGGATACAAAACATGGAATTATATTTTTATATCGTTTTTTTTTGTCACACCGAGAGGATATAAAGGAGCCACAGCTGCTGTTGAGATGTGTATATATATTTTTTACATGCCATCGCAAGACTTTGTTGGACTTTCGGCTTTCATTATTTTTCTTTTGTTGTTTCGTCCTCTCGTGCATTCTCATGTCATTTGGAATGCAATTTCGGACACAGGTGCACGTAATTTTTTGTAGAAATGATGGAAGGGCATGGAGAACGAGATATATTTAGTCTATTATGCAAAAATGTTATGTGAAGGAGCGAGATGTTGTATTACGAAACAATGTAATGAGCACAGCGTCTCAGCCATCCTCTGCCTGCCAATGTTGTCTGGGGTTAGTTCCTCCCTCAGTTTCTCCATAAGTAGTTGTTGATTTTCTTGGTACCGAGGGCAATGAAACAACTTTTCAACTGCTTGGACAATAGGGGTTATCATCGTACTCAAACCTGTGGAGATAGACCCGAAAGCAACCTTGTCCAGTAAGCATTTGGAGCAAATGGAAATCTAACTCTTTATGCTTCCTATTGATTAATGTATCTACATATGTGGGAGATCACTCTGTGCGTCCACCTGCCTTTGTCAGAATGATCCCACCTCTACTGCCATTCTTGTAGACTTGTTACCCTTGGTTATAACAGAAAATTACTACGTGCCATTGTTGTTATGCCGTTGTTCTGTTGGCAGGGTACTTCTCTTGCACTTCTTTCGCCAGCACCAAGTACCAAGATCAAGCTGCGACTGTTCCGCTCCAATGTCGAGTCAGTTCTACTATATGCTTGTAGAACTTGAAGAATCAGCGTCATTGTCATTCGTAAATTGATGTCTACGCATCAACCTTAGGATTTTCTGGCCTAATCGCATCTTGGATGGACACCTCCACTCGAGAACAGGTCAGAAACCTATGGACATCACAATTCAACGAAGGAACTGGCAATATATTGGTCACACCTTGCGGAGCGAAAACAATTCAGTTGCCAAACACACCATGCAATAGAATCCTCTTACTCAATCTGGCAGAACTGGTGGTCGCCTTAGGCATACGTGGCGCAGAACGGTTGAAAAGAAATCCCGAGCTTTGGGAGTGAGTTGAAGAGAGTTCAAGTGCGTTACAGAAGTTCTAACACGATGGCATGCAGGCGTTGTTAACACCCTATGCCCCTCGAGAGGTGACAAGACTTAAAGCAAGTAGAGCATTATCGATGCCGAAACTCCTGTATTTTTGCACGTCAAAGTTTGGCATGATCCTTGCCAGGACAGCAGTTGCTTTAACTGGCCTTTCAGCTATAATAGTTACATGGCATTCATAAGGCTTACATCTATAATAATGCCAGAGTTAAAATCCGGCTTGGACAGGACCGCGTGATTGTCGACGATTACTCTTATAGTCTCCATGACTTTTCTGCTGCTGATGAGCACTACCATTTTTTTCTCTGCAAGTTGTAGACCTATGGGTGTCAGCCTGCCTCAAACGATCTCGACAGCTTCATTGCAGTCGTGCTTCAACTCCTCCAGGAATTTGGCTACCACAGCGATTGCTATGTCGTCAACAAAACCAATTATGTTTGACGACTTACTTACTTAAGTGGCGCTACAGTTCGGGGTGAACCTGGGCCTCAATTAACAAGCCTCTCCATTTAGCTCTGTCTTTAGCTAATTGCCTCCAGTTGCGCACTCCAAGTTGGTCGAGGTCTCCTTGGACTTGTGCGCGCCACCTACGGCGAGGAGGCCATCTACTGCGCCGTCCCTCTGGGTTAGATTCGAAGACTCCCATGTTTGACGACCTTGGGGTTATTTAAGAATGTCTTCATACATCAAATTCCAAAGTAGTGTACCTAGCACGGAACCTTGGATACCGCCGCCTGTGCTATTGTACTGCCTCGTTTTCATCATTAACTGGTCAGTAGCAACGTTTACCATCCAGCCGATGTCAGATGGTGTACTAGATTGAATTGGACCATAATTGATAGCAAAGTTTATAAGCCTGCCAATTTATTCTTTTAGAACTTCTGCAACCTAAGGCAAATAGGTTATTGTTCCTTGGTTTCACGGAGACGCCTCACAGCTGTTCTGAAAGAAGCAGCGGTGGTGATAGAATACACCCAGGCACCACCAGCCACTATACGCTTACAACGCTTGCACGACCATGTGCCAACGCAGACACGCTTCATCGCGTCCTTGCCACAGAAAGTGCAGGTGAATTTGGAATGTTGGGTGATTTCCATATTTTTCACCATTTTGCACAGGGAAGCACCATAACGAGTGCCATATTTACCTATGATTCCAACCTTCTTGGCACGCTTGGAGATTCTTTAGGATGTTCTTGTCAAAATTTAAACCGGAAAGTTTTACACAAATACATATTTGGCGCAATACATATGTCTGGCTTTTCGCCTCCCGTGTTGTGTGCGCTATATTTTTCGCACGAATACAAGGGACCTAGGTTTTTGTGACGTATCCGAAGGTAACAATTTTTATTTTGCTTTTTGAGAAGCTTTCTCATGACAACAATACTCTCAAACGTTCTGGATAGGTGGGACCGTGAAAAACGCTTGGTATTTTCTGGGATTCGAACATTGAACATCACATCACGCACAGTGGTCCGACACACTAACTAGTGTGCCACGGCACCCACAACGGGTTATGAATACCCGTGAATTATTTTGCACAGTGCGGGCGATGGAAAGGATGGAGAGTAAGATTGGTGTAGTGGTTTAAAACTAAAATGTTAGGTTTCAGAAAACTCCAGGGATGGTGTCCAGATAACTACTACTAACCAGATAATTTATTGCACTGAGAGTTGGGAATCTGTCGATAACTGTCGAACCGGGCTGTCATTCTGCTCGCTCTTTTCGACATTTACATATATTCAGCATAGTCTGGCAAATCATAATAAATAGAATCGCGCTTGAACGACACTACCAAATTATGTAAATTTGCTTTGAAAATTTGATGGCATATGACACATATAACATAATGCTCCATATGAGGAAGCCAATGGAGATCGTTACCGGTATCAGTGGGAATTTTCTTGGAAAATATGGATGACATTGATCCGTACGAGATATGGTTTGAACAGGATGGTGCTACAAAGGTGACAAATATACCCGAGAGCAAAACCATGTTATGGAACGATATTGCCACAGTTAGTACATGGCTTAAAAGAATTTAACTAAAATTGAGAGACCAGCTAAATCTTCGGTTAGATTAAGAATCAGCTCTTCTTCCTTTTATCAGCGAGGCTATGATCCGAAAACAAGGGATCACAACCCTCCCACTTCACCGCATTTCCACTGATCCGCCTGTGGGATTCGCCTAGATTAAGAATCAGCTATCACCTAAAATATTTATCACACTGTGTCATTGTGAGCGAAGCACAAAAACATCTCAGAACGATCCAGTCCAAGTGTGTCAAGAAAGTGCGGCAAGTTATGCGCAGTGAAAAGGCGTTAACTACGGCTTTACTCCAGTACGGGTGGGCGTACATCACCTTTAAGGTTCTCCTCTGATAGATTTTGCGTAACCTTTTTGCATTTATCGACATATCATTTGACGGCAATAGCCTTATCTCACTTGTGGGAGTTTTTATGATTCGTCATAAAATAGTGACACAGATTTGCGTATCACTCAGAAGGAGTAATCAACAAGTTTATCTGAAAAAATATAAATCAATCTAGATCCATGTCCATGATAAACCTAAACGAAACGAACGCTTGCCCCAAACTGGTTATCGACCTAGACCTCCTTCGCTCTTCGTTACAACCTCTACAACATAACTCAATCGAAGACAACATGAGAATATCAAATCGAACCGAAAGAAGTTAACCTCGTCGGAGTAGCATTAAATTATTGTCTCCAATGATAGTCGCAGATTTACACTGCCACCGTAAATGGCAGAAATAAAAAGTGAAATCGCGGACTCTTTTCGGCTTGACAATGGACCGTAAATTACCTTTTTTGGAGTCATATGTGAATTGTGAACCGATTCTTTGGAAAAAAGTCGATCTTACATAACCGCCTCATACTATAGATACAATGAATCTCAAACCGAAAAAAAAAAAAATTGTAGAAAGTTGTCACAACTACCTACCAGCTGGATGGTGGGTGGGAAAGTGCAATAAAACCAACAAAACTATGTTCCAGCACTCCACGCCGAGGGGGATTAGCATAGCCGAGCTAAACACAACACAGTGTGGGCCGAAAGTACTCAAATTGAAATTTATTCACGAAGCGAGAGAATTCCAAGCATCGGAAATAGCGCGGGAAATTGATGAGTTTTTCTTTAGCACTTTTCCATGCTCCCTTTGGCCTGTGGGCGGAGTGCCTATTGAGATGGCATGGTATCTTTATTTTTGTTTTCTTAAATATCTCTTAAATGTGGCAATTTGTATCTGATTCTGGGTTTTCATTTTGACCCAATTCCATGCAACACCACTGAGTGCTGACGGAAAGGGAGGTTATTGCATTTTTGACATTCGGAATTGTGTGTGAGTTGGGCAAATTAGTGTGCTCCCATTCCGGAATAGTTTTCTCAGAGGAAAATTGTTTTAGCTTATCGCGGAGTTTAATTGCTATTCAACCATCGGAATCGATATTCAGTCGGGCTAACAGCTCTTCAGAACGGAGCAGGCAGGGAACAAAGAAGAACATAAAAGGAACTCTCAAGTGAGCGCTGATGCAATGAGAGGATGTGGATGATGTGTGTATTCGATGGGAAAATTTACGTTTATTGTCGGCTTAAAGGGTGCAAATTAGCGCAATTGAGCGCAACTCCTTTGCAGGAGGTGTGTGAAGGGTTTAGAGGTTAATGTACGGGGGCGTAGCACACTTGTGAATAATTGCATACTTTACGTCTAAATGACGCGCGAATGTCAGCTGAGTGGATGCTAATGCTTTTGATTGTAAGTGGATAGCGTTTCATTGAAGTTGATGTTCAAAGGAAATTTGTTTTTGTGATGAGTTGTGCAAAAGACAGCGAGGGTGGAAGTAAAACATCTTCAAAATCAGCTGATAATGTCCTTAGTATAGGTTTTTGAATGGTAAATGGTAAATTTAAATATTTCGTCCATTTGGAATACTCATATATACGGTAGAGAATGAACGATAGTTGCAACTTTGAATTTTAACAAGTATTTTGGTGCAAACCGTCTGTAAAGTGCCTAGGAGCTAGCTTCCGCAACCATTCCTGTTGTGTGCGTTATATTTTTCGCATGAATGGAGGAGACCTACAGTTCTATGCCGTATCCAAAGAACAATTCCTTTCTTTGAAAAGATTTCGCTCTTGAATGAATCAAAGTAGCGCGAGTAAGCCGCACCCTTATTAGACTTAAGTTTGCTTTCCTCACCTTGTCAAAGTCGGATGGATGGCAATGTTGTCCATCATTGGCCAAATTAAACACTGCCACTGGCCACTGCCTGACAGCGGGATTTGTTTTTGGATTCTATAACTAAGTAACTCTTTCTCAGCTCTACAAGCCTCCGCTCTGGCTTTAAAGCCTTGGTATGTTCTTTTACCTTTTGGTAAAATGTTCGAACATAATTTTTGCAATGAAGACTTTGAATCACCTCGATCAAGCATTTCTCATGCTTCATTGTCTTCCTTCTAAGAAGGCAATACTTTTCCATTCTCATTTGCTCGTAGCTTTATATGCTGCTTTTTAGTTTCATGAGATCACCGGCATTCTTCATCAAACCTGGCGTTTATTTGTGGTGGTCGGGAGAAACCCATCACATCGAAACGACATCTCTAATGCCTTGTTGATAACGTTTCCATCTACTTGCTTCTGGCGGAATAGGACTTCCTTGCAGGTTGATAGATACTTGAGCGCTGGCGGTTTTTTTGCGATTGCAGCCACTTGACTTCAAACCTTCTCACAGTATTTTGCTGGTTCCATTCTGAATCGAATATCCCCATTCATACGATAACTGCAGCCAAATAGTGTTCCGAATTCACAGGCTCCTTCAAATTTGTTGACTTCCAATATATTAGATGAGTACCTTACGTCGATCGCAATATGATCAATTTGGTTGACGGTTAAGTGATCAATAGACTGCCATCCTCCCTTGTAAATTCTAAAACGAGAGAATCCCATACTCTACGAATGAACCACCAAATATGCCTTCCCTTCAAAACTTTGCGTTAAAATCACCTAGGACGTTTGTAACATTATGCCATTCGTCATATGTCTGGTCGAGTAGCTCATAGAAGTCATCTTTGGCGCCATCATCGCTCTCTGTGGGGGCATAAGTTCGTATTTAGTTAATATTGACGAATTTTGCCTTGATGCAGATTGTCATGAGGGCCTCAATCACATGCCAACAGCTTAAAGTCTTATTGTCTTGTTGTGCTCCTACTGACAAACTCATGTTGTCCCGGGTTTTTCTAGCAATCGCCATATAAAATACAGCAGTTTTTCATCATTCATTTGCCAAGCCGATTACACTTATTGCGATGGTATCTGCTTTGTAGAAGGACCTAACATTCCACGTGCAAACATATTTCTTTAAAAAAATTGTAAAGTTTGCCGGAAATCTTCAAATTCTAAAATCTTCTGGAGGATAAATTACGACAGAACTGATAAGAAGTGTAAGTTGTTTCGAATGTTTTCGATGAAAATTTCCTTAAAGAGTTTGCCTTTAGCTCATTGGTTTCCTCTACTCAGAGATGTGTCCTCTCATTTCATTAAAAGGTTCTTGCTCAGGTGGTCAAGTTTATCTAGACACTGCTGTGCTATTTCAGACTTCGTAGGAAAATTAACGCTTTAAGGGTATCTTGGATGAGTCTGACAGAATCGCAATAGTTTGTTTAACATGCGATAGTTCCTGTCAAGGATGCATTTTACGCCTTCCTATCGCAGGAATTTTCGCCGCAAATGCATATTCAATAGAATAAACCCTTTAAACCAAAAATTAGTCTTTATGCTGAACACAATTTTGTGGTAAACAAATGGGTCTACAACTGCTCTAGAGCCCAATCAGCGAAAGAACGACGCAAATGATGATCTCGTGACTTTAATTCCTGCACCAGGTAGATCTTATACGAATGTAGGCCAATATCTTTGCACAAAATTGTCCACACCGTGTACGGACAGAACCTCAATTAATGCGACAGACAACGAATCGATAAATTTGGATCTTCTTTCACACTTTCCTATTAGCGGCGATATTCTCTTCAGTATGCACATTCCTTTAACGTGTTGGTGTTATTGCATCATTTAGACTCTGTTTATATGTTATCTGATGCGTGCGCTATGTCGATAGTTTTTGGGTGAGAAGAGTGAGGGGTAAAGAGAGGGCGACAGTCATCAAGAAAATATAAAAATCGTGTGGGACGTCACGTTCCACACCCGAAATGTTCCATTCTCTTCCATTTTATCATTACTAGTTCGATCGTGGAGTAGTGAGGATCGAGGGATATATGAATATTTGAATGTGAGAACGCTCTTCGATACACAATTGTTTCAATTTACTCATTTCACCCCCAAAAAGTGCAGCACTGAGCATAGCACATGTAGACACGACATGACTGCCCAGTGCGCACTCATCAGTTAACATCTAAACAGGATCTTAGGGAGCATGTGGTACAAAATAAACTCCAACAACTGGTTGACACACCTCCCTGATTTCGGCGTTTTTCGATAATTTTGTTCCGTATGTGCTGCAAATATTGCTTTTAGGTAATCATTACTAATTTTTAAGAAAATTCTAATCACCATAAATCATCTTTTTTTTCTTAATTTTCTTGGAATTAGCAATTTGTCACTAAATGACCGCGACAAGTGGTTGAGACAGGGTATAAATCCTTTGGAATTTCAGTTGTGGATTCCATTCGCAGTGTGAGTTGTCAGTCAGTTTTAGTAATTTGATTTAAAAGAAAGTGTTTAGAAGTAAAAAAGTACAAAATGGGGTCTGGAAAGATGTTAAACCAAACGGAGATCCAAAACAATAAAAAATTGCGCCAAGAGTCCACAAAATTGCAAAACAGCAGCAGTCGTACAGTTATTTCAAACTACAGCTGAAGCGGAATACCTTCAAGAAAGCGTTTGAAAAGAAAATCTGCTCTACTACAACGTTTGAAGATGGAAGAAGCCTTAGCGGACTGTCATTTTCACCGATGAGAAACGTTTTTGCATTGATGGACCTGACGGATTTCGTCATTATTTTCATGATATGACAGGAGGTATTTTTGAGGCGGAGATGATTGCGACAGGAATATCATACTAAAATAAGACCAATATCCGTCCGCTTCGTATACGGAAGGATAAAAGTGACGACTACCTTAAGATCTTAGAGGAAGAGATCATAAGCAAACAAAATTCGGCGAAAATTTCATCCTGCAACAAGATAATGCAGCAATGCACACAGCCCTGGAGGTAAAAGAATACTTCAAGCGTAACAATGTTTCTGTTCTTAACTGGCCAGTATTGTCTCCAGACCTCAACATAATTGGGAATCTATGGGGACATCTCTCCATAGCTGTCTACCAAGGCCGACGATAATTCAATAACGTAGGAGACTTTAAAGACGCCATTGAAACTGAATGGTACAAAATCCCACGCAAATTAATTAAAAAATTGTTTAAATCTCTTCCATCTAGAATGTTAGGGTGGTTGTAAGTAATGGGGGAGGAAGTACTCAGTACTACGTCAGTATCACGCCGAAATCAGGTGGGTGTCTCAACCAGTTGTCGCAGTGTGTGTATCCACAGTTCGGCGGATGGCTTGCTCGGATGGGCGATTATGTACGATATAAAAATCACGAAATCATCTATAAGTTTCGCAAATTGACAACCGAGTAGATTTGGATGATTTGGTAGCGTTGTTCAAGCATGGTCTATACACGATGATTTGCCAAACTATACTGAACATAAATGTCAAAAAGAGTGGGCAGAATAGGCAATCTCTTTGGCCCAATTTCATTAAAATAAATAAATAAAAATAAAAAAATAAACAGCATTGATTAAGAGAAATAATCATAACAGTTTCTATGTCCTCCCACGAAAAGTATCATAAAATGGTGTGCCATTTTATTTACTTAATCAGCACTTCAATGAGCATCATCTCCCACCTTTTCCATTTCAATTCCACAAAATGCCGAACAGCTATTTGATTGTACACTCTGCCAGAGACTACAACTTATATAAAAGCCATCTAAATACACTTCCCCAATCAAATTCGTAATATCCACCCACCAAATGATTTTTGTGTAAATGTTTCGAAATGTTATTATTTCTGATGCTATATAGGTCCTGAGTTAATTTTATCATTAATGCTCTTCGAAATAGGCACACGAGCAGCAAGAATTGAGTGACAATCTCCAGCAGGAGTTTACCTATTTTTATAGCACGGTGGTAGATATAAACCCCAAGCATCAAACCGGCACCGGCTTTCACACGAAATTACTTTTATTTTTGGACGAAACAATGTTTGCTCATAAAATGGAAATCAATATCTATTAGCCATCCTACGAGCTTAAAGTGGCTGCTAAATACATTAGCTTTCGATCCCTGTGCGCCAGCCACCCTCGTGTGTTTTATGGAATCAATCAGCAGCGCCTCATTGCTGAGATAATCCACGTTTCAATCTTTTTTTTTTTTTTTCATCCCTATATCACGAAGAGAGGATATTTAATTGGAACTTCATCACATGGAAGGTGGAAGGAAAAACGGCATAAAGTGCAAAATTTTAAAGGATATCGAACGCGCCGTGGGCGATAATAATCTACTGGCTGTTCATCGTGAATTTCATGCCAACACACACACACACACACAGGGAGTAATAAAAAATACCTTTCGTGTTTATCACGTTCTTCAACCTCTTGGGAAGGCAGACGTTGTGGGAGACTAGGGATTCCACTCTTAGTGGAACATTAATTTAATTTTCACTTTAGAAGCGATGGGGTGCATCCTTTAAGGGTTGAATGGAAGATTTTAAGCTGTTCTTAGTCCACGTACGAAGGTGAACCCCATTTTATAATACTTTCTATGCACCTTGAGTGCATAGACCCTTCGAAAACTCTTGGAAATCTAAGATTTATGATACAAATTAATCGGTAGCCTCATATCTTTTCTTTTATCCTATCACCCTTGGAGAGGCATAGAGGGTTAAGAACACATGCACGCCAAAATGATAGGAGTTCTGCAACGCGCTTCAAACTCTTTCTAACTAGATCCAAAAACTCTAAATTCCTCTTCAAACTTCCTCCGCCACGTTTGCCCCATTTTCTGACGGATATGGGTAATTGGATTCGAAAGTTTTGTGAATTTTCTTGGCGCGCCGCAAGGTTTAACCATGCCATTGCCATTTCTCTCGCCGAATTGATATGTCAATAGGTTCCTGACTTGCCCTCGAGTAGAGGTGTTCGTTCGAGATGCGATTAACCCCAAAAATCCCAAAGTTGATTCATAGACATACTTACGAAGGACTGCAGCTTACGAATATCAATGACGGTGATTTTCGAAATACTGCACCCATATAGTAGTACTGACCGGACTTAACATAACAGTTGCAGGTTAGTCTTGGTGCTGTAAATATTCTAAACGCAGTTTGGCTTCCCCAATTCTGTTGTCTACCTCAAATTCGATCCCATCGTTGATACTTCCTAAATAAAGTAAGTTGTCAGCCTTCTCGATCTGCTATCCAGCAATACAAACTTGAACGGTGGAAGTTATAAGGATGAGTGCTTTTGAATTGCCCGTATTAATATTCAACCCCACTTCTTTGGCTTCGTGTTTGCACCATTTAGTGCAAGTCTAAAATTACGTGCGAGAGCAAGCAAGTTTGTGGTAAGATATCACTATCTACTGTATGCCGCCGTTGTTTACTGTCAAAGCTGTGCGAATAACATCGTTGATTTCGACCGAGAATAGCAATGGTGAAAGTATGCAGCTTTGTGGCACCCCACTTTGGATTTAAAAGCCATTAAACACATCACCGTTGTGCGAGATGTGAAACTTAGAACCCTTATAACGTATGTTGCCCTAACAAAAGTTATGAGTTTCCCCGGAATATCATTTCTACGCAAGGCACACCAGATGAATTTCCGTTTTATAGTGTTGAAGGCGTTCTCGAAGTCGATGAGAGTAAATAGCTGTTTGCTCAATGCTTTCGGAAAGCTTGGAGATGCATGAAAGTTTCGCTATACAAGTAGGTCAATAAATTGAGATCTCATTTTTGCAGCCTTTTCGTGGATAGGGAAAGTGTAAGAGTAGGTACTTCCATTTGTTGAAATTTGTACCGGTAGGGTTTCGGAATAACCATTCATATCTAGCTGGGAGGTCGAATTTTAAGATACGATTAGGCAGAAACATTTTGCATCGTTGGATGATGATACCGTATTTCTTTTAAAAGAATTTCGTAATCCAAGAGACATCATCGTTACAAGAGGTGCATTTGATGAGGAGGGTGGTAGCCTGGTGGTTGTCAGGACTAAGTTTATCCAGCCTACGCTGCTACTCGGAAGGTGTCCATGTTGTACCAAAATATTTGATGAGTTTGCGTGGGCGGCAGCGGGGGATGTTGACTTTGAAATGGTTTCGGGAGATTTTGAGGATTGGTCCGTCCGCAGTAGATGAGAAGGTGGAGGTGAGCGTGAGTCGACATCGACTTCGAATAATTCATGCAAAAATGATGTGTTGTAGTAGACATTTGCAATTTCTTCAAATTTATCAATCTTTATCAAGTTAGTGAGTTTGGATTTGATTTGGTCGGTTGAGATCTGAACCGAGTCGTCTAAATCATCAACACATCTAGCGCTAGTTTCTTAGTTGGAGAGTTTGCCCGTTTGTAGGGTGAATAAAGGGATAGGTAAACAAACAAATCGATTAACTTGGAAAATGTAGGTCTACTATTTTTTAGCGCGTCAGCGAAAACAAGGCACGAGCACGGAGTGGCTCAAACAAGCGAGAATTGCTTATGGACAAATTGGGAAACAGATTATGGAGTAAATGTAATTGATTGGCACAGTGACACAGCACTATATTAATTCCAGATCTATACACAATTTGAACGAGAAAGAAAATTGAAGTATGTTCTTGGGAAAGAATAATAAAACACGACTTACTTGCCTGCGCAATTGGAACTAGATAGCTAAGATAGCTAATCCCTTCGAAAATTGCTGCATGAATCTTTAGGTCTAGTAGATATGGAGGAGCCTAATTTGTCTTAACAGACGCCCGCTCCAGTGCCATTTTTGAGCTATCAGTGTAAATTGCGACCTCCGAGTTTAAGGCGGTATTACACTGTCATTCTTTCCTTTTGGATTGAATTTTATATATGAGGTCATGTAGTCAGTTTGCTGGCTATTGTCCTCAAATCCCTCCGTACTTGTACTATGCCCGTATGGATTTCTGACCAGTTTATGGTTTCTGAAATAAGATAAAAAAAGTATCGTTAGATATTTATTCTCGAGTATTATGAATACAAAATTGAGAAGCAGTCGTAGACTCGCAAACTCAACGACTCTATTGGGACTGACCAGAGGTGAAGAAAGCTAAAGCCTCGCAGATTAAGACCCACCACTGTCTGTGAGATCTATAGATTAGCAATGAAAGAAGAGACAAAATTGCCTTACGATTGCATTGAGTGTGAATCAGATTTGGAACTTTTTTTTACCCCGAGGTTAGGTCAGATTCTTACTGACTAAAAAGAACACCACCCTTCGATATAAATTTGTTAGATATTGCAACTAAGTATTATGTCGTTACATATGAAATTGCCGACCGACCGATCATTCCTAAAGTAGTGATCGTTGTGGCGTAAAGTTGTGCAGAGAAATTGAAAATAAAGTTTTTTTTATAATAAAAGAGTGCAGTTTAATCTTCCTAATGGTAAAAATTAATTTACGCTATTAGCTCATTGAGTTGACTTTTTCCTTACATAGAAAATTCTTTCACCAAAAAATTGAAGGGCAATTTTCCTTTTTCAATTAAAAAAAAAACATGAATGCAGCCGCAGCGACTAGAGAAATTAACGGTGCTTTTGGTTTGGGCACGTGTAGTGAGAGAACTGTTCGAAACTGGTTTACCAAGTTTAGCGAGGGAGATTTTTCGCTCGAAAATTTGCCAAGGGGTAGACCAGAGAATATCATTAATAATGAAGAACTTGCAATAGCTGTTGAAGAAAATCCAGCTACGACTGTTCTTAGCCTTGCTGCAAGGTCTCAACTGCAACCATAAGTCGCCATCTTTCCGCCATCGGAAATGTAAAAAAACTAGAGAGATGGGCGCCCCACGTTCTAACACCAGCGAATATGCTACGACGTTTGGAGGTTCAGCAGACACCATACGGATCCTTTTTCGCATCGTCACCTGCGACGAAAAGTGGATCCTATACGATAATCGAAAGAGGTCGGGAGAATGGGCAGACGTGGGTGAGCTTCCCAGTGGACTTGGCAAGGCAGACTTATTCCCAAAAAAGGTAATGGTGACAGTATGATGGACGAGTGAGGGAGTTGTCCATTATTCATTTCTCAAACGCAGAGAAACAATCACGGCCGAGTCGTACTGTAGAGAAATCGACATAATGCACAACAAATTGCTCCAAAAACAGCCGTCACTGGTAAATAGGCATGGTCCCATACTGCTGCATGACAACACAAGACCACATACCGCACAGTCGACGTTTCTGAGGCTGGCGTAGTTGGGTTATAAAGTTTTGCCTCATCCGCCTTACTCAACAGACTTATCCCCGACCGATTACCACCTTTTTCGAAGTTTGGGCAATCACCTCCAAAATAAACAGTTCATAAGTCCAGATGCCATAAAACAGGACTTTAAGGACTTCTTAGCCCGAAAGGATAAGGAGTTTTTCAAAAGAGGCATTTTTGCTTTGGTGGAACGTTAGAAAAATGTCACAGATGTAAATGGAGATTATTTTTTGGAATAGGTATACTCTTTTAATTTTTGAAATGGCGTTGTTTAACTTTCCACATAAAAATCGGCAACTTCATATGTAACGACCTAATCATAACTTATCAAGCAATTTTTGTTTCACGAAATAAAACCGTTTGGCAAGTTACTTTCCACTGAAAGATCCTGCATGTTCCGCAATCTAGACGCGGCTAATCATTATCTCGTCAAGTCGAAAGGTTTCGTAATTTTCGAAATTGCTCTCATCCAAAATTTGTAGAACTGTACTGTTGCGTTCTATGCTTTCTCGCGAAGCTTCTAGTTTCAGCTTCGATTGTCGGAATTCTGAGATCCCTGTGGATATCGTGGTTTCGAGTATTCCACGGTGCTTGGACAATTTCTCTTAGCACTTTATTTTGAAAGGTTTGTAAAATATTAGCATTTGTTTTCTTGGTACAACCCCAAAGTTGTATACCGTAGGTCCATACCGGCCTTAGCACTTGCTTGTATAAAAGCAGTTTGTTCTCAGTACTGAGCTGGGAATGTTTTTCGAGTAACCAGTTCATTTCTCTATATTTGATTTCGAGTTGTTTATGTTTCATTTTCACGTGCGAATTCCATTTCAGCCTTGCGTCGAGTGTCACTTCCAGATATTTGGCCTCGTTTGCAAAGGTATTCGGGCCAAGTTTAGAAAAATTGACAAGTCATTAGTTTTCTTATAAGTGAAATTCACGTAAACAGATTTAGTTTCGTTGAGGGCGATCCGCCAGACCCTCGTTCATTCATTTACTTAATTCAGTGCGTTTTGCAGTCGTTTCTTCTATTGATTTACCTACAACTAGGATAACGGTGTCATGGCAAACGTAGCAAGAATAGTGCCATCTTCTTTCGATGTATCACGAGTATATAACAAACAGAGAAGCGGCCCAAGAACGCTTCCTTGCGGTACACCGCCCGAAATTTCTTTGAGCTCCGAGTATTCGTTTCCATGTCTAACACGGAAGAGTCTATTCCCGAGATATGATTCTAGAATATCGTATAGGCATACAGGGAGAACTTGTCGTAATTTGCATTCAAGGCATTATGCCACAATTTATCAAAGGTTTGCGAGATGTCAAACGCTTGAGCATATCTTGTTTTCTTCAAGTGCTTTCTCGATTACGTCAGTAATTCTATGCACCTGGTTAATCGTCGAATGCTTACTTCTGAACCCAAACTGGTGGTCAGGGATAATATTATTTTCTTCTATAACCGGTTGGAGACGCTTTTGTAATATCTCGAAAATTTTGGATATGGAAGAAGCGAAATTGGTCTATACGATTTTGCCTAATTTGGTGGTTTTCCTGGTTTTAAAACCATTATGACATCTGAGCGCATTTACAATATGGAGAAGCTTCTAGGTAATACTTTCAGAATTTCTCCGGTAATGAAATCATAACCAGGAGGTTTCTCAGGTTTTAGATTCTCGATCTCATGTTTGTGTTCCCTTAGCCTTGCACTTGTGAGTGTTAAATCGAGAAATGCAACTTGGAACATGATCCCCAGTTTTTTATCGAATGCCTTACTACATGAGTATAATACATTTTCCCTACTGTAAGAGTATCTCACTAGGATTCCGCAAACAGACGGGGTTTTGAATTATTGCTTTGGTCTCTACAAAAATGATGTCTTCATTAAAATTTCTAGAAAATCTAGGATTGGTTTGGCTCTTAAAATACATTAGAACGTTGGATGAGAGTCACTTCCTTGGATTAGGGTTCGCTTGTTTTTCTATCTTTATGCTATTTTTTTTTTTTTTAACAGACCTAGTCAAATCTTTCTCTTTTCTGAACGCACATAGCCTTCGTTATTCTTGGAATGTGAAAAGAAAACTAGTAATTGCAGGTACCAACTAATAAACATTGTACTACGAGTACCACGTGAGGCAATCTGAAGCTTTCTTAGGCCTAACGTCGTCTGCGCGGCATTGTGTCTAAGAAAGTCACTACAGTTGAAAAGAATTCTCTGCTACATGGCAGATATTCAAGCGGAATACGATTTGGTTTTGTGTACGAATGGGTACAATTTGGGCAATCTGCCACTGGAATCGTTCGTTAGACATCTGGTGCTAAGCATCCGTCATCCTAAACACGATATTTCAGGCTATGCCAAAATATCATAATTCATCGTTTTTGACAGCCAAGTCCCCACGATGTTGAGCTCTTTCGCAATGAATTTTCAGTAAACTCCTAAAATCCTATAAAAAAAGAAAAATTATCGTCCTGCTATAGATCTTTCTGGGGTGAGGCAAGTACCCTAAATGGGCACAATAAGCAACTCTGAAAGGATGGGGTGCCAAGGCACGGCAGTGCTTCCCAACAATAGTGATAATAAACTGTTGGCCCTATCAAGGGTATAATGGCATATCCTCAGCAATTTGAATGTATCCAATCTCTTTAACAAAAAGATTTCGGTTTTTAGTTCCAAAACAATCAAAGCAGATAATTCAATACACAAGGAAAGCATGCATCTGGCTACAAAAGAATTGTGAGACTTTAAACCTCAAAAACCCCAGCAACAACTGACCATACTTACTCAGCTTAACTCCTTTGTTTGACACTCGTACTTAATTGGCCAATTGTCGCTGATTTTATCCAACATTTCGCAAATCTACCCCCTGTCAGCATTCCAGACAACAACGCCACGATATTTGTGTCATCTCCGCATAAATGAGATAAACTGCTGCAATATGCCCTAGACCGGTATTCACACACAATCCAGTCCCAACAACCAGTTTATCATCTCGTAAATTGAATTTATCTTTGTATTTCAGTCGATGCTGGGATAGAGTATCCCACGACCTAAACATACAAAAAAAATCGTTCCGCTGATATGCATCATTGAGCAAGCGTCACACAGAGATTTCCTTCAGCACAACAGCACACCATCCGGCCGGCAAACATTACAGATTCACTTTCCGACTTCGTGCGATCTTACATCGCACGATTCCCTCGAGGAAACTATTAATAGTTTCATGCCTCTCTCTTGCTTTGGCCAGCATTTGTACAAGTATTTAGGTCCATCTGACAGATTGTCCATCCAATTTGCAGCAGCGTGCTGGAGCAAGAATTCATATCATCATGAAGAGGAATATGCGTCGGATTTTATGTGCCCCTGTACTGTTCCAATTCTCGTAGGAAGCACTAATAACAATTTTGCATTTGCATTTAATTAAAGAGTACGGGCGAACTATGTTGGCCCAAAATTAAGTCGGCACACATAAAATTGCACCCAGGAGGGTGGTCTGTAACTATTGTAGTAAGTGGAGCTGCTGCCATACTACATGGCGTATGTGAGACGTAATTGCCACCCGTAGCGTTTACGATGTGCGGGTGGAATTTATGGTACCCTACACCAGATAACCACCAGGGGCTGAGTTCTTCTCACTCCGTGAATGAATTTTGTGAATATATTTGGATTTATTTCAACCAAGAGCATGGAGATAGTTGCTCCAATTGGGATTGGGGGGCTACCGATATTGTGCACTCGGGTTTGCTGATTTAGGTTTACAGCTCTGCAACTGGTGTATGAAAAGGTTCAATTGCATGCACTCATTCTGCTGGAGTGCAATGTGGTTGAACCAATAGTTTGTCGACTGTGATTGTGCTGTGGGAGTTTCAATAGCGGAATTATTATAGCTAATGGATACTTGGTATAGTAAGGTTAAGGTAATATCTGTTATTCGAAATAAAATGACGGTAGTAGCCCAAGAATCCGAAATTATTCACTCAACTGCAAAATGACTCTTACATGACTTAGAGTTTGCGTAACCCCTTGTTGTCTTAGTATTTTCTTATGATAAGGGTTATCTTGCACTACGACTTGATGATCTATTATGTATTATTGATTGCTTAAGGGTCCTACACTCTTACTTCACATGGCGAGCATATTTCACCCTAGAGCACTCTCTCCAATCCGGTTTCTCTAAGGAATCTGAAAATGAGAAGTGGGCCCATGGTTGACATATTCTCATCTGATAGTCATTATTTGCCCAAAAATTGCAATCTTTTGTGGGTCAATGCCCCAGAAGATGTTCCAGAATCTCACTGGAGTCATTGCAGATTGTGCAAAGGCCCTTATCAGTTATGTGCAGTGCCTCGTTAGGAAGCCTGTTAGACTGCGTAAGTTGTTCTTGTTAAGACAGATGCATGCTTGGAATTTTTTTCCATTTGCAGCATCCGAAGAGTTTCTTAGCTTGCCTTAAACTCGGAGTACTTTTCCAGGTTCTCATCATGTCTTCTTTCTTCATTTTCCTTAATTCTTCGCGTATGGTATGATCCCCGCGACATGGTATGGTATGACATCGCGATGTAGAAAAGGCAGGCCTATAAACGCCTGGATCAGACATATGCGACGACATCGGCATTTCATTGGCCTCAGTAGCCGAGTGATCCAAAATCGGCAAGCCTGCCGATATTTTCTGAGATCAAATAGGCGAACCCCACAGGCGGATCAGTAGAAATGCGGTGAAGTGGGAGGGTTATGGTCCCTTGTTATCGGATCATAACCTCGCTGATAAAAGGAAGAAGAAGAAGGTATGATCCCCTACAACGCCGAATAGCTCAGGCCCAGTAAAGAGTTCTGTTGTCTTACCAAAGAGTCTGGTCCTACGTTACCCTCTATCCCGACATGAGCGAGAGTATCCAGTAAAGTAACCCTCTACTGAATACCATTCCATTCTTTATTGTTCCCAATTCTTGAGGTTCCCATACAAGTTTCTACTTGATGACATAGGAGTCAAGTGCTTTGATAGCTGCTCGACTGTCTGACAATATTACTTTGTCACAATTACTGTATTTGCTTTCGAGATTGAGTTAGACACATCTGTCTATAGCACATATTTCAGACTGAAAGATGTTGGTAATCTTGCCCAAAGGTTCAGAGTGCTTTGTTCTCGGGCCAAACACTCCTACCTCTGTTCCTTCCTCAGTTCTCGAACTGTCTGTTTATCTCTTTATTGTGTGGTTGCCCAGTCTCTATTTTGTGGTTTCGTATCTCCAATGGTCATGAGAGAGAACGGCATTTATTGTCGCTTGAAGTAGAATCCGAAAAGTACTGATTTGCGACTAATATCTGTTTTCGGTTTCTGTTATCTGTTTTCGGTTATTTAAACACCGTCTTCATTGAACCGTTTTTATCTGACCATTTCAAGTCAATACTTGCAATAGATACTTCGTGAAGGTGTCTAGATGCTGAGTGTTGGAATTGGTATATTGAAAGGTTCCTATGGATGTGACGAGACGGGTGTTGCAATGTTGTTAAAGAGGGGTTGAAGTGATTTTGCAGGTGACAGCCCCGACGAAGTTATTGGGAGAGCATGGTGTTGTGCTCCTTAATCGAGACCATTTTAGTTTCTGCATGGAGGTGGTGTTCATGTGGTACAGGTGGCAGCCTGATTTGTATGGCGGACTTGTGGCAGACTTAGAGATTCCTCCAGTGTGTGTTTCCTAGATGTGGTGTCAAGATAGGAGCAGCATGATTCATGACAGACCGGCCGATGACAAGTAACGTCTCTCTATCGTTTCCCCAAGAGCTGCCGGACAAGGATATTAGCACATTGATGCGCGATCGGAGGAGGTTTCGGATGCTTGTGGCGTGTGCGGAGATGGTTATTATGTTATCAAAAGTGACACCAACAAACTTTGATTGCATGAACGTGGGCATACCCACGATCTGCAATAATAATCCCAAGCTGTAGCTTCACTTCTTTTGTCCACTAATATACCATATTGCATATATTCCCCTTTGCATCCACGACAATATGACAATGTCGAAGTTATGACAACCCTGCGGCAGTGCAGAAACCAGTTATGGTTTCGTCCATTGCAGGGAAACTATTACCTCCAAAGACGTCAAGACCATGACAAAGACCACATATTTCAATCCAAATAAAAATTGGCAACTGCTCAAAAAAATTACAAACACGGTTCAACGGCTTAAGGATTATATGATGCGGTTTGAAATCCTTGCAGATACAACACAAGTTCATAATATTCCGAGACTGAAAAGCACTGCAAACAAATTCATTTCATTACTATCTATTCCCCTTGAGACGAGAACTTCAAAAACTGCACAGCTCAGCTATTTATAACCTGCAACACAACCCTAAAGCATTTTAGCACATAAAAAGGAGTCACTGGTATCGCCCGAGAACATTTAATTTTGGATGTGTTCCAAACCTCCCCAAATGTCGGTTCAATGAATGTCAAATGGCTTCCAAACCCCCACCCACGCAGCTAAAGATACTCAACCAAATAGCTACAATTGTTGCAATGCAGCTTCAATCGTATCTAACAAATAAATTAAATCTATTCTCACATATTTATAGAAAAGTAAAGGTAGGGTGCCATAATGTGGGTCGAAGGTGGCTATAAATTCAATCAAATGGCATTGGGTGGTCAGTGGGTGAAGCCGTACGATAGAAAAAAGAAAAACTGTCCAATCAATATCTTTCCCAAAAGAATCGAACAAAACTATAATAGATACCAAACGGAACTATAAATATAATAAAAAAAATGTGGGTGACTAGAACCGTACGTATTATCTATTCTGGCAGCGGTGCCAAAAAAAAAAAGAAAGGACTCCAGGACATACTAAGTGACAAAAAACAAGTTTCATTCATTGAATTTCTCCCAGTCGCGCATTAAATTGGGTTAGAACCACACAAAGGTTCGCCCTGTGGTGCGAGGATTTGTGGCGGGAGACTTACAAAGTCTTTTGTGTGGTGGGAAACACACTTTCACACACACAATCATGTCGAAGGACATTTTCGGTGTGAATTGGAAGTGGCTGGCATAATGCGCAATTGGCGGAGGTGTCTGCCATTCAAAAGTTTATTTTTGCATGAAACGATGACTGGTTGTGTTGTGTGGGTGGTAGTGGTCGTAGTAGGCAGTCAACACACAAAAGTATCTAGATGTTTTCTGCTTGATTGTTTGGAAAGTTTTGTCAGTTGAAAGGGATTTTCAGTATTTCATTTGAGTTTGCTTGTCGACGCTTTGGAAAAACGATTTTGTAATAAAATTCTCTTTTTGTATGTTTTGTTGAAGGAAAGCATTTATAAATGTCATCTCCGTACATACAAATGTATATGAAATCCTTTTAAATGGATGAAAAAAAGAAATTTAAATTTGTTTGCTGCCAGTTTCCTTAGAAATTCTAATATCTATTGAGAGGTTTAAACCTTCTGAAACTGTGTATTATACTTGTTTAGTGGAGGAGAAAAGTAATTTAATTGTAACACATCTTTAGCTCTAGCTTTGCCTTCTGAACTAGAAATGCACCTATTATGCAGTGATGCATAACGAAAAAGTCCAATGTGTGAAAAATCTGATTTTTTCTGACTTTTTTTTCTAAAAACGTCTTGGATAGATAAAATTATGTGAAGGTTTTCTTCTTGTAGTTTTTGAATGGATAAGTGCAACAAGAACATATGCTAGGGGTAGAGCGAGTGGAGGTTGTTTTTTTTTTTTTAGATTTAAACGAGATCTTAAGGGAATCAGCTGTGAATTCAAACAATTAAATGGATTAACTTACCTGAGCTTACAATTTAATAAATCGAGTTTTTGGATACTTCCAACATATCTGAACTATAATCATTGGGAGGAGGATTTCGACCGGTTACAAGAGACACTATTGTGTGGCGATAATCCAAATATATTAATCGTAGGCGACTTGAACGCACGAACAGGCAATAACGCAGGATCTGAAAACAACTCAGCTGGAATGGTTCGAACAATCAAAAGATAAATTAGTAAATACGAGAGGTGCTAAATTATTAGAGTTGTGTAACTCGCACGGGCTTCGACTTCAAAACGGAACAAGTACTTCGGATAATGTGGGGGAGTTCACATTTGTGGGAAAGCAAGGGACTACGGTCTCATAGCAGGAGACTGGCATTCATATGTCACTGGCTTCGAGGTAGGCCAAAAACCATATTCGGATCATATGCCAATAATCTTAACATTTAGACTCAAAGCACATGAGAGCGAAGGAATTCAAAACTTGATGCTCCTTCCAAAATTGAGGTGGAATGAATGCAATGCAATGCTTTTAATTATAAAAGACAACTCGGCGTAGTATTGAGAAGGGTGCATGAATTTGATCTCGACACAATTGTGGAAGTTAAAAAAAATCGTATCCCTCCCCTATAAACAACAAAAGTGGGTAAAAAAAAGTGGCGGAACCATGGTTCGATGTAGAATGCCAAAGGGCAAGGAAATTATCGTTTGCATGGCTGAAATCTTTCCGCGGAGCCAATGACGGTTTCTTCAAACTTCTTTATATTGAAGCTAATAGCCAATTCAGAGCCCTAGAAGAAAGAAGAAGGCCTACTACGAAGCAGAAGCTTTGAAGAAAGAAAAAGGCTTACTACGAAGCAGAAGCTTTGAAGTTAGCTAATTGTTGAAGTTCATCAAATTTCTGGAGACTAGCGGCAAAACTTAATGGTAGAAAATTCAAAATCAATCAAGAGCTTAGTCCTACTGTCCTGTTTACACACTTTAATGAGTTGCTGAATCCTATGTTCCAATATGCCACACCGGACTTTGAAGATGAACTATTAGACTCGAGTATAACATACCCAGAAGTGATCACGGCTTTAAATAGGGTGAAATATGGCAAAGCGGCAGGATCTGACGGAATACCAGTCGAGTTCTATAAGTATGGGACCAATGAGCTCTGTCACAGACTTATCCGCGTGTTTAATGATGTGATGGATAATGGGAATATACCACAACAGTTTAAGGAGGCTTTAATTTTTCCTATCTATAAAAAGGGCTGCACGAGTGATCCATAAAATTATCGTGGGATTTCCTTCCTCAATGCAACTTACAAGATTTTCACTTCGGTTTTGCAAAGCAGGCTTACGGACTGGATTCGCGTAAATAAGCTGTAAAAAGAATTTCAGGCAGGTTTCAGACCAGGATATTCCACAATAGATCACATCTCCGTTTTGCGTAGCATTGCAGAATCTTTTATCTCGAAAAATAAAAAACTCTACGTACTCTACGTCGACTTCAAAGCAGCCTTTGATACTATAGACCGCAGAGCTTAATTTACATGCTGTATGGCATGGGATTGTCGCGGAAGTTGGGTTGAGTCATCCAGAACCTCTATGAAGATACACAGGTGTCGGTTTGGAATGGAAGGGAAAAGTCCGAGTGATTCCAAGCAAGATCAGGAGTAAGACAAGGTTGCACATTGAGTCCCCTCTTATTTACACTTTTTATAGAAGACTTAGTGGACTCCCTACCAGGAGGCATTGAATTTGCTGCGGTACTCATCAAGGCGTTGCTTTTTGCGGATGGTATAGTCATGTTGGCATATTCACCAGAAGCTTTGCAGCTGATAATTAATCGGCTATACAATTACTGCAGTCAACTTGGAAAAGTCGAAAGTGATGATTTTTCAAGAAAAGGGGAGGTAGAATTTCCTTGAACGAGAGTTGGACCTATAATGGCGAAATCATTGAGGTAGTTAAGGACTAAAAATACCTTGGAGCTTATTTTACGAGAAATTTAAGCATGGAGAAGCATCTAGAAGAAAAACTGATCAAAGCCAGAACCGCAGTGAATATAAAGTGGAAAAGTTGTTTCACCAATAAGAATATAACCCACAGTAGCAAGTATAAAGTATTCGAAGCTGCCTCGGAAACTATTTTGTTATATGCAGCGCTAGTATTAGGACATAAAAAATATGAAACTGTGGAAAGACTCTTACGGTATTATATCAAAAGGTCATTTCATCTTCCTGCTAACACTCCCAACTACATGATAATGTTGGAAAGGGGGGACGCTTTTTATCAAGACCTTAAAATTGCAAATCGATTATATACTCAAAGTACTAAACATGCCAAATGAGAGACTTCCCAAGATCGCAGCCCTTAAAACTATATCTTATAGGAGCAGCTGGTATGGTGAATGGCTGGAGCTAGCACAAACATGTGGATTGGTTCTAAACTACAGGGAAGCAGATACTGCAAGCTGGAAAGCTGCATTATACCTTCTAATAGAAAAAGTGGACAAACAATTCAGAAACGGATTCCTAGAGAATGCTTCGGGCTCTCTACATAGATCGATCTATAGCAGGCTAAATCATGACTTGCAACCTAATAATATCTACTTTCGAGATGAGCTGAGTATTCACGAAATATCTATGATGGTGAGACTGCGAGGAGAGCTTCTTCCCTTGAACTACGTACCTCATAGGAATGACCTCCAAATTTTGTGTGGTATATGTAACGCTGCAGAGAGGGAAGATGTAATTCATTTCATGGGCAGGTGTCCTACCCTACGAGAAATAAGAAGACAAATCTTTGGAGCTGATTTTTTGCCAGACAATCAGGTGTTTGAACTCGATGAGCTGCATGTCCACGAGCTTTATCCATACTGTAAAACAGCAATAGCATATAGGGACCGAATACTAAACGAAAACTTCTAATAAATCTAAATGTAAAAAATAAATAACAATAAAAAATGGGTATTTCTCTGTACTGAAGTATCAATAAAATCTATCTAATCTAATGTTGTAGTTTTTCTCTCAGTGTAGTTTAATGTTAAAAATCTGCATTTTATGCGTGAACAATATTTTCTGTAGTAAGATGAAATATATTTCTCATATTTCTGTGCAAGCTGTGTAGAACTCAAAAATATTGTAAATTGTACTACTGCCTTAAATAGATAGATACAATATATCCGTATTAAATTGTTTCCTTCATTTTAAATTGTATACAAAAGCAAGATCAACCCTTTTAATTTAAACTTACTTACTTACTTACTTAGGTGGCGCTACAGTTCGGGGTGAACCTGGGCCTCAACCAACAAGCCTCTCCATTTAGCTCGGTCTTTAGCTAATTGCCTCCAGTTGCGCACTCCAAGTTGGTCGAGGTCCCCTTGAACTTGTGCGCGCCACCTACGGCGATGATTCCCTCTACTGCGTCGTCCCTCGGGATTAGATTCGAAGACTCTGCGGGCCGGAGCGTTGGTATCCATTCGCTCTACATGTCCTAGCCATCTCAGACGTCCAATACGCAGTTTTTTTGACTAGGTCAATGTCGCTGTACAGCTCGTATAGTTCGTGATTGAATCTTCTCCTCCAAAACCCGTCAACGCAAACGGGACCGAAAATCTTACGAAGAATTTTTCTCTCGAAGCGACCAAGGATATCTTCATCCTCTTTTAATAAAGTCCATGTTTCAGCGCCATAAAGCAGGACTGGGATGATCAGGGTCTTATACAGAGTCTCCTTAGTAGTTCGAGATATGGCTTTACTGTTGAATTGCCTTATAAGCCCAAAAAACAGCGATTGGCAAGAGTTATTCTTCGCTTGATTTCTGCGCTGATGTTGTTCTCAGAGTTGATAGCAGAGCCAAGGTAGACAAAGTCCCTTACTACCTCGAAGTTATAGCTGCCCACTGTAACGTTTTGTCCAATTCGTCGGTGTTGACTTTCCCTTCTTGTTGACAGCATATACTTGGTTTTCCCCTCGTTTATCGCTAAACCCATTTTGGCCGCTTCCGCCTCAATGCTTGCAAACGCACCGGTGACAGCCCATTGAGTTCTTCCGATAATGTCTATATCGTCGGCGTATGCAAGCAGTTGTACAGACTTGTAATAGATTAGAGATCTTTTGACAGTACCTGTAGAATACTGGTTTGAATCTGTGGATTAAAATTAGCCGAACATAAAACAGAAGCGATACTAATTAGTAGCAGAAAGGTGAGGGAAATGATCACTTACTAGAGGGGTGCACCAGATCCAGGTCGAAGCTCGTCATCAAATACCTAGGCGTCATGATTGACACAAAGCTCTCGTTTAATGAACATCTAGAATATGTGAGTGGCAAAGCCTGCGAGTAAATAACGCACAGTAGACGACGGCTTTTAGCCAGTGTGGTTACATCTGTAATGATCTGCGGGTCACCAATATGGGCCAAAACTATGAAAGCCCAGTAATACCGGCGTAGAATTGAGTCGACATATCGATTTTGTGCAATAAGAGTATGCAGTGCATTTCGTACAATATCAGGACATGCAGTCCATGTTATTGCAGGATTACACCCAATCGACATATTGACAGAGGAGTTTCAAACACATACGAAGAGAGAGCAAACAGCATGGCGAAATAGCAACAACGATGGAGCGTGTCAAGCAAATTCCGATGGACCTATCGCCTCATTCCACTTCTTAAGACATGGACAGGCCGCAAGCATGGCGAGGTAGATTTATACACAATCCAATTACTATGTGGACATCGATGCTTCCGCGCGTATCTCTAAAGCACGATAATTCTCCCTACTGTTCGAATTGCAATCAGGCTGAGGAAAATACAGAACGTGTGTTCTTTCTCTGCACTTGATTCGAACCCGAGACACAAACGCTAAAAAATAAGCTTGGAGAAATACCAACTTCCGAGAACATACTCCAGCTTATGATCTAATCACAGGGGATATGGAGTCCTGTGAGTGATTATGCCAAGCATATTTCAATACAACTAAGTCACCAAGAACAAGAAAGACGACAGAGTGAGTTTCGTCTTTTAGAGGTTCTTCTCCTCCCTCCGAAAAAAAGCCAGCTATAGAGTTGATCCCAATCCGCACCATCCTAAGCCGCCACAATTTCACTTTCATCTAAAAAGTGTCTGCCAAAGTACTGCTATCTGACTTATCTCAGCACGGGGCATTTATCCAGTAAATGAAGGACATTTTCCCTCTCATGTAGATTGCACGTCGTAAAAAAACTTGCCAAATCTTCTCCTTGAGGTACGTAGTTAAGGTCCATGATTTCACCTCTTATTTTGAATATCGTAGCTACTCGTTATCATTTTTATAGAATAATTATTATCATTGAAATAATTTTTTCGTAGAGCTGTTCAGCTTTGCATATATGTATTTCTCCGTGGAAAAAACTTTTAACATTTTCGATGGTGTCTGCTTGACACTTTTCATGTAATACCGATACAATTCTTCCAGTTGGATTCATTGTTGACTTTTAAAGTCAATGAAGTTCCAAAAGAGTCCGTCACCTACTCACAATCAATGAACCAAAGTATCTTTGCACCAATCACATATGTACATCGCAATAGAGCTCGGAAGTCCATCTTTCTCCATAGCTAGTGTTTTCAAACTAGTCGAAGTGTATTTTTAAAGTATCCATGTGTAGTGATGGGAGTCCAGAGTCTAGATGTCTGTTCAGGAAAAAACGTAGACGTTTTTTGACGTTATCGTACCATTTTTAGGGCACTACCTATGCCGCGTTGATGATCGATTTCGCAACTGCCTAAAATATTTGATACTTAACCTGGTGAGCTATATACTTGTCCTCCAAGCAATTCTCCCACATTGCACTGATAACACTTTTAGCCTTAGCTAGCCTTTCCTTGGGGCGTTGTTCCATGTTCATATTGCTGGATATATTAATGCCAATGTACAAAATGGTTTTAGCGATAAACGAGAGCAAAACCAAGTATTTGGTGTCAACAAGAAGGGACAATCAAAACCGAAGAATTGGACAGAACGCCACAGTGGGCAGCTACAACTTCGAGGTAGTAAGAGACTTTGTCTACCGGCTCTGCTAGAAATTCTGAAAACGACAAGAGAAGAAGAAAGAAGAATAAAACAACTCTTGCCAATTGTTGTTTTTTTTTGTTTTTAATAAGGCAATTCAACAGTAAAGCCCTATCTCGAACAACTAAGGAGACTATACATATAAGACTCTGATTATTCCTGCCCTACGGTGCTGAAACATGGACTTCATTGAAAGCTGATGAAGATATCCTTGGCCGCTAAGAGAGAAAAATTCTTGGTAAGATATTCGGTCCCGTTTGCGTTGACAGATTTTGGAGGAGAAAATTGAACGACGAACTATACGAGTTGTACAGCGACATATATATATAGCATATATAGTTGGCGCAACAGCTCACCAAGTGCTTATGCCTAATTTTTATGTTGTGTGCCATTGTGTAGTGGGAACGTCGTCATTTGCCACACTAATGGTTCATGGTTCAAATCCTGACCTCAGCAAACATCTCTTTATTTCTCATGAAATACATAAAGTCAGTCCGATCAATTGCGAAAGCTTATGTAAACACTACTGGAAAGGCATAACACTGGCAGTAGCGTGGTGATATGGTTGGAAAAATTGTTCGCTTTGTTGGACGATTAATATGCCTATGCATATATGCGGTGATCGCGAAAAAAAATACGGTGAATCAAAAGCAAAGACAAAAAATAACAAAAATCTCACCAGATATCTGGACGCCACCCCGAGATTTCTTTGGAGCACAGGCTCTCTGTTAAATCCGACAAACTAAGTCATCAGCGTACAGTAGTACTTTGATGCGAGTTTTCCCGACCCTGATGCCTTTGCTGACCACCTCTGATAGGTATACCGTCGATATATGTACATACATTTTTGGGAAGTTTGTGTCAAAGGCGAAATCTAGAATTTCTATGGTAATACGGGTAGGATCTGATCCCCTATTACTAATTATTAGGCTAGTTTCCGTTAAGTAATCAAGTAAGCACTCACCTCGGTTATTGATGTCACTGTTGTCCCAAATGAAGTGAAAGGCATTAGTGGCACTACTTTTTTTTAAGTGTGGGCCGTCGCTATCATCCTGTGTATAGATGTGGCTGGTAGGGGGTGGCGTCCAGATGGCTTAGGAGGTTTTCTCATTTTATATCTTTGCTTTTGATTCATGGTATTTTTTACGCGACCGCCGATGTCATGGGCATATCAATCATCCAACAGAGCGTTCCCTGTTTACCTGAGCTTTTCGAATAGCATAACGTGAAGTTCGTCACTATTTATCTAGCGATTGAGTTATTGCCATCAACCCACTGCTCTTGGATGAGAAAGACATCTACCCTTCCTTTCATATTTGTCTACCCGCTACTTAGGGCTAGACAATTATGTCATTAAAATCTCTGCATGTCTTTATATCGGCACTAGAACCGCTACCAGCTCCAGTTTTAAGACAACAGTGCCACCATCGGCTGATATAGAATGACAAGATGACGGGTTGGGAAGAACTGCATGACTTTTGCGTTTTTTCCATGGATCGATACTACTTTAGGAGTAATGATCCTAAAGAATGTGGAGAAATCGTCACCGAAGTAATTTTTCTTGAAATGAACCTAAATATCTCAGATTCTATTCAACCCCATGCACACCTTGATTCAACAGTCATTGTGAACAAACCATTTTCGTTCGTTTTAGCTTTGTATGATTCGACTCACTCTTAATGACCGGCAGTACGGTTTTTATAGAATCCGTTCAACTGAAGACCTGCTAAGCTATGCAACCCACCTTACATAGAGCGCTATGATAAACATTTTCCATGAGAGTGATTCGAGTTGTAATCGATGACGTTGACGTATGTATCTTCCAGTACCTTTCCTGCTTGTAAATGGAAATTTAATGAACATAAATATCATTTGTTGACATTAAATCCAAGTCGAAAACATTTTCAACTCGTCCTGCAATAGGCATAGAATCAGCAGAAGATGATATGTGTCTAATGGTCTTCATGTCATCGGCATGCACTAGTGTATCAAAGTCCCTGATGACACATTCAGCATTGTTTTTTTTTTTGGAATAAAGATGATAATGATGATGATGACACATTCGGCATTGTTTATTGTTAGAATAAAGGTCAATGGTCTAAGATGGCTGCCTTGAGCGACCCCCGAAGTTGCTATAATAGGATCAGATTTTGAAGATCTAAAACGAACTTTTTATTGGCGTTTAGAGTTTCAAAGCCAGATCAGAATCCTGCAGGGACGAACATGGTAATATAGTAGTAGAATCGCAGTCGGTGCTGATGATAGGAAGGAACACTTCTGCAGGCTGATGACCAATATTCCACTTTCAGGCAGAATGAGCCATTCAACAGTGACGATGATAGTCAAGATTCCCGTATACCCGATCAGATTGAAGTGAGGATATAGATATCTAAACTTAAGTCCAACAAAGCTGCTTTAGCCGACGGCCTTGCCGCCGGACTTTTCAGAGTAGGAGGGGATGAGTTGGTAAGGAGCATACACCATCTCATCTGCAAAATCTGGTCGGATGAAAGTATGCCCAATGAATGGAACCTCAGTTTCGTTTGCCCGATCCTAAAGAAAGGAGACCCTCTGAACTGCGCCAACTACAGAGGTATAAGTCTTCTGAACATCGCATGTAAGATACTGTATGCCGTATTATAGTATATGAACACCTAAAACCGATCGTCAGCAACCTGATAGGTCCTTATCAGTGCGGTTTCAGGCCCGGAAAGTCCACCATTGGCCAAATATTCACACTACCGCAGATTTTGGAAAAAACCCATCAATATAAAATCGATATGCACCACCTCTTCACCGATTTCAAAGTTGTCTATGGTATCATGTATAAAGAGGAGTTATACAGAGCCATGTCTAGTCTTGACATCCCTACCAAGCTCGTCCGTTTTTGCAGAATGAGAATGGAGAACTCTCGCTGCTTCATCGAAGTCGGTAAGAACAATATCGAACCGTTCGATGTCAGGGAAGCTCTTAGACAAGGAGACGCGCTATCATGCGATGTCTTTAACATAGTACTATGGGCTAAGAAGCCAGTTGAGGAACAAAGCCCTATCTCCATCTACTTAGGTAACTCTTTATAAGACACTAATCATCCCAGTTCACTTTGTCAAAATGGGATGAGGGTGCCCTTGGTTATTTTGAGAGAAAAGTTCTTCGAGTGATCTTTGGTGCCGTCTGCATAGACGGCGAGTGGAGGAGAAGGTACAATGCCGAACTATACAGCCTATACAAGGACATCGGCTTCGGCAGAAGTGTTCACATACAGCGACTAAGATGGCTGGGTCATGTAGAGCGGATGGAGCACAATGTTCCAGCCAAGAAAGTCTTCGGACCCACCCCGGATGGATGGCGCAGTATAGGACGACCTCGCGGTAGGTGGCGCAAACAAGTGGAGGGGGACCTCAACTGGAGGTAGCCGTTTCGTAATCAGACTGGCTGGAGAGGTTTGTTGGTTGAGGCCCAGGTCCACCCCGGACTGTAGTAAGTAAGTAAATAAGTTGCATTGGCGTTTATTCTATTAAATTTCTTTATCGCCTCTTTTATCCGAATTTTTGTTCCATAATTCGTTGACTTCCCTTTCTCGAAACTAAACCTGTTCAATCAAGCAAATATATTTTAAAAATGATCAGTTTGGTCTACTTGCTATACATTGCATGTATGCGTTTACTTCTTAACCTAAAATATTTCTACAGTTTCACTCAATCGAAAAATGAATCTTTTTATCTCATTCCAGAACACATCACCACTGTGGGATGACTTCTTAGCGAAGGCCGGCAAATTACATGCGTGTCTTAGGTAAGTGACAACCAACGGCTTCGAATGTACTTCTTAGATAATTTTCAAATAAATCTTGTTCTCCGAAAAATGCACAGTTACAGTGTTTTCATTGATTCCTCACCACCATGTAGCAAGTAAAACTAGTTCCTTACGTTCCAATTCCCACATGAAGTGTCGGTCACCTGAGATACAGACGTCTTGTTCGCTTGATATCCGATAGGTACTTCGTCTATGTAGTACACCCGCCATGGCACATTCATCTTCCGAAGTTACGGAAACAGTCTTCTTCTGCAGTATGGGTACCCGAGCGAACTCCAGCGCGAAAAACAAACGCATTCTACCGAGAGAACTAGGCATTACTTCACTTTGCCACGGTCTACGGAGCTCCCCGGTTGCCAATTCCCAGTGAAGAGTATCTTTTCAGTGAATAATGATGATGACGCGGGCGCTGGTTTCTTTCTCTGCTGCTAATTCGTTAGATTCACTGTTCTATGCCAGTGTGGCATGCAATGTTGCTGTAATTCTCTTCCACTTTTGGATTTTCCGTTTTGCATCTCTTCCAGCGTCGGGGAATTGGGTTGGTTGTAAACTCTGGCGAGAACATTTATGGAGAAAGATTTCAGCTATTTAGGTCAGGAATAGGTTATACTTTAACGATGTTAGTTCAATTCCTTCTCGTTGGGGGTTTTCTGTGATAGCACAGGAAAGGTGGATGTGCGAGTACTTCTGGGGCAAAGTTGTTGTATATTTTTCTGACTGTAAAGTAATAAAGCAGGTGTTTATGGCTTGGAAATTAGGTGTGCTATCGACTGCGTGGTGGGAAACGAGTTTTATGTTTGGATTGGATGCAGGCATGAGCTCTTCCTCGTATATCCTTTGAGATACTCGTATCTTTGGTTAGCTGTTTAAAATGTGACTTTTATGTGATTGAATGTGCTTAGATAGGTTTGGAAGAGATTAGTTTTGATTTGTGTTTGAAGTACTGCATGGAGTACTATCTGTGTCATGGAAGAAATGCTATTGCACTCAATGTGCTTACAGCCCGGTACGACGACGTTTCTAAGTTTTGAGGCAATATCTCGTCGACCTTTTAAAGTTAATGGTTAGCCTAAAGCAGAGTTAGAATGCTTAAGACGTTGTTTAGATATTTCATATGTAGAACGGTTTCCTGTACCCGCTTCCGTCAACCGGATGACAACCAGTACCTTCTTCGGCTTGGAAAATACTGGTTGAAGGATATGTGTCCGCAGGTCCGCAGCGATGTAGAGTGTAGATTTGGCATGCCCAACATACTATACCAGAGACGCGAATCCTTTAGTCTGAGGGCTAAGGGATTCCTTGGTGCGCCCCGATAGCGAGACATAACACTCGTTAATTTTTTTTTTTTTTTTTTTTTTTAGTATACTTAGCACCCTTTCTAGCACTAACTATTCTACGATAATTTTCCATGTACATAGTTCCAGTCCAACTATAATATAATATTATAGAGCCAGTGCACGATTATGGAACAACTATCGTAGTTATAGCTGCTTTTATCCCTACTACTAATTTGTACTTTGTGTCTGTGATGATTTCGGTTTTATTCCTATTACTGATTGCACTCCTTCTGTTTTTTGTTTCGCTGGTTTAAGACCTATAGACGTCAGTCAATGTTGTACAATTGGAATGGTCTCGTTGCTCAATTGCTCAACCTCTTCCAGTAGTTTAGCGACCAAGACTATTGCAATATTGTCTGCGTAGTCGATTATCCTTGCCTTCTCCAGGGTCTGAAGTCTCAATACGTCGTCATAAATTACGTTCTACAACAGGGGTCCCAAGACTAAACCTTATGGAACCCCACCCGTAATCGTGTATCGTTTTTCTCCCTCGTCGTTGTTGTATAGAGGGACTCTATTCTTTAAATAGCTCCACACTATTTTAATAAGGTACTCTGATACTCTTTTGACCATCGTACCATGTTCTTAATGCAACCATGTGATTCGAGAGATACGACCAAGGCGACGACCAGGCATGACCGACATGACCAGGAAGCTGATTTGGAACCTTCTCCTAAGTTTATTCAGATTGTAACTCCTACTCAACGCGGACTACCAGACAAATGCCCGGTATGTACGAATTAAACGTACCACAGCTATAATCATCCAAATAGTTATCTTTGGATGGATTCAAGCCGTAAATTCATTGCATACATGTAGTACACGATTTCTTAAGCCGCTGTTTTTTTTTTTTTTGAGTTGAGAACAATGAAAGTAGATCAGTTATATATATTTTTTTTTTTTTTTGCTGAGTACATCATTATTTTGGTACTTCTCAGAATGTCTGTTCTCAATTTGTAGCCCTTACGCTTGCTTCATCTAGAGTACTTCCATAAGAATCTTTCCTGCAGCCAAAGTTAATACCTCAGCCACATGCACGACACATCTTCTCTCGGACCTGGCGTGTTCTTTTAATAATAAAAGCGATTCATTAACAGCCTGAATGGGTGTTTTCCAACAAGATGCTTTTTAATGACTAGATTAGTTTAAGGAGTTGTCGACAGATACATATCTGACTGCCCGTATGTGCCTGCGCGAGTCTCAAGCGTTTTCTCCTCAACACCTAACTCTTGAGGGATTTCGACTTGCAATCATGTTTTGTTCCTCCTGCCCGGAAACTAATTGAAAGCATGACTTTTAAGGTCACAATTTTGATGAAACCGTGACTCCTATATATACATACTATGCAAGTCCTGGGGCCTTTTTTTTTTTTTACTGCTTTCGGATTCGGATTGCCATTCGAAAATGTAATCCGATTCTAAAATGAATGGGTATTTTGTATGGTTCTCGGATTGGGTGTAAGTGCTTCCAACTCAAAATCAAACATTTCGGAAAGTTAGATTGTCAAAACATCTATCAAACGTCACTTAAATTATTTGGAAATTAATTTTGTATACATTTGCTATAGAAATGCAATACAAAATAAGGCCCCTGCAGAGATCCATAGCTTTTTTGGGTACGAGCAATAGAGCGCGGCTAAGCTTATTGATCAATATTTTTACCAATTATCGTTTATTAATTTTTTTTCTGTTGATTAGCCAAACAAATTGAGCTCCTTGACTTTTTGACAACCAATTCAAAAAATGATTTTTTGTGAATCTCTGTATTGAGCGTTACAAGCAATTCTATGAATAATCTGCATACTTTCAGGAGCCACTGAAATAACTTAAAATTAAACTTAATAAAATGCTTTGAAAGTCAAAAAGCAAATAATTCCAAAAATTGCCCAAATGAATATCACAATTCGCACTTTAAACAATTCCTGTATCCTTATGTCAAACCTTAATTGGCGGCATTTTGCAATATTTTGAGTTGGTTCTCATTACTCGCGGTCACAAGGAATTAAAAAAATATAATGAAATTAAAGGACTGCTGTTCAAATTTGTGAATCACCGTTAATTCCACCTTTGGCACATTAAACGTTAAAGATCATTTCATAGTTTTAGGCTGAGTGATCTTAAAATAATGTAGTAGAAGGACAGTTTTTGGTCGATCAGATCAATTTGTAACCACATATGTATGTATACCTATCGTATCGTATAGCAACTGTTACAATGAGAGACACATAACCAAGCCACTTTTCTCACAAAATGCTCACTACAACTTCACAGTTTCATTATATCACTTTATTCCCATTACCATGATTTGAACAAGCAGCTTTCAAAACATCCTAAACACGATATCTGTACCTGATCCTCCTAACAGTCTTGTATTTGTATCCTTCGTCATGGACGGCCTCGGGCTCTTGTGGTGGGATGTACTGAGGCTGTGGCTGTGGTGGTGGCACATAAGTTGGTGCTGGCCTTGGTGGCGGTGGAACGTATGTTGGAGAGATTTTTGCTGGTACTGGAGCACTTTGTGCCACAACTGGTGCTGGCGGCACATAGGTTGGGGCGGGCCTTGGTGGTGGAGGCACATAAGTTGGAGCTGGCCTTGGTGGTGGTGGTAAAACTGCTGGAACTGGATTCGTTGCAACTGGTGCTGGTGGAACATACGTCGGTACGGGCCTTGGTGGTGGGGGTATGTATCTGGGTGCTGGAGGGGCTGGAGGAATGTACGTCGGTAGTGGTTCTGAAACTTCTGCTTTCTCCTCAGCTGCTGGCAGGTATCTGCTTCCCAGATGAGACACATCTGCGGCAGCTAAACCGATTACGGCCACAAGGACTACGAATAATTTCTACAAAAAATAAAATAAAAATAAACACAAAATATGATCAGCAGATTAATTCTTCGACATCCAACTTCTAATGCTTTACCATCTTTCAAAGTTGGACTACCTGACCCGAAGACCACTCAAGCTGTTAATGAGTCTGAAGCGATCGTGTTCATATTTATATCTCGTCGAAGTTTTCATATTAAGAAAAGGTCGTCGCATGCATACAAAATGACCCTTACTACGTTGCTTCGTGGTCGTCGTCATCAGACCGAAGTTGGAAAATCACACCGCGAACCGAAATAATTAATTAGACTCGTAAAACAAAGAAACCAACAGCGCCTCCGACCGCCGATCAAGAAGCGGCATCTGTGGATAGAGCTAATTTTAGGCAGACTTCGATATGGCTATCTGATTTACTAATCGCAGACAAGATTTAGAGTTTTTGGTGGCGTGGTATCATAGCCAAGGTAATTGGTTAGTGATCGCACGACCTTTAGCCCCGCCGCACCAGATCGGTCGGTAGTGTAAAGCTTCGAATTCGGTGGCAATTTATTCAGATTTGTTGGCTCGTAACTTGCTGAATGATGAGATTTTAATTCTTTTTCTTCTTCTTCTTCTTCTGCGTCTGCTTCTTCATCATCATTTTAAGTAATTTTAATATTTTTTTATTTATTTAAATAATTTAAGAAGTTGTCGGAAATTCGCGTTTGGAAATTTGATTTACGTGCGAAAATTATTGTGTTGATTAGAGAAACAAAACATGGACACGCATTGGGATGGGAGATGGGTCAGGGTCAGGGGCATGTCTGTAAACGTGTGTTATACGGATGTCAGACGGGAAAATAATGATGGAAGATGTTAAAACGCTGAGCAGCAATGGCTCTCCAACCTTGAATGATTGTATAAATTATGTCGAGGTTAGGCACACTGAGACCTAAAAAAAATCCATTGTGCCCCCTCCTGTTGTCAGCTGAAGTTGTTCTCAGGATAGAGTACCGAGTTCAGCTTACGTTCCTTCAGAAACTGAAAAATCCGTGTTGGATCTAAGCAGATCTTTCGGACGGCTTACCCTGCTACAAGTTAGTGTCCCACAGTTCTGGAATTTCTTCTGTCGCTTTGAAGAATCTGCATATCACGTTGCTTTCCAAACTCAACTTCCTGAGTTAATTACGAAGCTTGCTGTGTTCAGTGAGAAAGCCGGTGACAATTCGGAGTATGCTCCTATTTAGACCGATGTAGACCTTCGTTCCTTTTCGATTAAAGTTTGCTAGGAGAGTTTTTCTCTTTGGCTTTCCCCTTCTTTTCGTAATTCTTTGTGTGTCTCCTCGTCTCGAAAGAGGTTCTGTACCTTTAAATTGCATTGCTGCTCATTTTATTGCCAGCCTGTCGGCCTTTTTACTATAATCATCTAGCGCATGGTGATTCTCCTAAGCTAGCATGATGCACCGATCTGGTTTAACTACAGCTTACCCAGGTCGCATTTCACTTGGTCCCAGAATGTCCACTTTATGCTTCATGAACTTTTTCTTTCATTTGTAAAGTGTAGTGCCTTGAACAAGGAAGTTTTTATATTTGAATTCCAGAAACAATTTTAGTCCTAAAGATGGGACTTACATTCCGGTATAATACCCAATATCCAGTATCATGTAATCATTCCTTAGAATTTTCGGGATACCACCTCTTGCCCTTATGCTTTCAGTCAAAAGACGCAAAAGATAAATATATATGTGCAGTGCGTATGCATATGCAAAGGATCAAGTCTAAGTTGGAACTGAAGTCTTATCAGGGTAGCAATGCATTCTTAACTTAAGAATCACTGAACTACTTAGTTTCGATCAAATTTGGTTTGGTAATAGTGTGTTGATGAATCCTAAGACCATTAAGAATGGAGCCTAAGAGTCACAAAAACCATAAAAATGGAATGAAGTTGCCGTTGGATATGAAGTGAGAAACTGAAAATTGCCAATGACTCAGAGAGTCGTTTATCGTATATATCCAATTCTATAAACACACGTATACTCAAATTCGACGTCAGAAAACTACTCAACAATGTGTATCCGAGGTCTTGTACATATACTCCTACACTGCTATTTGAGTGCTTCTTTAGAAACAATCTTTAGTTGACAGATTTCTCATCGACAAGCTCAACAATATGGCAGCATCGCAGCTCCAACTTTACTTAAGATGGCGCTATAGACGGAAGTTAACCTAGACTTTAACCAATAAACCTCTCCAGCGAGCTCGATCTCTATCCAGCTACCTCCTGTTTCGAATGTCAAATTGAGGTATCATTTCAGCTGCATGCTTTGCCAGGCCAAGTCTTCGTCTATTGAGCTATACACCCGGGCTTCTTTTATATACAACAGGTACTTCAATTGTATGAGTGGCTTTGTACTCTTCTATGCCCACAATAACTGCGGCCCCAGTAGGCGATAGTTTAGGCCTTAAATAAAACGGTAGCCTGAGAGGTAAGGTGGCTGCGATGGATCAAAAACAACTTCATATCCCAACTCTACAAATGTTGCCGTAGTTCGTTGAGGGACGTGTGGTCTAGCATTGTAATGCAAAAGCAATGATCCACATCTCCTGGCCAGTGTCAGCTGAAAATGGATTATTTTTTACGCATAATCTCAATTTCTCTATAATAGAACTTATGGTTATGGTTTTACCAGGTTACACGAAAGAATAGCGTGTCGTTCCATAGGGTGAGGTAATGCTTTGCAAGCCGTCTTGGGGCTTTATCGGCATCTAAGCATTGTTCTGGCCATTTGTGGCTTAAAAATGGTTCAAGCATATTACAATTGACTAACCTAGGCGTATCAGAGCTTACTTACTTGTCTCCGGTTGCGCCTTGCAAGTTGGTTGAAGTATTCTTGTACTCGTACTTGTCCGCATCACCTACGGCGAGGAGGCTCTCTACTGTATCGTCCCTCCGGGCTAAATTCGAAGAATCTGCGGGTGTATATTCGCTCTTCATATCCTAGCTACTTTAGACGTCCAATGCGTAGTTTTTTTTTGACTAGGTCTTTATCGCTATACAGCTCGTAGACAAAGTACCTTACTACCTCACAGTTGTACCCGCCACTGTGACGTTCTTCCCGATTCATCGATGTTGGGTATATCTTCTTATTGACAGCATGTACTTGGTCTTACACCCGTTGAGTTCTTCGAATTATGTCAATATTGTCGACGTACGTAAGTAGTTGTACAAACTTTTAATAGATTGTGCCTCTGGTGTTGGCTTGTGAGTTTCGCACAATCCGTTCAAGTATGATGTTAAGGAAGTCACCTTGCCTAAATCCTTTTTCGACATCGAAGATATTCGTAAGGTCGTTACCTCGACCAAGCGTTCTCCATTGTCATCCTGCATTGACGAACGAGTTTGACAGCAAGCGTTCTCCATAGTCATCCTGCATTGATGGACCAGTTTGACTGGGATGCCAAGACTAGACATAGTTCTCTATAATCGATATGGACTTCTTTGATTTTCTCCAGGATCTGCCGAAGTGTGAACATTTGATCATGTGGACTTTCCTGGCCTAAAACCGCACATATAAGGCCAAATCAGACTGTTCACGAAAAGTTGCACGCATTGATACAAAATGGCAGAAAAGACAGATACGCAATGCTGAGAAGACTGACGCCCCTGTATTTGGTGCCGTTGAGGAGGACTAACTTAAACTCATCTCTACTTAATCATCTCCAGCTGTATTGAATAGTCCAATGGTCGATAAGCCGCCGGGTCTAGTAATCTTGTTGGATTTTACCGTGAATATTGCTATCATCATTTCGTTTTGTGTGTAACCAGAGTGGCCACTGGTCGTCACAATTTATGGACCTAGGTCGATTTTTTCCCCTCAGCAGTCTACACAATTTGACGATAAATTGTTCCTCTAGATACTCCAACTACCCTGCAATGCATCGTAAAGTCATCAGTGAATTATATTTAGCTTCTGCTTGTAATTCGGTGTCCTGTATGCTGATAGTCGACGTTGAACGAGCTTTGTTTTCAATATCTTCCTCACAGAATTCCTAGAATAGTGCCTCGTACACTTTATGTGTCAATTGGTTGGTTGGAGAGGGTGAACCTGCGCTCATCACTTAGGCCTCCAATGGTACCGTTGTGTTGCTTGTTGTAAAGTACAAGGACTTTATTGTTTAGTGATGGAGAAAGCGTTTTGTCCGGCTGGCGAATTCCAGGGTATCATAATTGGGGGTGGCAATGGTGTAGTGGTAACGTCGTCAATTGCCATGCTAATGGTTCATGGTTCAAATCCTGATGTCAGCAAGCATTTATTTATTTCTCATGAAATATACAAAGTCAGTCCGATCATTTGCGAAAGCTTGTGTGAACACTACTGCGAAGGCATAACACTGGCAGTAGCTTGGTCATGTGGCTGGAAAAATTGTTCGCTCTGTTAATGATGATTTGCCCTTGACATCGATTATCGGGAAAAAAAGTACTGTGAATCAGAAGCAATGACAATAGTAACAAAAATCTCCCCAACGCTCGCAGTGTGTAAACATGATAAAGGTATTCATAACCCTTTGAGTGCGCGCAAATTATAAAAAAAAAACAAATTCCTTTTTGGAAGTATTCTACGTCTTTCTCCTCCTCCTGAGAGTTGCCACAGATCGTCATTTCCATCAGTCCGAGACTGAAAGAATACTTGTCGAGATTGATGTGTCCTCTTATTAGTCCCACTATCAAGCTCACACTTCTTGTGCTATGGGTTATTGCTGATACTTTAGCTTTTCACACTATAAATTTGGTAATACATAACTAGTATTTAACGCGAATGCATTTTATTCTGATTTATTGTACTATCGGTTACATAGTCTTTTTCCATTTTAACTTCAAAAATGCATCTCGACTGAAAATCCATTACCTTACATACCTACCACATGCCTACTCTCTTCCAATCTGTTTTGCTTATTAAAAGATCTCTACTTACCTTCGTCGCCGCCTTATCCTAATTCCCATAACAAAGCTGGTAATTTGTCATATATGAAATTACAATATTTGATCGAGCCTCGTTAGCATAACGAAACATAAACATAATTATACTTTACACCCATCGGTTGTATAGTATGTATATCCAACAGATGCCAATTTGCATGCAAATGTAACACAACAATGAATGGGATTAATCAACACAGAAAAGTTAGCCACGGTGAAGGTCACCCTGTAGTACAAGTTCATCATAAATCCTGGGATAACCTATAGAGAATCAAGCTAATCAAAATGCGACACCTTTTAGGCTTCAATCGATAATTAATTAAAATGTCGAAAACTACCCATTAGTCTGGTAGAAGCAACCGCTCTTCACGGTGTAGACACAAGATGTAAACATTTTTCAAATTTTTATTGGATTACTTATGGTTATGCAACCAACTATAACCAAGACGACTTTTGATTGATTAAGCTTTTCGCATATTTTTCAGAGATAGAAGAAGACAAACGTGCCGACTGAGAAGGTTTGACAAGGTTTTTGTTATAGATGAGGTAATCCCTTCATAAAAACAATAGATAAAAAGTTATTTATGGATGAGTTTGAAGTTTGAAGTAAAAGGCACACAAGGTTCTATATTTTCGCAATTCTTTATAGTCGGGAGTATTTTGATAGCTTCGCCGAGTCGACAAGTGATAAATCAAAACTGAAGCTTTACAAGCGATACCTGAACACCGTATCAGCGAGCATGTTGAGTATCAGAGTATAGGGATATCATGGATAATGTATCTTCTTCTCTTCTTAAAGGGCTCCCGACCCTTGAAGAATCTCTGGCTGAGACACGGCTGCCTTCCATCCTCTGCTGTCCCGGTCACACTGCTTCCAGTTGTGAAGACCAAGTTTTTTGGCATCCGGAACGGCTTGGTCTTTATACCGGAGGTTCGATCTTTTTCGCCGTCTCGAACATTGGGGCTGAGATTCAAAGATTCTCTTGGCTGGAGCGTTGTTGTCCATTCGCTCGATGTAGCCGGGCCAATGTAGTCGACGTGTCTTGGCTTTTTGGACTACATCCACATCCTGGTACAACTCAGAGTTCGCGGTTGTATCTTCTCCTGCATTCGCCCTCCTCGCATATGGGACCTAATATCCGACGAAGTATTTTTCGTTCAAAGGTACCCAATATTTGCTCTACTTTCTTACTTATCGGCCAGCACTCGGCGCCATAAAGCAAGACTGGTAAGTTGAGTCTTACCAAACCGAAGTATCATAGGTTTGCTAGAGTCATTCTTCGTGGGATCTCCACGAAGGTGTCATTTGTGGAGTTTATGTAAGATCCTTAACTACCTCAAAGTTGTAGTCATCAACAGTGACGTTATTCAAGGTTTCGAGCAGATACTTTTTAGTCTTGCCCTCATTTACTTCAAGACCTACTCGTTTCGCCTACTCTTCAATTGCCGTAAATGCCTCTACAACTGCTTGCCGGGATCTTCCGATGATAGCAATATCGTCCGCGTATCCCAGCAGTTGGATGGATTTGTGAAAGATAGTGCCTTCCGTGTTACCACCTGCCTACGCACTATCTGCTCCAGCACAATATTGAGGAAGTCACATGACAGCGCATCTCCTTGCCGGAGAAAGAGAATCATGGATAATGAATGAGCTGATAAAATGGTCGAAACTGGACTATCCTCATTCAGCAGTATACGTTCCGAGATTGATCTAACTTTCCAAATCTAGGTCTGATATTTTTTATACAGGGACAAATGCGTCCGTTGCAAAGCAGGTTGGACGAGCTCCATCAGTTTGGCATGACGTTATGTATTGTGAATTTCGTCTTTTTTCACCTCATCAATTCCTCTTAAGTTAAACAGAAATCGGGTCGAATAGCTTTGACGGATCTACTAATATTTTCGTCTATTGATATGATATACATATTACAAAGACCACGTTGAGTGCATGTCCTTAAATCGACTTCTACGACGCGACGTGGCTCGAATGCAGTGTAAACTTGTAAGCGACCTCTTGAAAAGGTTAGGATGAAGTTGTTGAATCAAGTCCTATATTTCCTGGACTCGTCTGGGTATTGCTCTTGATGAATTGGAGTCCGTGGCGGCGGTTCGAGAAAGTTGGCAAGTTCACCTGGGCATCCTGCCTCCGTAATCTTTATGAAGGATAAACGGGTCATTGAAAATTGTGATGATAATGATGATGACATAATGCTGAGCACTAGCTAGATATGTTTTCCATTCTATGTTGTATAGTATCACTAGGTGCATCCAGGTGACGCGATCAAGTAAAAGGGGACCTCAATCAATGACCGAGCTAGCTCGTTGATTGAGGCCCAGGCATAGTTCTCAGACATTTCTTCTTGTAAACACCAAGATTACAAAAAAAGAATTCTAGCACAAGATTTTGAGCAAGTAAGTTTTCTTATTACGGGTTTTTTTGATTCGGAAAACCATGGAGATAGAAAGTAGTCTTAAACATTCGCCTCGTACAATCAGCTATACGTAAAATTTTGTTAACCTCAAACAGCGCCCCGAAATGCCTGAAGATGTCTGCTGAGTATGCTCTTGAATAGCTGCAAATTGTAAGCTTCTGGCAATATATACAAAAAACAGTTCTTTTCTGTAACAGAAAGAATTTTAGTATAGTTGCCTGATGAACAAGGAAATTGTGTGATATGGTGGCCTGTCGGTTGTTGTGTTTTTAGGAGTCATTCCATTTAGTTCTTCCAAATGTTTCGCATAGGAGTCTCATATTATACACTATAGATTTACTAAGTCTGCTACGCACCTTTGATAAGTCGAAGTTAGGTTATCCGTAGTGGAATTTTTGCGCACTTTCAGTAAAGTAGTTACATAGAGATTAAATGAGTCCATTCCCATGAAAGCTTCGTTGTAGCAAAACCCGTACACTGACAGAGGAAGTTCTCTGTTGAGCGAATTTTGAATGCAGCCTGGCTGTTACTTCAAATGCTGACACTTCTACCAGGTCGTCTCCCATCAGTTATCCAGTTTGCCACTCCGATCAAACACTTGATCCGGAAGATAGTTATTTTGCGCAGAACACATTAGATTTGGTGTCACTCTCCAAAAAAGCAGCCAGCTGTACAAGTGATGCTAGAACCATCAGAATAGAATGCATTTATTTTAACTCCGAAGAAATTAATCTGGATTTTCCTATTTCATCCTCTCAGTGAAATGCTCTTCGTACCTTCTGCTGGACATGGTATGGCTCGTATTATCTTTACGCGTCCAAATTATTTGCCTATCCTTGATTGATGTCATTAGTTGCATCTGTACACCGTTTGTTGTAATTTTGAATGTACCCTCTAATGAATATTGTCGAGACAGGTGCACCCTTGTGACTTCACTCTAGATCTTAGCGACTAGCAACTTACAAACGATCGGCATCCTGAAACATCTCTTCAAAGGACACCGATGAAACTGAGAAATTAATCCGTTCGAGGTAGTTAAGTTTACTTACAAATCAGGATCATTGGTCATGGATAAAATGTCTGCTCAACAAAGGTGTCCGCTAAGACAGTTTTCACTGTATTTCAAGAAATATCGATAGACAGATCACCTACCCATTTCATCTCCCTCCCTTGATCGTTTTAGCTAGTAACACTCTCTAGCCTTTTCCACAGCTCCTCCCTGTCCGCGATCCGTCGTGTTATCACTAGCCCTCTGGTTTTCTAACCAGTGCCACTGTCTCCATGTATACCAGGCATAGTCAGGTATCCCATCTTATTTAGATGATATATTAAGTTAGTTTGGTACATCCATCTGACATGTCCTTTTAGCTTGTCTACATCCATCTACAGTTGACCACTGTTATGGTATTCAGCAGTGGCGCGTTTCTCGATCTAGTCCCATACCAATCTCTGCCTAGTGTAGCAAATGGTTCGGGACCAGAAATTCCAAGGTTGACCCCCTGCTTTACCAGTTATTTCCATCAAAGCCACGTGTCCTTTCACGCAAGCCAATCCCAACTTGTTTTGAATTGCGCATTGAGTGCTTGTATACATGTTAAAGCGAATGAAGTACTAATATTCGCCTGCTCAATGCACCTGATTATCCAGTGCTATTCAAATACTTTGCCTTGACGCCCTATCAAGTATTTCAGTCATTCATGATCTACGACGGCTAGAACTATTTCTTTAAAAAAGAAATCAACTGACTGTTATGCAGAAAAGTTTCGGTAGTACTATTTCCTTTGAGAGTGTGATATGTGATATCTTCCAACAGCTTTTCACACTGCAGTCCTTTATAACTGGACCACACGAAAGATCCCCAACCACCTATATTCAACCACTGACATTTTTCTTTCACATTCGGCATGTAAGGTCGTCGCAGAGCGTGTTTTAATTCACCAGTCGTCGTATATTCGTTTAAATTTTTCTGCGACCCACAATTTGTTATTTATTTATTTTTTGTCGAGACAGAAAAACGTTTCACTGGAGCACAGAGACGCAACTTATGCTTCCAGGAAGCAAAACCCTGATTTACAAATTTTATTGGAATTTTCTTGTATTTCTAAGAAAGCCAAGCAAACGCTTCAGTGATGAGAAGCTTACAGTACCAGCACTCACCACATTTGCACCCAGAGGAAATGTCCCGCATTGTCGTCATCCTCTCCACAAGCGTCACAGACAGTAGAATCACTTAAGTCTACATTAAGATGCTTAGTGAAAGTGAAGTGGCCTGTCGAGACCCCAATAAGTTGTCTGCAGCGTTTTCTCCTCAGAGGCAGTAAGTATGCTACGGATTTCTTAAAGACATACGGGAGCATACATTTGGTCAGCCTGGAAGTCCTTACCAAGGATGCCGGTTTAAGTTCTGGAGAGTCTTTCTCTGAGCCTTGCCTAAGTATCATCAATCAGTCAATCAGAGAATTTAGCTTTGCGACCTAATTCAGCACTATTTGCATTCACGAACTATTCTGAAAATGGTTAAAGGGTTGAACAGGGCCTTAAGCAGAGTCTGTGTCACAAATGACGCAAATTCTCCGGCTCACTATTACTCGTCATTAAGTCGCATTTGGGCTTTACTAGAAGACACCCCATGCAGGCAGCTCTACAACTCCGGCTATTGTACACCAAGCTAAAATTCCATAAAATGAAACTTTTATTATCTCTATTTGTAATATGCGTCCTCATTAAAGTATTATTATGTGTTAACAGCTCGACATAACCTAAAAAAAAAACTGCCACAATCATCATCGGCAAGGCGCACACAAACCCATTAAAAAAGTAAAACCGAAGTATCAGTCATAAATCCCCTACACGAGTAGTGTTCTGCTCAGCGATGTATCCCATAACTACTCCCTTACTATTGTTTTCTGCTTGTACGCACTAATTCATTGTGAAACGCGTATCTATCAAATCTCTCTCATAAAACTGGATCACCCTGCAAATTATCGTCGAATCGCTTTCATTAATTTTCCAAATGAAATCCCAACTGATTTTCGTTTTTGAAGACATGCCAAGTTCTCATCATCTCGTAGAAAGTGCAATCACAGCCAAATTAGAGAGTTTAACATAGATTGCGCGGCATTATGTCCGACTGTAATGTCTCCCATAAACGTACAAATTCGAGAGGACTGTGAGCCTTGCTCTCTAGTCTCTGTAATTACGCCTCTTTTCTTTTATTTATTTTTTTTTTTTTTGTGTAGTACCCCAAACAGTTCGCAACTATGCCGCCCTCCGCGTGCATTATCTCGTTCCATGCTAGTAGGTCTCAAATGAATTACAAGATACAACTGATGACGTCACGGGGAAGTCAGAGCGTGGTAGTGCTGATGGGTGGACGTGATTTTCCTCTGAGACTTGATGCCCACGTTCTGGTGTTTTGTTTTTCTCCAATTTGAATTTTTAAGAGGAAAAACGAGAAAAAATAAACGAAACTGATTTTATCTTTTTGTATTTTTTTGTATCTTTTCAGAGCTGCCATCCAGGCTATTGCCGCGTATTTGGATGCTTTCCAAAAAATCGCAGACGCCGCGACCAATTCACGAGGTAAGTTTTTGAACAGACATGACGTAGGTTAGGGGAGGACGAGTGAAAGGCTTGTAAAGTGTATATGTAGGGAGTTTAGTACTTATCCCCACTTTGCCATGCTAGACTTTTGGCAGTCGATTTTGAAACATTCAGATATTTTTAGATCTTGCTGTATATACAGTTTTTTTTTTTTTTTGTGAAATGTTATGCAACCATTTCTTGCTTAAGAAGCCAGCTGAGAACAATCTGTGGGCCATTGGTTTGACATTTGGCACGAGATTTGTATTTGCAATGCGACGAGGGAGTTCATGTGTACCTACCCGAGGGGGGGTCTTCCTAGCTATTTCGATGCCAACACATTTGTTCGCAATTACTCATTCAGTGTTTTGTTTTCGATTAAGCCATGTGTTGCACGTACGAGCATATTGCCGTTGCGTTTAGAGTATAAATTTATTTTCATGGCAGAGAATCTTTTTATCTTTAAGTGGGTTTTCGACTCCCGTCGACTATTAAATTTAGTGTTGTGTCAATAGAGGAACTAATTATCAATTTAACAGAAGCTTTGGAGCAGGTTTTTAACAAGCAATTTATATGTTTCTAAAATCTTGGAATTGGATAACTATTCGCCAAAGCCGAAAAAGAGGTTGAAATTGGAAATAATTAAGGAAGAATAATCGGGGGGTAGTCTCAATGGTTTCATTGTAAGCCTGGGAAGAGCATATCGAATTATCTACATTCTGAGGGGTATTCTTTGCATGCCATCTTCCTAAGAAGAGACTTAAATGATACTCTTCTTGAATACTCGTATATCGCTTGATGTCAATTTTACGGAAAAGCCTTTGATAATTTAACTATCGGTATTCACCCAAATAGAGCTGCTAGAAGTTTAAGATTTTTCGATGAATAGGCACTCTAAATACTTTTCGGCTTATGTGCATTATTCAATTTCAATCTGTCAAATTCTAAGAGTTAAATGGTCATATGGTACATATGTTGTTATAAAAAAAAGCATCCGACGGGGTAATCCGCTTCTCGTAAATTTTTGTTAAAGATTAGTATGCTTAGCCAATTAAATTTCCTACCCAACGGTTTAGGTGAGGTTCAAGGGGTTAGCTGCATCGAATTGGTGCAGCCTGCACTCAGATTACAAAAGGATCCATTGTGCTCCCCTAACGTGGAATTTCCTGGCTGAAAAACTGAAAAGAAAGAAAAAGAAGAACAAAGTCTCTAGAATTCTGCGGTATTGGAGCGGCCTCCTCGAAACTATCCTGAAGAAGTTATGAATTTCAGGATGGTGATTGGTGGCTTATCAGACAGATCACCCGGATGATTGAGGAAGTACTCTCCGAGGGACATTTTTCTGGTATGGTATTGCAGAGCATAGGGCATTTGCATAGGAAGTGTTCCGTATCCTCCTCTGTGTCTATGTTGCCGCAGACTCAGCAAAGTTTATCTGTACTTAGCCGCATTCTTTTTCGGCGGGCCGCCAATAGGTTATGGCCGGTAATGATACATATGAGAAGCGCCAAATTTTGTTTATTTTGAGTGAGGATGAGCTTGGTTTTCACCTTGTGGTGTTTTACCCAGATGCTTCTGGAGACGCGGCGCGATGGAAGTGATCTCCATCTTTCGTCTGCTTGTCGTTAGAAGTCAAGTGCTATTTTATAGCAGCTTGACTATCTATGTGAGCGTCAATCGCTTTTCTAGTAACAAGCTTCGCGGAAAGTTCTTGGGCCCCCTCTGTTATCGCTAGAACCTCCGCTTGGAACACACTGCTGTGGTTCGGAAGTCTTAGTGACATTGCAATCTCGGGTACTGCCGAGTAGATACCCGAACCCACTCCTTCGTTTGTTTTGGACCCGTCAGTGAAGACTTAAATACTATCCGGGTTGATGGCCCCACCGTCTGTCCAGTGTTGCCTTAAAGAGATAACCATTCTGACTTTTAGGCTGAAGTCGGGGGATGGCGGAAGATAGTCTGTGATGGCGTCTAGGTGAGCCCACCTTGGCAATAGTACGGTTACGGTGGGCCATGTGGCCCTTTCTCCACAAGTTGGATTCTTTTAGATACAGGGCACTCATCGCGGCTGATTGCTTAACGTATAAGTCTAGTGGAATCAGTGCGGGAATTATTTCAAGGGCTGCGGTCGGGGTGGTTCTGATGGCGCCAGTGGATGCTATGCAAGCAAATCTCTGGATTTTTGTTAGTTCCTTGAGATATGTGAATTTGGTCACCAGACAATGCACCCATATGTTAGAATGGGTTTGACTATGGCCGTGTACATCTAGTAGTATGGCAGGTTTGGGTCCCCATTTTCTTCCAAAAATTCTACTCCATGCATAGTACGTAGTGTACGTTTTCTTTATTCTATCATTTGTATTATCTCTCCAGCTCAGCTTGCGGTCAAGTATGCACTCTAAGTACCGTGCTTTGTCCGAGACTTGGATTGGAGTGCCATTGAGTCGTACGGGACCGAAAGCTGGGATTTTTTTTTTATTTGTGGAGAGAATCACTTCTGTTTTCGCTGGGTTGATGTTCAGTCAACAACTTTTCGCCCATCTATGGAGGGTATCCAGGGCCGATTCTGGAAGTTCGGTGATTGTGTCGAGGAATTTGCCGGACGTTAGTAGGACGATGTCATCTGCATATGCAACAACTTTTACTCCGATGTTTCCTAATTTCAAAAGGACCTCGTTTGCGACTAGAGGAGATAGGACCCATCATTGCGGAGTTCGCCTAGGGGCCAGTGCATTTACTAGCCTGTCACCCAGCTCCAACAGCTTAGAATGGCCAAAAATATATGTTTCATTTGAGCGCTTACTACCGACATGCTTTATGTTTGATAGTAGACACCATGTGGAACCTTCTACCTTTTCACAGGTATATAGTGCAGTCAGGCATTCTCCCTCACATTAAGCTTACTATCGAGCTTCAGTTGTAAAAAACGAATCCTATTAGAGGGTGGATCTTCTTAGTTTGGAGGATAGGACTAGTTCCCCATTGCTCCAATTAGCATAGAAACCGCATCTATTGGCCCAACTGAACAGTTCATTGAGAACAGACTTCGGTGAGTATCTGCAGGTATTTCCCTGATACTAAAATAGCATATCATCTGCATAAGCAATCACTTTGCCTCTAGTTTTTATAAATATACAATAATGTATTTATTTGGCAAAACAAAACTGTGTTGTCAGTTCACCTATCAATTCCATTTGATGGATGACAAATCACTCTAAAACTCGTAGTGGTATCAAATATCACTTCACTGACTTCCGGTGCTATTGTCATTTGCATTCATCTTCAATCACAAGTGCCGACATTACTTACTCGTGCATAGATACAGTCCTTGAAAATTGCAGCTGTGCGTACGAACTTCCCCGGTCAAATATTATACGAAGCCCCCTCGTGGAGCGTTTCAAATGCAAAACACATTCTCCTCACAGAATGTAATTATCTATTCAAGCAAGTAAATGTCATCGCGTCTACTGCCACAATAGGCAGTTTTTATATCTTCAATCATCCATAAACGACTTCCTCATCATCCACCGACCATCTATGTACGTCCACCAATAGGTGACAAATTTTCCAAACAAAATCCGTTCTAATTGTATGCAAATACAAACGAGATTCAATCAAAACGATCAAATTAAAAAAACCAACAAACCCCTGTATCTGTCTGTATCTATTCAACTCATAAATCCATTAAATTAATATTCAAATGAAATTTATTTTAGTCCTCATTTTTTGCGACAATTTGTCTGCGGCCAAGTGTGCTGTGTGTCCAAAAGAGCGACACACAAACAAATTATCATGCCAAGCGACGAACAGGTTTCAGCGAACCTAGCCTGCTTCCATGGCTGCCGCTAATAATAATCGGAGAAAATAAATCAAAGGAGAAAAAAATATATAAAAGTCAGATAAGATTCCTTACTGACCTGGATACACGGAGCGAGTTGACAAATGGACAGGGAACACGGGACAGACGAGACTTAGACTTTTAGATCGAGTAAGACTCGAAGAGACAGCTTGACTCAGCTAGTGGCGGACAGAGGCCATTCACTTGGTTACTGCTGGAGTGAAATACGGTTTCCTAGGCACGTACCGCGAAGTGAAGGTGTGAGGAGGAAATGCCAACTGCACTGCAGCCACCATTGAGAAGATATTAAGGTGCTTAACTCAAGTGACCATAACGAACGTTCACCTGCGATAATAACTGCACAAGTGTATCTATAGTATTTGTATCTATATACAATTCTTTTTATCTATTTCTGCATTTGACGTAACCAACCGCAGTTCGTTGGTCTTTCGCGCTCGAATATCATTCTCTAGAGTGGAATCGGGTTCAGTTGCAGTTGCAAGACCAAGTCAAGTAGAGCGATTGTGTTAATAATTCATGAAAACTATCTCAGGGTATTCAACGTATTGATTTGGAGATTAAAATGCTAGTGCTCTGTAGGAGTCTGTTGGTGGTAGTGAATCCAGTGGAACAGCATTTGTTTTTTTTTTTTTTTGTTTTGTTCCTTCACTGCACTGGAATTGCGAGAATTCTGTCAGCGATGGCGGTTCAGTATTTTTGGAAGTGGGTGGAGTGGAAGTTGTTTTACAGACTGTATTAGGAATCTGAAACCATAATCTAAAGTTTCGGAAACAGGTTTGTTAAGACTAATGTCGCTGCACACCAGTAGGTTTGAATCGAATTACTGTGCCAAAATATAGGTTGAGTAAGTATTTTCACGAAACTGGAGTTTTTTTTTGTCAAGCAATTGTAACATTGTTATTCATTAGAAAATTAGTTGCAATCTCTTCAGCCCCCTAAAGTATATTCAACTACAAGGCTGGTATTACTCCATATTTAGAATCGTGAATTATCCGCATAGTTTAGGTATAGAACAACTTATTTTGGCTGGAGGCGTCACTTCCACGTTTAGAACCCTTAGAACCCGGTTTGAAAGTCAATTTTGGGAAGCTATATTTCTGACCAATATGAGCTCTTTTAGTTTCAGTATCGCCACTAATAATTGCGCGACCGAGTTTCTTTAATGTTCTATTAAACCTATACATCACATACGAGTGAGTTCTTTAAAATTGTTGAAACATAATAATGATTGAAAGGAAAAGGTACAGAGGAGAATTCAAGTTAGTATAGCGAAGGCAAGAAAAATGGCGACGATGCGCAATAATTTTGAAGTTTTTCAACTTGTAGTTTTCGGGCAACAATTGGGAAGTCAACTTCCTTTGTAATCATGTTGAGATGTTAAATAACGAACTACTGAGTTTCATTGTGCGCCCGAAAGATGGCTAAATGCTTTGATAAGCTATCCAGATTCACTCTCTACATTATCTTTTGTAAATCTATTTCTAAGTAACCTCTTCTCAGATATTTGGAAAATATCTCATATTTCTCGCCATAAGTACGGTCCCAAACAAAATATTTATAACTATAGGTCTATGCAAAATTTCTTCGATTTCAAAACTTTTCGAAAATATGGTCTACAGTAAGATTTCGTTTCTTGTTAAAAGCGTTTTGTCAAATCAGCAGCAGGGCGGATATACGAATACATACTTTCACGTGGCCGACAATTTTGTTAAAAAACTTTCGAAAAAGGCTTGCAAACGAATGCGATTTTCTCTGACTTTGCTTGGGCATTTTTCCAAGTCAATCGCATGACCTTAATGACGCAAAACTGTGATAACTACAGTTCGATCAAGCTGATGTCACACACCATGAAGATCGTTGAGCAGGGTGGCCGACTGCGGAAAATAATACGGCTATCTGATGATCAGTGCGGATTTGTCTCGGGTAAACCAACCACAGATGCAATCCAAAGTATAAGGATCATAATAGAAAAACATCGTGATTCTTTAAAGGATTTGCATATTCTATTGGTTGACTTTGAAAAGGCAACCACAAGATCTGATAAAGGTGGCACACGAGATCTGATATGGGTGGCGCTAAGACATCGAGGGGTTCCCGAAACCTATGTACAGATGATCATGGATATGTACGAAGAAGCAAAGACAAGAGTAAAATGCCCCGCTGGAGTAACCGAAGAGTTCCCAATCAAAGTCGGGGTGCACCAAGGAAGCGTCTTAAGTCCTTTGCTCTTTATTACAGTCCTTGATTAAGTGAGGATCCTACATTCCTTCAACGAGCACTTGATGTGTGGGTGGACATTTTGGAGGGAAATGGGTATCGCATTAGTTAAAAAAAGACAGAGTACTTGCGCTGTCCGTTTTCTGATCCACTCAGGCCTATTCCAGACATTTGTTTGTATGGAACAGTGCTTTCCAAGTGGGGAAAGTTCAAATATCAAGGATCTATGATCAAAAGCGAAGCAACCTGTGATGACATCAATCATTGTGTGAGCGTAGGGTGGTTGAAATGGCGAGAAAACTCCGCTATTGTCTGTGACAGAAAAATGCCCCCTAAGTTGAAAGGAAAGCTCTACACCGCAGTTGTGCATCCAGTACTCACATACGGTTCACAATGTCGGACGATGTACAAAAAGTATGAGGGTAAATTAACGGCAGCTGAGATGAAGATTCTTCGCATGACAGCAGGAGTGACAAAGCTTGATCGAATAAGAAGTTCGAAGATGCGTTGAAGCCTTCACGTCAATGAAACCATCTTACGAAAGATAGAGTGTGACCGACTCCGCTGGTATTGCCACGTTCAAAGAAGATATCATTTAAAAAGGCAATATCAATGAACGTTCCCAAGACATGCGAGGCAGGAGAGGCAGGCGTATAAACGCGTGGATCACACAAATGCGACGACATCGGCCTCAGTAACCGAGTGATTCAAAGTCGGGAGGCCTGCTGGTATATTCTGATGCCAAATAGGCGAACCCCACAGGCGGATCAGTAGAAATGCGGTGAAGTGAGAGGGTTATGATCCCCTGTTTTCGGATCATAACCTCGCCGAAGTAGGAAGAAGAAAAAGAAAAGTTTAATATGTAATTTATCTTCTATAAGTTTCCAATTTAATAAGATCAATGACTATTTCTCTAAGTTCGTTAAAAAAACGTCAGATGTTTCACAAGGTAGCCACCTCAGTACTTTACTATTTCTGCTATTCATTATTGACCTTTCGCTGATGATCAAGCATTCAGAATTAGACCAATAGAAACAGAATATGATGGTGACGTTTTGCAGAAAGATAACACCGCGGTCGATAAATAGTATGATATTAATAACTTACAGTTGAATACTTCTAAATGTATAAAAACAAATGTTTTTTACTCTCAAGCTCTCATTGACCTTTTTTGTACAATCTCAAAGAAAGACTTGGGTGTGATACTTGATTCTTGTCTCTACGCTACGTTTTTTCCAAAACCAACACGACGGTAGATTTCATTAAAATTTAACTGATCCCCATACTTTTCTTAAAAATGAATTGATGTGGTAGGGCCATCAACTTAGCAATCTAAGCACTTCGACATCATTAGATCTTTTGAGTTATCCCTTTGAAAGACGTTTTGCGTAAGTTTGTGTGCTGAGGAGGAGACGATGTCAGGTGAGAAATTAAACGTTTTCAGAAAGGGCTTCATTCTTAACCGAGCAATGGCGGGAAATTCGTATCAAATATGTTCGGCAGTTTCTGTGTGCTCGAGACACAATCTGTATGTGTCTGATCCATATACTTGAAAAACTTTTTTCCAATCTCTTGTTAGACCCCATTTGGAATACTGTTGTTTGAAGAACTACCTTACGAATAGACTATTCCGCGTCAAATGTGGAAACGAATATTCTGATTTTAAGGAAATAATGGCTGGGGTGCCGCAAGGAAGCGTTCTTGGTCCAGTCTTATATCTATTATACACTCGTGATATACCGCAAGTAGAAGGCACTGAGCTAGCTACATTTGCCGACGACACTGCTATCTTGACAGTAGGTAAAACGGTCGAAGATACTACAGAAAAACTGCAAGAAGCTTTGGATAGATTAAATGAATGGACAAAGATTTGGCGAATCGCACTCAACGAGACCAAATCTGTTCATGTAAATTTTACTTATAAGAAAATAAATAATTTGCCGATCTTTTCAAACTCGGTTCAAATCCCGTTTGCAAACGTGGCTAAGTATCTTGGAATGACACTTGATACAAAGCTGAAATGGAAAACGCACGTAAAGAAAAAACGCAAAGAACTATTGTAGATAATAAATATAGAGAAATGTATTGGTTACTTGGAAAATATTCCAAGCTTAATATAGATAACAAACTGCTTTTATATAAGCAAGTGCTAAAGCCTGTATGGACATATGCTATACAACTCTGGGGTTGTACCAAAATAAGTAACATTAAAATATTACAAACTTTTGAGAACAAAGTGCTAGGAGGTATTGTTAATGCGCCATGGTATATCCGCAAAAGCGATATCCACAGAAATCTTGGCATTAAAACAATCGAAGACGAAATCAAAAACTACGCGAGAAACCATAAAAGGCGACTAGAAAGTCACGCTAATATAATAGTCCTCCAAGTTTTGGATGAAAGAAATTTACTACGCCGTCTACAAAGAATCAAACATTTAGACCTAGCGCGTTAAGTAACCGCGTCTAAACTGCGAGCTAGCAGGAACTTCTAATGGGAAGGTACCTGCAAAACGTCATTATTTCGTGAAACGAAAACTACTTTATAAGTCGAATGCTTAATTGTAGTAAAAATAAATAAAAGTCTGTTTTGAAGGGAGGTTTTTTAGTGGGTAAGAATCCCACACTACTATGAGCACGCGCTGTCGATCCTCATAGTGTCTTGTTGAAGATTTTCACCTACCCTCGAAAAAAAAAATACTGTTGCATTTTTTCGTCTAGTAATTCATATATTATAGAATTGAGAAAGTGCATAAAAAGCTTTACTAGATTCCTGATTTTCCAATTGAATTGGCAAATTGAGATACCTTTCTATAAAATCAGATTCGCTGAGGGAAATTCTTGTATCAACTCTTTTTAATATCGTCGAAAACAGTTTTCCATCCGTATGTTTGTAAGAGACCTGATTCACAGTCATATTCACTATTCAGTGTCCCATGGTAGATTTATATTCTCCTACGCGAAAACTACATGTTCAATTTTATTTTCGAGAAAGTATTCATAGAACTAATTGCGACCAAAATGAAACTATTGCACGTTCTTCTAATTTATTTCTAGATTGTTCTAGATACTGTTTCAGAAATAACCTTATTTCGATATTAAATCAGGACTGGCATGGTGTAGTGGTAACGTCATCGATTGCCATGATAATCGTTCAGGGTTCACATTCTGATGTCAGGAAACATTTATTTATTTCTACAAAGTCAGTCCAATCAATTACTAAAGGTTATGTCAACACTACTGCAAAGGCATATCACTGGCAGTAGGTTGGTCATATGGCTGGCTAAATTATTTGTACTGATTGCTGATTGATGTGAAAGTGCTTCTCTTTCTTTCAGTTCGCCAGACATAACATCCAATGAATAAAGTCGAATTTGCGATGGTCTTTTTTGGAAGCCCCAAAAGCCTTTACTGTGCTTTTAGAGTTCCGGGACTGAAAAAAAACGATGCACTTATGAATTCAACACGGTTTCTGTCTGTCAGTCTGAATTAAAGTGCTAAGGCTTTCTAGATACGTGTACAGTGGTAGGCATTCGTTTATACGCATACCAATTTTTGCTATTATTTTTATAATAAAAACAAAATTGTTGCTTGAAGTAACTACAAATTGTCTATTTATTTTTCCATTATCAAAAAAAAATGTTAGTTCCTAAATAATAATAATAAATTAATTTTTTTTTTAACAAAAACATAGAAATTGGGTTGGACATTCGTTTATACGCACTTAAGCAAATGTTATCAAAAAATCCGCATAAAAAATATGGAAATTTTTTTAATATTTTGTGTGACTCCCATCCTTGTTTATGATCAAAAAAATGCGAGTTGGCATAGATTCGATTAGGTTATGTAAAATATCGGAGCTGATTTCAAGCCAAGCACGACGAATTCCAGTTTTCAGCTCCAACACACTGTTGTACTGCTTCCCGTTTGAATATACCTTACCAGCAAGTATGCCCCAAAGGTTCTCGATAGGGTTGCAATCGGGACTACATGCTGGCCATTGAAGGAGTTCAATGTTTTTCGAGGAAAACCATTCTTTAGATTCCTTAAAAACGTGGATGGAAGTGTTGTCTTGCTGGAAAATGTAGTTTATGTCCGGGTCGCGTTCGTAGTAAGACACTAAAATGTCTTTCAACAACTCTGTATACATTCTTGAATTCATTTTTGTAGTAATAAAGCAAATTGGTGAAGTCTCGTAGTAAGAAAAGGCTCCCCATACCATAACAGTTCCACCCCCGAAATTGCGTTTCGATCGTACCACATTATGCTCATTTAAATTATACCAATAACAGCTGTAGCAGTCAGGCCCGTCCAAATTAAATTTTTTTTCGTCAGAAAAAATTACATTTCGCCATTCGTGGGTCCAGGACATGTACGTACGGGCAAACTCCATTCTTTTGATTTTGTGGCACTTAGTCAAACGCAGTTTTCTTTTAAGTTTCGTCCATTTGATGTTGTGTGTAGCATTTAAAACTCGTGCAACATGCCGAACAGTGATGGGGAGATCTAATTTGTCCTTAATTTGCCTGGATGATAAGCGCTTTTTGGTTGTTTCGTCACGAATTTGACCTTTTTGGCACAAAGTTAACTTCGTATTTCCTCCGGTTGAAGCTTTGACGACGTAGCCTTCGCCTTTTTTTAAGGAATTTCGTATTACGCCTTCGCTTCTACCAATTCTCTCTGCAATACGTCGGTTAGAATAGTGCTCTTCCTTCAGAATTTATTTTTTTCTTGCTCGGAATCAGTTAACTGTTTGCCGTTACCCATGGCTACAAATCTTTTAATAATCAAAAAACCTTGACGCATATTTGAAAAAATTTGCTCGACTTACCTTCGAACAACTTAAATCTTCTATATTTTTTATCTTTTACGCAGAAAATCTTTATATTTACAGCAAAAACACATTTTGACATGATCTAAATTCGTTGCGCAGTACAACACAGAAAGTCCCTTTACAATAAAAATATCTGTTGGTACACATTACTCACACTGCTGGTAATAAGAACATGGATGTAGAAAATTTAAATTTTTAAAATGATCCTTGTTGGGGCACACATATATAAATTTCCTTCTATCATAAACATCAATTATTTTATTATTTTTGCAATAATTCCTTAACTGATATCTCTCTAATCAATTTTAATTCATTTGAATAAAAAACTGCATTATTAAACTTATGCCATTAAATTATACCAATGTACTATGTAAAACTTAATCAAATTCAAATTTGCCGCTCTAAAACCAAGTTCCACCATCTTTTTCATAATTATTTTGTACTAAAAATTATTCTTTGTACTAAACCAATGTAATAAGTAACATTTTAAGAATCAATAAATTATTCTGGTTGTAACATTCAAAGAGGTCATATCGTCTCTTCATTTCGTCTCCCTCGATATTGCCGACAGTTGTCTTGGACAAGAAAGACCCCAGCTTCGGCCTTCGCAAATTTACATCCGCGGAAATTTTAATACGATCCCAAGGGACACGTAAATTTTTCCAAGAAGCCATTAGAAAATCCTCCGACCGTCCAATCCTATACTGCTCAATTTATTAATAAAAATTAAATGCGTATAAACGAATGTCTACCACTGTATTGTTAAGCCTGCAAAAATGCTGTTCTCCATCTAACACATGACAATAACTGAAGAAATGCATTCATACAAGGGGCGGCTAATAAGTTCGCGGCCTGAGGCGTTAAGTGAAAGAAGAGATCCGATAAAAAATAAAAGACTATTTCTCAATATAATCCCTCTCCAGTGAAATGCATTTCTCACATCAGGCATACAGTGCCTTAATACTACCGAAAAAATATTATTTTTCTTTGCCTTCAAAAAGACTTTCTACGGCCAGCTTGATCTCGTTCTCATCTGCAAATTTCGGGCCTCGTTTTCAAATTGGAAAAAAGGGAAAAATCGCTCGGGCCATGTCGGGGGTCTATCGTTGGAAAACTTGTGTCTTTACTCCTTTAAGGCCTGTCTCGAAATCCGCGCCGTGTGAACAGGCACGTTATCCTCCAAAAACAACAATCCGTGCCTAAGTTTCCCATGTCGCTTCCGTACGACCGCTTCACGTGCCTGAGTCAATAAATTTGTGTAACCATGTGTGACCATTCATCGTAGTCCCCTTTAGAAGGTAATCAATCAGCAAAACACCTTCGCTGTCCCAAAAAACAGTCGCCATAAGCTTCGAAGCTGACTTTTCCACCTTGAATTTCTTCGACGGCCTCTCCCCTTTTTTAATCTACTCCATAGACTCTTGTTTGGGCTCTGGAACGTATTGGCGAACTCAAGTCTTACCTATAGTTACGATTCGGTTTCAAATTTCATCGAGATTGTCCTCCAAAAAATCTTTGCAGCACTCGACTCGTCATTGCTTGTTGAACGGCGTGAGAATTTTCGATACACAGCGCGCACACATTTTGTTATCTTTAAATGCTCATGCAAAATTTCTCAAATTCGTTCTTTGCTGATGTGCAACTCATCCGTTATCTGCCACATTTTTATTTTTCGGTCGGCCATAACTAATATTTCGACTTTTCCGACGGTTTCTTCAGTGACCACTGACACAAGACGTCGTAGTCTTGGCTGTTTTCTTCCTTAACTGCTCACTGCAAATCACTCTTTAATCCATCTCTACCCTAATCTATTTGATGAAAACCAACACCAAACTATTAGTGAATCACATCCATACTAATAAGTGTATTGTATCTACGAGTATTGCGGCTTTTGAGATGACTCGCACCAAAAACTTTTTCGCTCTTAGGGTTTATCAATTTAAAGGATTTGAATTTGAATGCGTGATTCTGTACTCCATCTAGAATGTGCAGAACATACTTGGGTGAACCAGACCAGATGTGGACGTTGTATTCCAGCTTTGGGCGGATGAATGCCTTATAAATTGAGGCCAGATCAGACGGGATTTTTGCACCGCTTTAGGAATCCTAGACATTTTGCAGCATTTTTGATGATCTCTAATATATGATCGTTCCATTGAAGATGGTTATTGATACACATACTGAGAATGACAAGTCTTTCGAAATTAGCGACGCTAGTACCATTAATGGATAATGATTGAGGATCTTTGTTTCGCTTGAGAGTTATAGAAGACCGCCTTGTATTTTGTATGCATTAAGGTCATTTATAAAAATGAGAAAGAGAGTCGAAGGCAAAACAGAACATTGGGGATCACCAGCATTATAATGGTGATTTGCAGACTTGTAGCCGTCCAAGACAACTTGTATTGAACGGCCCGAAAGCCAATTTTAAATTAATTGAAGAAAAGACTCATCGATGCCTCATGCACGCATTTTCGACAAAAGAGCCTGGTGCCAAACTATCGAAATGCCTTAGAAATATCGCTTTTGGGAAGGAGGGAAACTATAGTAACCACAGAAAGAAAGAAGATTTATTGATTCATATTAATAACCTAAATAAAATGTTACACATTTTGTAATTGCGTTTTATAACAAAAACCCCATTTAGCACTACGAGTATGTAGCCAACTTATCCCGAAAAGTCACTACGTAACCCACATCACCCTGTATAACACCAAATATGTTAATATCGTCTTTCGCTGTGTTGATGATGGTTTGCCTTCGACATCAGTTATCGGGAAAAAAGTACTGTGAATCAGAAGCAAAGACAATCATAACAAAAATCTCACCAGTTATCTGGACGCCACCCCCGGAGAATAACTGAAGCATAAACAACTGAGCTTCAAGAACCACTACACCAAAATCTTTCTCTCTCTCTCTCTCTATCCATCCTTTCCAACGCCCGCACTTTGTGTAAACATGTTAAAGGTATTCATAACCCTTTGAGTAAGCGCAAATTATTAAAAAAAAATAATAATAAGCGTTCGCATACTTCTCACGTACTGCCTATCAATAGCTCACGAGCCAGGGCCGTTTTTAGATGATTCGCGAGTGCAATCGCGAGCATTTCAATTTTTTTTATTAGCGATGGTGCTCATGACCCATTTGCACACAGCTCTGACTCGCAAGCTAAAAGTGAGATGCGAGCCGTTAGCGATCGAAATTGAGAATTGAGTCTAAATTTTAAATCTGAAACAATCGCAAAGCTGCAAGTATGTAGTAGTCGTTCTTCTTTTATTCTCGAATAGCTGATGACTGTTTTTCCCCGCTGGCTTGAACTTGCGCAGATTGGTTAACAAGCAACCACACTCCCCACTATTCCATTGCCCCGCTTTAACGAAAACATACTGCTTTTATAACAGCTACAATCTCAATCCTGGTGTAAACCGACAAAAACTGCTAGAGATTTATAAGGAGCCCTAGAAATAATTTTAATCCCCGAGGATTTAGTTTTTCCAAAGTTAAATCTTCGGATTATCAACCTTTCATGTAAATTATATTGAATTTTCAAACAAAACCAGCCTGATTTGAAGTGTGTTTCCACACCAAGGAAGTGGTTTCCTACCACTTACCAAGACTTCCGAACTAATTAATGTCTATCTAGGATATTAGGCTGAAAGTACGAGTATTTCCTAAGCCCTTCAACTCTCAACTTCACGCCGAAGAATTGCAATTAGAGGTAAGCCCTCCGTGCGAATGCTCTTAAATATCCCCCCAATGCTTTCTTCAATGTGAGTGCTGTCCTCTCTAACCCCGGGTAATTATTTTTTTTTTCCATTGCCTACCATATTCCTGGTGAATGTGCAATTAGGGGGATACCCTATGTGTTCACTTATCCATGGCGGAAGGCGCAAAGTAACATTTGCATTACGGAACACTTGATCCTCGTTCTCGTGTCTTTTTCTTCTACTCCCCTGACTTCACGAGCACACACTCACTCCAGGAAGAGGATAAGGGAAAAACTATCTTGCGCACAACGCAAGAAAGCCAATCGACTGAGAGGGGGAGTTGGATGAAATAGTGTCAAGTAGTTTTAATGCATTTAAGGGCGGTTCTAGGACTTCCTTGAATTTAATCCTGTTTTTATTCTGTTCTGTTCTATATTATCCTTCAGGCTCTTTGTGATGTATAACTTCCCTGTTGCCTGGCTTGTGTGCCTGTGCCAAGTGTAATCTTCAAGTGCAAGCATATGGGGGATTTGCAAGGTAATGCACATGTGGGTTTCATTTTTGCATTTCCTAACCCCCGCGTGGCACACTCGACCGGACAAACTTACCCTCGTTTTGTTGTCAGTGAACCGCATTTTACGTACAAATCGCGCCAGAGGTTGATGGCGCTTTAAGCCAAACTGTTTGGCTGGATACCCCCACCAATGCTATGTTCAAATGGAAATTTTATGGTGTGGAATTTCGACAAACCCTCACTTTGCGCTCGGGAGATAATGGAGGGGTGGGCAGTGTTTTTCTTTGGTGTCACTTTCATTAGAACTTTCTTAAAGGTAATTGAAACTACCATGGGTTCATACATTATTATGCCATCAGGGAACATTAAAAGAGGGTGGATTTCTTAAAATTTGAGTTCCGGAGCTATCACTACCATCCCAATATTCTTAGGGCAATAATGGGGATTGGGGGGCTTTGTAAATTTCGTAGAGCCTAACTATATCCTGTGGTTGGTGGTTTAGATAAACAAAGGTATTCGAAAGTAATGGTGAAATTAATTGGGGGAGACCTAAGGAGAACAAAAGAAAATGAGAACAATAAAGTTGGCAACCAAACAAAAAGGACATCAACCGGATAGAATTCAAAATGTCCAAACAAAGGCGCTTTATGGACCCTTGTTTGCACGCAAAATTTACAAAGTGGAGATAAAGACATGCTTAGCTTGGACTGGGGAACCTTATTAGGTCCATTTCAAGTAGATATTTAGACCACAGCTTTTGATTGGCCGTGCACAGCTTATCGTCGAATTAAAGTATATGGCGTGCTGGCAAAAAACTCAATAAGCACAAAAAACAGGAAATGTAATCTGAAAATCTCTCTCTCTTTGAAATACATTGGTGTTCCATGGGAAAAAAAAAATTGTTTCGGAAGAGTCTGGTTTTTTTTTTCATTCCAGAGAATGTCAGAAACTCGTCTACATGTGTAGACCTTAAACTTTTATTGATCGGAACGAGCAATCAACTGCTCTTAAAAGTTGGGCGGTTGCTCACCATTGGGATACACCAAAGTGTTGCCTCATCTGCAAATCCGTCTGAACCTTGTGCTTCTATTGAATCTGGAAAGAATTTTACACAAAGTGCTCTTATACACAATGTGCTCATGTGATTGCAATAAGAGAATTTACTTTACTGTTCTGCCTCTGTTTGCCCTTAATCGATTACAGTGGTTTAGATTTCAAATCTTGTAAACCCTTTGGCTTTGTAGATCACGCACCAGAATTTGAACCTGAGTCGATTCAGATTTTGCATCTACGTTGAAGTGGGACCTCGCGATTCCAGTATATTTTTTCAGAACGACTGCTCTATACCAACAGTTTCTTAAGGTGCGTGGAATGGTATTAGAGCTTTAAACGATGGAAGCCTTAATTTTTCTGAGCGCGCACCCAGTAACAGTATGGGATTTCTATCCACTAAAAACTCCTCACGGGACCACAGTTACATATGTGTTTTATCACGAAATGAGGTTTAGCATTTGCTTATTCTCTTGCTGTCTTCACCTTGACTTCACTGTTACCGTTGACGTGCTATTCTCCGAAGTTATTTTATTACTACTGCTGACATGCACTCCAGATTTCCAAAGACAATATCATATGTTCCACTAAATCATGTGTAGTTGGCATTTCACGCTCTGCTGAAAAACGTAAGCAATGGAAAATGATATGTTGGGGTACAGAAGAGAATCCTCGTCCCCAAACCAATGTAGATAAGTCTACCTTGGCTCTGCTACAAATTCTACAAACAAGATCAGCGCAGAAATCAATCGAAGAATAACTCAACAGTAAAGCCCTATCTCGAACAACTAAGGAGACTCTATATAAGACCTTGATCATCCCAGTCCTGCTTTACGGCGCTGAAACATGGACTTTATTAAAAGAGGATGAAGATATCCTTGGTCGCTTCGAGAGAAAAATTCTTCGTAAGATTTTCGGTCCCGTTTGCGTTGACGGGTTTTGGATGAGAAGATTCAATCACGAACTATACGAGCGACATCGACCTAGTAAAAAACTGCGTATTGGACGTCTGAGATGGCTAGGACATGTAGAGCGAATAATGGACACCAACGCTCCGGCCCACAGAGTCTTCGAATCTAACCCCGAGGGACGACGCAGTAGAGGGAATCATCGCCGTAGGTGGCGCGCACAAGTTCAAGGGGACCTCGACCAACTTGAAGTGCGCAACTGGAGGCAATTAACTAAAGATCGAGCTAAATGGAGAGGCTTGCTGGTTGAGGCACAGGTTCACCCCGAACTGTAGCGCCAGCTTAGTAAGTAGTAGTAAGTGTAGATAAGCCCGGAAGCACCCATGTGGAGCTAACATTTAACAATTCGCCATTAAGACAAATTTTCTATATCTCTACGTTTCCTACCAGTCGATAAGTCCATCGTCCTTTTTCTAACAGGTCACCTTTGTTGCCATTTCGTTAAACTTTGCTCCCTTTCTTCGTTTTGACGGACTCCAGCTTAGGCTTGCAGTTCCTCTCTGCTAAAGTATTTTCGTTGCATTTCGTCTGCAAGAATATTCACAGGTATCATACTAGCAAGGACGAATACGAGTGTGACATCATCCGATACCACGCAGTATGTGCTACACACCCGTAGTGCCCTGAGCCGATATACAGAGTACGTTTTCCTCGCATATGATTACACTTTAAGCTCTGATTGATGCAGCATAAAGCAGTTTTGATTAGGTGACGCTGGCTAAGAGCAGTCTTCTACTCTCGATAAAGCAGCATTTAACTGGGCTGCCTTATCGCATGTACTTTGCAGATATTTCTTATAAGAAATTGTCGTATCGAACATTACTCTCAGGTACTTTATGGCCGGATGCGAGGTAATGTCTTGACTACCGATATTGCTGCTAATCAACACTGCTTCCGACTTGTGTTTGTCTGGATCCAGACATACTGATTCCGGTCTGTAATGCTTTATTTGTTTATTTATATATTTATTTATTTAAGCTTAGTACAAGCAAAAACTTAAATCTAAACTTAAAAAAACTAACAAAAAGGGAAACTTAATGCTAAACTTAAAACTAAAGTATTAGGTCTTAAATTATTTAAAAACTAGGCTGTGTAGGAAGAGAAGGGAGGAGGAGGTAGAGGGGGAGAAAAGGAGGGTGCAAAATCAAGACGTGGCTGGGTCGAATTGAAGCGGAGTTAAAGATTGTTTCTATTGAAGATTATTTTTATGGTTCTACTGCGGTGGAAGTCAAAGGTGCTTTCCATACACAATAGTTAGCCAAGCGCAACATTCTGGACTGTGGTGCGTTATAACCATAATTGGTGCGATGATAAGAGGGGCGGAAGAGGGAATGGACCTTAGGTTACGGAGATTGGTGTTAAATGGGACTAATTCAAGAAGCGCGGGGGAATCAATTACACCAGTAATTAGCTGATGAAGGAAGAGTAAGTCGGCAATTTCGCGACGAGTTTCGAGAGACTGACCTTGGACCAACGTTTTATAAAGCCAAGCGCAGAATTGGCTCTATTTATTATGTGGTCAATATGGGAACGGAAGTTAAGTTCCCTATCGCAGATTACACCTAAATCACGCAAAGATGAAACTTGTCGGACAAGCTCGTTGCAAAGGAAGTAGTTCCTATGGGTTGGTACAAGTTTAGTTTATTTAAGTAAGAAATATTTTAACATGATACTACAAGATAATAAAATCTTTTAATTTAGCATCGAGGAAAGATTTACAAAGTTCAAATAATAACACGAGATAAAAAGAACGGTAAATAACAATTAAACTTAATTTGACTGTAGTGAGAAGTTGATTACTTGAGGAAAGTGCATTTGTAAATTACTTAAAGAAAATTAAAATTTTATGAAGAGGAAATAAAAAAGAGAAAATATAAGAAAAATAAAATAAATAGAAAATACAAATAAATAGATAAAAGAAAAATAAGAGATAGATATTATATGGCTTCAATTAGTATTTGATAGATGTGAATATAGCTTCCTCTGAAATTCGGCCGATGAGCTTGTTCTTTGCAACTTAAACGGAAGTCTGTTCCATAGTCGAATTGCGGAGACAAAGAATTGGGCAAATCGGAGCATTTCATTTAAATACACAGGACAGTCGTTATGAATGATGGAATGAGGCTTCAGCAAATTGCGATAATTAAGGTAATCATCAAGACAGATTCCTATAGGGGACATTTTCAGGTGTGAAACACTAGTATATCTTGGCAGGTTATAAATAAACCGTGAACAGTCATTGAAAGCTACATTTAATTTATGTTTACATTCATAGTCTAGAGAGGGGTAAACTGGGCAAATAAAGATGAAGAATGGCATAAGAAGGCTTTTAACTAAACGAAGTTTCATACTTGGCAGAAGGGGACTAGCAGAGCATCTCAAGCTACGCAGTCCAGAGTAGATTCTGCCAATTGTGGTCGAAATAGCGTCGCAACAGCTTAACTTGTTGTTTAATGTAAAGCCAAGATACTTAACTTTGTTCACGTGTGAAATAATTTCGCCGTTAAGTACAATGGGAGGAAATTCCAAAGCATTTACTTCTCTTCTTGAGCATAGCATAGCAAGGGTCTTCGTTGGGTTTAGTTTAAGTTTATTTAGATTAGACCAAAGTTGAATTTTTACTATATCTTCATTCACCCTTGCCACTAAGTCCTCCATCAAGTCTTTTGAACGGCAAAGGTAAATCAGGATGTCATCTGCGTACATTTGCATGTTGCAGCATGCTATACACTCCGGGAGGTCATTAATAAAAAGGGAATATAATTACGGCCCCAACACAGACCCCTGTGGTACTCCGGTATTTACAATAAGAGGTCTGGAAGTTCCACTATTAGTATAGACTCTTTCAACCCTGTCCCTGAGATAACTGCATAACAGGCGAATAGAAGTACTAAGCTATTTCTTAGCTTAGACATTAAAATCGAGTGATCAATGCAATCAAAAGCCTTTGAAAAGTCCAAAAGTAGCAAAAGACCAATTTTGTCCGCATCCAACTCCATATGCACATCTGTAGTGACTTTAATGACCACTGATTCACAGATATGTTTATTAAGAAACCCAGACTGCCACGCAGATATCATATTGTTACTAATCAAGTAATTAAGCATTTGACTGTGAATGACTTTTTCAAAAACTTTAGATAAATACGGCAATACGCTTATTGGTCTGAAATCTGCTGGGTCAACAGGTTTCGTCTTTTTAGGAATGGGTATTATTTTAGCTGCCTTCCAGTGTGTAGGAAAAGTACTAGTACAGATGCATGCATTGATAATGTGAAGTACAAACCTAATTATAGGCAAAATAAGTTTGATAAATTTTGGTGAGATATTGTCAGGGCCCACAGCATCGGATTTTACAGAGCGGACAGCGTTTAAGACATCTCCTATAACAATAAAATCGAAAGAAAAGTGCGCCATGGGATCAGGGTTATTCGAAGCAAGTTCAGGCATAGAAGAACTGATGCAATTTGGAGCAAAGTGTGATATGATTTCGTCGGGGCTAAACGTACACTTTGACATGTTTTTAGCTCCAATTATGCCGGCGTCTTTTATATTCTTCCACCGTTGTTTCGAGCTAAGTGTAGGATTAAGCTTTCCTATGAGATAAGACCTCTTGGACGAGCGGATAAGAGCCGTGACCTTGTTTCGAGCAACGCAGTATTGTCTTCTATTGTAATCAGACGGACTTCTTTTGTACCTTATAAAAAAACCCTCTCTCTCATTGATTAAACGTTTTATTTCGCTATTGTACCAGGGTCAAGATACTGGCTTAATTCTCTTCGTTACTAATGGGACATAGTTATCGTAAAGCAAATTGACTAGACAATTTAATAGGACGACTTTATTGTCGATGCCGGTAGTGAAGGCGTTTACTGGAGTAGGTGATGAATTGACATTTGCTTACATTAAGTTCGAGATAATTTTTCTGGCACCATCGAGAAAATCTGTTTAGGTCATCTTGAAGTGGGCGAAAATCGGTGGGAGAAGATATGTATCTAAATATTTTCATGTCATCATAGACAGAGAGATACGAGTCTTTGATAATGCAGTCGACGCCGTTGGTGGTCAGGACGAAAATTAAAGGACCAAGGTGACTGCCTTGAGGGACACGAATTAGCCTTAATGGGGTTAGAGACAGAAGATCTAAATATAACCTCGCACTGTCGACCTACCAAGTAGGATTTGATCCAACTGATAAAACCGGGTTGAAAACCAAGAGCTTTCAACTTATGAATAATAATTCCATGAGAGATTTTATCAAATGCTTTACTGAGGTCGGTCAGTGGCAATTACATCGATTCCGCTGCCATCTTCGAATGCACACAGCGTCTGAGAAACGAATTCAGTTAAATTGGTGGTTGTCGATATACCTTTAAGGAAGCCGTGTTGGTTGGAAGAAAGTAAGGATGTGCAATGAAAATCATTGAGTCGTAAACTATGCTCTCGAAGAGTTTGGGTATGCATGATAGTTTGGCGATAGATCGATAGTTAAGCATTTCGTTTTGAGGACCTTTCTTGTGAATAGGGATGATAAATGAGTTCTTCCAAAGTAGGGGCAAAGATCCTTGGGAAGTGGACATTAGAAAAAGAGAAGTCAATGGTTGAGCCAACCCATCAGGACCGGAAGAATAGTCATCCTTAAGTTTATTGATCTTCTCTGCGACAAGTAGCGAGATAATATTAACCGAGACTAATGACCAGGGTTAGGATTTTGTTGACATAAAAAAGTAAAAAAAGGCAAAACAAAACACTTAAAAAGGCAAAAAAAAGGCATTTATTAAAAAATAAGAAAAGGAAAGTAAATGCACATTTAGTTATAGTAGCATTGAACTACCAAGAGCTTTTTGAAATTTTCTGGTAATAATCTTCTCCGGTTGTTTCTTAGAACCGCCTTTAAGGAGCTAAATGACCTTTCTACTTCAACTGAAACGAGTGGAGCCCATTTAAAGCTTTCAACATTATTAACATTAATATTTTCTGGAAGTTTGGAATCCAAGTCGCCGTTCATTACAGAATTTATCTGCTCAATAGTTTTCAGTCCCGTATTTCCATTGAAAACGGCAGTAAACTTTTTCAGGACTTCCCTTGCAATCGGCCCTTTTGCTTTTTTCAAGTTTTGCTGAATGTTCTTTAAAACCGGCAACACTTCGCCAATTGATGTTCCTTGATCAGAATAATGCTAGTTAAAATTATAAGTACAGACTCTCAAAAATACCTGCTTTTTTTAAAGTCTTCGAAAATTCGTGTTTTTGGGTCGACTAAAAACCTAAAATTGACTTTGATGTACGCCAGCTGCTCTTGTACTGCTTCATCTTCAATCAATTCCTTTACAAACACAACACAGCTTGCATCGTCTTCAAGAACGCTGACGATTTTTTAGTCCGAGCAAAATAATCCGGATAATATGTATTGTATACAAACAAGAAATATGTAATAGAGTTATACACAGGAACGTCTGCGGTCACATACAACACATAGTGTGTTAAGAAGAATGTTTGCACAGATATACATACGTGCAATCGCGCATTTTTCTAAAAAAAATTTTAGCTAACAAACTTTGAGAAAAAAGCAAAATAGGCAAAAAAGGCAGAAAAAGGCAACAACGGCAAAAATAGGCAAAAAAAGGCAATAATGATATAAAAAGGCAAAAAAAGGCAAAATAAAATACATATATTTGTAATCAGGAGGACATGAAACGTGTTTGTGTAAAGTCGATACTATCTAAAAACAAAGAGGCAAAGTTAGCAAAATCCTATCCCTGCTAATGACGTTTTGGCGCAATTGTCCATATAAGAGAAGTAATCGTGGTCGGGCTTAAGGATGCGGTCGGTGAACGGCTGGCTAAAAAAGTGAGCGAATAAGTTTGCAACAATTTAAGGATCCGACGAAGAGGTGATGGGGAGTTTAAGGGTAGACAGATACCTATCAGATTTTCGTTTGGCATTTATGAAATTATAGAAACGCTTAAAATCAGTAATGAGACTGGATTGCATTCGGTCAAGATAATCCTGGGAAAAAGCTTCACGGAGTTCAGCGAAGTGTATATGCGTGTGCTGATAGATTTCGTAGTCATAACTAGAACGAAATTTCAGGTATGCTATCCAAAGTTTGTTCCTCTTGTTACGAAGTGAGCGCAATTGTTTATTATACCAAGGTGGGGATGAAGAACAGTTTTCTTTGAGCAAATAAGGAACAGCTTGCAGAAGACAACTGAACATTATAGTAAAGAAGGATGCAAGAGCAGTATCCACAGTAACGCGTGCGTAGTCAAAATTAGCATTACTGAGCAGGATGTTAAGTTTGGTGAAGTAAGCTTTCGAAAGTTAAAGCTATATACTCGTATGTTCTGAGAATGAATACCAGAATTGAAGTCACCGTAAGAATACGATACAAAGAGCGAATGATGGTATCGGTCTAAAGTAGAGAAAAGATGGTTGCTTGCTGTAACAATACAATTATCAGCATCAGATGAAACGATAAAGTCAAGTTATCTGCCAAGGCTATTAGTTATACCACTGATTTGATGGAGGCCAGAGTTGGAGAGACAATCTGTGAAAAGGACTTCTTTGCTTTGTTGCAAGTTTGCTCCACTTCGTCTTAGAATTTTGCAATTAATTCAATGGATATTTCGTCTGCATAGCCTATGTTTTTCGATTCTCTTATAAGTGTTCTTAAAGAACACCTTAACGCACTAGCAATTCCGAAAACATACATACATACGTATGTAACCTTTGCTTAGATCTACTGCTCTCATAAATAACTTCTTCTTTTTTTTTTCTTAACAAAACCCGTTGATAGTTTTATCTAATTAATTTCTTTTTTTTTTTGTCCTTTCAGGTGCTTCCAAGGAAATCGGTACCGCCCTAACACGTGTTTGCCTGCGTCATAAGGCAGTTGAAACCCGCCTAAAAACATTCACTTCAGCAATTATGGATTGCCTCGTATTACCCTTACAGGTGTGTTCACATTGTTTTCTTCTGTTTATTTGTTCTACTAATTGCGAGAAATGTATTTTTATTTATCTAGGACAAACTAGAAGACTGGAAACGCCAAGTCGCTACAATCGACAAAGAACATGCCAAAGAATACAAACGATGTCGTGCTGAGCTGAAAAAACGCTCCACCGATACACTTCGCCTACAGAAGAAAGCACGCAAAGGTCAATCCGATGCAATACAATCGCTGGTTGATTCACATATGCACGATGTCACGATGCGTCGTGCTGAACTCGAAGATGTTGAAAAGAAATCTCTGCGCTCTGCAATGATTGAAGAACGTATGCGATATTGTACGTTTGTTCATATGCTACAGCCAGTAGTCAAGGAGGAATGTGAAGTTATGTCAGAACTGGGTCATCTGCAGGAGGCAATGCAATCGATTGCTAATGTTACGAAAGAACCTAATGTCCTGCCACAATCGTCTGAGGAGCTAATCCTTGATGCTAAATCTACAATGAATCTGTATCCAGAGTCACCAGGTGGTGGCTCAGGATCACAGGGTTGTTCTAATTCGTTGGGCTCACGAAAGAGTTCGGTTTGTTCAATAAGCTCTATGAATAGTAGTGGCTCGAGTGGTTCACCTGGGCATCATCATTATCCAAGGTCTTTATCGCAGGTAAGAGGGAGTTTCCAAGTGGAATGAGTGTGAGAGCTTGAACAATTTTTTTGAGTTTCATTTTTTTTTTTTTTCAATTTTTTTTTAGTTAATTTCGCCTACGATTCGCTTAAAGCCTGGTGAATCCAGTGATAGTGGTTTTTGCTCATCGCCAGCTTTGACTTCACAGGTTTTTATTTTGTTTTTATTTTATTTTTGTTCGATTTTTGATGATTCTGTGTGCTCATTGTCGAAGAACACCCTCAATATATGGTAAAAACAATTGTATTCCTTCTTTCTAGACTTCAACTGCGACCAGTCAATCACATGCCGTGTCGACATGGCCACCACATTCCCAAGACGTTCCGACCACAGATCGTCCGCACACAATATCATCGGCATATGAGAAGGGCCATCAGAGGCCAGCTTTAACAGTGTATACCTTCCAGAATCCGGAAACGATTATGGAAGCGGCAACCACTCCAACGGCTACATCTCAGAAATCACCAGGAAACGTCCTTTGTCGGCCACCATTACCAGTGGTGAGTAGAGTTCAAAACTTGATCTAAGTTGATAAAAACTATCGACTAGGGTTTTAAATACAGACACATTTTGGTTAGGAAAATTCGATGAGTCTGAGATCAATTGGCACATTTTCAAGTTAAAAAACCTTTCCTTACACTCCCAAATAATACAAAACCCTTTGACCTAATTTTAAAATTATTTCCATGGCCACAGTCAGGATATCGGCCGGTAAGTAAAGAGACCTCCTCTGGTAGTGTTTGCCAGTGTCTCAAGCCTATTCTATCTGCCTGCGCCTGCTTGCTCAATTAATATTAAGAAAACTCTTCGAAATCCCTTGTCATTGGCTCTATATTCCTCCCCCTTTTCGTTTCTACTTAGCACAGTTAGTATGCACTTTGCATAATCCATTAACAAAACACCCACACAGTCAATCGTAGTCATCCCCATAGCATAGTGTCTCAAGAGCTACAATGAAATGATAAAAAAAATGTACGCATTACCGTATTCATTGCAGGTAATCAAACTCTAATACGTGAAGTAAAGCATATAGTATTTCTAAAATAATAGTGAAGTAATCTTATGACAAACTACCGTATGTACTACAAGTTATCGAAGTGTGATGCATGCGGTAAGGCTTTTTCATTTCGATTGATCATTTCCATGTATATACATAAGTGCAATGTACATACGTATTAATATGTACATATATATATCTGTATACATGTGTCAACTACCAAACAATTACCATTACCATTGGTAAAGGTAATCGTTATGCTGATGCTGTCCTGATAATAGTCCTTTTTTTTTCTTTTTGGTAAATTATCCCATGCATTACCTGCGATTAAATCGTAATACATACGGTAAGGCTTCTTCATTACATCATATTCTCCCCTTATAACTGCCATTAATCATTCCTATCGCAACATAATGAAATGAAAAATTACCAAACGATTACCAGAGGTAATCGCTATGGTAATTCTCTTATTAGATATTTCCGCCAGCATCCTATCGCAAAACATCTTTCTTGTACCCTTTTGCTAATGAAAACTTGTCACATCTCTCTGTTTTTAGCGATGCTCATCACTAGAACGTCCTCTATCGGCTAACAACAATGCACGCAACGGTACGACTCTGCTACAACGTCAATGTCCATCGCCAATTCCAGCCCATGTTGCAAAAGGTAAGTCATCCCCAACACTTAACGCTTTGCTTTCATAACTAATAAACTAAACCCCATCTGCCCCTGCGACATAACCCCATAGAACTGTCGCATCTCCCTCAATCGCAACAGCAGCAACAACTTCAACAACAGCAGCAGCAGCAACAGCTTCAAAACCCACAATACCTTCAGCAGCAATCACAACCTCAGCCAACATATGTTAACATGTCCGAGCTGGCTACCATGGCTGCCATGAAACTAACCAACCAGCAGCAACAACAACAGCAACAGCAGCAACAACAAATTATCCAACAGTTGCAACAACACCAACAGCAACCCAATCAACAACAGGCCAACCCACAACAGCAACAACAACCCCATCACTCCGTGTTACAACAACAACCGTCGACAGATTCTCACAGCTCCGTCTCCTCGGAATCTTCACTAGTTAACCATCCTAACCATTCCTCATCAAATACTCCATCCTTGCATAGTCATCCATCCATTGAATCGCACCAGACTAATGTCGGTCATACATACACACCGTCCAGTGGTGCATCCACACCACATAATCATTACTCGCCATTGTTAACCAACTCGCCAGCGACACCATTGACTGCAGGCGCACCATTGGTTGTCGGTTACATTAATCCGGCTTCAAATAATAACTCTTCTTGTTCCTCGACATCGTTGCAATTGCGAGACGATGCTGGGGATGCAGGAGATGATGTTCTAAAAATCACAGAGACTGATAGTGCAACTAATAACAGTACTACTTCCAATGCTTCTAATGCGATTAATTCGAATCAACAAGAAAATTCTACTTCAGGAACAGCAACAGGAAGAGAACCCAATCAGGATTCAGCTGAATGTGATGAACGAGTACGAGCATCGGTTTTGCAGAAAGCTTCAATGTTTGAAAAGCAAGCTGCAGCAGTTAATAGTAGTCCCATTCTACCGCTGACAGGAGGAAGAAGCAATCATTCAATATCGTCCGGTGAGAGTATCTATTCTACGCGTAAGGACGAGGTTGCAGTAAAGGGTGCATATGATTCTACAGCTGCTAGTGAAAAGGACAACGGTAAGTGATGACAGTCTTTGTCTTTTGATTTGTAGATTATTTTAGTATACCTTTCTTCTCTGGTTGTAGATTTAGTTTGAGATATTTAGAATTAGTTTGACGAGTAGCTTATGTCGGTAGTCACGACTTAGAGTATTGTTAGAAGGTAGATTATTTTAAAATGAGAATTCCTTTATATTAGTTGGGTTTGAAAATGTCAATCTTTCTCCCATCTCAAGAACCGCGCCCTTAAATACATTGACTATGTTTTTTGAATAACTGCGACTCATCTAAGGAGTTAATATCCTGAAAACTCTTAATCCTACTCATCCCTAGCCACAACCGACAAGCCTCTCCAGCCAGCTTGATTGTTAGTTACTTCCCTTCAATTTCGCATGTTGTGGTCCTTTTCCACTTGTGCGCGTCACCTAAGGCGACTTCTTCCTCTACTGCGCCGTAACTGTGGTGGGGATTCGAACATTTTTTTGGTCGGAGCGCTGGTATCCATCCGACCACTTGCCTTCTTATTCGTTGTATATGAGCTCTTCTAACTCAATATCGCTGAACAGCTCATACAGTTTGGCGTTGATTTCTTCGAGTAGTTCAGATGAAAACTTAATATTCGTGACACAGTCATGAAATTGAAGACAAGTTCATTACCACCTATTGGATCTTTGTTAGTTTTTTACTTCACGAGGGCCACATTTATATCGTCGGTCGAAGATTTGAGCCGACCTTCACGAGGTTGATAGAGCTGGCCAAAGAAGCCTAGCAATATCGCAATAGTTTAGATGTTTCCACATATAACTAGCTTTATTCACTGTTCGGCGTGGATCAGACTCTTTATGAATGGCGTTGGTGGATTGATATTATTTAGGAGCATGTAGTTTACATCGAACTACCGACGTGCGTTGCTGCGCATGTCTCAATCAAAATACGCTGGTCTCACTCAAAATGCAGTTGTGGGCAAACTGCTGAACTGATTTTGACCAAACTTCACTCTCGGGGGAAATACCGAAGATTGCCTGAACTTTGAGCTCACTCGGTTCTGTGATTTTGGAGTTCATAGCATAGATACAAACATAGGTACATTTAGTTTTATATATATAGATGAACCTTGTCGTGCTAATTCATCGGCTGCACAACTTCCTGGGATATTGCAATAGCCAGATACCCAGCAGGGAATCCGATAATAAAAAGCAAAATGCTTCATTCCCGATTCCAAGTTAAAAGAAACACTTTGCAAAGAGAATTATCCGAATCGCGGGAGTAAAATAATTACTTAAATTGCCTTAGACGAAAGGATCATTTGTACTACACACAGACGGTCAAACAGGCATACATCTTTCCATGTTTTTAAGCATTGTTAAGTTAGAATTTGAATTTTTTCAAATACGACTTTTTAGTGGCAGTACGATACTTCTATTTCTGTTGAATATGGAAGAAAAATTCATGCAATTTTAAAAATGTTTGCATTTGTTGCTACTCTATTAGTAATTGGTTATAAATAGGTTTTAATGCAAATCACGGCACGTTTTTGAAAACATTCACAAGAATTTCTGCTAGGTGATTGTATCAATTTCGCTGAACTAAATTATAACACTCTACATAGTTTTCGTAATTCAGCACATTCATCTGTTGTTCACATTCGTCACGCCCCTCATATGTATGTATTATATGCTCTGCATTCCCTACTTAGTAATTTACTATCAATTAAAAATTGTTAATACCTGCCACTATCCTCATTTTATAGTCTAGCAACTCTTTAAGCTGTCTTTTCTTGCCGACTCATTTCTCGTTCCAGCGATCAATGAATAATTTATTAAACACATTCAATTAATTGCTTATACATGATGCAACCAATAGAAATTACAAAATATAACCGCCAATCCTTTCATATCATATTCTTAGCCCATAGCTAAATTAGAAATTCTGAGCAATTCAACATTCCTCGCTAACAGTCGAATTAATTTATCTGCTCTCGTGAATGATGATTTCATGTCAATTGACACTCGCACTTGCTATAGTGCAGGTGCATCTCGATTGCCACGACAACCTTCATTTGATAGGTTGTCAAGCACCGTGAAATGTTGGTTAGTACACGCAGTTTCACTACAAATAAAATTATTATATAAATAGGATAAATGAATCTAATTAATAATGCTGCCACTGAATTCAGCACAAGGCAGGAATACAATCCACTGAATTGGGTTCAAAGAAATTTGCAATTAAAGGAAACATAACAAGACAAAGCGATTTGTCGCTTGAGAGCATTATGTTCATTATTATAAGTGCATTTTTATTTTTTTATTTTTTTTTGTTCAAAACATACGCACGAGTAGTTTAAAAGAATCGATTTAAAAGTAAACTCGTTTTGTCTGTAACTATACTCTGTTTCATTAGAATTCTCAGTACAGGCCTTATGGGGGAGCTTTTTTTTAAACACTGGTGCCTGTACATGTTTTCATGGCACTTAGTTAGAAAAATTGCCACTGAAATAAAAACTAAACCACTGACTAACGAACAATTATAACCAGCTTGCCACACGGCCGATGGCAGAATGATAATGTGGCCACCATCAATCCCCGCTGTCTGTATGGAAAATATGAACAAAACAGTGTTCCCATTACTAAGTCAAAGCAAATTGTTGCAGCTTTTTCTATGGTTTTTGTCAAAGATCTTTGGGATCGTGTGCTTTGAGAACCAATAAATGAATTCAAGTATGTGAGGGTGTTGCCACTTGACTTTTGTTTTTTCCATTTTCTCATTTCCGTAGTCCATTTTTGAGCCGTCTGCATGAATAGCTTTACTAAAAATAATTTTCTGAAGTTTAAGGTGGAAGTTTTGTAGCCAGTCGTTTGGTATCTTATTCAGAGCTCTGCAATCCAGCACCCAAGTTCCCTAAGCCGGACTGCGCTGCAAACTGCTTAGTCGTTAGTGTGTAAATCGAGAGGGATCAGGTGTAAGATTACAGTTACGGCGTTTTCCCATTTTCTACCGAAAGTCTTACTGTATGCGTAGACAGCTATGCTTGCTTTCTTAACACGCTGTTCAATGTGTAGTTTTAGACAAGTTTTGGGTCAAGAATCGTGGCAAGGGACCTTTCTTCTTCTTAAATTCTTTTGCCCGTCAGGATCTATAACACCTGTGCTCCAACATGTTCGGAGTACTGCAACGCGTTTGAGGTGCCTCCAACTAATTTCCAAAGATCTTAATTTCTCCTCAACTGTTCTGTGGCACATTTTTCGAGAGAAATCCACTGCCACTTTCTCCTTCGTATAGTAAAGAATACCCTTTTATCAAGTTTAGTTCAGACGATTGTTCTACCTTTGTAGAGATGGTTCTGGTACATAGCATGGATCTAATTAGTTTGATACTAAGTTTATCTATTACTTTAGCATAGGAGAGTAGGATGTATTATCAAAAGCCAAGTTTATTTGTTTACCAATCCTGGCATTAAATGGTCTTTCATTCTTCGCTCAAAGAGCCTTCAATAGAATTAGCTTCAATGCAAACTACAGACCTAGGAGTAACTTCTTCTTCTTCCTTTTATCAGCGAGGCCATGATCCGAAAACAAGGGATCACAACCCTCCCACTTCACCGCATTTCTACTGATCCGCATGTGGGGTTCGCCTTGTCCAGACAGACCTACGAGTATATGCCTACAATCCCACTTAAATTGTATGTAAATGAATCAAGCGAGCTTGTCCTTCGACTATGTAGTCCGTCCTTAGTTAATCGTATTTAGAGAAGCATATTGTTGATAGATTGATAAATTAGTATCTTGAGCTAAATCTACATCCTGTAATATCTTGGACAGCACGTTCCAGCACCTATATAGCTGTAGCACACACAAAACCTATATATAGGTAAATGTAGATATATATTGATTTTATTTATTTTTTGTTTTATAGACTAGTAGCGAATGCTTTTGTAATTTTTTTATTTAATTGTTTTTTTGTTTATTTTCTTTTATTTATTTTTTTTTTTTCTTATTCACCCGCTGAAACACACACACACACGAAAAATACCAATGATCCTGTATAAAAAAAAACAACTCCTCTATTATCCTTCTCCAATTCTCTACCCACAAACACACTATCACACGTGTAGACAAAATAGACAAACTTTACGAAGACTCCATTCAAGAATTAAATGATCTTATTGGCGAACTAGACTCATTTCAACGAGAGCATGAGGCGCGTGAGAAATCCCACTGCAGCAGTACGGATAGTGCGTCCATTGAGAATCCATCGACAGCGACCACCCTGACACCATCACTGAAGGATGTCATCATAACCAGTAGCAATAATCAACCACAAACAGTAGGGATAGCAGCAATCAGTAATGGAAGCGGTACCGATGTGGATTCAGACAAAATCTCCATTGGTAGCTTCAACTATTCCACCCAGAGTACGACGGCGAGTGACGCAGTGAAATTCGCCTACTCTGACTCTGAATTAAGTCGCTTTGTCAGCGAAACGAGCTCGATGGGATTTGAGAATCCCACATTTGCCCATTTTGCTCAGTCAGAGACAAATGGCGATGATCTTTCTATGGCTGGTGAAGATTCCATTTCGAATGCACAGCGTTCGTTTAATGACAACGAGTCTGGCAGTGGAGTAGTTGTGATCTATGATCATACAATCCCATGCACACCAGACATTGACTATGTCAAACAGAATTCAGAGATAGTTGTACTCCGTACAAAAGATCCACAAACTACAGAACCATCATCATCAGCAACAGCGTCAACAACCCTAACACCCAATGCTCTGGAGAATCCCAAACAAAGGTTAAGTTCATTTCGCAGCGAACAGTATGCAACGCCGGACAATAACAATCGCAACGCTCAACTGCTCAACAATAATCAAGGTACGAAAACAATGAAGAAGCTTCCACAGCTTCCCCCAGTCGACAGTAGTAATAGTAGTAGTAACGGTGGCGATTATAAACTGTCCAAGTTAAACTTGAACCGTATGGTCGATAGGAAGACACCAAATTTAAATAGTTTAAGCATTAACAATAATAATAACAATGATATAAGTAAAAACAACTACAATACAGTTCCACCACTGAGCAATGACTTTAAGGCGAGCTTAGATGAAAAGTTGCGTTCTCAACAGCAGAAGTTAGAAAGTCAACATCACCAACAACAACAAAAACAACAACATCAACAGTCACCACAACTGCAACAAAAATTGAATTCGAAGCCAATTTCGAAACCATTACCACCCTTACCACCACAACTACCATCATCATCATCATTGCCTTCGCATCAAACCCTTAAATCCCCATCATCATCATTGTCGTCATCTTCATCGACGCCTGTGTCATTGTCGTTGCATCCACCGGTGGCCAACACAAGTACACCAGTGGTAGCAACGGTGAAGCCGAGCATCTCACCACGTCCGGCTTCGTTGTCGGGTTTGTTTTTTGCTTTCATTTTTTAAAGTATTCTGTTTTTCTTTTTCGTTTTATGTTATTCAGTTTTTGACAATATTAACATTTATGTAACGGTGTCGAATGATGAGACTGGGGTAAGTTTTAAAAAAGTTTTAGGACTTCTAGAAAACTTCAAAAATGTTCTCGACAATAATCAATTCTATATGTAAATATATTTTCGATGAGCAAGTGATCATCTTTCAAGCCTAACGAACAGCAACATTGGTCTGACGATCGGTTTGTGATTTTTTTGATGTTATTCGAGAAATTCTGCACACTAAACCCCTTGACAACATAGGAAAGGCATCTTATGTGGTTATATTCCCAAGTCGAAGAGATATAACCAGATAGCTGAGCAGACCAACAACGACATTCATCGCTCCTACGTACACCATGCTCAACCAAAATTTCTAACCTTATTAATCTCGAGGTAGTGGGCGCCGTTGCGCAAGTGGTTAGTGTATCGGACCACTGCACGTGAGGTTCCATTTTCGAATCCCAGACAATACCTAAAAGTTTTTTTTTTTTTCACTGTCCCACCTCGCGAACGTCTGGCAAACATCCGAGAATATTGTTGTCACGAGAAAGCTTCTCAAAACAAATTGCCCTTCGGATACGGCACGAAACTGTAGGTCCCTTCCATTCATGTGAAAAAATATAACGCACACAACACGAGTGGCTGCGAGAGCTAGGCCCAGGCACTTAAAGAGCTGTTGCGCCAAATAACATATTTATTTATTTTTTATTAGTCTCAAGGCACTTGCTATGCTTGTGTGCTTTCGTGTCCAATTTGTCGACGCTCTCACCTTCCACAAGCTCCCTCGGAAAAGCCGAAACTCACATTAGATCCCCTGCTCCATTCTTACTTACACCTTTTTCAGTTATCTGCATATAATTCTTATGATATTATGAATGCACAGTCATATCTAACTAATATCGATGTCTGAGCTCCCATAGACGAGTGACAGTCATTTTTAGTAGTTCAGCGTAATCCAGACGACAAAATAAGTAAGCGCCGTTTGCCAGTGTGAATCCTTTTTACTATATTTGTGGTATCAGTTCTAATTATTTGATTTTTCGGTCGGTTTTATTTCGAACCAACCACTGCTCTTGAGGAGACATATCGTGCTCCAGAGAGAAACTTTCTCAAGGTTCTCTAGTTCATCAAATAGTCTGTTTTCCATGCGACGGAAGCGACGTGTTTGAGGATTTGGGAGTCACATTTACCAATCTACTGACCTTTAGTAGTCACTCAAGAAACGTCAGTGAACGAGTCATGTCTAGAAACAATGTCTTAAAATCCCTGGCCGGTAGAACGTAAGGGAAAGCTAAAGAAACTCCCCTCACCATATCTGTGGCCACAAGGTAAAACCGCCTAAGTCGAGTTAGACCAAAATTGAGTTAAGGACGCCAGAAGATGCTCTACTATTCGAAGTTTATGCCACAAATTTGTTACCTTATTCCCTTTTATCCTTACCGAGTTATAGCCAAAGGAACAAGACTAAAATTCTAAATTTCCATACGTTTTCTGGAAAAACGAAAACTTTAAACATGTTTTTTGAGAATTTGTGAAAATCGACTTAGGCGGCTTTACCTTGTGGCCACAGATATATCAAGCTATAGGAAGATTAATTCTCAACTATGCGGCACCTATCTGGACCCCACGCCTCAGTTATACTCAGTGGCATAAGCTCCAAACAAGCCAAAATGCTGCTCTACGCATTATCACAGCCTGTCACAATATGTCCCATGAAGATCACCTTCATCAGGAAACGAAGTTCCTCAAAGTCAAAGACCATAACGAACTTCTATCGAAACAGTTCTTACTGGCTTACAACCGTCCCGATCAGTCCGAGGCATATTCGGTCTGACATCTATTCATATCCTGAAGGGTTTATAACCCATACACCACTCGTCCCAGCGTGTCACATATTGGCTTTGAACTCTATCCACCAACATGCAATCCGAACCGCGTTTGATAGCCGCCAGACTAACATCGTGCTAGGCGGCCGTCCTCCACCGATACATCGTAGTGAAAAACATCTCCCCAGACGTACCAGATCCACTCTTGCCCAACTGCAATTCGACTATAGCTCTATGCTGAACAATTATATGCACCTCCTACTCGACAGTATCATTGATCGATGCCCGGACTGCGGCTCGTCGCCACATAACACCGCCCATTTATTCAGTTGTCATCGCACCCCACAACACTAACATCAAGATCCTTATGGACTCATCCAATCGAAGCTGCCGCATTTTTGGGCCTCGGCCTTACTGATAACAACCCACCTACACTACCCTAACATTTGAACAATTGGAATCAACATAGTTTCTACAACAACAACAAGATTTGGCCATTCGAGAAACAAGTGTTTGGTAGTTTCTATTGCTTACGTATCCTGACAGCTCCTGCAGTAGTCGGGTGAATTGATGTCTAGTCTAGTGACCGTTGCCTTTATCGCCCAGTGTCCTGTTAGTTTCTTTTTTGTCCATTCAGTTCCGAAAATAAGCTGCGAGATATAGCACAGTCACCTCTGGCAGGCATATCCTATAAAACTTCCCCTGTGGAGTACCTTTTAAAACATTTTTATGAAGAAACCAGTCTCTATTCGATCACCGTGCACTTATTGTTGGGTACAACCCTCACTCACTTCCCCTTGTTCATGGTGAAGGTTTGCGTTAAAAAAAAAAAAAAACATTCTTGCTTACTAACCAGAATGAAGACCCTCGGATATAAGAACCCCTAAAACGCATTTTGTTTGAACGTAACATATTTTATAGAAAATAAAAAAAAAATCCATTCCAACGTTAATCCTTAATCCCTTTTCCTTTGGTTTTGGTTAATTTCGTTATATGTTGAAATATTTTTTTTAATTTTCTGTTTACATCTATTGCATTTGTTGTTTTTATTTTTTCGTTGCATTTGTTGTTCATGTTCATCTATCTCATTCATTCACACATAAATATCAAAATTTAAATATAAAAAAAACAACAACACTCAAACAAATAAAATATTTAACACAATAAACACAGAAGATATATATATATATAATAACAATGACGAATTGGCAAAAACAGAAATAAACACTACTTGTTGAGATGGTAAAAATTGATGAAATGTATTATTGGTGTCTTGTGGTTAATTGTATATACATACACTATATATATGTATATTTGTTGAATGTATAATGCTGTAATAAAATAAAATAATAAATCAACTGTTTAATAATAAATTAATTTGCTATGTAACTGTACTAATATAAATTTTATTTCTAAAATCAACATTAGGCTGTGGTACACGAATTGCAAGACGTTCCTCGGTGAATACAGCTAAGCCACCGCCACCAGTACGACGAAGTTCGTCAGTTACACCGAGTCATAACCTATCGACACCGGTAAGTTAAACACAATTTTAGTTTATGCAGACATAGAATGCAATTTTGTCAAGTAGTGGGGTTATTTTTTGTTTTATAAACCTCTCCCAGGAAAGGCGAATCTAGAACATTTGAATGTTGTAGATTATAGCTTTCTAAAAATATTTCGCCCGGGGACCATTGCTTATCCTGTAGTAAAATTAATTGTGATAGAATGATGTTCTAGTGGTTGCCAGGTGTACATAAAAGTTGTGTGCTCTAGTGGCCTGCCTGGTAGGACGTTGAAATGTCGAGTTTCTAGATCATTCTGCTCAGATCTTCCGACCATCACGTACTTATAGATACTTAAAGACCACTTTCTGACAAGAGTTCTGATAGCTGCTGCTCCCACTGTGAAGCTCAAATAAGACTGCTAAGAATTCAGATCTTATTTTTTGATTCGATAGTTTCATCAAACGTTGGAAACAAAAACTGGGAAGCACATCTTCGTGCGTCAAATTTGCGATCAAATTTGACCCATTCTCAAAGATTATGACGAACAGCCTCTTCGTAAAAAAAAAGGAATTCCATTCTCTGGAATTCATTTTCTTCTGTATTTCACCGCAGCAAAGAATCGATAATACCGATAATGTCGATATTTTGAATATTCTCGCGCACAGACCTGAAGTCGTTAACAGTCTTTTTGAAAATTCTGAACTGTGGACTCTTCGCACCTGCCGTTATCAGGAAATAAATGTGCATTGAGTGCAACTCTACTCTATGCAACTGAAGGCAGACATCAGTAGTTGTTGGGGACAAGTAATAAAACAGCACTTATGCTCGATTACGAATGATTCTGATCGTGCGACTAGAGCGCTAGTCTTATCTAATCTCTTTACGCAAGCGCACACAGTGGTTAGTCGTATCATCTGATCTCTCTATACGCACGCAGTCACATCTATATATGTATGTATATAGAACTAAACGGCAAAATGCGTATGTTTCCCTCTATCGGCCGTAATTTTCAACCAATTTAGTTTTTTTTTTTTTTTTAAATGTGGATAATTATGGTACAAAGGTGATAGGCAAAAAAATTACAAAAACATTCAAAAACATTGTAAAAAAAAAAACAACTTTGACATTTTTGTATGCGATACCGTTTTTTAATGCCTGGCAAAGCGAGCTAGTCATTCATATTCTACAGGGTTGGATTGAATAAAATCAACTCCTAATGCTTCACATAAAATCTTTTACGCCTAAGCACCTTGCTGCTCTAGATTTGCATACAGAATCAAATAGCACAAGCTCAGTTTTTTAAGCGTAGACTCACAGACCTCGAGCTTTAATCCAATATGTTTGCGTGCATCTGAATAAAAGTAGTGGCAAGTAAAACGGACTTGCCGCAAGAATAGGACGTATTGTTAGGCATTCTTAAACACTAATAAATCTGCCTAAATAAGAGAGTAAAAGAGTAAAAATGTTCTTTAAATTCACGGGCACGGAGCAATGCCATCAGCGTACCGAGTCTTCAACCAAATTGTAACCATTTACTAGTTCGCTGGTAACACTGTAACCGTGCTTTTCCTTTTAGTTGCAAGTTTTTTTACTCTCGATACATTCTTCATTGCAAATTCACTATGTTCCTCAAGCAGTCGTTTGACTGGACACTATATCGATGCACCTATCTGCGAACTCTTGGCGTTGTCACTGCAATACTATTTGTTATCACTGCTTTTTAGTGCCACAGTAATTTATCGATGCTTACATGGTGTTGTGGTCTATGTGATTGCAAACTTGTAGGTACTGCTATTGGCCCGAATTATGTTTTGCACGACACCGTATCGCTACTTGCTGTTCGGTAACTTTAACAATTTTTCTCAATATGTACACATGAAGGAAAATTTAATTTTAATTTTTTACGACCGTAGAACTACACACACCGAACAACACTTTTCCTTTGACTTAGTATCTTTATGACCACCTGAACACAGTTTAGATTTAAGCAAATTTCAAATCGAATAGTTTCTAAAATTTATTAACTGATCGGACTAAACAAAATACACCTACCTCTCCTACTTTCCTTTCCCGCACCTATTATTGAAATTCCACCCACAGAACTCACCAAATCTGATTCAGCAAAATGCAATAAATAATTCTGTGGAGAGTCTGCCACCGCCACCAGCGTACCTGTTGGATCGGCAGCACTCCAATAGTATACCACAAACACTTTCGACCCCATCATCCATAAAGGTGGCGGAGACTGTAAAAGCGTTATCTGCGATACGACATACACCAGCGAGCCCCAGCGCGATCAGGAGAGCACAAAACATGATAAATCAACAACAACAGCAACAGACTGCAACGATACAGGTGAGAGAAGGTTTACCCATTTCGAAAAAGAAAAATCCTTTCAACACAAGTCCCAAAGTTTTCATATTTATTTATAAACCTACTTATATTTAATTTTATTATTTTAATTTGATTTTGTATAATCCTTCCATTCCTTTCCACCAAAAAAAATAAATGAATTCAGAGTCAGAAACAAGAGAACAACATTTATTCAGCAACTCCCCTGATGCATGATGCTCCTTCCTCAGTAGTTGAGAATATATACAATAAATCACCACCACAACCACCACCGAAAACACCACAAGTCTATCAACACTATCAACATCCTCAAACTGTACCACCATCCCAGCAGCACCTCCAACAGCAACAGCAGCACCATAATCATCACAACCACCACCACGGTCATTATAATAATTATCATCACCAACATAGTAATCATCAGCAGCAGCAACAGTTGCAACAACAATCTCTGCCACCACCACCACCGCCGCATGAACAGTCAATGGTACCTCCACCATTACCCCCACCAAATTCAAATTCCCAACCACCAAAACACCAACAACAACAACACAATACAGCGAACACAAACAATCAAAATAGTTGTGATAGTAACTCTGTAAGTTTTTTTGTTTAATTTTTAGTTTGTTTTTGGGGGTCAGTAGGAATGGGATACCTTAGGGCTACCATATTGGGCCTGTTCTCTTTGGGAAAAAATTATTTTCTTTTTCATTTAAAATGTTTGAGTATAAATTGCTTAATTTTCTCTCCCACAGTCCTTTAGAACGACATGTAACTCACCGGGAATTTACGCTCAACCCAAGCAAGTGAGTAGCATGTCCAGCTTCCGTTCGTCCAGTCCTGGTCCACAGCTGCAACAACAATCACATACTCCACCAGCCCAGCCAAAGACAAATCCTGTTCTCATTGCTCAACTAAACGCACGCCTGAATAAGCAGCAGCAGCAACAGCAACCAGAGTATGGCACCTACCAGATAGCCGCACATCATCAGGACAATAATCGTTCAGCGATTAGCGCTCAACATCATCAACCCTTGTACGGATCTACGCCAAATTCCCCACATCATCAGCAACAGCACCACCATCAGCAACAACAGCAGCAGCAGCAACACCATCATCACCATCAACAGCAGCAACACAACCAAAGTTACAATCAGACGTCAACAGAGCAGATATACTCGCGCCAAATAAACGATCGTTACTGCCAGGGTCCACAGCAACAGCAGCATCATCACCAACAGCAACACTACGATGGTAAACAAAATCAAATCTATGGTAGCACTCTTAGTAACACTTCCACCCACCACCATCACCACTATAATAATCCACCATCATCACATTCATCATCTCTCTATCACCCTCCATCTCAACCATCACCATCACAATCATCCTCATCTCAATCACAAAATGCAGCAACAGCTCAATCCATGTCGTTCACTCATTCGACTATCAATCAAACAGTTGCCGCTGCACCAGCAGCCGTTGCACATCAGCATCACCATCAGTATCAGCAGCTTCACTATTCCGGCCCCCCTCCGCAAGAAGAGCCACCACCACCACCCACCGCCTCGGCTACAATGCCGAGAAGTCTACGAGGTGCCCATGCCATCACTGGCACTTCGTCCATTTCATCTAATCATGCCACCGCTGCTTCTACTGCTTGCGCTTCATCTACGTCTACTATTCCCAAGAATCACCATTTGCGTTCGCAACAGTATCACCAACTTCAGGCGATCAACAGCAACAATAACAACAATAATCACACACAACGTCCACCGTCATCATCTGCCAGCGGTGGTCACCTCCATCATAAGCAACCTCCAGTTCCGGCTCGGCACAGTAGTGTCCAGCAGAAGATTTTCGTTACCACGAATCCTTTCATGTCCACCACAGCGATTCACTGTTCATCCGGTAATCCACCGACTTGTTCCTCTCCTTCGTCGGCCGTTTATGCGCCGATTTATGGCAGCAGCTCAAATGTCTCTAGACAAACATCATTTGGCCATGGTCAGGCCCATCAACAACACTACCAACAGACAGGCGGCACAGCTCCCTTGGGAGGACAGTATGCGACGAACACAAGTAAATGATGCAAACAACATAAATTGTGGAGAGATTTTGTGTTTTGGTTTTTGTTCATTCTCTTAACCAATTGCGTGAGAATTTTTCGAACAAAACACTATTTTTGTAAAATGAAAAGAAAGTTTTGTGAAGGAGGAACAATGACATCTTCCTTGTATGTGTGACTACCCGCTGACCATGTAGAAGGAAGAACATTTTCGCCGAATGCTGCATTTTGTTTGATGCTTGATTTGTTTTTTTTTTTTTTTTTTTTTACTTTTTCTCTACAACAATTGCTTTTATCTAATTTTTGATGGTTTGCCAATTTTCATTTGTGGAAAATTTATTGGAAACATTTAAGCTCAAAATTTGCATTTTACTAATTTTTTTGAAATATTTGTGTAGTGATGAATTCTTAAATCCTGTGAGCAGAAAACAAAAATAAAAATATTTCCAAATTCCTGGTCTTCTGGATTGAAAATTCAGATATCGGATCTAAGCAGAGAGAGAACTCCAACCGTCATAATGGAATCTGCATTAAAAAAAAGTCTGGCATTGGTCCGAACTCGGGGCGCCAGAATTAGAATCCTCAATCTTTCAAGTATATCGCTAAACAGAGTTCGAATTCCCTTCAAAGGGAATTTGGTCTAGAAGTTACTGTAGACCATAAATCCTTAGTTTGGAACAACAGAGTCCATATTCATTTGGTTTTCTGCTAAAAAATATTGCCTCGCACTTGGAATGAGATACTAAAGCCCACCTCACTAAAAAAAAAATTGTCGGAAGAGGAAACGCTTCACTGATCTCCACAGCGTTGCAGATTGACGTGTCACTTTAGCCTAGCACGTTGCGATTCTTCGCAAAAGCGTAGTGGCCTGTCAGGACGCCAGTAAATTTATAATAATTGGCAATGTTCGAACCTCCGACCTTAAGATAACAATCACTCTCGGCCGCTTATTCTCTATTTTTCAATCAGAGGTGTATATTCAATAGAGAGCCGCAACCTCTCTAGAACCCAAATTGATACAAAACTATCTCAATGCTCTGAAACAATGCCTTACTATCTTTTGTACCCGTACATCTGGGTGTTAAAGAGATCGAAATCACGGACGAACTTGCATGACACAATTACCTTTCAGTGGCCCTAAACACTTCTCTCGACTACCCTTTACTTAACTCCTAGGAGCTCTAAGACCTACGGAAAGAGAGCCGAGAGCTTTATTAACATCTCCAACAAAGCCAAAATCTCCATCACTCTGCTTGCATATCTGTTAAGTCGCTGTAGCTGTCAGACCTGTTTTCAGCATACTGGTTCCCTCTCCCAGCAATAATTCCACTGGATAATTGCAAAAGTTTGTGCTCCATTTGAAAATAATTTTATTAATCGATTATATGGATATGGTCCCAGCCATATTCTACAACTGTCTCCGAACGTTTCACAAGCTTGCAAATTCCGTTTTCAAAAAAATTCCGTGGTTTTCCTTTAAAGGAAGTTTTCGACAGTTTCCACCAAACCAAGTTTCCTACCATTCTGAAGAAACCGAAATAAATGAAAATCTGAGAAAGCAAAGTCTGTAGAATACGATGGGTGCTGGAGGATATCCTATTTTAAGTCATTCAGTTTTCCCAGTGTCTGTTATCATGATGGAAGATGACACCTTTTCGAATACCTTTTTTGAATATGAAGAGTAGCTCTTAGTACTTGCGGTTCAACTTATTTTAAATTGTGAAATTCTGACGAATGGTCAGCGAATTTGAAAAATTTGATGATGATGTAGCTTTTCATTCTCCATTTGCGAATCTTGTTTTCATAAACAAATTAACTCAACTGAACCGAGTCTAGCGGTATAATGACACGATGCCACAATCTATCCACTGATATATACGTAAAGGGCTTTCCAATAGGGCTAGGTAGATGTTAAAATTGAATAAAACAAGTTGTGTGTGAGATACCAACGTATTTTTTATTTTATTTGAAAGACATTATGTGTAGAATATGACATCGTTTAAATTGTCGCGGCTTCCCTGTGTGGCGCGCATCCTAGAGTTCCAATTTTCGATGACTGGCGCATAGATCATAGAGCGATGGCACGGATTATGTTGACTTTGAGAACACCGGTCGTTTGCGGCTTATTGGCATGCACCTGCGACTTAAGGAAAACCCACAAGAAAAAGTCGAACGGAGTCAAGTCTCACTATCCTGGTGACCAGTTCAGGTCGCCTCTGCGTGAGATAACCATGCCCTCAAATCGCTTGTGCAGAATGTCCATTGTGGCATTAATTGTGTGGCACGGAGCGCGCCGTCCTGTTGAAACCACATGTCGTTCACATCCATATCATCCAATTTGGGCCAAAAGAAATTGGTTATCATCGATTGATAGCGCTCTCCGTTGATGTTGATGGCAATTTCATCACCGTTTTTGAAGAAGATGCCGCCGGCCCACAATCCACAGCAAACAGTGACTTTCTGCGGATGCATTGCCACTTGGTGAACCTCTTGTGGATTGGCATCGTTCCAAATCCGGCAAATTTGCTTGTTGACGTACCCGTTCATCCAAAAATGGGCCTCGTCGCTGAATATAATTTTTTTGCTGGAATCGGGGTCCGCTTTCAACTGCTCCAGAATCCAGTCAGCGATCATTTGCATGTGTTGCTTGACGCTGTAACTTGCCATGGTGATTTGTTTTTAGTGTCTGAAAAATAGAAAAACAGGAAAATTAACAACAGATAAGATAAATCTACCCGTCCCTATTGGAAAACGCTTTACAGCATGTTCATAAAACAAACCATAAACGCGTCATAGAGTAAACTTTCCGCCACTTATGAAGATCGGCCACGAACTATTGCAAGAACGATGCAGCCTTCAACTGCAGGCGATGTAAAATAGTGTTGCTTTTTTTTTATTATTAATACGGGTTTATCATTTTCTCTCACTTGTTTTTAATCAATTTTTGTAATACTAAATTTTGTATCGTTTTTAAGGCTTAAAATATAGATGGATGTACCTAGTGAAAATTGGCAAACTAACCAAATGTGTACTAAATTTTAGGAGCACATTTTTTTCCTTTCAGCTTTATTAATATACTTATGTAATTAAAATGTTGCCCATTTATAAAAGAAAAAATTGTTGAATATATTCATTGTGTTGCAAATGCATTTGTCATGCCATTTGTTTTCGTATTTTCTCATTTCCCAAGTGTGATGATTTTTAGTCCTCATTTGCACATTTATATAACTATACAATGCTTTGTTATTTTATTCTCATACTTTTTGCTTTATTGTCGAGTTTAATAAATTTATGGTTTCTATTCCTCTTTTTTAGACTACTCGTCCACGAATAACGACAAATCGGGTAGCATCCGATCGAAAACCAAAGCTGAATTCCTAGAGAATCTCAATGCAAAATTGGCCAAACAGGGCATATCTGGACGAGCATTCGCAGTGCGAAATCTAATCAACAGTAAAGCATTGGTAAGAATAAAATAATTTAAGAAACGGCCCTATACTATAAGACAATGTAAAATTTGCTTATGCACAAAAAAAAAAAACAAACAAAATTTTAGTGTTATCAAAATCCGAACAAATTGTCACGACCAAGTTCCCAATATCAACAAGCACACCAACGGCGATCGTCCAGTGGGGGCGAGGTAAGCTCAAAGACGCAATGATGCAGATGAACAAAGTAAGATGTGGGCCCTATAAACAAATTATTTCGTTAATGGAGTTTTTGTTAAAACACTAAAACAATTGGTTTCGAATACATATAGTTAATCCATAAATGTAACTGAATAACACACTTACAGACTAAAATGTAACATAATTATGGAGAAGCTATTTTTATGATAGAGCTCTCTATGACCACCTTGATTTGCTTGATGTGCAGTTGTTTGAAAAAGTATCTATGTGTAGAGTGAATACTCCGAAATCATCACAATAAGATACGATATACATATAAGTATGTACATACATCAGGAGTAGGTTTACCGCTGAGGAATTTGAAAAGCCGCGTCGCGGAAAAGGCCGTAGCTTATAGAATAAAATTATCAAAGAATTAGATCAATTTGTATTCGGAGTCCTGCATAATCCACCGAAAATTTACCAAAGTCCTTGTCAGGATTTACATCCACGTGCATCTCTATTCCATTACTCAATCTTTGCATTTGCTTTGGTACTTGTATTGTCTACCTTTGTTCACGGTGATTCTACTGTCTATATCTACGAGTATGAAGGTAAACGGGGATAGCCGAGAAAGAATTCTGGAAAAATGGGTGTTCATCAGCTTTTGGATCCAACAACGGTTTCCTAATACACAAAAAAAAAATGTTAAAAAAGTTCTACAGCCTTTTAAAAAAATCAACGTTTCCAGGCTTCAAAAATGGACACACCGGTTATATCTTTTTCGATGCTCGATTTCCAGTTCGATCTCCTATATGTGAGTTCTCCAACAAGCATGAATTATTGTGCGGAGTTTTTTTTTTTTTTTTTCATTGAACCTCAACTTTCGAATATTGGCGTCCGCGCATTTCTGAATGGGTTTCATAATTTTTTTGAAGAAGTATTCATACTGGTGGTTAGTGTGTCAGACCACTGGACGTGAGGTTCCATGCTCGAAGCCCAGAAAACACCAACAAGTTTTTGTTTTTTCACGGTCCCACCTCTCGCGAACGTCTGACAAACATCCGAGAGTATTGTTGTCACGAGAAAGCTTCTCAAAACAAATTGCCTTTCGGATTCACCCCTCCTCTGGGTTCTAGTCATCGATGGGATACTTAAAGAACTAAGCAATACAGACATAAGCGTCACCGCTTACGAGGACGACGTGGTGATTTTAGTCCAGGGCAAATTCCTTGACACATGAAGTGAAATGATGGAATCAGCTCTTAATAGTCTTGAAAAATGGGCTAGATATCTTGGTATAATGCTGGATAGGAAACTTAACATACAGGAAAGAGTCCGCAAGGCTTATAATGCTCTCTTCATCTATAAGAGGACCGCAGGGGAAAAATGGGGCCTGAAGCCCGCAATGATGCACTGGCTATACATCATGATAGTCAGACCCATCCTTACGTATTGTGTAGTGGAAAGCAACGAATACGAAAAATATACGGGATATATTGGCCATGGTACAAAGAACAGCTTGCATTGCCATCACGGGTGCTCTACGCACAACACCTACGGCTGCACTCTTTTACCACTAGACCTACAAATTAAATTTCAAGCGGACAACAGTACGCTTCGGCTCGCTTGGTCTCTTCAAGACTAATAATGTAGGACATACCTCCATTCTTAAGGAATCATTTCCCGGTATCCCTGACGAATCGGACGATATTCTTTCTTCGACACACCATACTAAGTAATGTATCCTATTAGAGAGGACTGGCGAAGGAAGACAGTCTCTGTCCATAACGAGATTGCAATATACACAGATGGTTCTAAAACCAGAGAGGGCACGGGGTCAGGTATTAACTCGAGTGATACGAACCTACAGGTGGCCCTGAGATTTCCGGACACATGCAGTGTGTTCCAAGCAGAGGTTCAAGCTGTACTTAAAGCTGCGGAATTACTTGAGATGGGATCAATATCCGACAAGAATATCGCCATCTACATTGACAGTCAGGCTGCGCTAAAGGCGCTAGAGTCATCGACACGACCATTCTAAGATGGTCAAACTCAGATGGCCACAGGGTGTCTAAGGCCTTGTGGCCTGTGTTAGACCGCAAAAAATCTGGGGACATCTTAAAATTAGAATGATCACGGCTAAGAACAGCGATATGAATACTCTCTGGCCACTGTCTCTTAAGGAAGCATGCTATGAGACTAGAATTATCTAACACGGATGTTTGTAGGTACTGCAATGACCTACATGCCTCAGACGACATAACACATATTCTCTGTGAGTGCCAAGGAACTGCCAGGACAAGGCTAAAGCACCTTGGTAGATACAGATCCTGCTCACACTCACGCACTATGCGAACCAGGTCAACCTAGTTAACAGAACAACCCTTCTTTTGATATATACATACATATTTGGCGCAAACAGCCCATAAGGCACTAATAGTTGTGTCCTGCCGTCCGTCAATTCAATCCAAATACCCGTGCGGTATCTTCTGCACATCCCTAGTTTTAATACCTATTTTCCAGCGCACTGTGAAATTCAGAATTTCGTTTTTTAACCACGCAACACGAATGCGGAATGATTTGCTTTCCTCAGTATTTCCAGAAACCTACAATCCTAATATGCTTCCTCCAAAAGTAAGGAAGAAAACATAAGTCATAATGAATGACTATACGCTGTAAGTCCCACGATTGCAATGTAAAAAATAATCAAAGGTAAACGTTTTTAAGAAAATCCTATATTTTGTTTCATTTCGGTTACGACAGCGATAACTGTTAACAGCTTTGGAATAACTTTCGGCCGCTTTAACCAGCTCAATTTTAATAATACATAATTAACTTACAATTACAACTTAAACTAAATATCCAACAATCATTTTCTTTGCAGCCCGATCCTCGATTGTGTCACGAATCCTTGATGGATCAAATTAAGCGTGGCGCAAACCTTAAGCGAAATCAAAAAATTAACGACAGAAGTGCCCCGAAAATACACTAAACAATAAAAATTTACATATACGCTAAACTATACTAAAGTTTAAGATAATAATATTAAAAAAAGTTGAATTTTATTTTATTTTTGTTTTTATTATTATTTTTTATTTTTATTAAATTTACTAACTTATTATTTATTCATACAAAATGAAATCAAGTAAACTGCGAAGAAAATTAAATTAAGTTTAATTTATACTTTAGAATTTTATTTAATTTAAATACGAAGAAAAGAAAATGAATTTATTATAAACCCCATTTAAATGGAAGACAATGTTGTAGTTAAATTAGTTTTCGTTTAAAAATTATTTAATTTTTAAACAAGAGAACTTTTTATTTAGGAATTATATTATTAATCCTGTTTACTAAAAAAAAATAAAAAATACCGAATATTGAATAAATATGTGTAACTAACTAAAAATATAAATATTGTGGAAAATAATACTATGAGCATTGTATGAATTAATTATTAATAAAATAAAATATTAAAAAAATATATACATACATGTAAAGAAAGTTTTTTTTTTTATGTGAAACGTATTTATTTATGGAGTACTAAATATTGGGGTGAAATTAAATGTTTTCTTTTTTTTCATTTTTTTTAAAGAGAAACATTTGCAGAGAATTTATCTATTAATTTTTATTTCTTATGTAGCACATTGGTTGCCATTTCATGTGATTACTAAATATCCACTATCTGTATTCTTTTCTAAATGATAGTCTGATTTAAGCCGAAAGTCAGCAACGTGTTTCAGGATTTATTTTTCTATATTATAGAACAAGGCAACATAGTCAATGGATGACAACATTTACCTTCTTATACCGGCAACCAAAGTGTTACAAATTGTGAATACTAATTTTAAATTATTGAATTGTCTAACTAAAAGCATTGTAAAGCTTTTTGTTTGATTTATAGAAGTAATGGAACTTTTTTCCTAAACCTATAGAAATAGATATCTTGCGTTTGGCATTTAATTACATATCGTTTTTTGTAACCGTTTTATTGAATGTACATTTTTGTACAAGAAATTTGTTTGAATAATCTTTCAGAAGAATGTTAACTAAAAAAAAAAAAAAAAAAACTTTAACGTAAAATTGAAGGTAAATAAATGTAATTAATCAAAATCAAGGGGATGTCAATTGAAAATTTAAAATAATATGTACTAAACAGATTAAAAGTGGAACTTTAAGAAAAAGTCTGAATTCATGTTAATCATCAGATCATGACATCATAATGATTTGAGGATAACTTTTCTATAAGGATTTTAGAAATTGCCTTGTATGAGTAGAGCGACGCACGCTTACCGTAGTCTAACAGAAAAGAACATTTTTCCATTCAGAGATTGCTCTAAGTTTTAAAATTCGAATTTCTTTTAATAATACAAGGCCTTGATACTTGTGCGGTACTTAATATTTAATGACGTCCAGAAAAGACTTATACTCCAGTGATTTATTCGTATCTTTATTTCCCTAGCATTTATCCTATGTTATATTGGATCTGTTCTTCTAGTGCAAAGCCTGTGTTATAATGTCATCCACTTGGGCATTCTTCATGTAGTTTTTGACGAGCATTTTCCATGGCCTGCAGGGTCTCCCGATCTTTTCATGCTGGAGTTATTTCCTTACTCCCCCATTTAAAAGGTTCTGCTCGTCTTCTCATGAGGTAGTATCAGTAGTAAATATCATGATACAACTAAGCAGATATCGCCATTCCACAGTAAATGTTTCCTTTGTTTTAGGCACTTACATCATCAAGGCGTACGACCTGATACAACTTAACAGATATCGCCATCGCGCAGTTCATTTTTACTTTGTCTGCGCATGTACATCAGATAGGCGTAATATATTATATATATTTACGCCTTATGCAGACCATACACCATTCAATTCAATCATCAACTCAGTCAAATCACAGTGAAATCAACCCGTGTGTGGCTTTGTCGATTGATCAGTTTGATGGTTGACGAGTAGGTTTAAAAGAAATCAAAAGATTTTGAATTTTGGAAGTTGCCTGCAAGTCTTTCAACTCAATTGAACTGTATGTGGGCAAGTCATTTGACTAGCTGTCAAATTTAAGAATTAACAGTAGATATTCATTGTCATTGTGCTATTCATTCGTCTGCACATGTGTTTTTTTTACGTCGCGTCATACCACTTCCAAAAAAATAATAATATTTTTGACAGTTGAAGCAAAGTCTTTCAATTCAGTTGGTGTAGTAGGTCCATTCGCGTACACAATCTAAAGCGATTTAAGGTGCTCTAAAGTGCTCGAAGTGTATTCGCGTACTGAGCGAACATGACAGATAAAGAGAAAAATTGATAAGTAACGAGTATTTCCCCTCTGTGCTTAAATGTGCTCGGAGAATTTCTGCCGGCACGAACATAAAAACTACCAAATGATTTGTCAAATGAGTCAAAGAGTTTTTACTTCCATTTCAAAAAGTCAGTGGAAATACAAAATAGATGTAAAGTATCTTGAGGAAAATGCTGTGATGTGTGAATATTCTACCAAAGCATTTCTTTTTAACTTAATTTAAATCTGTTAGTTTTCACACGAGTTTAATTTGACAGTTGACTCGACATGGCTCGCTTTTCATTCGCCTACTTTCGTTTAGATTTTCCACTCTCTGCGAGTTCTTACACGCATAATTGGCTCGGAAAGTACGCGAAACGGACCTAGTGTGTGGCCAAGTATTAATTCAGTTGACAACTCAGTTTACAATCGAATTGAATTATGTATGGGCTGCTTTACGCCTGACCACATTTTTTTGACAGACATGCGCAAGGCATTATTTTGTATAGTTGTATCATGAGTAAATACTAGATCCGTTCGCATACTTTTGCACTAAAATTCATAGATTGTCGAATTTCAAAGAGGTAAAATTCGCTTTAAGAGAGATAAAGTTACGAAATAGTAAGCGAATGGGCCAACGCACACTGGATGAATTCCCCCGGAGTTAAACCGGGTTTATGGAAGAGAGAGGTGGAGTGTGCAGTAAGAAATGAAATGAAATAGAATGAAACAGAGCAAAATCTTCATTCAGCTATGAGGTGGTTTAACATCGGGGGAAACCATTAGACACATAAGTTCTCAATTTCAAGATGCAAAAAAATTAGTATGTCGTACCACCACAATGAAAATCGGTTCAATTTTCCCCCGCCATTATTCATCCACTGTGCGATTGAAGTAAAAGATACCTCGATCTTACCCCGGCGTAACATTCATCCAGAGTGCGCTGGCCCAATGGGTTGAACAAGAAAAGTTGCGCACTTTTTAAACGTCAAACCTCATATCCATTTGTACATGAAAGAAAGAAAGAGAAGGAACGAGCCAAGAAACAATGACATATACAGCGATTTAACAGATTTGACTGATTTCAAAATCAGCCCAAAGAAATTTCTTGCGCTAAAATTCCCAACTTGGGGAAATTTCTTACTCTCTCGAAAGCACTCTCTTCTGTGAAAAACTACGAAAATTCTCTGTACTCGAACAGGTTTGCGTAAAAGTTCGCTGTTTTGGGAGGGAACGCGAGCGGAGTTACTATCTGTGATTTTTTTACGTATTGACTTTTTAAAGCGCCATGAATATTTTATTGACACTTATCAGGATTACTTTGTTGCCGTAGAGGGCATTATATGGGAAATATCTATAGATTTCAACTTGTAATTCATTAGAATATTTAATGGAAAAAAGTGAGTCGTTTAAATCTTCTTCCAATTTCGGCGAGGTTATGATTCGAAAACAAGAGATCATAACCCTTCCACTTCACTGCAAACCAAGGTTACCTTGTAGTAACCATCTAGCTAGGCTAGCTCATTTCATCATTCTTGTACTAGATTGGAGGATATAATAATTGGGAAGAAAATGAATTAAGGATTCTTTAACTTTCTGGCGACTTTTAGATGCGATTAATAAATATCTTTGTCATCCAGAATACTATTCAGACAAGTTAATAAAATCTATTCCGAAATCGTTTGATGAATAAGGCGACAATACGTCAAGGAACTAAAAACTTTAAGAATGTCATTGTGGCTCGGACAGTATGAGCAATGGCTCCATCCTGCTGAAACTACATTTCTCGCGTTTTTTCAACAGCAGGTCGTAAAAAAATGTTCAGACATATAGCGATACCGCTCTTCAGTAACCATCACTGCACTTTCATCTTCATTTTCGACCACCTAAGGCCCAATTATCCTCTCTATCTGAGATAATAATAATACAATAATTAAGATCTAACGGGGTGCAATTGTCGCTGGATTTTAGTACCCCAAAACTCGAGCTCTGCTTATTAAAAATGACATTCAAGTGGAAAAGAGCTTCATCGCTCATAATCACATTTTGAATAAAGCCGTATTTATTTATTTATTTTTTCAATGCTTTTATTTAGGTTCTTTGTTCAATTGTGAAGCTCTCCTTTATTTTTTATTCATACAATCTGGTAAATAAAGTTAAAAACTAAATATTAGCAAAAAAGTTATTACATTTTTAAATCTCATTTTGACTTACCCACCCTGTATTGTATTACCAGGCAATTGATGCTCTATTGACACGTTTCTGGTTTTTTTTTTTGCTAATAGATATAAAGAAAGTCGTCTAATACACCAATGAACAAAGAATTTTCTTTCAAAATGATTTTCGATCAAATTCCTGATTCAGGCTTGGTTAGGTACTATGTATTAAAAGTGACACGGAAAACATTCAGATTTACTACTGAGCGCTAGCCACCTGAACTTTAGGTCTAGTTCTGTTTGCTAATCTTAACTTAAAGCGTGTTTTTCTCTATGAAATATGGCTATATAAGTATACAATAAAGGCTACTTCCATAGTTGCATTGCGCTAGTTGACGTATTTTTTGACTAATTCGCCGTTTTCTACTATCGTTCGCGAACTAGAAACTTGTAAATTAAAGTATTTATCCACTATTGTCGTAGACAATAAACCGGAGTTTTTATTGGTCTCGTGAATGGTAATAGACCATAACTCACCATTTGTGCTGATTAAACTTATTGATAAACTGTTGGAAGAAAGAAGCATTTGTTGCAGTTGTAATATTCATTTTTTCATGATTTCACTATTTCTTATTCGCTCACGAGTCACTTTACGCAAATCGTAATTGAATCGAGTGACGATCCATGTTATGTTCCCAATCACATAACCGTTGGCTTACGTATTCAATCTGCTTTTTTCAATTCACTTTGGGTTATCATTAGAAGTTTGTTTTCCATTAATTTCAGTGTAATTGCAATTGCTACAGCCGTGACATTTTCAAATATCACCGAGAGATTATTTACTTACAAGAACTGTGTGTTGAACTATAAATCAAATTGAATAAATTAGGAATGTGTATTTCTCAATTCTGATATTGATGCTATCAGCAAAAGGGGTGTCAAGAATCGAGTTGAGTTTAACGCGTCAAAAACCCAGTGCTGTCTCCTGCCGTTAAAGCCGGATAATAACGTGGCCAAACTAAAAATTAATGGAGTTGACATTGAAGAAACCGATGGTTTGTCAATACTAGCTATGCACGTTAGCCAAGACGCAGACAGAAACAGATGGTGCCAGATGCCTCAGATTCCTCAAAAGCTGCAAACGTTTCTTCATTCCTATACATTTGGCAACAATTTATAAAGCTTATGTCCGTCCGAGACTTCAATATGACTCCCATATCTGGTCTAGAGACACGTCCACATGCTTGAGTTAACTTAATCGTTTTAGCGTCAAACGGTTAGGCTGTGATCAGTCTATTTGCAGCCAAATTCCTTCGTTTGAACACTACCGTGATTTTGAATGCTTAGTGTAAAGGATGTAATTAAATGAACCACAAAGATAATAAAGAAAGGAAACACAAACGAATTTTATTGTTGGGAAAAAAGACTCGAAACAAAAAAAGAAACCAAACCATTTATTACGTTGGCTCTTTTAGAACTGAATGCTGGTGCCACAGTAAAGCGCGTAGTAGCACCACAGTGACAGAAGGAAACATGAACACAAAATACATATTCTCGTGTGCATCGCATATGATGCACTTAACGCTCCTTAATCGATACTTCGGATTTAATATATAGTTGGGTTCTACCAGTCCATCTGTTAAATCGTAGCGAACTTGTCTACACTTCCTTCAAGCCTGCTTTCGGGTGCACAGTCAAGTTCAAAAGATCGTTTTTTTTTTTTGCCTCACAACACGAATGTGAAATATCTTGCAGTCCTCAGTATTTCCTGAATTATATAATCTGCAAAAATTCAAAACGGACGTGCGTTACTACTTACTCTGTTCCCTTTTGCCCTATTCTCAAAGCTCCAAACTGTCGTTAATCTGTGCGATGTTGTTTACTCCACAATAAAAATGTGATCCGAACATGCCAAAATGTTCAGAAAAGATTAAATGATATATGAATTTGTTGGGATTACCTACCGACTCGAGCTATGGAAAGGGTAGGGTATAGGGGAGTATAAATATAGGGGTATAGGTGCATACACCAAGTACCATATGTGATTTTTCATTTAGCATATTAAAGTTACTCGTTCACTGAAAAATGTTCTTTTCTCGTAACTAAAGCTGCTTCAACTGTAAAGGTAGAAATTAAAGAATTGAAGGAAAAAAAACCGAAATAGAATTTTTTTTCAATGAAAGTGCAACCAATTGGACTGAAAAGTTTTATAATCTACATATAAAAATAATAAAAAAATAAATAAAAATAAAATTGTTTACAAGACCTAAGGGTTTGTAAAACAAAAGCTTAATCTTCCGAAAGACTAACAAAGCAATCATTACACCTCTACCTACAATATTCCTAGCACTAAGCCACTCAAATTTGTATCTCAACGATAATAGTCAATTTAACTGCATTTAATTAAAATAAAAGTAAATAAAGTCTACAAACTGCTGAAACTAAAATCAATTAACTAAACTAAAAGCTTGAACTTAATTCACGCCAACAGCAGCTTTTTGCAAATTGACTGCTATACAATTTAATTTCTTATTGCATATCAAACTAAAATAAATAAAGACTTATTCTTTAAACTGGTTAAATCTTCCTTTTGACTGAATTTAAAATAAATTTATTTTAAAAGTTTCTTGTAATTCCACCGAGTAAATTTTTAAAATTCAAAATTGTCCTTCTGAATTCGTTTTATTGACCGGGAATTTAATTATTAAATAAACTCTATATCATTCTACCTTCCTTGACATATACATATTTAAAAAAAGTACATATGTTCATTTATCGATTAGCTAGAGGCTATTGTATTTCCGTTAAAGAAAATTATATATTATATCAATTTCATATAAGAAAAAACTTTATAATATAAATTGTGCAAACTATTTTATTTACAAGTAATAACTTTATTATGTAAGTTCTTTTGTAAATAAATTTATAGTTTTTAACAAATTTGATGCATAATCTACGTGAGATTGGTTTATTTGTTTTTTTTTATTATTGTTATTTATCGCATAAATATACATATTTACATACTATTGCTAACAATAAAAATAAAACAATAACTATATTTAATTCTGTGTATCTTTTGTAATGGGCTATCGCATAACTATATATTGTCGCGAAATAAAAAGTAATAATATACATATAATACTAAAATAATATTTCAATAATTTGTATTAAATAATTCTTATATTGATTATTGTCAAGCTAGATATAAAAAATATTTAAAGTAATTATAAATATACTATATATATATATGTGGAAAATGAAATTCTTTTAAGAAAGTCTGTAATAAAAACAAGAAGAAAAACGCAAGTGGAAAATTACAGTTTGGAGGTGAAATAAAATAAAACACATGAAATGTGAAACTCAGAGCATAATGGTTTTCTTCAATATTAGTGTCTATAAGCTTTAATATTATATAGCATTCTTTACTGACGTTGAAGCCACCATAAGTGAGAATCCTACATCCCTGCAACGAGCACTTGATGTGTTGGTACAGAGTACTAGTACTTATTTTGTACTGCTTTCGGATCCGGATTGCCATTCGAAAATGTAATCCGATTCTAAAATGAATTGGTATTTTGTATGGTTCTCGGGTTGGGTGTAAGTGCTTCCAACTCAAAATCAAACATTTAGGAAAGTTAGATTGTCAATACATCTATCAAACGTCACTTAAATTACTTGGAAATTGAGTTTGTATACATTTGCTATGGGGCTGTGGGCCCGTGCTGTGGGCGCCGTGGCGTAAGTGGTTAGTGTGTGGGATCACTATGCGTGAGGTTCCGAGTTCGAATCCTACAAAACACCAAAAAGTTTTTTCACGGTCCCACCTCTCGCGAGCGTCTGACAAACATCCGAGAGTATTGTTGTCTCGAAAAAGCTTCTCAAATCGCCGTTCGGATACGGCACTAAACTGTAGGTCCCTTCCATTCGTGTGAAAAATATAACGCACACAACATGAGTGGTTGCGAGAAGCTACGCCCAGGCACTTAAAGAGCTGTTGCGCCAAATATTTATTTTATTTATTTTTTTATACATTTGCTATAGAAACGCAATACAAAATAAGGCCCCTGCCCATTCTCTGATCCACTCAGGCCTATTCCAGACATTTATTTGAACGGAACAGTGCTTCCAAAGTGCGAAAAGTTTAAATATCTGGGATCTATGATCAATAGCAGGGCAAGCTGTGGTGACGACATCAATCGTCGCGTAAGCGTGGGGTGGATGAAGTGGCGAGAAAACTCCGCTATCTTCTGAGACCGAAAAATGCTCCCTAAGTTAAAGGCTCTACATCGTAGTTGTGCGTCCAGCGCTCACAATGTTGGACGATGTACAAAAAGTATGAGAGTAAATTAACGGCAGCTGAGATGAAGATGCTTCGCATGACAGCAGGAGTGACAAAGCTTGATCGAATAAGAAGTTCGAAGATCCGTGAGAGTCTTCACATCAAGGAAGCCATCTTACGAAAGATTGAGCGTGACCGGCTCAGCTGGTATTGCCAAGTTCAAAGAAGAGATTATTTGAACCCTGTTAAAAAGGCAATATCAATGAACGTTCCCAAGACAACGCGAGGCAGGAGAGGCAGGCCTATAAACGCGTGGATCACACAAATGCGACGACATCGTCATTTCATTGGCCTCAGTAACCGAATGATCCAAAATCGGGAGGCATGCCGATATTTTCTGAGATCAAATAGGCGAACCCCAAAGGCGGATCAATATAAATGCGGTGACTTGAGAGGGTCAATATCGTCAAATAAAAAAAAGCAATTGGATAAAACTGGTTAGCGAAGATAAAGTATATTAAGGGTATTCACTTAAACTGATAAATTTACTCATCTCGTAGTTCTGTAAATTTATGAGGTGCTTTAAATGAATATTCCTTTGGAATCGAGTTGCGTAATTGAATCAGCTTTTCTGCAACTGTCATCAAACTGTCGCCAAACATATGAAAATGCCGAAAATTAGTGAGAAGAAAAAGCTTATTAGGTTGTATTCCCACCTCTGACATAGTTTCAATCAAATTTGACAGCAGCACAATTTTCGACAGCAGTGTAATTTTCCGAGGGTGATTTCCGAGCCAAAATAGTCGCAGAAATTTACGGGGCTCTCGTAAATAATTGTTCATATAAAATTTGCAAGGTCATTTACGCAATGATAAATTTATACGGTTTACGTGGCTTACGAGGGTTTTACGAGTTTAAGTGAATATCCTTATTAATTTGTACTTAGTACTTTGTCGGCTGGCCGTTTTAATCCAAATCAGCCTTACATCTAGAGTGCATTCAATCTACCAACGGCCTACAAGTACTTTTTGGTCAAATTGGAGAAATCATCAAAGAGTCTTACCCAATCTCCACCATCAGTGGGAGTAGAAGTCAACAATTTTCTGAGCCATGGTTTGATGTGGAAGGTATCTTTTGTGTAATTTAGGGCGTTCCGGGGCTCCAATGAAGGATTCTTTAAAAATCGTTATGGATGCCAATAGCACGTTAAAGGCATTGTACAGGCGCAAAACAAAAAAGAAAACGTACTATGAATTGGAGGCACAACGGCTAGCGTTCTGTAGTAATGCATCCGAGTTTCGGAAATTGGTTGCGAAGCTGAATGGTAAAAAGATCGCCATCTATCGGGAACTAAGTCCTAACCGTTTTTTTTTTTTTGTACATTTGAATAGTCTGTTGAACCCAGTACTCAATAGATGTACCTTTCAGTATGCTACACCTGATTTCAACTGTGAAATATTGCATTCCGCAATCTCTCGGGATGAGCTAATTGAAATTTTAAGCAAACTCAAGGATGGTAAAGCCCCAGGATCGAATCGAACACCTGCCGAATTTTATAAGTATGCTTCTGCTGAACTTGGAAACCATCTCTTATGCATCTTTAGCAATATTTGCGTGTGGGGTAATTCCAACAGAAATTAAGCAGGCGCTTATCTTCCCGATTCACAAAAAAGGAAGCTTTACTCATCCGGCAAATTATCGAGGCATTTCTTCCCTAAAAGCGTAGTATAAATTTTTTATAGGGATTTTGCAAATTCGAATCAACTTGTGGATTGCAACTATCAACTTACTAGGCGAATACAAAGCAGGATTCAGGTCCGGTTATTCCACGATCGACCACATTTTTGTCCTAAGGAGTATCGCAGAGAAATTTCAACGGAATGCCAAAAAGTTTTACGCTTTTTTTTCGATTTCAAGGTGGCATTCGATACAGTTGATCGCAATGTGCTAGTTTATAAGCTACATAACCTGGGAATGTCTCGGAAGTCCGCAGAGTTCTTCAAAATCTTTACAGCGAAACTCAAGCAGCAGTAACCGAACTGGATATAACCAACAGGATCGCCAAAGCAAAGTCCGCGTTCGGGATGTTGTCCAAAATATGGCGAAGCAATGCAATCAGTTTGAGCACCAAAATAAGACTGTTCCGCTCCAACGTTGAATCCGTGCTGCTATATGGTTGCAGCACGTGGAGAGTGACCACTACTGTCACCAGAAAGCTGCAAACGTTCGTTAATAGGTGTCTGCGCAATATCTTACGGATTTTCTGGCCCAATCGTATCTCTAACGAACACCTTTACGAGAGAACGGGTCAGGAACCAATAGGCACAACTATCCAACGGCGGAAGTGGCAGTGGATTGGTCACACGTTCCGAAAGGGTGACAGCTCCATAGCGAACCATGCTATGCAATGGAACCCTCTAACTCAGGATGGCAGAAGACCTGGCGGTCCGCGGAAAACATGGCGCAGAACAGTCGAGAAGGAGGCACGGCAGTTAGGGAAAAGTTGGGGAGAACTCAGACACATTGCCAGAAACCGTACACGATGGCGCGTAGGCGTAGTAGAGGCCCTAGGACCCACAAGGGGATACAGGACATAAGTAAGTAGTAAGCAGCAGTGTGGAACGGTGAGGAACTATCTGATTGGTTCCACACGAAATCTGGAAAGAGACAAGGGTGTACTTTAACCCCGTATTTATTGCCGTTTATTGACGACGTAATTCATTCCTTGCCCGGTGGTATTGAGTACGTCGGGCAACAAATTAAGGCTTTGCTTTTAGACGACATAGTTTTACTTGCATATACACCCGAGTCTCTCCAAGTGATGATCAATCGCCTGCATCAATACTGCTCGTTGTGGAATCTGTCTGTAAATTTGGAGAAATCCAAAGTACTGATTTTTTTAAAAAATTGAAGAAAGAAATTGCTCAAATGAAAGGTGGTACTTTAATAATGAGAACATCGAACTAGTCAATGAGTATAAATACCTCGGCATTTACTTCACTAAAAATGTAAGCATGGATAGACATTTGAAGGAGAAACTTAAATGCGCTATCAGCGCCCAATGGGAACGATGTTTTTCCAATAAAAACATTGCGCACAATAGCAAATACAACGTTTTTGAAGCAGACTCTGAAGCCATTTTGTTTTATGGGGCGCAAGTATGAGATTGCAGACACTATGAAACAGTTGAAAAGTTGTTGGGTTACTATTATATGTCAAACGAGTATTTCGGCTACCAGCTAGCACCCCCAACTACATGATTATATTGGAAATGGGATTGTCTCCACTGTTTATCAAAAGACTCAAGTTACAAGTTGACTATGTCTTGAAAGTCCTTAATGTGAACCACGGTCGGTTGCCTAAGAAAGTGGCTCTCCAAGCAATTTGTAATAGGGACAGCTGGTATGCGGTGTGGTTGAAACTGGCGAACTTTTGTGGTATTGATTTAACTCTAAATAGTTCAAATTTTGGCACCTGCAAAGCGGTACTTTATCAATTAATCTCATCGGTGGACATAAAGTACAGAGAACGATTCTTAGAAGAGGCGGTGGGTTCCCTGCATAGGACAATCTACAGCCGTTCATGTCACATCCTTCGGCTAAAAAACTATTTTCGGAATGAACACAGCGTGGGCGAGGTATCTATGATGCTTAAACTACGAGGGGAGCTGCTTCACTTCAGCAATTGTGTAGTGATAACGTCATCAATTGCCACGCTAATGGTTCATGTTTCAAATCCTGATGTCGGCAAGCATTTATTTATTTCTCATGAAATATATAAAGTCACTCCGATCAATTACGAAAGCGTGTGTGAACACTACTGCGAAGGCATAACACTGGCAGTAGCTTGGTCATGTGACTGGAAAAATTGTTCGCTCTGTTGATGATGATTTGCCCTTGACATCGGTTATCGGAAAAAAGTACTGTGAATCAGAAGCAGCTCAATGAATTGAATGTATCCAAGCTATGTATATCGTTCTTGCAAAGTAGCCTTGGCCTTAGGTGTCTGTTGTATACTTATGAAATTGAAAAATGTTACCTAGTTGTTAACCCGGCAGACTGCAATGGCGTGCTATATGATTTTATTTTAAATGAACTATTATGAATTTGTTAACGGTTACTGAAATAAAATCAATTCATCTAATCTAAAATCAAATCTACTTTTTGGTATAGCATATCAATATAATTTTTACTCCATATTAATGATCTAATAACAGGCGAACCCCACAGGCGGATCAGTAGAAATGCAGTGAAGTGGGAGGGTTATGACCTCTTGTTTTCGGATCGTAACCTCGCCGAAAAAGGAAGAAGAAATAATGATCTACTAGTATCAACAAATGATAAGATTTTTAGTTTCACCGATGACAAAAAACTAGTAGTATCTTGCTCAAGCAATATGCCCCTGAGTGCCAATACCTCACATAGCTAGAGATGCGAACAAATCACACAATTAATGAAGATCTATAGAAAATCCTGCAATGGGGGAAAGCAAACCATGTAGATTTCAACGCAAAGAAAACACAATCGATCACATTTTCCAGGAAGAACACATCTACTGTTGGAACGCAAGGAGTCCACGCATTTACTGGGTGTCACAGCAAACCCAGGAGTAACATGGCATGACCACATATCTGTGGCCACAAGGTAAAACCACCTACGTCGAGTTAGGGCAAAATTAAGTTAATGATTGCAGATGATGCTGTACTATTCGAAATTTATGCAACCAAATTTTTACCTTATTATCTAATGTCGTTACCGAGTTATAGACAAAGGAACAAGATTAAAATTTTAAATTCTCATACGTTTTCGGGAAAAATGAAAACTTTAAACTTGTTTTCTGAGAATCTGTGAAAATCGACTTAGACGGTTTAAACTTGTGGCCACAGATATCCAACATCGCCAAATCAGCCTCTAAAAAGTTGAGTTATCATATCAGAGCAAAGAAGTAGTAATTTACATCGCGCGCCGCAATTTCCTCTTGTATACAAAGCGCAAGTAAGACTGGAGCTTGAGTACCTACTGCTCTCACGTTTGGAGCTCGGCCCCAAAACACTATCTAAATCCTCTCGACAGCATCAAGTGGCGAGCAGTTCGTTTAATAGAAGATCCAGCACTAACGCCCAACCTTCAATCATCGAAGGCAGGCAGCAGACTGGTACATGTTCTACAGATAAAACCATGGCAGATGTTTGGAAGAACTCAACAGAATGATCTTTAAAAACTCCACTTTCCAACGTTCTAGAGGCAAGCCACTAGAACACGCAGCTTTCATGTTCACCTGGCAACTGCAAGAACATTATTCTATTAAAAATTACGTTTTTTTGCAGAACAGGCAATCTTTGGAAGTCAATCCTAGAGGAAATATTTCCGGAAGACAATAATTTAAATGCAGAATAAGCAGACATCTGCAGGTAACTGGCTCAGTGCTATAGATTCACCTTTCCCGAGAGGATTATAGAAAAGTTTATTATTTATTTATTTGTTTATGTATTTATTTTATTCATTTATTTATTTGTGAGCTTTTGCTTGGCGGTTTTTCTCTTCCTTTCATTCAAAATGTCTGTATTTTCACAGAAAAAACCATTCTCAAAAACATATAAAATAGTGTTTCAGTAGAAAGATACAAATATGTATGCAAAACCATCTTCACCTACTCTCACAGCCAAGCTGTTTCTCTCTGTTAAATACTTTTATAGAGCAGTTTCTCCTTTTTCGTTTAACGATGTCTTTTAGAACTAAAATGTTTATAATGTACTTGTATGTATATTCCATTTTGAAATGTTTACCTTCTCCTAGTAAAGGCATTATTCAGGGTTATCGTGAATAAATTTGACCTCGGAATTTTTCCCCTGAATTAAAATTAGGTGTCTTTAAAAAAGAGCAAATAATTCCGCAGAAAAGAAATAGATATCATGAATGGGAATTCAGGAGAATTTTCAACGCAATCGCGATATTTAGTTTTTCCCCAATGAATTTTTTCCCTATTTTTGAAGGTACCTAATTTTTGTTCGCGGAAAAATTTCGGAGGGAAAATTTATTCGCGATAACCCTGATTATGAATCCCAAGAACACAGCCAACAAAAAATAAATAATTTACTACACCGCTAGGTATATCGTACATATGCTCCTGATTTTATCAGCACTTGTTTAAGTCCAAATAACACACATTTTGTCAATATTTGAAGAATTTATTGTGGGTATTGAGTACTTGTAGGCTTCATTATCGCATGTCAGTACATAAATATGCATATGCTATCAGATCACAAAAAAAAATCAATATCCTGTTGAATGAAGTTTAGTGAGTGAACGAAGTAAGCATGTTTCAATTAAGTGACTCTGTTTTTGTATAGGTATATAGATATTAGATATAGAATATAGTTGGTGCATGCTGCGAAACGAAAATTTGCAAACCAGGGCGAAGCCAAATACCATATGTACCTCCATCAAGATGTTTTTCTTTGATTCGTCCACTCCTCTATAAAGGTTTCGACTTCCCATACATATTTTATAAGCAGATGCCCTTACTTACTTACTTAGGTGGCGCTACAGTTCGGGGTGAACCTGGGCCTCAACCAACAAGCCTCTCCATTTAGCTCGGTCTTTAGCTAATTGTCTCCAGTTGCGCACTCTAAGTTGGTCGAGGTCCCCTTGAACTTGTGCACGCCACCTACGGCGATGATTCCCTCTACAGCGTCGTCCCTCGGGATTAGATTCGAAGACTCTGCGGGCCGGAGCGTTGGTGTCCATTCGCTCTACATGTCCTAGCCATCTCAGACGTCCAATACGCAGTTTTTTGACTAGGTCGATGTCGCTGTACAGCTCGTATAGTTCGTGATTGAATCTTCTTCTCCAAAACCCGTCAACGCAAACGGGACCGAAAATCTTACGAAGAATTTTTCTCTCGAAGCGACCAAGGATATCTTCATCCTCTTTTAATAAAGTCCATGTTTCAGCGCCGTAAAGCAGGACTGGGATGATCAAGGTCTTATATAGAGTCTCCTTAGTTGTCCGAGATAGGGCTTTACTGTTGAATTGCCTTATAAGCCCAAAAAAACAGCGATTGGCAAGAGTTATTCTTCGATTGATTTCTGCACTGATTTTGTTTGTAGAATTTATAGCAGAGCCAAGGTAGACAAAGTCCCTTACTACCTCGAAGTTATAGCTGCCCACGGTGACGTTTTGTCCAATTCGTCGGTGTTGGTTTTCCCTTCTAGTTGACCGCATATACTTGGTTTTGCCCTCGTTTATCGCCAAACCCATTTTGGCCGCTTCCGCCTCAATGCTTGCAAACGCACCGGTGACAGCCCGCTGAGATCTTCCGAGAATGTCTATATCGTCGGCGTATGCAAGCAGTTGTACAGACTTGTAATAGATTGTGCCTCCGGTGTTGGCTTGTGAGTTCCGCACAATCCGTTCAAGTACAATATTAAAGAAGTCACATGACAGCGCGTCACCTTGTCTAAAGCCTTTTTTGACATCAAAGGTCTCGGTTAGGTCATTACCGACCTTGATGGAGCAGCGGGCGTTCTCCATCGTCAGCCTGCACAGACGGACAAGTCGGCAGGGATGTCAAAACTAGACATGGCTCTATAAAGCTCTTCTCTATAGATGCTGTCATAGGCGGCCTTGAAATCGATAAAGAGGTGGTGAGTATCGATTTGGAATTCTTGGGTTTTCTCCAGGATCTGCCGAAGTGTGAAGATTTGATCGATGGTGGACTTTCCTGGCCTGAAACCGCACTGATAGGGTCCAATCAGGCTGTTGATAAAAGGTTTCAGGCGTTCACACAATATCGCAGAAAAGATCTTGTATGCGATGTTGAGGAGACTGATGCCTCTATAATTGGCGCAGTTGAGGGGGTCTCCTTTCTTGTGTACATATATAGGTACATATTTTACAAGGAAACCGAGTTGAATTGGTTCATTCAATATGGGGTGGGCAGAATTAAAAAACGTAGTAAAATTGTTGCATTCCGTTGTATTGTAGAGAGAGAGAAGATAGAATGAATCCCTTACTCGTGAAAAAAGAAAATAAGCGTCTAAGTACATAGCCTAGTTGAAAGCATTTAATACTTACTGTATGCCCTAGGTGTAAAAGGATTTAATCAAGTTTACGATATCGTTTCTCGGTCTTTTGGACAATTCTTCTAAATCCTTAAAGAACTTTTGTCCAAGGAACTTATTTCTTAAATGGTAGAGGCCTGGGCAGCGGCAAAGAAAGTGGGTAGTGTCCACCTACAAAGGTTTTCGTTCGTCACACGTAACTTTTGATATCGAATAGGGTTATGCCCGATAATGTCTCCTATGAGAGTAGAGGAGGATTTTCTATCCCTCTGCATAGTCTATTGGTTCTTGTTTTCTCGAATGTAGGCCATAGCTTGAGTGTGCTAGGCGGGATGTACACTGAGTCGGATTGGTCCGAGTTTAGTGATGAGACTCTTCTACCCAGTTCGTCGGCTTCCTCATTTCCTGATATGCTCTCATGTACAGGGACCCAGCAGATCTTTACCTTGTGCTGTGTTCCAAAAACATTGAGCTATTCTCTACAACATTTTTCAAGCTTCGATTATATTTCTGTAACAAATATTGCTTTTATCGCTGCCTGGCTATCGATGAAAAAGGTGATATCTTCCCGTGGGACTGCCATCATCGCAGTCTCCCGATCTGCTATTGTCACTACTAGGACCTCTACCTGGAAAACGTAGTTGTAGTTTTGAAGCCGAGCTGACAAGGAGGTACCAAGCGGTTCAGAGAAGATGCCTGCGCCTGCACTTATTTCCATTTTGAATCTATTGGTGTACACAGCTATGGATCGCTTGTTAGGTGTTCTGTCGTTTTTCTATTTATTTTGTATGTACGTAGTTTTATATTATTTAGTTTTTACTGGACATACATATATATACATATATATTGATACAAAACAGACTCATTAACTAGTTCCCACAATTGATTTAACCAAATTATTTTCACCTAGTTATAGGAATTTTATAGATTATGCCTTCCATGCTGTTCGGAATAAAGGAGCAGCATCTATTTCTGTCGCATCTGATCCGATCCTTCCCGTTCATTCTGTGCACAAACAGATCAGTTCGGATTCAGAGTCAAAATGCTCCTTCGAATAGTGTACGCTTTTTACTTCTTCTTGTAAGGAGCTCTTTTGTTACCCTATACACGCTCCTACTATCACACTTACTTGGCGCTTATCTTACCTACACGCTTTCCTTTTGTTACTTTATTGGGACTCGAGCTTACTGGTGCCTCGACATTAGTCCAGCAAGTTTTTTTACACCGGATATTATAATTTTCAATGACCCGGTTATCCTTTATGAAGATCGCGGGGGTGGCATGCTCAAGTGAACTCTCCACCCTGCTCAATCCTCCGCTATCGGCTCCAACTCATCAGGAGGAATCCCCAGACGGGTCCAATTGAGATGTCAAGCTTGGTCCAAACATCTATTCCTAGGCATTTATAACACGTCTTAGTGACCAAACTATCAAAATATAGATCATTTCATTCGGAGAAGTAGCTGCTCAACATTGAGTGCCTTACATACGCTGGTGTTTCTCACTCGATACCTGAGAATTATTACAGTAACATCACGAAAATCACATTTCGGCAGCTTACATCCGCGATCTTATTGTTTCTATCGATACTCCGATAACTTAGCGTTGACACTAAGTTCGGCGTTCCTCCTTATACCATAGATTGACCAAGTTCTTTCAAAAATAATCCGACCCAACCAATTGGCATGCACAGTACACTAAACAGGCGTTCTGGAAACGATCTTCATTTCCGATTTATTCACGTTCATCTTCATTACAGAATCATCACAGATGGCTCCAAACCCTTTGAAGCTTGAGAAGACCCAAGGGCTGGCCAAATTATCTGCGAAGAGCGAATAACGTATATTTAAGTCTCTCAACTTAAAACATCCCCCACCACGGTTGCGCACCACAAGAGAGGTGACGAAACGCACCACTAGCGGAGTCAAAGGTGTTGAAATTTGCTTTGAAGAACCCTATAATATACTTTCTCCAAACGACATAGCACCTTTAGACAAGTTTATCATACTCCCAGGTCCTCTCAAGTACCATTCTGAGAGTGAATAACTGGCCAGTTGTTCCGATAGGACGAAAGCCGCATTGCCCATCCCTTAACCTAAGCAACTCAACCGCAACTATAGACGACATCATTGATCCCATATGCGGAATATCACCTACTAATCTCCTTTACAAGCTGAACTTTATAGTTGCATTTCTGCAGAAGATTAGATAAAGGGATAGCTCAGTAATAGAGCGTTGGTGGCTAAAAACAGAACTATAGCAGGCTCGTCTCCTGCCTTTGGAAAAATGTTTTCTTCTTTGATCAATTCTGCAAAAATAATCATTATTTACATAATCTCCTTAACTACCACCAATGATCAACCAGAAAGGGTTTACTAAAACAGGTGCCTACTAAGTATTCTACGTTTACTGTGTGGAGGTGATAGGGAGAAAATTCTAAGTAGACATCTCTGTCCATATCCCCATTTCTGAACGCCAAACTTCAAACTTATTTTTAGTTTAGAATTAAAAGACATAACCGTAGGCTCAAATGGAAACCCTTTCTTGAAGGATTTAGTGTTCCAGAATAAACCATAACCGACTACTCTACATATTCCTATACCAAAGTAACGACCAAACAACAACGTATCGAAACTTTTATGACACCCTGCACAATACAAATTTACCTCACTTTTCCGATAAAAAAAAACACAATGGATGGCAGACATTGTCAACGACTGGAAAAACTCTAATTGAAGTACTTTTGCACTTACACCTCATAAATAAAATTACACACCATTTAACCCTCGAAGTGGTACTTAATTATACGGTGATGTAGAAGACACACAATAGATAATACAAACAACTCTATCATTAGGTAAATAAAACATTTGTTTTTATTTGATTAAAAAATGTTATAATTTGTCAAGCCTTCAACACAAAACCATCTTTATGTGTTAACATGCAACAAGTTATAGCGTCTCATTAAAAATTATGGAATATCATTTCGGTTGTAAAACATAAACTATAAAACATAATTATATACGAAACTAAATTACGACAAAATATGTCTCTTTTCAGTTAAAGAATCACAAGAAAAGCAATTTATTTCAAAATAACTTCATTTTCATCAATCGGTCTTGACTCCGATTTATATTTAATGCACAAATTGAAATGTTCGATTACTTAAAGACTGTCTTTTTAGTTACATTTTACTTAATCCTATGCGAAGGGGCTTCATGTTAGACCTTTCCTAGAAAATCATGAGCGTATGGCTTTTTCCGGTAGCCCTTGAAGGCGAACAATTTGAATGCAACAATCATCATGACAATGCAGAACCCGTAAAGTAGTATACCCATTCTCATGTCCATGTCGGAGAAGACATTACCAATCATACGTTTTTGACGAAGTTTTTCAATGCTCGCTTGGAGGATATCGGGATCATCTAATCCAAATCGGCTGACATAAGCGGGATTGTTGATATTCTTGAGGAAACTTAGAACTGCTGCACGATCCCAGGTGATAATTTTTTCCTGATTGGAATTTAAGGTGATATTCTTTTGGCACTGTTGGCAACTCTCCTTGGTGGGGAATTGAACTTTTGGAAATTGAGGATCTTCGGTTTCGTCACCAGCGAGGCGACCATTGACTTCGTTATGAGCTTCCCATAGCCAAAGTACGGCTTCGTCTTTGGTGGGAGTGTTCCAAATTTTTCTACGTTTGGCCATTTCCTGGAAAAAAGAGTAGAAAGACAATTTTTAATTCGACATATGATTCACACATAATTCTTTAGTAAAACAAATTATAAATGTTTAAATAATTTACTTAGATACACTGACGCTAATGATTAAAGTGGGCGTCGTGGCGCAGTGGTTAATATGTCGGACCACTGCGCGTGGAGTCGAATGCCAAAAAACACACACATTTTTTTCACGGTCCCACCTCTCGAGAACGTTTGACAAACATCCGAGAGTATTGTTGTCACGAAAAAACTTCTCAGAAACAAAATAATAATTGCCCTTCAGATACGGCACAAAACTGCAGGTCCCTTCTACTCGTATTCGTGCGAAAAATATAACGCACACAACACGAGTGGTTGTGAGAAGCTAGGCCTAGGCCCTTCATGTGCTGTTGCGCAAAATATGTATGTTTGTAATGACTAAACAGTCTTAGTACTTCTTTAAGACAGGACAATAATTAGGAATGTTTATACGAAGACGCTCAGTAGTAAAGGGTTCTAAATGGTACTGAATCAGTCAGTTTGATCAGCTATTCTTTCGTTAATGTGAGCCAAAATAACCCAGCATATTTGCCTTCTACTTGCGCAGTACCATTTATTTAAAGAAAGTGGTATGGTCATTTATGGTCATCCACAACGTGGTCCCTCTAAACCAAAAATCTAATTTTCGAAAACAGTTGCAGGCAAGTTAAAGCCAGCATAGGCACCTACTTTCAAGAATGCAACTAAGACTGATGAAGTACTCGATAACTTGACAGACATTCTAAATAGACCTTTAAATACAACTTGCCTCAACAGAAGACTTAGCAAGAAAACCAGTGCAAATGTTAATGGGAAATACAGAATATTAGAACAAATGTAGGTTCAGGTTAAGGGTTGGCCAGAATCCCACGTCCCATAAGCTTTTGTCACAAAATTTTGCCGCACAGAATCTCGCGAAATACTCGTATGATTGAAATTCGAGACGAATTAAACAGTACTTGAGTGGCCCGCTTCGCGGCATAAAAGGATTCTACACTATGGAACATTCTTCGACTCATACACCGGACGGCCTTCGGCCTCACCTACAGGTGCTTAGGGCGCCGCTATGCGGCGTATTACATATACCGACGCGAGATTTTCTAGGTTCAGTCTGCGAGACTCTATGCTGCGAGATTTTCTGCTGCGGCATTCTTAAAATTTCGTGATTTTTCAATGCGAGATTTTGTGCACGTGAGATTTTCTACGGCGGTCAAAATAGAACAGGTTAAAATAGAACAAAACTAGAATTAATGCAGCGGAATGTTTCTCATGGAGAAGCTTCTGTTAATCTCTCGATTGTCTAATAAATGGAGTCGCAACGTTTACTTATATTAAGAAGTCTGATGGAACCTTTTTGAATCATTTGTACTTTTGATGGAAAAGTTTTCCTGGGGCCGAAGTGACACTAAAATTGCTATCGGGGCCAGTGGAAGATCCCATTGGATCTCAGAAATCACCAGAAGATCTTGGCTAAGCCGGACACGATAATGTTACAGCAGCATCATTACCAAATACCAAAACTGTGAAAAGAGTAAAGCGTTTTTCATTTAGAGCCACAGGCGAATAAATCGATCGTCTTACTTTGAAAGCCATAGAAGGACTCCTGGGTTTATATGTACATCAGAGAATCAATAACTCCTTAAATCCTCTGCTGTGATTAATTTACCTACCACCTGCCTTTCATTTGCTGAAGTTTAAGGAGGACACCATGGCGGTTTTTTGATGCAGAAGGAGCTATCAATAGCGTAAAAATACAAACCACAGTAAGAGCTAAGAAAGACTTAGGGGCATATTATGCGAACGTATCCATAAAAATACTCTCTCTCATGTCTGATGAGAGACATTTTGGTTTATCCAAAAGAATTTTGGAAAATTAAGGTTGGCACCGGCAGCTTAGCAATAGCGATCCATAACAATCTGTGTATTCAAATCTGTTTGCGCACATCAGAACAAATCTGATAACATCGCTATCGCCAACGCCATCTCAATAGTGTGCACCACCTCAATCTTAAGGCCTCGATCTTAAAGCTGAATAATAAATGTTTTTGATAGGAACGCGACAAGGGCGTACCAATATCTTATCAATCTAATCTTTCACTTAAAAACTATTTGTCCGGTTGCCATGAAACTTCTGGCGTTGTATCCGAATTAACATAGGCTACGTATCATCATTTGACCAAGATATTGGGCTGAATAGCAGGCAGGTTCCCAAAAAAGTATGAAGATTCTCACATTGGACCTTCAGCTCTCCTAGTGTAAGTTTTAGGTTGAACCGCAGTACACCATTTCCAAATTAACCTAACCTTACCTTATTGCAACGATATTTGTTAGTCTATCACTGCATACGAGTACATACAAATACCTCGATTTACATTATTTCGATTTACGTTGTCCGGTTTTTTACTTCCCGGTTTCGATTAACGTTGCGACTTTAACGCAAAGCTAGGAAGAGAGGAAGTCTTTAGTAGCGTGGTCGGAAAGCACAGCCTGCACGACAACACTTCCGGCAACGGACTCAGGCTAATCGACTTTGCGGCGGGGCGAAACTTTGTTGTAGCTAGTACGAGGTTCCCACGTCTCGATATTCACAAAGGAACATGGCTCTCCTTTGATCGAAAAATCGTCAACCAAATCGGTCACATTGCGATCGACGCAAGGCACTCTTCCAGTATTCTGGGTGTCCGGACTTTCCGAGGAGCCAACGTGGACTCGGATCACTACCTAGTTGTAGCCAATGTACGGATGCGGATATCCACAACGGAGCGAAATCAACGAAATGCTGTGAGGAAATTTGACGTCGAAAAGCTACAATCGCAAGAGACCGCCAGAACCGTTGCCGATCGTGTTTCTTCTAATCTCAATCTTAGTCCTATGCCGCCAGCAGCAAATGCGGAAGACCAGTGGCAGCGTTGCCAAAAAGCCATCAGAGATGCCGCCTCTGATGTACTGGGTTTCTCTCGCCCACCACAACGAAACCCCTGGTTTGATGAGGAATGCCGGCAAGCACATGCAGCAAAACAAGAGGCGTACAAAGCGGCGCTGCATAGAAGGACTAGAGCTGCTTACGAGCTCTACGTGCGCAGGAGAAAAGAGGAACATCGATTTCTCAGAAAGAAGAAAAAAGAGCATGAGAAGCGCTCGATCGAGGAGATTGCGAGACTTTATTGCAGGAATAATGTTCGAAAATTTTACCAAAGGGTAAAAAGAACATGCCAGGGTTTCAAAGCCAGAACAGAAGCCTGCAGGGACGAAAATGGCAACATAGTAGTAGATTCGCAGTCGGTGCTGAGGATATGGAAGGAACACTTCTGCAGACTGTTAAACGGCGATGATGATCAATATTCCGCTGTCAGGCAGAATGAGGCATTCAACAGTGACGATGGCAGTCAAAATTCCCGTCAACCCGATCATAATGAAGTGAGGATAGCGATATCTAAACTCAAATCCAACAAAGCTGCTGGAGCCGACGGCCTTGCCGCTGAACTTTTCAAGGCAGGAGGAGATGAGTTGGTAAGGAGCATGCACCAGCTCATCTGTAAAATCTGGTCGGACGAAAGTATGCCCGATGAATGGAACCTCAGCATCGTTTGCCCGATCCTGAAGAAAGGAGACCCTCTGAACTGCCCCAACTACAGAGGTATAAGTCTCCTAAATATCGCATATAAGATCCTGTCTGCCGTACTATGTGAACGCCTAAAACCGATCGTCAACAACCTGATAGGTCCTTATCAGTGCGGTTTCAGGCCTGGAAAGTCCACCATTGACCAAATATTCACACTACGGCAGATCTTGGAAAAAACCCATGAATATAAAATCGATACGCACCACCTTTTCATCGATTTCAAAGTTGCGTATGATAGCGTGTATAGAGACGAGTTATACAGAGCCATGTCTAGTCTTGGCATCCCTGCCAAGCTCGTTCGTTTGTGCAGAATGACGATGGAGAATTCTCGCTGCTCCATCAAAGTCGGTAAGAACATCACCGAACCGTTCGATGTCAGGAAAGGTCTTAGACAAGGCAACGCGCTATCATGCGATCTCTTTAACATAATACTTGAGAGAATTGTACGAAACTCACAAGCCAACCCCGGAGGTACAATCTTCTTCAAGTCTGTACAACTACTCGCTTATGCCGATGACATTGACATAATCGGAAGAACTCAGCGGGCCGTCAATGGGGCATTTACGAGTATTGAGATCGAGGCAGCAAAGATGGGTCTAGCGGTCAATGAAAGCAAAACAAAATATATGCTGTCTACAAAAAAGGACACCCAACATCGGCGTCTTGGGTAGAACGCCACAATAGACAGATACAATTTTGAGGTAGTAAAGGATTTTGTCTACCTAGGCTCTATGGTCAGCTCCGCAAATGACATGAGTGGAGAGATCACACGGAGAATTACTCTTGCCAATCGTTGTTTCTATGGGCTAAAACGGCAATTGAGTAGCAAAGCCCTATCTCGAACTACTAAGGTGACTCTTTATAAGACATTAATCATCCCAGTCCTGCTGTATGGCGCAGAGGCATGGGCTTTGAAAAAACCGGATGAGGATGCCCTTGGTTATTTCTAGAGAAAAGTTCTTCGAGCGATCTTTGGTCCCGTCTGCATAGACGGTGAGTGGAGGAGAAGGTACAATGCCGAACTATACGGCCTGTACAAGGACATCGACTTAGCCAGAAGAGTTCACATACAGCGACTAAGATGGCTGGGTCATTTAGAGCGGATGGAGCCCAACCTTCCCGCTAAGAAAGTCTTCGAATCCAACCCGGACGGACGGCGCAGTAGAGGACGACCTCGCGGTAGGTGGCGCAAACAAGTGGAGGGGGACCTCAACCAACTTGGCGTGCGCAACTGGAGGCAGCTGGCTCGTAACCGTGCTGGCTGGAGAGGTTTGTTGGTTGAGGCCCAGGTCCACCCCGGACTGTAGCGCCATCTAAGTAAGTAAGTTCGATTAACGTCGTTACAATTTCGATTTACGTCCTTCCTGAAACACAATTTTCTCACGAAATTCCCTCTTTCGTCATTCTTATTTAACCGAGATGCACATCTCACCGATTTCGTGTACAATATAATTCGGAGTAAGTCTTTTTCAATCCATATGGACTGTACGAGTGTTGAATAATTTTATTTTCGATTTACGTTGTTTCGATTAACATCGCATTTTCTCGGTCCCGAAAACGACGTAAATCGAGGTATTCCTGTATTTGAAAATAATAAATATTAAGACAGGGGTTCAGTTTGCTCGGTAGGAGCGAGGTACAGACGGAAACTTCTACTTATTGTACTCCACGGGTCCCAAATTCGTTCCCAAGCCATGAAAGTGAAAACCAATGGAAGACAAGCTCAAGCAGAGAGTCTTAAGCGCTTCCAGAATGATGTCTTATAAAGCGGTGTGAGTTGTTACTGAAATGATACCACTGAGGTACAAAGAAAGTACCAAAGCAGTATAAATGCATTAGTGGGTATAGTGAAGGGCAAGCTTCCTCAAGAGATCGCTGTATTAATACGAATGGCAACAAGAGTGAAATCGTTCTACAAAAGAAAAGTCCCAGCGGGGAACAGCAATCATCGGCCACCTGAGTATCTTATAACGGGTGGGCCATATAGTGAATTGTTTTTAAATCATAGGTTAAGGTGAATTCAAAAACGTCAAAAAACTGTGCAGTGTTGCGGCAACAGAACAAGTTTTCTGTTGCTGTTGCCTTGCTACTGCACTGTTGCTGTTGCCCTGCGCAATTTATTTTGACATTTATGAACGACTGTGGTGTAATGGTATGTACAAAAGGAAAAAATGGAGAATGTAGTAAAAATATTTGCATATATTATTGTATATAAATAGAACATTAAAATTGTTAAACGTTTACCTTTCATCCATTTCTCACTTGGAAAAAACAAACAAGAGCTCAAAGCAACAGCAAAACAACTGTTGCGCAGGTTGCTCTTCTTTGACGTTTAGTTGTGCAGATGTTGCAAAAAAAAAAAACTCTTGATTTGAGCAACACTGCCAAAATGTTGCATTTTTGAACTTGTTGCTTTAATGTTGCTCCAGCACTGCCGCAACACTGCATTTTTGAATTGGGCCTTATTTTGACACTGCCAGCTGTTTCCCGCTCGAAATCTTAACAGAAAGTCAGTATCATACCTCCGCGGAACGAAATGAGTCGCTTTACGCTTGAACAACATTGGGAAATATTGAAAACTTATTTCCAGAGTGAGTGCTGTGTAGCCCAAACAGTGCGTTTTTTGAAAAGAAATTTTGGCCGAAATGAAGCACCCACCGCGCCTGCTCTACGCAAGTTTGTGCAAAAAGTTCGTGAGACTGGTATGCTAGTGGACAACACTCATGGTCCCCGTCGTCGTACGGTGCACACAGACGAGAATGTGGCTGCTGTAGCCGAGAGACTGTGAGACTCAATTCACGAACATCAACTCGTCATCGATCTCAACAGCTCAGTTATTGTCGAGAAGCCAATGCATCCACAGAGAGTGACAGTTTGGTGCGGATTCGAAAATGAGGCTGCGAACAACGTTTCGGTCAACGGTGGGCGTTACAGAACCATGTTAAGGACTTTTTTTTACTGAGGTTGAAGACATGGATTTGGACGACCTCTGGTTCATGCAGGATGGCGCGCCATGCCACACAGCCCATGCCACAATCGGTCTTTTGCGCACCAAATTCCCAAATCGTGTTATCATTGGCGATGTCAATTGGCCGCCTCCGAGCTGCGATTTGACCCCTTAGGACTTTTTTTTGTGGGGAACCGTGAAGGACCGATGTTATGCCAACAATCCGGAAACGATTCAAGCACTTAAGGCCAATATCATCCAAGCAATCCGTGAGCTACAGCCCGAAACCATCAACAAGGTCTTGGAAAATTGGAGTGATAGAATGCGCTACTGCGAAGCCAGCCGAGGCAGCCACTTGAACGACGTTGTGTTCCATAATTAATCGGAATGTTTGCTCTTACTAATAAAGCCATAATACATGGAAAAAATTTCATTTTGTTCATTTTATTGCATTTTTAAAAAGAAACTTGTAATTGGCCAACCCTGACATTAATACGTGAACACGAAACTTACCGTAATTTTTTTTGGTATTTATTTTAAAAGGAGGGGGATGGAAGTTATATCTATCGAAAAGTACTGTGTCATAGACATGCAGAAAAAAAAATCATGTGCGTATGTAACATTTAAGTTAGGTAAATACCCCTCGGTCGAATTTTGACCACACGCGATACTATAGTGAAAATTAAAAGGAATAACATTAAAATTTGTTCAACCACTGCACCAAGGAAACGTTCCTGCCTAGTAGTACAATGGACCAGTCTCTGAGTGTTCTGTGACTTGGGTTTCCTTAAAAAAAAAAGAATAAATAAAAAACTGGCTTTATCCTCTGCTATGAAGATTGACAGAGAAATGGAGAGGAGCAAAATTTCACAATGCATGAGACTTGAGCCGAAAAAATTGTAGGGACGTGATTTTAGTGGTTGGAAATCTCAGTGGTACTGAGTACGATGACAGTTTTGTTGAATATACGATGGAACACCTTTTCTGTTATTTTCACACTTTTGCAAAAATAATATTGCATACTTTAAGCATGGATGCCACGTGAATAGATTCAACCATCTCTCTATCTGGGGTTAAAGTTTTGTTCCACATTCTGATTTTACGGAATGAGACACCTTTATGGGTGGCGAACCCCACAGGCGGATCAGTAGAAATGCGGTGAAGTGGGAGGGTTGTGATCCCTTGTTTTCGGATCATAACCTCGCTGATAAAAGGAAGAAGAAGAGACACCTTTATGGGTCATTTGCAAATAGAAGGATGGCTATCGGAGGATCATTGATGAATAGCAAGAACAACAAAAAACTTGGATTAAATCTTCTGAGCAACCCTTAGTGGGCGCTGCGCCGTGGCGTAAGTGGTTTGCGTGTCGGATCACTGCGCGTGAGGTTAACACCAAAAAGTTTTTTCACGGTCCCACCTCTCGCGAACGTCTGACAAACATCCGAGAGTATTGTTGTCTCGAAAAAGCTTCTCAAACCAAACTGCCCTTCGGATACGACATGAACCTGTAGGTCTCTTCCATTAGTGTGGAAAATATAACGCACACAACATGAGTGGTTGCGAGAAGCTAGGCCCTGGCACTTAAAGAGCAGTTGCGCCAAATATACATATATATAACCCTTAGTAAGGTTAGTAAAAATCACACCTTTTTGCGAACCCTCATGGAATCTGTTTTTAAGGCAAATTTGAAAATCAAAGTTTGTGGAAACAGATTTGTCCTATATATAGCCCATTTGACAAGAGCGTGTGTGGCAAAACTTTTTCTTAAAAGCTGTTAGACGGATGTTGAGCAGGTAGCTATCCCCTTCCCCTGAGATGCTTTGTATATAGAGTCTTAGTTGTCGTTCGTTTTTGTGTTTGCATCCAAGAGGACCGAAAATGTCATACGGAGCGGCTGCAAAATACATGAAGAAGTCAAAGACATTTGTCAGTTAGTGGGTGAAACGCTATTCTGAAGTAAAAAATGTCGATGATCTGCCGAATTGTGGCTCTAAGCAAAAACAACGAAAAAGGAGAACAGGATGATTTTACGGGCATTCGAGAATAATTCTCGCCTATCATTACGTGGTGGACAAACGGTTTTGCTTAAAAAGGGTCTTACTGTGTCATGTGATACTATAAAAAGACGTTTACTGGCTAATAATGTGAAATTTCGTAACACAATAAAGAAATCGCTACTGTCCGAAAACTACGTTAAAAAGAGACTCACTTGGGCGGAGAAAAATTCGTAATTTTTTCGGACGAAGCTTCTTTTTGGGCACGTTCTTCTGTCACCCATACCTGGTGTACCCACATCAATAAATTTATCCAGCGGACCGTCAAACATCCGGTAAAGGTGCACGTTTGGGGCTGTTTTTCAAAACAGGGATTTGGTACCAATTAAATTAGTAGAAAGCATGCCTCGGAGACACCAGTCAAGTATTGATAATGGAGGCGACTGGACAAGTTATTAATTATAAAGCATCATAGACTACATCATATATAATGTGTGTATACTTTTTTTTTTAAATTTTTTATCCCAAATCATTTCCGAATTTTGCCGTACACGCTTTGTCAAACGGAATGTAAACCCATGTTATTGAGTCCCCAAATCCCCAAAAGTCAGCACTATTTGTGTCGATTTTCGACATCTAGTGCCAAATCGCTTATTTAAGAAACGTAGATGATTTCATGGAAACCTAATAAACATGCCAATGATAAACTGTTGCACCTATTTATGCTCTGAGTCAACCAGGGTAAACAAAAACAGTCAATTAGGTTCATTTACAATCATTTTTTAATCAATTTTGTTGTCTTGGAATTGACAAACCTGTTAATTGCATCTTCACGATTTTTTAAGTTTAATTCAGTGATTCCCCCCAAATAAAATGCAAAAAGATGCCACTGTTATTGCGTAATGAATTTTATTTTTATCCAACATTTATTGTCAGTTTGCATTACGACAGAGCTTAACTGCCATCTAAAATGGTTTATTTTTCTTTATTTCCTCTTTATATGGTGTGTATCCCCTTAAAGAGGTAACAATATTATTTTTAATTGAATTAAGTTGCTGCGAGAGTGTTTGGCACATACTTGTATGTGTAAGCCAAGCACCACATATGCAATTAAGTGTGCGAAAGTGATGTGTGTTGTTGGAACAGTTGGGTTCCATTGGGTGTTGGGTACTCTAGGCCACGTTAACTAGAAGAGTTGATTGAACAGCTTTTATTTAGCGTAAGGTTTATATAATGAGACAATGCCACCAGTAGAAACGAGTATGTAGGAATTTAGATCACTTCTGGTTCAAATAGTTCTCCTTGGCACATGACAATAATAAAATCTCGTATTGTGGGTATTTGCAGTTAAAATCAATAGAAGGCATGTATAAGGGTGTGTATTAGGGGTGGCAATGGTGTAGTGGTAACATCGTCAATTGCCACACCAATGGTTCATGGTTCAAATCCTGATGTCAGCAAGCATTTATTTATTTCTCATGAAATATATAAAGTCAGCCCGATCATTTGCAAAAGCTTCTGTGAACACTACTGCGAAGGCATAACACTGGCAGTAGCTTGGTAATGTGGGTGGAAAAATTGTTCGCTCTGTTGATGATGATTTGCCCTTGACATCGGTTATCGGGAAAAAGTACTGTGAATCAGAAGCAAAGACAATAATAACAAAAATCTCCCCAGTTATCTGGACGCCACCCCCGGAGAAAAGCTGAAGCATAAACAACTGAGATTCAAGAACCACTACACCAAAAATCTTTCTCTCTCTCTCTCTATCCATCCTTTCCAAGAACTGCACTGTGTGCAAACATGTTAAAGGTATTCATAACCCTTTTGAGTGCGCGCAAATTATAAAAAATAAGGGTGCTCCTGACATTTGATAGCTTAACTTCAATTCGTATTCAGCTTTCAAGTTATATTGCATGAGGAGTAGTTGGGAAAACTTAAGAGGATAGTGGCAAAAGTTTAGGAATAAACGGAAATACCTGTACTTTATAAATTGGTTCATTGTACTATGATAGCAAAGTGGCATATAAAGTCCTTCATAAATAAACCAAAACTGGAACTTGAAAGATGTTTTTGTAGCCCCTTGAATTCCTCCTACTCCCACCTCATCGTAGTGACATTTGGAAATTTCTTCGGCGATTGCGAACGGGAGAGGACGAAAGGCACAAACCCTCCATCAACATGGTTTGGCCCCCACAGTTGCCGGATTTGAAGCCAATTTAACTTTTTGGGATCACTTGGATAGAAGGGTATTCTTCACCAGGTACCTTTTGGCAGCAACTGAACGATACTGTGCCGTTACATAAGGCCAAGTGACAAAGCCAAATTTTAAAATTTGGCATTATGACGTTTTTGGAAAGCGACATAAGACCAAGTTTTAACATTTGGCATTATGTCGCTTTCACAAAGTGTCATAACGCCAAATTATTTTGAGACATAAGACCAAATGTGTATTTAATTGTTCAGTGACAGAAACTTGTTTTCACGCAACTTCGTTGCTCTTCTAAGGATGAGTGCTTATTGCATGGCAGGTATCTATGCATATCTTAGCAGTATTTGGGTGGATCGTTTGGCGGGTTAAAAGGATTTCACACTATGGGACATTTTTCGGTTCATAAGCCGGACGGCCTTCGGCTTCACATGTAGCTGCTATGCATTCGTGTAACCAAGTATGGAATAACTCCACATTGAATGTGAAATTATGTGTGATGTTTCCTACATTTACGCAAACGTCTAAAACAAAGCAAATAAAAAGTACCTATACATGTAAAGATTTTACACAATATTTTCGTTTTCGCTCCTTGCCCGCGTACGATGAATAATGCATCCTGTACAACCAAGTTATCTGAAAACAGGGCAAGTTGAGATCTACACAGGCGATCCCAGTCGTTGCAAATTCGGAAGTACACCAAAGAAAGGTGATGTCGTGTATTTTTAGCTGAGTGGAATAATCCGTCTGAACCGCCCAGTGCTGTACTACGGAGAGATTAATGTTTCCAGCATGAAAGTATTCAACCTCATGTCTCTTTGGTCACCAGGCGAAAACTTCCCGGCGTTAGGATACAAAATGCTCCCGCTTCCACCATTCTCTCCAGACTTTGCTCCATCGCTCAGGAATTTTGAATGCATCCGGTATGCAGTGGGGAGGTACTTGACATGAAAACCTAGGTCATCCTATACATCCGGGATTGATACGCGGAGGAGCAATGAAGCATTGTAAAAAGAGGATTAAGAACTCCTTCAAAATTGTTTAAGAACAAAACGACAGAAATTTCTTAAGACATGGACGACAACATAGCTTAAAGGTGTTTATGTTTATGTTTAGGAGTGGCTAAACTCTGCGGAGAAAAGGGTGAATTACTTTTACCCCGCGAAGACTTTGTTTTTGAGAATTTGAGAAGATAATAAGTTAAAAATTCGCGTGAGTTTTGAAACGATTGCCTTCTCGAATTCTGAAAAACAAAATCTTCGCCTAGCAAAAGTAGTTTAACCTTTTCTCCGCGAAATTCGCGGGAATTTTTAAACTATTCCCTTCCCAAATTCCCAAAAACAAAACGCTTTCGTGATTTGGATTTCATTGGTCAGTCTTTAAAATATATTTAAGACAATACATACATCATTAAATAAGAATTTATATTGTTGCTATCTTCTGTGACCGAAAAATGCCCCCTAAATTGAAAGGAAATTTCTACACCGCAGTTGTGCGTCCAGCGGTCCATATCGGTTCACAATGTTGGACGATGTTTCGCATGACAGCAGGAGTGACAAAGCTTGATCAAATAAGAAGTTCGAATATCCGTGGCAGCACTCACATCAAAGAAACCATCTTACGCATGATAGAGCGCGACTAGCTCAGTTGGTATTGCCACGTTCAAAGAAGATTATTTGAACCCTGTTAAAAAGGCAATATCAATGAACTTTCCAAAGACATCGCGAGGCAGCAGCATTTCATTGGCCTCAGTAACCGAGTGATCTAAAATCGAGAGGCCTGCCGATATTTTCTGAGGTCAAATAGGCGAACCCCACAGGCGGATCAGTAGAAATGTGGTGAAGTGGGAAGATCATGATCCCTTGTTTTCGAATCATAACCTCACCGAAATAGGAAGAAGAAGAAGAAGATTGTTGCTATTGTGTCCTGTTTTGATTTCTGTATTATTTGAAATAATGTCATGCTGCGTTGTAAACTATTTCTCACATGAATTAATTTTTTGTTCGCATTTCTTCAAAATAAAAAGATTCGAAGCTATTGCAGACTTATAGCTACTATAGCTTAAAATTTTGAAACTTTTCAGAATGGTGAATGGATCTTTTCGTAATCTGATCAGGTAAGGAAGACCTTATGTCAATTGGCCTTATGTCATGGCACCCAACGATACCTGGGATAGCATTCCAATTTAAATAATATCAAAATTTATAGAGCATGCCCAGACTCTTATAAAATCGAAGTTTAACTTTAATGGTTTTTTTTTTACAAATAATTTATTTTGTTCAATTGTGTCTCCCAATGTCATTGAATTCTTATATATTAATACGTGAACACGAAATCTATCGTACATTTTTTTAGTATTTATTATAAAAAGAGGGGGATGAAACATTTATCATTCGGAAGATACTGTGCCATAGATGGGCACAAAAGCAAAATCCTGGGTGTACGAGTATGTTTCCGTTAAGGCAGGTAAAATAAAGTGAACCTACACACATGATTTCCCCATATAAAACGCTTTAACCGCTCTTCATGAAACTTGTTGGTGGTCTTAAACTTATGAACCCTAGTGTATATCTTGAGCAATTTTAACTTTTAACTTAGTTTGGTAAATATAATCCAATCCAGAGGTGTTCTTAAAATCGCATTATTATTCAAATTAAAAAATGGGATTTTGAAAACAACAGGCACTTATATTTATTGTATTCTGTAAGTAATTATTGTATTTTTAATTATATTATCTTTTCTTTTGTGATCTGTTTAGTAGTACAACTTGTAGATGAAATAAATAAATAAATATATGTAGGACTAGCTGAACCCGTGCTCGCCTTGCTTCGCTTTCTAAAGGCTTGCGAACAAACTATGTAATATCGTCCCCCATATGCCAGAAGCATGAATGTGCAAATTTTAAACTTTTGGGGAATGACCACAATTTTGCCTCTGGCTCTACTAAATAAGAATGAATTCAACATTCACACAACTGACATAGTTAGAAATTGTTGTTTCCACACTGTTTGCACATTCACAGTTCCAACAAAACATAGAATACAGAAAGACTTATCAAACAAACTAAGAAACCCGAAAAAATTAGATTTTCACATTCATGCTTCTGGCATATGGGGGACGATATCAGAACGAATGAAGAAACATCAAAGTATTTGTCTAAGTCCATAAAATTGTTGTGTACAATAAATTTTGTGGATTAATTGCATTTTATCAATGTCGTTCCAATGGGTAACTTTCACCCCTAAGTGCAGATTTCATAGTTCTCAAAGACCAACATTCTCCAAAATGTTATCAAACGTAATAAAAATACAATTCTATAAATAATGGACAATTGTATTTTATTATGGTAAACATTTTTTTTACAAAGCTTCTTTGTAAACAATGTTTAAGGTTGTTTGTGATGCGCGAGTCGTAGCAAGACGTTCATTCTCAGTACCTGACCTACTGTGACGTTCTTCATTTGTTTGATGTGATCGAAGTTGACGAATTGTACTAAGGACAGTGCAAGAAGATACATACATACATATGTACACTCACTAAGGGGAAACACCAACTATAAAGTTTCAACATTATGTGAGTGAGTAACAGATTTTCATTAGGTAAACTTGACGAAAACAATTTTTACTCACACTAAATGGATTGTTTCTTCCAAAAAAACTGAGAATACACATGCACTCAATTTGTATTTACACCACCACGTGCGCATACTTCTCTTTCGTTCCGATCCAACAGAGAAAACGACACACAGTGTTTGTTAAAGTGAATGTGCTTTCGATGTGCGCCCACCACCCCAAAGCAGAACAACGATCAGGAACAATAGTTGTTAATTTCTTTAGATTTGAGAAAGTAAATTTAACTTGATCATGTTAGATTTTGGCCTGTAGCTCAGCTTCTAGATGAAGCAAAAAGCTGATGGATAGCTTAAAGTATTAAGGGAAGTGTTGATCCCATTATGTATTCTTTTGTTTTCTGTATTGATTATGAATTACCCGAGTAATAAAAGGTAAAAGGAAGTAAAGTCAATGAAAACAAACAAAAACTACAAAAACGGCCGCAAAAAGGGCTAAAAACGGCATAGCCTATGTCCTTTCCGGGGTCTTGAGAAACATTTCAAAAAAAGTTTTATCCAAATCTGTCCAGCGTTTCTCACGCCATTAGGTAACAAAAGAAAAACCCTACACTTTTATTATACCTATATGTAGGTATGTATAGATAGATTTAAGAAAACGTAAGAATAAAGTAAAGAAAAGAGAAGGCTTAGCGGAAAGCAAAGATAGAAAATTAATTAGAGTGGACAGTCTGAAAAGAACGGTTGAAAGTTTAAATAGAGAAGATACGTATTAAGCCCTGAAGTAAATTTGCTACAAAAAGAAAAGAAAATATATATTTTTTTTTTTGTAAATTTGTTATACCTAAATCAAGCTACCAAATTTAAAATAAATAATATATTTGAACTCCCGAAATTGACTACATTCATTTAGTCGAACCTACATGTAAAAAAAAGAAGATTTTTGGACGTAATTCTGACAAGGAGAAGTGCAGAATTGTACAGAATTTTCAACTTTTGTCGAAATGTTGGCAACTGCGATAAACAAACCACGAAAGTTTAATTATTTTTCTTTATTCGAAGGTTTAAATAAACAACCAAAACAAATAAAAAAAAATAAAAAAAAAATAAAAAAAAAAAACAAACAAACAGTTAAGAAATGTTCCCAAATTAATTCGTCAGCGTGTTAAATTTTCTTATGTATATTCACTGGCATATTAAATTAGCTAGAGCCGTGAGTGTAAGCTCAATTATTTTTAAGAAGCAGCTCTTGACGTAGTGTTGACTTCGCCAGCTTTGCACGTTTTGATGATTTTTAATTAATGGAAATAATAACCAATAATTATTTACGGCATGATATCAATTACTATGGTAATGAACATATAACTACCTACAGCAGGGGCTGGATTTATCCGAAAGAGCGTTATATCATATTGAAAGTAGTTATGAGTAATAGCATATTATTGAACATTCAACTATTTATTACGTGCGGATAATCAGCTCCATATACATACAGGAATATACATTTCGCACGTTTCGATTGTACTACGTATAAAATGTGAACTGATAAGAACTTGTGATTAAGCGGCATTCATAATCGATAACAAATCGCCTGCATTTTATAAGAACGTAAAAACACAGCGCTACAATGTTAAATTGTTCCAATTAGCTCTGCATACAAATGTGATATTTATACTGCCAATTAGAGTGTCTGTACTAAATTCAGACACAAAGCAAGTAGATCGAGTATTTTTTTAACACGTTAGTCACACTTACGTAGCCTGCAACTGGTGACCGGTGGCATTTGTCATGATCAAAACCAATGACATCGTAAATTTTGTTTCAAAACAAGTCGTAAATTTAAATGTTTATTAACAGACAATCCTTCATCCTCATGTAGGTATGTAATATTTTTGTATAAATGTTTTTGGCTGACATTTTTAGAATTCAGGCACACGCCTTTTAAAGCATCCAAATAGTTGATGTGATGTCATAGCCAGTTTAACTAGGCTGTTGTTACTCATGGAGATGACAAAATGAATACACGTATGTGCCTAAGAAATATAATTCGTACAAAATATATTGTAGTTGACACAGCTGATGTATTCCACAAAATCTAAATTTTCCTTTGAAATGAAGGTAACTACATATATGTATATGTCTTGGCATATAAATACTGATAATGTAGGTTTTCATTTTGTTTATACAATTAATTAGAACAAGATTTACTATATGTATGGTTAAGGTGAATGTCGTAAACAGATTCTGAAAACACTTCCTTAAATATCTCATCTGCGGTTTTGAGTCATTATAGCATTTAACGATAATTTAATTGAGGTCTGAAACTGTGTATTTGTGTATCTTTGTTCCCAATAAAAACTGTATCGAGAGCTGGGGTTAAAATAAAATACACAGTTAAAATAAATATGGAGTCTAACGACAATATAAATATTGTATTGACGTTCCTATAGAATTATTATATGGCTTTTTTTTCATTACCACTTTAAACTACTTAATACGTAGCTTGTGCAAAGAGAAAAACAAAATTAAGTTGGGATTACACTATCTGACCATTTGAACTTGCAATTGGAGTATAATTGTCATACTTTTTCTGAAAACTGTTAACCCTTTGTCAATCGGCAGTGTTTCACATATGTATACAGTTTGGACATATTTGAAAGTTGACACCTGAAGTAGGTCCAGTTTGCTAGCGACGTTTGTCTAACGTAAAAAAAGTTTAATCGTAGCTTATTACCTTACTTATGCACCTACAATTTTATAATAAATTTAACTGAGTTAAAAATACAATTATGTATTAGTTGTGGTGTTTTTTTTTGAGAGATATACTCTATTCACTTTTCAAAGCTCAAGAAAAACGCCATATAATGGCTTTTAATTTCAAAATTGGTGCCCGTGGTTTTAGCTATGATACAATATTTAAATTTCAAAATAATTGTTTGTAATTGTTACCGAAAAAAGGGAAAAAAAGAAAAATTAATTTTCCCAAGTTTTATTGAAGCTTAAACTAAGGCTGACAAGTAAAAAAAAACAAAATATGTTTTAAACTCTTGAATAATCAATTCTTTAACTACAGATTTTATTGCAATTCTTGAAGACATCAAGCGATGAGAATAATCTAAGTTCTTATGAATTTTTGCTACTGCCAGGATCGATTTGAATGATTCTACCGTAGAAGGGGAAGAAAACCATCGTTGTGCAATGATGCTGATTTTAAGTCGAATTTCAGATTGAACCGTTTAACCCTAGAACAATTAATGTGTTATTTGATTTGTCTTTGCTCTGTTACACGCGAACTTCGGGTATTATTGCCTTTGAGCATCATGTGAGTATAATCAGTCCGATTTTTTCCCAATTTCGCAACAGGGAGGAAGCCCAAAGTTTGGATCCAAAAGAGATTTAAGTCATAAGTAACACCTTAACTTTTAGACAACTGGGAAATATGAATGGGGTTCCAAATTCTACAGCATGGACTGCAATTATTCAGCTTTACTCTTAAGGACAGTGAGCATATAAAATGGCCCCAAGGAGACACCATCTCAGATAATTGTCGAATATTCGAAAATGAAAACAATATCCGGTGTAATTGGTCGAATTTCTTTCAACACCTAAAGAAAGGTGCATTGTAGTACAATGGATCAGACTGAGACTGAGTGCTCTGGGATTTGGCCTCTTTTTTTTAAGAAAAGTTAAAAAACCGAACTTGAAATTTAAACGAAATCATTGAGGATGTTTTGAATAAAATCGGCTTTTCCAAAATAAGTCATAAGTGAAGTTCCATTAGTTTTGGGGCAAGAATCCAAATTCCCATTTCCTCTCGGGTTCAAAACCCACAAAAGTGGGTATGTCAAAGAACATACAACATTTTCGAATATTCGCTCATTCGTAAGTAGTTCGAAATTCACTCTCATATGACAGACTCTTAGTTAAAATGAAAAAAAGTCGAGCTTTATTTAATTTGAATTTTTGCTTAGTTCTCTATTTTATCCACTAAAATAAAACAAATGTATTTAAACCAGTCACAGAATATCATACCTTTATATCCCACGGTGTGCATTTATTTAAAAAAGTATATACATATGATATATATATTTCGAACGCAGCCCAATTTAATTTCAAGCGATCAACTGCTGTCAGCTTTCAAGATTCTCTGAACGTATTTTAGCCCCATGTGAGATTAAGATTTCTCAACACGCTACGCTCACTTTAGATTAATGACTAAATTACTCGTACACTAAGTATGCGTGTTGTGGGTGAAAACATGTGAAGCGAACATGGTAAATTTTGCAAAAGGCGAATCCCACAATCGGATCAGTAGAAATGCAGTGAAGTAGGAGGGTTATGATCCTTGATTTCAGATCATAACCTTGCCGAAGAAAAAGGATGTTTAAAAAAAGAAAAATGTTGCATCGACCTACCTACTTTTGAAATTCTTTAATTTTAACCAAATCGTCCGAAAATATTCGGAAATTGTACAAAAAATTACCCGATTGTCTAATGTTGGATCTACACGACTTCGCCAAATTTTGAAGTCAACGTTTACTCTTCGGTGAATTGGTGAACTTCTTCATGATCAAGTTCAGTTTTCTGAAGGTTTTGAAATCAGCCACAGTCTTCTGAAGCTGGAGACGATGATATATGTAAAAGCTTTAGATGATAAGTCTCATCTTAAAATTCAGCAGTTTCTCTGAGAACGATAGTAGTGGGAAAATTAATTTAACCGCCGAACTAAAAACCGCACTAGTTAATAAATTGCAAACTGGTTTTACATATATGTATGTATACATGGCAATTACTGGGTTTTTAAGAATGATTAATCTAGCATTGTCCGTCAATAGTATTTTGAATAGGCAAATTATTTGGGAATAAATTTCAGCTCAAAAATGTCTACTCCAGTGATTGGACCATCCATCATCGAGCGTAAATAATGAGACATTCCATGGTGTATGCACTTACACATGTCGGGACATAAGGAGACTTATGTCAATACAAATGTATACGGGGCTTTATGGTTATGGAAACTAAGAATCTTTTTTTTTTCCAGAAACCATCAAAAAACTCAGGAAGATTGCGGAGAAATATTATGTAAGCCCTGCGTTTTCAGCCATTTAGACGAGCTTAAATATATATCCTAAATTGGGCACGGTGGGTCCCCCACAATATTCTCGTTTTCTCTCCTCGATGAAAAATGCATCCTGTACAGTCTACATTGTTATCTAAAAACAGACCAAGTTGAGATCTAGGCAGGCGATCCCAGTCGTTGCCAAGTCGAAGTGTAGCAAAGATAGGTGAAAAGGTCGCGTATTTTTAACTGAGTAAAATGATCCACTAGAATCGCCCAGTGCTGTACTACAGAGAGATCAATGTTTTCCAGGATGAATGTATTCAACCTCATGCTCTTTGGTCACCAGGCAAAAACTTCCCGGGATTAGGATACAAAATGGTTCCGCTTCCACCATTCTCTCCAGACCTTGCTCCATCATTCGGGAATGCAGTGGGAAGGCATTTGACCTAAAAACCTAGTTCATCCTATCGATCCGGGATTGATACACGGGGAAGCAATGAAGCATTATAAAAAGAGGACTAATAACTCCTTCGTTCTATTAAGACGTGGACGAGCAAATACGACTGAGCTTGAGGGTGTTTATCCAAATGTCAATCCACGATAGTCTTCATCTTTGGAAAAGCTTAAGTGGACTTATTATGGGAGGATAAAAAAAAAAAAATAAGTACTTGGCGCAACAGCTCTTTAAGTGCCAGGGCCTAGCTTTAGGATACTAAAATTAAAATGAGGGCAGACACTCTCCTTGATGACGAATACATTGTCCTTAGTGGAATAAACTTACCGTCGCTCAGAGAGCGAATGCAATCTATTACTAATTTCACGACAAACGCTATTCCTCAAAAACTGTGATGACAATGTTCATGACACGATTACGTAATACGTAACTGAGTGCCATAACACGAGCTAGGGGTGAAAGCATAAAAGCAGAACTGCTTGAGAATTTGTGCGAATGCTTAGCGGAACGTATGATGCAGTACTCATCGCCAGACATGTCATTAATTATGGAAAGTTGTCCCTTAGAACAATGGTAATGTAACCGTAATTAGCGAAATTGGTGCTAAATCACTTTGGAATAAGGATGCTGCTATACGACACTGATAATGCAGTACAAGCGAATCTCATAGCCGGTAAAATTAATGTTGAACATTGGGACCAATTCGGAGACTCCACATCTTTGTTTCTCCCTCTCTCTCTCTCTCTCTCCACAAGAAAATCATCAACCTGGATATATACCCATCTAATTTAAGATTAGATAAGTGAATACAATATTTTTAAAAATGAATGGACGATCACGTACACCAGCCCGTAATTTAACGAATCTTATCTCAATACTTTAGAAGGTACTCTAGACTCAGCTATCTAAAACAGCTCACAGACTATGACGTATGATAGTACGAGTATATCCTAAGATTGCGATCAGAATGAACTATTATATCTAAGGAAACCTATCCCAACATAACCGATATCGCATTCATTATCACTTTAAGGCATATGAAACTTAAAATAGTTGGAAAGGTGTTCTCAAATCAGTCCTAATAGTCTAGACGTATAAATTATAAAAATAACTTTCATAAGATAAGATTCTCCATTGATTACGATGCGACAGCTCTACGACTATATGTCAGTAAATTCATACCCTGACCATGAAAACATTGTTTACACCGGAATCTAAATGCACAACAAAGGTTTTGGCATGTGTTTCAATTATTGTTTGTACGATTCTAACGTCGATAAGGTAAATAGGTTTGGTTTCAATTAGCTATAACACGATCGAACAACTGATTGATTTTATAGTTAAAGTTGGAGGCAGGAACGACTTTAACAACAAACCATGGCCGTGGGAATGATGGTTTTCATTTAGAGGCGAAGCAGATAAATTAATTATTTTGTTTCGGAAATTTTTGAAGCAGGGTTTGTTAGTAGACAGTACGATCTTGATCTTTTAAAGGTTGGCTTTCAAACCATGTAGCGAACATAAACTTAATCCAGTCGCGATTGAGTTGAGATCTGTGGTGACCACCGAGTTAGTGTTAACATTGCTGAAGGGCCTTTCAGTAAGAAGAAAGACTCCCAGGGAGAGTGCAACATTATGAAGCTCTGTTCGTTTATCTTTGTTAGCTCCTAGGTGTGATTTTCTTCAACTGTAGAGAGCCGTACACGTGCAGAGGAGGTAAAGGGTCGATTCTTCTTCCTCTTTGACCAAACAGATTTTGCAAGCCTATTGGCGTGCCTGCGTATGATGCAATGTCCCGTGATGATACTTGCTATAGAACTGATGATCGTTATTTTCTGTGTAATTTAACAGTTGGAGCATTTGTAATCCACCTCAGTCCAGGTCTGTCTAATAATGTTCCATGTTTTCGCATTTAGTTTGAGTAACTGTTTGCATGTAATGAGAGTCATGTCGAGATTTCCTTCCCGGTAGAATCGAGAATCGTCGGCCCTACAGTTTCCTGGAATGTCCCTATGCACCGGATTTTGAATTGTGCAGCCATCTCGTTAAGAGACTAGCAATTCAGAGCGGTTTTTGAATTGAAGACGACAGATTCTAGGGACTTTATGGCGGTTTGGCTGTCGTTAAAAATATATCACCAGTGGCAGAACTATCTAAGCTAAATGCCAAACATTTTAGAACTCAGCCAGCCGATTGGAAATTTGCTAGCGACGGTGAGCAGGTCAATTTTTATGTACGCGACTCCTATATAAGCATTGGCGACGAATTATAAATCACATGAGAAAAACTAATTCTGAGCACAGGATAGCATCTTCAAGATCAGCAGGATCGATTGGTGTAATTTCAGCCCGAGTCTTTACCGGAGTAGAATCGAAAAAATCCGTGGCAGTGTACGAAGACGGAACTGAGAATAGGACGATAATTAAGAAATCTATCCAAATAGAAAGACAACCGAGATGGAACACCTCAACCAAAGGATGGTGAGCACATACACTTACCCCCAATGACGACGAGTGTATAAGTACGAAGCATGTTGAGGTAAACTCACCTATGAGCTCGAGGCAACCAAGTAAAGCCAAGAAGGCTTATATTATTTATGCTTTCAACGAGAGAAGCGTGAGAGACCACAAATGGAATCATCACAAACATGATACAGGAGCTACGGCAGGAAGCTAGGAAGAAGGAACCTATCATCTAGAGAATATTTTCGCTTGTGGTACCGTAGGGCACCAATAGGATAAAGGATTGTGTGAGTTTTTTTGGACGTAAATATACACGGTGCATAAAGGGCTTTCGCTCCTGCTGCGTATCAAAACAAAAAAAAAGACACATTTCAAGGGTTTTGTATTAAAAAAAAATTAAGTTCATTAATTTCCGCGAAATATACGGAATTACGTTTATTAAATACCGATATTTCACTCGAAGACGCTACACACACTAACTTAGTTCTGAATTAAGCAATAAGGTGAGAGTATCATACAATCCGTTTCTCTACTATACGGCGAAAACACTGTAGATCATCCAAATATGAAATTACAAAAAAAACTTGTTTTTTCTTTTTTAAATTGGTGCTGAATAAAACAGGATTATTCTTTGAGGTTGAAATGAAAGTTTTCGATTTCGCCTCAAACTGTGATCTTACAGAACCCAGATATGAAGTTTGAAGCAAATTGGGGGTGGCGATTGTGTAGTGGTAACGTCATCGATTGCCAGGCTAATAGTTCATGGTTCGAACGTTAATGTCTGGAAGCATTTATTTATTTATTTCTCATGAAATATATAAGGAGTCAATCCGATCAATTTCAAAAGCTTATATTAACACTATTGTGAAGGTATAACAGTGGTATATAGTAGGTCGATCATATGACTGGAAAAATTGTTCGCTCTGTTCGATGATTGATATGCATCTGCCATCAGGTGATCTGGAAATACTGGTAATCAAAGGCAAGAACAAAATAACAAAACAAATCTCTCCAGTTATCTGGACACCACCCCTGGAAATTTTCTTAAGCCTAATACCTGATATTCAAACCACTAACCAATCTTTTCTTTCTGTCTATCTTTCCCAGCGTCCGCACAGTGTAAGAAAGACTTTAAGGGTATTCATAACCCCTTAAAAAATAAATAAATACTTGGCGCAACAGCTCTTTAAGTGCCAGGGCCTAACTTCTCGCAACCACTCATTTTATAATTTTTCACACGAATGGAAGGACCCTACAGTTTAGTGCCGTATCCGAAAGGCAATTTGTTTTCAGAAGCTTTCTCGAGACAACAATACTCTCGGATGTTTATTAGACGTTCGCGAGAGGTGGGACCGTAAAAAAACTTTTTGGTATTTTCTGGGATTCGAACTTGGAACCTCAAGCGCAGTAGTCCGACACACTAACCACTTACAACACGGCGCCCACTTTATAACCCCTTAAGTGTGCGTAAATTAAAAAAAAAAAGGCAAATCGGTATAACCATTTAATCTGTTGGGCGGACATGCAGACGAAGAGACTGACAGGCGAACAAGCTGATAAGCAGAGACCTAATTTATAAAGATTCTCTGTAGGGGTAGTTTTGGTTAAAATGTCGAGATTGACATTTTTGCTAGAAATTGATACGTTTGCTACAGTTATATGGTGGGGAACACGCTGGATTTATTAAGTTTCTCTCAAGTTTTTTTTGCTTAGCTGTGATTTAATCAAGATGTAAGGATATCTCGCCCCTCCGTGCGATGGTATAAAAACTGAAATGAGGGAGTAAACGTAATGTTTTGAGTTGACTACATTGGTAACTGCTACTGAAGATCAAGATGAAGGTTAAATTTGTAATATAGTTTAGGACCCCGTTTTGTTAAAAAAAATGTCCTGTAGAGGAAAAGCGTATTCCATCTTAAGAGTATTTTGAGCCCAATGCCTTAGTGAGGACAGCCTTCAATAAATGTTACTGCAGCAGATAGTTCCACTGGGGCGTACCGCGTAGTAGAAGAACAGAATTTACGATGATATCGAAAAAAAGAATGTATTCAAATCAAAGAGACATTAAGTTTCAGCTCCCTAGCAGCCATTCGACTTATACAGGTAGACCTTAATTACTTCCTACACTCATTGATCCATCAACGCATATACGCTCTAATTCCTCACATAAATAGATAATTCGCACTCTATCAAAAAAAAAACTCAGCCAATAAAGCAACTTCATTCCACCACTTTTGCACTTTTCACCTAGGAAGTGAATAAAGTGATTACAAACTGAAAACAAAATAAAAAAAAAACAAGTAAAAACCCCTTATCGCAACCTTTACGAAACCATTCATCCCGCTTAAATATAATAAAACACTCCTATTCAATTCTAGAAGAATCATCTTCGATTGCCAAGCTGATAGATATGTACAATGAGATTTAAACGCTAAACTGATGATAAACACATCCAATTCATGCACAGCTATAAAAAAAAAAGTTAACTAAGTGCTGTAATTGAGCTTTCAAAGCGCACGCAAAATGAACCTTTTTATTGAGACAAAAAAAAAACATTCGACGCATCGCTCTTATCACAAACAGTATATTTTTTGTAATCGTGTACAGAGCTGATAAGTTCAAATATTCCATGTTAACACTGTTATCAATTAGATTTGCTATTTGTTTTTGCATTTTCATTGATGTATATGTATTTATATTTTTTTAAGTAATTATTCTACAACTGATTGGATTATTGATGATACAGTGGGCTGATATTAAATAAATATTATAAATATTATACTAAATCCAAGCAAAGTGGCTTAAAGAAAATTCTGCATTCAGACAACGATATGGTAGGTTGATATTCATCAGACGTAATCCACTCTCGAAAGCAGATTATCTACGGGCGATGACCGTAAAATTGAACCGAACAATTCATTGAGTATAATACTTGTTGAACAGCTCCCAGCATAGCGCTGAAATTTTATAACAAGGCGATGCCACGACTATATAATAATTATAGAAGGTCACCTTTTCTGCTTTAGTGTCTCAGATTTACTTTGTTTGCAAGCAATGATTTTAATGAAAGAGAAAGTAGTTTGTAATATAGAGATACATGGAACGGAAATAGATACGAGTACGATTCCATGAAATAAGCGTAGCACATATTCGTTTAATTTCGTCAATTTTCACTGTCTCCGACTCCGTTCAGGTCGGCAACCTTTGATGTCGGAAAAGATTTAAGACAAGCTGATCTCTTTAAAGTCATACTTGAGGGTAGTTTTTCGGAAGTCTGTCAAATACTTGCATTTGCGGAAGAAAGTAGCGAGCTATCAGTAGTGCGTTTGCAAGTACTGAAACGGAGGCGATAATGATGAGTTTGGCTGTAAATAAGGACAAAACGAAATATATGCTTTCAACGAGAAAGGACTTTCAGCATCGTCAATCAGCCAAAACGTCACCATGGGTAGCAAAAATTTGGAAGAAGTAAAATGTCTACGACAGTTGCCCTGCAAAATTACATCATTGTACATCTGTTCCTTTGGACTAAGAAGTAAAGCCCTCTTTCAAACGGCCAAGGAGTCTTTGTATTAAACCCTAATCATCATAGTCCTGTTTTATGGTGCAGATGAATTGACGACTTTGACAAAAGGGGATGAAAATTTCTTCCGTTGCTTTGAAAGGAAGATTTTTTGCATGATATATGGTTGAGTTTGTATCTTGACAAAGTGTGGAGGGGAAGATTGAACAAGGAACTTTACGGGGCTATACAGCGACGTCGACCTGATCAAAAAGCAGCGAATTGAACAGATGAGATGGCTGGGACACGTTGGGCGTATGGACATCAGCGCACCAGCCCACTGAGTCTTTGAGTTCACCCCGAAGGCAGAAGGCAACAGAGGAAGACCCTATCTTATGTGGCGGGCACAACTGGAGAGTGACCTTAACCAACTTGGTGTGCGAAACTGGAGGCAGCTAGCAAGGGACCGAGAGGGGCCGTGGCCGACCCCGGGCTGTAAGTGTTGATTTTTTGCACCTATTATTTTTCTAAAACTCTTCAAGAATAAGTACGTGAAAGAATTTTCTGTTTAGAGAGTCGCTTGTTTTTGCCTTGTTGTAGTTTTGGCCACATGGAGGGCTAAGCCTTGTCTGGCCAGTTCAGTGTGTTCGTTTCTATAAACGTTGCTGTGTCCTGGAACCAAAATAAGGGTTACCTTGAATTGAACACCTAGCGAGGCTAGCTCATTTCTGCATTCTTGTACTAGTCTGGAGGATATAGTAACCGAGGAAATGGCTTTGATAGCAGCTTAGCTATCAACGAATATGGCGATCTTTTGCCTTGGCGTTATATTTAATTATTATTGTTTGATCTGGGGACAGCCACGCAGTAGTGAGTAATTGCGCCTGGAAGACATTGGCAGTATCCGGAAGTCTATATGATTTTGAGATGTTCAAGGATTAAGAAAACACATCCGCACTGACTTCACAGTCTATACGTCTGAACCATGTTTGTAGATTGTTAGAAACGCTTTGTGAAAATAATTTTGAGAATAATATTGTATAATCTAGTCGATATTGTTTTCTCGGTAGGGTTTCGCAGTCCATTTAGTCGAGAAAGTGTGAAGTCAGATATTTTGGTTTGGTAGTGGTGAAAAGCGTATTTTCCATGAAAAGGAAACATTACAACGGAAGGAAAATGCCTGGTACAACTACCACAATGTCATACCCATATCCGACTACGTTGATTTTTTCTCTATTTAATCTTAAAAGGATTTTATTCATGACTACGACTCGTATAAGCCATAAATAAATAAATAAATATATGGCGCAACAGCTCTTTAGGTGGCAGGGCCTAGCTTCTCGCAACCACTCATGTTGTGTGCGTTATATTTTTCACACGAATAGAAGGGACCTACAGTTTAGTACCATATCCAAAAGGCAATTTGTTTTGAGAGGCTTTTTCGAGACATGTTTATCAGATGTCTCGGATGTTTGTCAGACGTTCGCGAGAGGTGGGACCCTAAAAAAATTTGTTGTTTTTTTTCAGGGATTCGAACTTGATCTTCTTGATTTGAACGCCCACCTCGTATAAGCCATAGTAGTGATGAAATGACGCCACCCTGCGGTGTTTCGCCAATGGAAAATAAGTTATATTGCTTTTTCCTAGTGTTGCCTGAATAATTCTAGTGCTATCCATAGAAACAATCCAACGACTAGATAAACGGTATTGTACTTTTTTTTTTTGTTAAAAATGAAACCCATATCCCAGAGCACTCAGACTCTCTCTGGTCCGTTGTACTACCAGCAGGAACCTTTCTTTGATGCAGTGGTTGGATAAAAACTTGGATATAATTCGTTTTCCTTTATTTCTCGGGTGGCTGATGATTGCTGTTCCCCGCTGGGGCTTGAACGGTATTGTACCTAGTGCCGATTTTGAAAATTTTAATTTTATCGAGAACGGCTCTAAAGGTCCATTCACAGTTCAGCCACCTGCGAATGCGAACACTCGAATATTCGCCAATTTTGACATTTCATTCACAGCTGCTTTTTTATCTGGTCGCACCAATCCGCGAATTTCAGCTGTCATTTATTTTGTAACTAATTGCCTAAACATGAAAAATGCATAAAAACATAGTACAGCCTTAATTCAGAAGGTAATATCTTACCTTCTTTCGATAAATTCAACCAAGATCTTACCCACCAAGAATAAAACAAAATAATTGTGAGGTTAAACTCTTGCGAATGTTTTGGTCGCGGGAATGTGGATTGCGTCCTACATGTGTGGATTATGAATAAAAGTTGACAGTTCGCAAGAAGTATTCGCGGAAAAATCAGCGAATTATTAATTTCTTCGCAGAAAGTAATTGCAATTCAACGTTTTTTATATTAATCGGTACATAAATTAGGCACCGTTGTTTTGGAATAGTAAAATTGCCAATGGCGTGCTTATAAATGTGCTAAAAAGTGTTCGCAGTTCGGGCATTCGCAGGTCGCTGAGCTGTGAATGGACCTTAACAATGGTATGTATAATGTGGTACTTTACTTTCAAATATGTAGCTATTACTCTACCAATTTGGATAAGAGTTAATATCTTAGGAATATGTGACATGGAAAAACATGACACACAAAATTTTGAAAAAATATTAAAAAAAAAAAACCTTTTCCAAAAATTTGCTTTCAAAAAATGGCATTTTTACAATAAAAGTTGTAGATTTACAAACAATCACTATAAGGGTCTGTACGATTCAGTTCCAACATTTGAGGGCATATGTTGCCGTTGTTGTTTTTATTTTAATTTTATTATATTGCGCATTTTTTTTTGTGAATTAATTATGTTAAGAGCTTTATACGCACTCAGTGTACACTCACCTTGAATTTAATTAAACTAAACTACTTTTACAACTGTGTCAATATTTCTTAATTTAAAACATACAAGTTACAAGTTATACAAGTTAACAAACAGCCCTAAACATAACAAATAATATAACCAGAATTCTAAACAGCATGAGACAAGTGTTACTTCATCTGACAATAATGTATATATGTACATATATACATACGTATGTTGCGGTTCAACATGTTTACCCCTACCTAAGTATTTATTTTTTTTTTTGCAATATTTTGGAGGTGCAGACTAAAAACACGTACACCAAATTATGGTTCTGTTTCGCTCCATAAAACCTTTCAGTTAAATGGTTTCCATTTGAGTGAACATACGTTCGTCTCTAGCACGATTTCTCTCGAGCAAAAACAACGCAACCCTATTTGTGATATTTTGCTATCAATTTTTATCAAATACCTTATTTAGCTGATGGCCTTGAGGTGTATTTACCCAAAAATTTCATTATCCTCGATTGGCATTTATTATTAATGATGTTTGACAGTATTACTATATTGCAAAGAATGCGAATTGTAACTCCACCGAGGGATGGATCAGACTTATATTAATTTACAGCTTCATAAAACATTCATTACGTGTTTATTAGTTATACCTTGAAGCCTATAAAAAGACACGCTATTGTAAATAGTATTCTTCAGATACATTTCATAAGCTGTAACGAGAAGTAATGTTAGATCTTCGTTCATTTGATTCAAATTCTAAGTTTCAAAAGAAACGGACTGAAGCGAAGTGTTATATTCTAATTTAATACAATTATAAAGTTCTGAGAAAAGACTAACAATTACCTAATAATTGTTCGACAGTGACACATAAAGGCCAACTTTTTTATATGTTTGCTTCGACCTCTACAGGGCCCAGGAGTCAGTATATTTGGACTGTATGACTTGTGATCCATTGCCCCTGACTCAGTGCGAGCGGGCTTTTACTATTTGCAAAATTTCGTGAGTCAGAGAATATTATAAGGAAAAGTAAACCAAAAAAGCTCAAAACGTAATGTGTATTCGTACTTGCGTGCAGATATTCAAGGCAAAGTTACGCAATAGTTTCTGCAGCAGGTTTTTCTTTTTGAACAAAAGACAACCGTGCAGAAAAAAATATTTCATTTAAAGTAATGTACAGTTACATATGAATTAAAAACATTGAAAGTAAAAGATTTTAACATTTTGAAAGTAATTGTATAATAAATTGAACTTGGCCTTCTAGTAAGTTTTAGCTGGCTCCTTGAGCGGCTCTCGACGTATTTTTCCACATGACACCCTTAGATATTTATAGCATACACATGGTAACTCGTGCAGCCATACGCATTAAATCCATATCTCACTGATCCGGTTTACGTATTAGACACATCACTATTCTCAGTAACTTAGAATTCCTCCTGCAAGACACTGACTACCCTCTACCACAACTCATATTCGTATTTGAAACCACCATCACCCACAGACGATTGGGAGGATGATCTTAGGTTACAGAGATGGTTCCAAAGCAGAATCTGGAGTGCGTGGAGGTATCTTCTCCTCCTGTCTCCCTAGCCACTGCAGCGTTTTTCAGGCGGAAATTATGGCGATCGAAGGGACCATATCGTGGGTGACGTATAATGTGATATCTAAGCGGGATATCGCCATTTTTACCGACAGCCAAGCCGCGATTAAATCCCTAGAATCTCTCACCTTCAATCCAAAGACTGCTCTAAATTGCCGCTTGTCTCGTAACGAATTGGCTGAACAATTCAAAATTCACCTTATCTGAGGGCAGGGCATAAGGACATTCCAGGTAGCTATATGGAAGACAAACTCGCCAGACATGGCACAACTTTATCGATTCTACGGGAGAAGGATAATCTTGACATGTCTCTCGCTACATGCAAGCTGTAATTCAAACTGAATGCAATTGACACAACCAATTGTAGATCTGCAGATGGCAGATATGGGCTGAGCTGGAACACAAACGCTCCAACTGTTTAATTATACAAAAAAGGACGCTCATCAGTACTATAGTAGGTATCACTTAAAGACATTACATCATCGGTCGGCATGCCAATAAGCTAGGGCTCCTATCAAATAATTTTTCCAGAAGCTGCTTGGACGACGAGGAGGAGGAAACGATCCTTCACTCTCTCAAATCGGAGAAAAACACACGCTGGAGCCAACTTCTTCGATTACCTCGACTAACTTGCAAACATCGACATAAGATGCCCCAGTGCTTTATAACAAGTTGCGGTATGTTTTGCGAGTTGTTCTGGAGAATTCCCAGATCTTTGTAATTTCAAAATTTCAGTACTTTCTTACTCCATGGGTAAGTATACCCATCCTGTCGGATAAAGGCACTTTAGGTGACATATACCAATCGCTACTCGCAAACTTAAATTTAAGCTGGATGCTGTCGAGAGTACAAATCTTAAGTGGACAAGTGGGTCAACATGTCTAGCGACAAAACAGATTTGCCCGAAGCTGGATCTAAAATGTTCTAAGAATTTAATTTCTTTCAACAGATTGCATATCGGCGCTATAATAGGTGTTATAGCTAGACACTGTCTAATAGGCAAGCATGCTACAAGGCTAGGCCTTTTTGCGAACGACTTTTCTAGAAACTGCATGGATGAAGAAGAGGAAGAAACTATTCCTCACCTTCTTTGTTTCTGCCCAGCTCTCTCCCGTCTAATAGGCAAGCATGCTACAAGGCTAGGCCTTTTTGCGAACGACTTTTCTAGAAACTGCATGGATGAAGAAGAAGAAGAAACTATTCCTCACCTTCTTTGTTTCCGCCCAGCTCTCTCCCGTCTAATAGGCAAGCATGCTACAAGGCTAGGCCTTTTTGCGAACGACTTTTCTAGAAACTGCATGGATGAAGAAGAAGAAGAAACTTGTTCCTCACCTTCTTTGTTTCTGCCCAACTCTCTCCCGTAGAAGGAAGCTTCACTTAGGAGCCCCCTATTACAACGACTTAGGCGACCTGATAGATATCGATATTAAGAGCCTCCTACGTTTTATAAGAAGCTCAAAATGGTTTTACCGAGTAGATAGAGATTTTCTCCCATGATCCACGTGGTATCACAATGGACCTATTATTGGTCTAAGTGTGTTGGCGATTCTCAGCCGGCAGCCACTTCAACCTAACCTAACCTACTCTATGGGTGGTGTCCGAACTATTAGAAGAAAATTTGCTCTGATTTTTTTGCATAATAATTTTTTTTTTTAATTTTGCATTATGAATATGATCGCATAATTTCATTTTATTACAATAACTCGGCTTTGTTTCAATCGTTTTGTTAACGAATACAAGGAATAGCCAGAGTTGAGTATACAGGACATCCTCAGAAGTTGGAGGGCAAAATAGAAAGATGAACTTGTTAAGTAAATAAATGCAATTAGTATACTCTTACCAAGCAAGGCACTTGGATTTTTTTTTTTCGTTAGTCTAAATAATTTTTTCTATATAGATTTACTCTAAAATACGGCTAAAATAGAGGCAAGCTAATACTGCTAAGAAGCTTAGAAATATATTTGAGCCAAACGCATATTCGATTTAAATGGCATTTTGTAATGGACTTTTCGACTCTGGGTAACTTAAACATACGATAACTTGAACAATCCAATTACTTGAACATACTATTTTTCCCCTATAGATATCCTACAGCTTGAACACAGTTCTTAAAACTCGGTAACTTGAATTTGTTCATTATGGACAATTAAAAAATGTAAACTTGAATAAATTTTATGTGACAACCAAATCAAATTAAGAACATCCCAAAGGAAGAATTTCTGTTTGTTGGAGGAGATTTGAATGGACATGTCGGGAAATCAAACGAAGACTATGAAGACTGCCATGGAGGACTAGGATATGGCACCAGGAACCTTCCTGGTGAAGACATCCTAAGCATGTGCAAATCACACGGTCTTATCGTGTTAAATACCATGTTCATCAAACAAAGCCGACACCTGATCACTTACAGCAGTGGTGGAGATGAAACTCAGATTGACTACCATTTGGTAGGCAGTTTCATGAAGCCTCGGGTAAAAGATTGCAAAGTGATCCTGGGAGAGGCAATCGCTCGTCAACACCATCTCCTGCTAACAGAAATTTTTATGAAAACACCAAAGAAAAGCAAACAAACAAGGGTCTCTGAGAAAATTAAGTGGTACAATCTGGACAAAGAAAAAGGCGAGGCTTTTGTTTTCGTAATGAAAAATTACCTCTCTCACACCATCAACGGAGCTGAGGATGAAGAGTGCAGAGCACAAAATATGTGGGATTCCCTACAGCGAACTTGCTTAAAGAAGGCCAAATCACTGCTAGGAGCTTCAAAAGGCCACCATCAACACGCCAAAGAAACATGGTGGTGGAGTGATGAAGCTAAGAAAGTGATAAATGAGAAGAAAGCGGCTTTCAAAGCTTGGTCAAAGTGCCCCTCTAATAATAGTGACGAAAAAGCTCGCCTCGAAAAGGAATACAGATGCTGCAAGAAAAAAGCGAAGAAGAAGTGCGCTCAGCTTCAAGCAGAGAGTACGGAGGGCCTGTATCGGGAGCTGGAGAAAATATTTACCCCGGTTGCTGATGCAAACCAGGCTATCCGGGAGCTGCGAAGACACAATATGAACAAGAGTGCCACTATCTTCAAAATAGCCGCCCAAAGAAGGAAGAATGCTCAGGAGATTCGTTCGCCAAAGGTCATTAGCAATGCTCATGGCCAGCTTCTTGTGGATGACGACAAAATTCTGCAGAGGTGGCGGCAGTATTGTGAAGAGCTTTTGAATGAACAGTTTCCTTGGCTATACTTTCCAAGAGCCACCCGTAACTGTGAAGAAATACCCGACATTACAGTCGAAGAAGTTAGTGAGGCGGTCAAATACTCCAAAAAACGAAAAGCGATTGGGTCAGACGAGATACCCTCTGAGTTCTGGAAAAAGATGGGAGACATCGGGTTCAGATGGCTCAGAATTCTCATCTCCAAATTCGTGAGAGGTGATCCAATGCCGAATGAATGGAGGGAAAGTTACCTTCTCCCTGTATACAAAGGGAAGGGTGATACGCGAAACTGTGATAACTACCGTTCGATCAAGCTGATGTCACACACCATGAAGATCGTTGAGCGGGTATTAGGTGGCCGAATGCGAAATAATACGGCTATCTGATGATCAGTGCGGGTTTGTCTCGGGTAAATCAACCACAGATGCAATCCAAAGTATAAGGATCATAATGGAAAAACATCGTGATTCCTTAAGGGATTTGCATATTGTATTGGTTGACTTTGAAAAGGCATTCGACAGACAACCACGAGATCTGATATGGGTGGCGCTAAGACATCGAGGGGTTCCAGAAACCTATGTACAGATGATTATGGACATGTACGAAGGAGCAAAGACAAAAGTAAGATGCCCCGCTGGAGTAACCGAAGAGTTCCCAATCAAAGTCGGGGTGCACCAGGGAAGCGTTTTAAGTCCTTTGCTCTTTATTACAGTCCTTGATTATCTGCTTGAAGGTAAAGTGATGGACCCCAAGGTACATCAGTTATTCTTTGTGGACGATGAAGCCATCATAAGTGAGGATCCTACATCCCTGCAACGAGCACTTGATGTGTGGGTGGACGTTTTGGAGGGAAATGGGTATCGCATTAGTTCAAAAAAAACAGAGTACACTTCCCGTTCTCTGATCCACTCAGGCCTATTCCAGACATTTATGTGAATGGAACAGTGCTTCCCAAGTGCGAAAAGTTCAAATATCTGGGATCTATGATCAATAGCAAAGCAACCTGTGATGACGGCATCAATCATCGCGTAAGCCTAGGGTGGATGAAGTGGGGAGAAAATTCCGCTATCTTCTGTGACAGAAAAATGCCACCTAAGTTGAAAGGAAGGCTCTACACCGCAGTTGTGCGTCCAGCGCTCATATACGGTTCACAATGTTGGACGATGTACAAAAAGTATGAGAGTAAATTAACGGCAGCTGAGATGAAGATGCTTCGCATGACAGCAGGAGTGACAAAGCTTGATCGAATAAGAAGTTCGAAGATCCGTGGAAGCTTTCACATCAAGGAAACCATCGTACAAAAAATAGAGCGTGACCGGCTCAGTTGGTATTGCCACGTTCAAAGAAGAGATCATTTGAACCCTGTTAAAAAGGCAATATCAATGCACGTTCCAAAGACATCGCGATGTAGGAAAGGCAGACCTATAAACGCCTGGATCAGACAAATGCGACGACATCGGCATTTCATTGGCCTCAGTAACCGAGTGATCCAAAATCGGCAGGCCTGCCGATATTTTCTGAGGTCAAATAGGCGAACCCCACAGGCGGATCAGTAGAATTGCGGTGAAGTGGGAGGGTTGTGATCCCTTGTTTTCGGATCATAGCCTCGCTGATAAAAGGAAGAAGAAGAAGAAGAAGAACCAAATCGTTTTAAATTTGAATCTTCACTTTAACGATTTTCGTAAAGGAGATTCCCAGAATTTCTTTTGTATCTGCATTGAAAGTTCTTATTAATTTTCCAAGTGATTTTTACTGTGACAAGTTACATTGTGCGTGTTTGAATCAAAATTCTTGTGAAAAGGGTTAATAAGTGCAAAATGGGCTTTAAAAAGGGACAAACAATTAAAATGATGACAATAAATCAAGAAGCGGTAATTATTGAAAAAATTAAAAACGGAAAAACCATAACGGCTTGTTCAGAGGAACTTAATGTTTCAAAGGTCACAATCTGCAACATTAAGCGCAATGCCAAACAAATCACAGAAAAAGTTCCAAAAACTTTTACCGGGCCAGGTACAATGAAAAAAAGCTGAAAATCCAAAAAACCGGGAGCTATTTACAGGTTGTTTCTGAATAAACGTAAAAGAAATTAAATTATTAAACGGAAACCTTATAAGAGAAAATGCTAAGCAATTGTATGTTAAATATGAGGACCAACAAGAGGGCTCCTTAAACGCTAGCTCTGGGTGGTTTCAAAAATTAAAAAAACAGATTTAGTGTACGTTTATGGAATATAAGTGAAGAAAAACTAGCGGCAGAGCCAGGCCCTATCGAGCTATTTTAAAAAAGGCTTCAAGAAAAAATTGCCTTACTTTAACTTACAAAGCAACAAATTTATAATGTCGATGAAACTGCATTGTTTTGGAAGATGTTGCCCAAGAAAACGTACGTCTATTTTAATGAGAAAAGTGCTCCTGGTGGCAAAATTCCAAAGCAAAGGGTAACCTTACTGCTAGGATCTAATGCCACAGGTACACACAAACTCGTTCCCCTAATCGTTGGGAAGTCCAAAAATCAGCATTGTCTAAAAAATTTCGAAATGCCACTGGAATACAAAAGTTCTACCAATGCCTATATGACAAAATATATCTTCAAAGAGTGGTTAAAACGTTTAACACGTTTGTTTCTCAAGTAAAAAAAACACTGTGAAGCAGAAAATCTTCCAGCAAAGGCACTTTTGCTAATCCACAATGCTCCAAATCATCCCATAGAAGAAGATTTGAAGTCTCTAGATCGAGACATATGCACGTTTTTCTTACCACCAAACATTACTGCTTTAATGCAATCGATGGATCAATAAGAATTACAAAGCTGCATTATAAATCAAGCTTGCTTTCGTCTATTATTGCCAAGAAAACTGAGGACATCATTTCTGCCCTCAAAAATTTCAATTTGCGGTATGCCATCATTTTGATTTCAAAGTCTTGGGACGAAGTAACTGCTCAGATTCTTGAAAAAATGCTGAAACCCAATTTTTAATGATGTTGGGTTTTTAAATGATGATGATTCTGTCCCATTTTTTTTTTTTTTTTTTATAATTCGCACGCACTCAAAGGGTTATGAATACCTTTAACATGTTTACACACAGTGCGGGCGTTAGAAAGGATGGATAGAGGGAGAGAGAGAAAGATTTTGGTGTAGTGGTTCTTGAAGCTCAGTTGTTTATGCTTCAGCTATTCTCCGGGGGTGGCGTCCAGATAACTGGGGAGATTTTAGTTATTATTGTCATTGCTTCTGATTCACAGTACTTTTTTCCCGATAATCGATGTCAAGGGCAAATCATCATCAACAGAACGATTAATTTTTCCAGCCACATGACCAAGCTACTGCCAGTGTTATGCCTTCGCAGTAGTGTTCACAGAAGCTTTTTGCAAATGATCGGACTGACTTTATATATTTCATGAGAAATAAATAAATGCTTGCTGACATCAGGATTTGAACCATGAACCATTAGCGTGGCAATTGACGACGTTACCACTACACCATTGCCACCCCCATTGTCCATTCTCGGGGAACGCTGCTGGGAAAACATTAACAGTGGCGAAGAAGAATCCTTATAATGTCTGCTTGCAAGGGTAGATAATCAAGTAACCTTCCTTAACATTTGGTTTTAAACACTAATAACAGAAATTGTATATTTTAACAGCACTATACATAAGTCGAAATTAATGAATGATTACAAGATGAAAATGTTCTGGATAAAGTTGAAGACATTGTGCCTGAAAGTGAATCTGATTCTGGTGATGTCGCTGTCGTACAAAATATTGTAACTGATAAGGAAGCAGTTGAACTGTTCGATAAAGCCATCAAATGTGCCAGACAAAAAGAAAGAACATTCTCGGAACTTACAGTTCTCCAGAGACTTCGAGAATTGACTTTACAAAACGTATTGGGCAAGGCCAAACAATGTATTTTTTGTTCAAATTTGTCTTAAAAACAAATTTTATGTTTTATTATTTTTTAATAAAAAAAAAAAAACATTAAACTAAATGTATTCAAAAAAAAGTGAGTGAAGAAAGTGTTTGCACCTTTTAAGCTGGCTTTACACTTTCATTCTTCATTCAGAGTACGTTATTGTTGTTCGTTTTTCGGTATACGTACACCGAATAACGAACAACGAAGAAGCATTCACATTGAAGAAGCGTTCGCTCGTTGTATCAAAATGGATAACAACACATTGTTGGCAGTGGCGGAGATTTTAGTTATCCAGAAAAAAGAAAAAAATAAGAGATCCTGTTAGACCAAAAGCTGGTTGTTAAAAAGAAAGCACTTATCACATATAAATGTGCTTAGTGAATTGAGACTGCACCCAGATGGCTTCCGGAATTATTTAAGGATGTCAGAAGAAATATATATTGAACTTCTTGATTATATAGTTCTATAAATTCCTCAAGAAATTCTCTTGACAGACTTCTAAATCACCCATTTTTATAAAGAAGATGAACGACACTGCACAAGAACGTACGATTAATGGTTATCGTCATTTACACACACGTTGTTCGGTGTTTGAGTAAAACCGTACACCGAAAACTCCAACCAGCTTTGACTTTCTTTCGTACGTGTTCCTTGTTCATTGGTTCTTCGTTCGTTGTTCGGTTTACCCATTCACACTTTCATTGTTCCGTGTACGTTAAACAAGTAATCAGATTCAGTAATCTGCTGATTCCAGTGAAGATCTAAGCTAGCATGCATATCAAGCATTGCCAACTTTAATGCTCAGTTTTGTAACGGTAGTATCCTGCTTAAGAGACAGAAGACAGGAATGGGTTTTTGACGCGTTAAACTCAAAAATGAGTCTCAAATGAAAAACAGGTTCAGTGATAGGACAGAGCGCTAAAGAACACCAGCATTGATTGGGACTGGAGTGAATGAAAAGTACATTCATCTTATACAACTTGTGTTGATTGACTGCTTAAAAAACTCGCAATCCATTTCGAAAAAGTCAACTTGGAGCTTTTTTAAGAGGCACTATGCTACACTCTACAGCAAACTTTAGATTTATCGAGGCAATTACTCTGCATTCACCATGATGATGAATGCATTTGTTACAATTATCCTACGTCTAACGCTGCCATACTGACGGTCATTGAGAAGATGGTTTCGTTCAAGATAGTTCAAGGTGGTTAGCAATAGGTTAGGTTAGGTTGGCTGTCAGTTAGCAAGGCTCTTCATGAACTATGAGTGCTCTCCTTACGATCTTAAGACTATGGGTCGGCAGTTATTAAATTAAATTATTCGGTCACACACCACCACAGCAACTCAACACGTAATCGAAACAAATAAGTAGGGAGCAGAATCGAATGTAAGAATAACATTTAATTTTCCCCAATTAGTTTGGATACCATTCATGTAGCAAGCATGTACTGAAACCTAACACCTCCCGATTTTCAAACCAATACACCAAAAATATCTTTTTTCTCCTTTCTTCATTTCCAACTTATGGCCTGCATTAGTATTAAAAAGTTAAAGCGCCGTGGTGTATTGTTTAGTGTGTTGGGCCACTGCGCGTGATGTTGGAATCCCAGAAAGCAGCAAACGTTTTTTCACGGTCCACCTCTTGCGAACGTTTAACAAACATCCGAGAGTATTATTGTCATGAGGAAGCTTTTCTAAAACTAAATAAAAATCGCGCTTCGGATACGATACAAAATTGTAGGTCCCTTCCATTCGTGCGAAAAATATAACGCACACAACACGAGTGGTTGCAAGAATCTAGCCTTAGGCTCTTCATGGGCTGTTGCGCCAAATATGCCTATGTACAGATATAGCGCACTTATAGAGCTTTAAGTGGGCGTGGCATTATGAAAGTAAAACTTACTCGTACTACTTATATGTAATTTCTTCGGATTGCTAGTTTATAAAAACTATTCACTTTCTTATTAAACTAATGTGCCATGATCGTATGATCTGGTTTCAATACTCAAGAGTTTTTTTAAAAATTCATGCGCTACCAGGATTCAACCATCTTGTTGTACATCAACTGAAGTTATCTGCTAAGGAGTCATGCCAATCAGAAGGGCTTTCTAGACACGACTCAAATTCACCCCAGATTGCAGTGTTATTATAGTTGAGTCACACATATACTCGTAATACCCCATTTTCTGGCACAATATTGTGTGCGTGTGCTCACTGCGTAAATACCGAAATCTATTCGAAGCGCGATGCACGAATATAAGATAGTATCTAGTTAAACTATGTGTACATACATTAAGCTGAGAGATACCTTTAATCCTTCAGTGACATGCAACAAATTGGCGTTTAAATCAGAAAACAGGTTAATCCAGATCGCAAAAGTTGAAGGAGAATTCCGATAAAGGTGACTATTTGCTTTGTTCTCTGCCATTGAACTAAAATAGACGAGTATTTAGCTCTGTTGTGATCAAATCAACAAATAACCTGGACTTTGGCCAGGCTCCACTGCCCAATCCCCATAGTTATGACATCAAAACGAAATAAAAATAAACAACCAAATGGCAGTTACTTAATTTGCCTTTCTGCCTCATTTAGCGCCTCTCAACTGTGCGTAAACGATAAAAACCAAAACAAGCATTAAACAACTTTGTCATCATTCCTAACACTGCTCGCCAAAAATACACAAAACAGACGAGAGAAACATGTCAAGTCAACGAAGCCGGTCATTCAACTGGTTCGCCGCTCACTATATGAGAAGTACATCTGCTGCGTTGGCATTGCGGTTAGAGAACCTTGCAAAGTGGATATAGTACCCAAGGGCAACCCTCACTCACCTGGAAATGTTCCGCACAATCTGTGCATCCAAAGAAGTACTTCACAAAGCCGTGCATTGCCTGGAGCACCTCCAACGGGTCTGTCGACTTCTCAGCGACATCCGCCTGCACTGTCAAGAAGTGGAACAACTTCCACAAGCTGCAAGTGAATCCTCGGTAGTTGGTCTTGGATCCAGTGCAACCGATGTACCGACTGGATGAATAGATTGGCGACAATTCTGACTCCAACTGGTGAACCTTATCCTGAAAGTCCTTGCCGGCTATGGCCTGGTTGTTCAGCGCTGTGTACTCTTGCAGGCGGTCGACGAAGGCTCGTCCATTGGCTCCGAGAGGATTATACCGCTGAAGCATGTTCATGAAGCGTTGGAGTGCTAGCAGGCGCTCTCCAGTGATGTCGCTGACGCGGGGAATCTCGTTGGACACGATGTGGCGGATGGCTTGCTCCAAGTCGGCCTGGTATACGAAATGCTTGTTGCGGCGCACTTCCTTAAGAATCTCGTTTTCCCTGCGGGCACTCTCTTCATCGAGCAGAGTATTCTCTTCTACTGAACTTTTGGTAGCCAGATCTAGCTTCTCTGTGAGCAACATCGTCCGGACAAACTTGCCCAGCGCCTCCTTGTAGTCCTTAGCTGTGTTGTCCGCATACGGGACGAGCTCTACGTTTCTGTTGCGATCGACGACGCCGATGCGGTAAGTGGAATTCAGTTGGTACTGCCCGGCCAGCTTCTCGTCAGTTACCTGCCGGATGCGCAGCTGAGGATACCGATTGAAGTTGAGGATCGTCTGAGCCCCAAGCGCCGTGGAATTTGGCGAGATCAAGATAAGAGCAACGAGCTTTACCTCTTGCGGCAGCCCTTGGAACAGATTTACCGCCTCTTCCTCTGTTAGATTGGAGAGGTTCGGCCAAGAGATGTCGACCGCTGCCTCATCAGTAACCAGCGTGGCGATTGTCTGCCTAATTACGTCCGGATCCTGGTTCTTGATGTCCGTCCCATAGTTATTCTCCGCGGGCTGGTAGTTTGGACCGAAGTACCTCAGTGTTGGGTAAGCCATCACCTCGTACTCCCGGCAAATATCATTGTTCTCCTCGGCGGCACAATCAATGGCCATGACACGGATAACTTCCCGCCACGACCAAACACTCTCGGCCAGCTCCTTGTAGACGGGAGCGAAGCGCTTGCAGTGGCCGCAGTACGAGTTGTAGAACTCCACCAGCGAGGCGTACCGCTGCTGAACAACCGACTGCTTGAAGTTCGCGTCGCTGAGGATGACCACCTTATCGGTGGAGTTGTAGAGGCCGGGGTTCTGGGTCTCGCGCTTCATCATCGCCTCGTAGCGCGTCATCGGCACTCCAGAGTCGCTGAGCGGGAGATACGCGGAGAGGAATAACACGAGAATGGAGGAAAATAGTATATGCTGCATGTTGTGTTGTCTTATGGGCACCTGAGCACTGGGAAACACATTTCACGACGCGAGTGGACGCGGATTTAACAAAAAAAAAAACTGGCGAACAGTTGCGATACAATTGCGGATCGGAACTGAGGCGAGCTGCGGATGGGGGTGACGTTTTATCGCTCCAACCAGCGCTAGAGCGGGCACGCAAATCGACGGAGAATAAGCGAAAAGGTAGCAATAGCTGCGGGTAGAGGTGGTGTTTGTACGCGAATCGTTGGTACTTTACTTCTCTATCTCTTGTGCTGCTGACGTCGGTGACAATTCGAGATAACAGCTGTATGGAGCGCGTTCACTGTGTGAAATGTCATTGCGGTGGATAATATAGCAATGGCGGTTGTGTGGATTGTATGTGGATTAGCGAAGGTGGAAGCGCAATGCCATAGGTTTGAACTGCAGTACAGAAGTTATGACAAAAAAACTGTTAGGTGCTCTAGACCGCTTTTTTATAAGCCAGCACCTAAAAGAAAATTTTGTATTTTCTCTTTGTGTGAAGTCGCCTAAAAATCATAAAAATTAAAGTTAGAGGAACATTTTTATTAACATTTTTATGAACAATAAAAATGGTCGTAGTCAGATTGCATTTTTATGTTCTTCTCTACTTAATCATAATTATTTTTCACGCTAAAATACGTAAAACATAAGACAAAGCAGAAAACTAATGAAACAAATGCTTACATAACGTACTATGTATTTATTTGCAAAATGAGAGATTATGAGTATCCGAATGTATGCAATAATAGTTAGGAAGTGATGAGCGGGTGAAAGAAGGAAGTGATTTTTGTGATTTCCAAATGAAATAATCAAAAGAATGAAAATTACTTCAAATAAAAGTTAAAATGCACTTTAAAGTCTCCATAGGCGCGATGAAAACATTTTATTAATTCTTGAAATGGATCGAAAGTTTGTCTTATATTTCGGTCAGCTTTCAAGGTACTGAAAGACAATGACAGCCAAGTTGTGATGGGTGGGCTCGCTTCTCTCGAGCTTTTTTTTTCCGATATAATTTGCCCCCACTCCAATAATTATGAACACTCCTAAAATGTGTTACACAGTGCGAGCGTTGGAAAGGATAGACGGAGAGAGGAAGATTTGTGTAGTGGTTGGAACTCAGATATTTGGTTTCAGATTGGTTAGGATTGAGAACTCCAAAATGCCATTTTTACTCATTATAGTAACTTCAATGAAATGTTGTTGTGGGTGAACTCGCTTTACTCGCACTCAAGGATTAAGCACTTCAGTAGAATATTTGTGGGCACTCATATCACCTCGTATCACACCTTGAATGGAAAATGGTTAATACGGCATTTTGTATTTTTAAGATGTGATCGAATTCTTGGTTCTCGATTCTCTTCTATCACAAGGGTCAAAAATTGATGCATACGTTCAGGTTCTCATCATTTATTCAATATTGCTGCATGCAGTCATGTGCTTATAATCGGCCACTTTTCAAGTGAATATTTCAAATTATTTTAACATTAGTTTTACTGTTTTTTTTTTCTTTTATTTTTCTGTGTTTTCTTATGTTTAAGTCATTAGAAATGACATAGCTAAGCAAAAAAGTAAGTAAAGCAAAAACTTATCTATGCCTGATTCGTTGGATTGGAAAATTGGAACCATATTACGAAATTAACCGAAAAATTACACAAGTTAGTATAAAAAATAAACAAATATTAAAAAACATTTTTAATTATTATTAGACGACGAAAAATTCTTTATTTTGCGTTGCGAGTCCTTTAGTTTAAAAGAGAAATGATCTGAGATAGAAGAACACCAACCCCAGCAGTCGTAGGTAAAATTTCGTTGGCACTTGTTGACGTTTCTCTTTAGTCTTGTTAGCAAATTCTCTGATTAATTTTATTTCACTATGTCCGAAAAATAGCAGTTCTTTACTAAAGATTGAATTTTATAAATAAAAATAAAATAAAACATTAAAATAAATAAATATTTGGCACAACAGCCTTTTAAGTGCCAGGTCCTAGCCTCCCGCAACCACTCATGTTGTGTGCGTTATATTTTCTACACGAAGGGAAGGGACCTACAGTTTAGTGCCGTATCCGAAGGGCAATTTACCTTGAGAAGCTTTTTCGTGACAAGAATACTCTGGGATGTTTGTCAGACGCTCGCGAGATGTGGGATCGTGAAAAAACTTGTTGGTGTTTTCTGGGATTCAAACTTGGAACCTCACGCGTAGTGATCCAACACACTAACCACTTACGCCACGGCGCCCACAATATAACATGGTAAAGTATATATTTTATTTACAAGACTTACAAGAGAGTGGCTATGTGATGTCTCTCTGAAAAGCTTAACCTTAGTATCCCTTTTCGCCTTCCAGATCACTGTGGCATATTTCAAGTGATCAATTATACATATTATTATCAATATTATCCATTATACATGTAATATATTAACATTTTCACTGACAGATTTCCGCTTAATCTGGAATCCTGGGATCGTGATATTTCACTTCAAAGGCTGCCTTGAACTGTCGTTTGTCTCTGAGAGATGATGTAGCAGTTCAGCATCCATCTATGCTGCAAGGCTGACTAGCTCGCCAGACAGGGTACGACTCTAAGAATTCTGAAATGGCGGACCCTGAGTATGCCCCTCGCTACATGAAAACATATATTAAAGCTGGACGTTAGTAGCAGAACCGAACACAGATGGGAAAATGGCTTAACATGTCATATTTCGAGACAGATCTGGCCTATACTGAATCAGAAGCCTAGTAGCGGGCTAGCTATGACCACAGATCGGCTACGTTATCGGCATCCGCACTAAACACTGTCTGATAGGTCAACCTGTTAAAAGGTCGTTACTCTTTTTCTGCAGGAGCTATAGAGACGAAGAGAAGGAGCCAACCTTCATTTCCTACGCACATGTTCGGCCATGTCCCAAAAAAGGCTGCTCCATCTAGGGGCTCCTTTCTTGATGGTATGTGATGGTGAAGTGGCATCCTCAGGCGCTATGATTATCCATTGCCTTATTAACAAAAATGGAAAGAATGACATCGCAATGGACCTCTACTGGTCCAAGTACACTAACCCAACATAAATGAATCTGCAAGGAAATCTACGATTGCACAGGGAAAAAATTAAGTGCATATCTACATACATGGGATATCTGAATTTTATTCAATTAATTTAATGCTGCTACTTAAAACTATCTTTTTCTTAATCAATTTTTGACTTAATCAATGGTAATTAATAATATCGAGATCTTTCACTCCCTATTGAAAGGGTGAAACATCTTAAGTTAACTTCAATATGCACAGCTGTATCTAATAACCGAATTTCTATCAAGTTTACTACCTGTGATATTCACAAAATTATTTCATCGAAATTCCCAAAGTTTTCCTATATATATTCGTAAAAAGATTCGATTTGCTTAAATTTTTCTGTTCTTCTGTAAAAATTAAGAAATAGACATTTAGAGTTTTTAGTAGAGACTTACTTATCATAGTGTTATGATACTAGGATCTTTCATATATTATTCAAATTTTGCCAGTGGCAAAAATTTAACCTCTCATTAATACACAGCTTATAAATAGCTAGGTTTAATCTCAAGTTTAGACAGGAATCGAAAATGCTAGATATTTTTTGTATATTTATCGCGAATAGAAAAAAAAATCTAGGTGATGCTCATGAAGCACTCTACCGATTTCCGTGATTCTCTAGGACTCGATAAAATTTCTATCACCAATAAGGACACCAATGAAAATTAAAAGTGACCAAGATTTCTCAGGCAAAGGGGAGTATTTGAAAAACGTATTTAAACTCTTAACCAATGCATCCGGCATTTGAACGTTTTATTTTTTTTAAACCATAGCTTTTATTTTTCTGGGTTGAATAAAAGGGTCCATTTGGCCTTATATACGAGTATGATAGAGAGGACTTTTACATTTATGGATTAGTTTTTTTTTGCATTTAGATATTTTCAGGTACTTACACCAAATGCACCTTAAAAATGGATTAGCAAAGTAAAAGCGCCGAAAAGGCTACATACGATTGCGAAACATTTTCTTCTACCTTAACTTAATATAGTAGTTCGTGCGTAAGCTTTAGGCCTGCTTAAATAAAAGCTCTTTCTATCAGTTTCTATTTGCCAAAAGGATTGAGTCAAGTAAATCCGAAAAATTACTGTTTATTTTTGTTCAAAAAAATGTTAAGTATTTTTTTTGGTATTACTTTCCGTTTGATTGAAAATACAATACAATACAAAGTAGACTATCACAAAACTCAAACAACAATTTTAAAATCTACTTTTATGCCGTTCGTCAAATAATGCAATTTTGTTTCCGACATTGTGTGCAAAATTATCTATTAATTAACTCTTGAGAGACCGAGAAGGGTCATACCCTTGTCGTCAAGCTCATTTGGAAAGCAAATTGAATAGAGTCAGTAAGGTGCTTGTGCGCTTCTTGCCAGCTACCTAGTGATTGATAGTGCTAAAAAGATTATCTGAGTTGCGGTACATTGGCAACAAATTAGGAATTCTGCAAAAGTATTTGATACACCTACATAATACCCATCAACAAAAGACGCAATCATCAAAAAAGTAGCAGAACTGTGACCTTGGCTTCTTCTTCTTCCTATTTCCGTGAGGTTATGATCCGAAAACAAGGGATCATAGCCCTCTCACTTCACCGCATTTCTACTGATCCGCCTGTGGGGTTCGCCTGTTTGACGCTGACTTGCATTGTACAATATGATATCTGTATCGAATCTTTGGGTTGAAGACCTTTCGAATATTTAACCGGGCATTTCAATTATTTTGGTTGGACATGGGCCACATGCAGCAAACTCTCCTACAATTTCGAGCTCCAAGTTCGTTGAGAAACCTTTCTAACTGAGGTGAGATTTACTTACTGCGTTGCCCTTCCAACTTGGACTCACAAACCTTTGGACGGAAGTGCTCGTATCCATAAGCTCCACTTGTCCTAGTTATACAAGACGCTACAACTCGTCGTTGAACCTTCATCTCCATTCTACGTTTACAAAATAGGGTGTGGAAATTCTGTGCAATCTGTTCAAGTGAGATGATAAGGAAAGAACACGATATCGCGTCACCTAGTCTTAGCCCTTCTCTGAAATCAAACGCTTTACTGTCTATATTAGCTACCTGGAAGAAGCAGCATGCATTCGCATCGTCATTTTAAATAGATAAAAGAGTTTGGATGGAATGCCCAAACTAGATATGACGCTGTAAAGGAGACTTACAAATCGGTGAGCATTTGGTAGGTATCAATTTGAAGCACCTGGCTATTCTCCAAAATCTGCCGTAGTGGAAATATTTGATGTTGGTGTACTTTTCCAAGCTAAAATCGTACTAAAACGGATCAATACGTCGGACAAGATCTTGTATAAACCATTCGGAAAGATACACTTCCGACATCCTCTTTAATAAATTCCGCCTCAGTTCTTCTATAAAAACATTTTTGCTTCTCAAATCTTTTCAAACAAAAAACGTCAAGTGTAGTTCCATACTAGAGCTCTGCAACATTAAAAAATGTATCTACACACCACTTTAAGTGTGAAGTGGCAGCACACTAAAATGATAAATTTCACACTTCAAACTTGTTGCTATTGAGAGATACATTTTTTTCGCCTCACGCAAGTATGCATCGGCAAATCAAGCATCTGTGGATGTATGCAACTCGGCTAATACAGCAAGTGGAGGGTTTGACAACCTTTTTTATTTCCACTTCTGCAATGCGGACGGGCGGACTTCTTCTTGGACTTTTTGGTTTGAATTTCACTATCTTCATTCTGTTGTGTGGGTGTATGCGTGCGTTTTCTATTCAAAAACTTGCTTAAACTGTGAGAGAGGAGACCTTCTGTATCTACAGTACTTTTGGGTGTATCTTTTACAGTGTGCACTGCGATAGTAGTAATTCGTGTGGTGGGTTGACGTAACATCAGAGTAGTGGTTTGCTGTAGTCATGTGTGAGAACAATGACGGTCAGTTCGTTTGGTTGCTGATGTATACAGCGATGATGGTTCAAAACACTACTGATGGTAGTTGCATCTTTTAGTCATAGTTCGTCCGTTTCTCACGTGAGATTGTGCTGCTTAGATATTCAATCATTGTACTGTCGTATTTCATTTTATCACTTGAATTCAGTGATCTATGGTGTTAGTTGATAAATGGGCTAAGGCTTTTACGCTCGACATTCGTTGTCTATCCGTCTGTCACTTGACCAGTAACTAATCGAATCCACCAGCCGAAAATATCATCGTCCACCATCTCTACCGAAACCGAACAACCGGCTATCTACATCGCGACATCATAGTTGTCGTCTGGTGTTGCCGCGGCCTTCTTGTATCTCGAGACCGGGTATAAAATGAAAATAGGAAGAAAAATAAAAAACAAAAGCTCAAGCTCAAAACTCAAACTCTAAACACAGCTTAGCGCTAGAGTAGTTTAAAATTAGCAGCCAACGTGAACGGTTGATAAATTAAATTGGAGTTCTTCGATGAAGATACTCATGTTGGGAAAAGTATCTGTGGGCTGAGAAAGAAAGTATCTATCGCGCGATTTCGAGAATTTTGAACTTCATTCTATCGAACTTTGTACTAAGTCTTTAAAATTACCCTTGACCAAGTTAAGTGTCTTAGAAAGGATTCAATTATTCGTGTTTACTCTCACCGTACGCATTCAAACAGGTGCTTATGAATTTTTTTTTAGCCTACAAGGAGTTGTGATTGATTTAATTTTTTTTTTTTTTTTTATTTCGATCCGTACAAGTGTGAAGTGTAATTACGGTTTGTGTGTCAAGTAGTATCTACCAAACTACTACTTTGGAACATCTCATTTCGCGTCTCACAATTTATTCGTAATCGCTTATTGTTCGGATTAAAATAGAGTGTTTTGAATATTAAATGAGATTTGATTAATTAAAATAAATATAAAAGGTGTCGTACCTAAACATACATATATAGATACAAATAAAATTTTTTTGTGTAATTCTTTTTATCATTTTTGTGAAAGGTTTTATTTTTTTTTTTGTTTTAATAATAATTTGCTGAATATTTTGAATAAATTTCTGTGGTGTGGATTTGACTTTTAATGATTTGTTATTGTTGTGTTATTTTATGGATGATAGCGGGAATATTTTGAAGGACTGTTAATATCACTAAAAGGTAAGAATAAATAAACATAAACTTATATTTTTAATTATAGAGAAATGATAATAAAAAAAAATCCATCTTGGTGGTTACCTTAATCTTTTTAAAGAAGAGAACTTGCTTATTCAATTTAAAGACGGCAACGTGTTGGTTTAGTGTTATTTCTTATAAGAAATTTTTATAAGGAAATCATGAATAAATATCTGTGGCGAACCTAAAACGCTGAAACAGTGCCCCGGTATGTCTGGAATTCATTATCTGCAGCGGTTACTGAGTTAAGGGCAGGGAAGTGAAACCATAAAGATATCTTTAAAAACGTTTTTTTTTGAAATGTGAAAAGGCACTTATGTTGTTATGCCTTGTGACTACAGAAATATGTCATTGATTGGGAAATACTTAAAGTTTTAGGGAAATACTTGACTCAATCAAAATTCGGAAAAATGAAATTCTTCTTCCTTTTATCAGCAAGGTTCTGATCCGAAAATAAGGGATCACAACCCTCCCACTTCATCGCATTTCTACTGATCCGCCTGTGGGGTTCGCCTATTTGACCTCACAAAATATCGCCGATTTTGGACCACTCGGTTACTGAGGCCAATGAAATGCCGATGTCGTCGCATTTGTGTGATCCAGGCGTTTATAGGCCTGCCTTTCCTACACCGCGATGTCTTTGGAACGTGCATTGATATTTTTTTTTTTTATAATTTGCGCGTGCCAAAGGGATTATTAATACCCTTATACTGGTTCTCAGGACACGGGCGGATAGGAAGAGGGGGGAAGGAGACAGAGGAGATGCCGGTTTGTGTTGGCTTTAAATGTTTGAAGGTTGTAATGATTAGGAAATACAGAGGCTGGTAATTCGTTCCATAAACGTGTTGTTCGGCTTATAAACGAATCCCTATATTTGACAGTACGTCCGAAGATGGGCTTGAGGGTGAACTGATGTGCATTCGAAGCGTGACGCGTATTGCGGGTGAAGTTTTGAAGGGGAGGAATGCAGCTGGCTATTTCGCTGGAGCATTTTTTATAAAAAAAGCGATAAAAAAGAGAAAGACACGAGACATTTCTACGATGTTCAAGTGAGACTATGGAGCTCACGATGTCTCTATCACCTATCAGTTTTAACGCGCGATGCTGTATCCTATCTAGAATGTGCAGAACGGTCTTGGGTGCACCAGACCAGATGTGGGCGTTATATTCCAGCTTTGGGCGGATGAATGCCTTATAAATGGAGGCCAGATCAGACGGGGTAAAGTATTTCTTGCACCGCTTAAGGAATCCTAGACATTTTGCAGCATTTTTTGCGACTTCGAATATGTGATCGTTCCATCGAAGGCGGTTATTGATGCACATACCGAGAATGGCAAGTCTTTCGGATTCAGCGATGCAAGTACCATTCATGGATAATGGTTGAGGGTCTTGGTTTCGCTTGAGAGACAGAAGACAGCATTGAGTTTTGGATGCATTAAATTCCACTCTATTGATTGAAGCCCATTTGGTTATGCTGTCCAGGTCGGAATTTAATGTGTTTAACATACGTTGTCGTTCCTCTTCTATGGTCGAAGAGCAGGGACGTGAGTTAGGGAACGAAAATGAAAAACTGAGGGTACAAATGATATCTTCTTTGCACTCTATCTTTTGTACGATGGTTTCCTTGACGTGAAAGCTTTCACGGATCTTCGAACTTCTTAAAAATGAACTTTTCAGAAAAATGAACTATTATTCGTCGGCTTAGTGCAAAAACTCACTAAGTACATTTTTGCCATTTTTCAGTTTAAAGTACCTATGTAAGTGCTTGTTTTTATGTTATTCACCCATGCAAAAACTCTTTAAGTGCATCAGATTAGATAATAATCATTTGAAAACAAAAAAAAATCTTTGAAAATGTTTTAGTAAACTGCCAATTTGAATTGTGAATAATCAAATATTGAGCAAATGTACTTAATGACTTTTTGCACTAAGCCGACGATATATTGTGCAAATATTGTAGTTTTATATTTACAAGTGCCCAACACGTGGTTTTCTAGCATTATTTTTGTTTTAAAATTTAGTGGTTTTTAAACCGCTGTCTTTACAAAAAAGTATCAAATAATAATGACTATATGCTCACTTAGAGCTTATACTTTCTAGTTTTTGAATCATTTATTTAAAAATACTTACCACTTCCTACTGCTTCGTAGAATCAATTAATAGTCGAAAAGTAGCATATCAGTTTTTCGTAAAATTTATTGACTGTTGTGAATTTTACGGATGTTTGAAAAAAAAAAATAGATTTATCCAAGTGAAGCGTTTTGAAGCTTCTACTTTCCTGTTTTAAACAAATGTGGTGTCATGCTTCTTTTAGAGGAATATTTCAACAAACCTTTACGTTGAATCATCAGTCAACTGCATTCGAACGAATTACCCTTATGACATTTACTGGTACATTTAGATGACCAGACTAGAGGACCTCACTGCAAAATTCTGAAAAAAAAAAACAAAGTCGTAAAGTTTGTAATTATACCCATGACGCTTACTAGGATAGCAAAAAAATCTTGGTAGTGATCAAAATCAACTGCTAACAGGATCTTACGCTTTCATGGTGCCAAGATTAAATCTGGAAAAAATTAAGCGACTTTTGCGATGAAATTGTATAGCCAGATATTTTTTTTAAATCAAATAGCCTAGCGTTTCCAATAGCCTAGCAAGAAGTTTTCACAATTTTTGTAACTAAATGAGTCTATCCATTGTGAATACACGTTGGCCTACTTGCTTTAAACCAGTGGAGAATCCGTCGCTAATTGATATGTTCTTAACAACTTCGATATCAAAAGTGCTAGGGAACGACCAAGTAAGACCCACATCTGAATTTATTCATGATATTATTTATTGTTCTTTCAAGTTCGATGTAGTTAACTACGATACTTTCCGATATATTAGTTACAGGTCATTTCGTAACATTGATTATGAGGGTCTCCAACGGTATAGCAGTTCCTTAAACTGGAATGATATATATTATACCCCGATATAGATAATAAAGTTTTGCTATTAAACACTTTAGTCAACTCGCTATATGACAACTATGTCCCATTGATAACCAAGAGAATTAAACCGCTAAATTGCCCATGGTATAATAGTCAAATAAAACTTTTGATCCAATAGAGAGAACGTTTTTTTTAAAAGGTACAAAAGGAGTTCGTCTGAGTACTATAGAAGGCAATACTGTTTCGCTCGGAATAAGGTCGTGGCTCTTATACGCTCATCCAAGCGGTCATACCTACTTGAGAAACTTGATCCAGCGCAAGGCTCAAAGCAACTGTGGAAGAACATAAGAGACGTAGGCATTATTGGAACTAAAAACATGTCAAAGTGCTCTTTTAACCCCGATATTATGAGATCACACTTTGTCTTAAGTTTCGCCCGTTCTTCTTCCATGCCCGAACCCACTTCGGATAACCTTAATCCAAACACCTCGTTCTCCTTCAATTGTATTGATGTGGAAGTTTGTTTAAATGCAATTCGTTCTGTTAAATCTGATTCTGTAGGCCCCGATAATATTTTTTTTCCGAGGGTAGGTGAAAAATCTTCAAGAAGACACTACGAGGATCGACAGCGCGTGCTCATAGTAGTGTGGGATTCTTACCCACTTAAAAACATCCCTTCAAAACAGACTTGTTTTTATTTTTACTACAACAAAGTATTCGACTTATCAAGTAGTTTTCACTTTACGAAATAATGCCGTTTTGCAGGTACCTTCCCATTAGAAGTTCCTGCTAGCTCCGAAGTTTAGACGCGGCTACTTAACGCGCTAAGTCTAAAGGTTTGATTCTTTGTAGACGGCATACTACATTTCTTTCATCCAAAACTTGGAGGACTGTTATATTAGCGTGACTTTCCAGTCGACTTTTATGCTTTCTCGCGTGGTTTTTGATTTCGTCCTCGATTGTTGTAATGCCAAGATCTCTGTGGATATCGCTATTTCGGATATACCATGGCGCATTAACAATACCTCTTAGCACTTTGTTCTCAAAAGTTTGTAAAATTTTAATGTTACTTATTTTGGTACAACCCCAGAGTTGTATACAATATGTCCATACCGGTTTTAGCACTTGCTTATATAAAAGCAGTTTGTTTTCTATGTTAAGCTTAGAATATTTTCCGAATAACCAATACATTTCTCTATATTTATAATTTAGTTCTTTGCGTTTTTTCTTAACGTGCGTTTTCCATTTCAGCTTTGCATCAAGTGTCATTCCAAGATACTTAGCCTCGTTTGCAAACGGAATTTGAACCGAGTTTGAAAAGATCGGCAAATTATTTATTTTCTTATAAGTAAAATTTACATGAACAGATTTGGTCTGGTTGAGTGCGATTCGCCAAATATTTGCCCATTCATTTACTCTATCCAAAGCTTCTTGCAGTTTTTCTGTTGTGTCTTCGACCGTTTTACCTACTGTCAAGATAGCAGTGTCGTCGGCAAATGTAGCTAACTCAGTGCCTTCTACTTGCGGTATATCACGAGTGTATAACAGATATAAAACTGGACCAAGAACGCTTCCTTGTGGCACCCCAGCCATTATTTCCTTAAAATCAGAATATTCGTTTCCACATTTGACGCGGAATAGTCTATTCGTAAGATAGTTCTTCAAAATATTATATAGGTGCTCTGGCAGAACTTGTCGTAACTTTAACTTTAAGCCTTCGTGCCAGACCTTGTCAAAGGCTTGAGAAACGTCAAGGAATACGCTTGAACAAATCTTTTTTTCTTCAAGTGATTTTTCGATTACATGCGTTATTCGATGTACTTGTTCAATTGTAGAATGCTTACTTCTGAATCCGAATTGATGATCCGGGATGAGATGCCCTTCTTCTATTACCGGCTGTATTGGCCTAATCAATATTCTTTCCAACACTTTGGATATAATTGGAAGAAGCGAAATCGGTCTATAAGACGTTTTTTCTTTAGGCGGTTTTCCGGGCTTAAGGACCATTATAACTATGTCCCATTGATAACGAAGAGAATTAAACCGCTAAATTGCCCGTGGTATAATAGTCAAATAAAACTTTTGATCCAATAAAGAGAACGTTTTTTTAGAAGGTACAAAAGGAGTTCGTCTGAGTATGCAATACTGTTTCGCTCGGAATACGGTCGTGGCTCTTATACGCTCATCCAAGAGGCCGTACCTACTTGAGAAACTTGATCCATCGCAAGGCTCAAAGCAACTGTGGAAGAACATAAGAGACGTAGGCATAATTGGGACTACAAACATGTCAAAGTGCTCTTTTAGCCCCGATATTATGATGTCACACTTTGTCTCAAGTTTCGCCCGTTCTTCTTCTATCCCCGAACCCACTTCGGGTAACCTTAATCCAAACACGTCGTTCTCCTTCAATTGTATTGATGTGGAAGTTTGTTTAAATGTCATTCGTTCTGTTAAATCTGATGCTGTAGGCGCCGATAATATGTCACCAAAGTTTATTAAATTTATTTTGCCTATAATCGTAGGGTATGTAGTCCGCGTTATTAATGTATGCATTTGTAGCAGTACCTTTCCGACAGACTGGAAGGAAGCTAAAATTATTCCAGTTCCTAAAAAGGCAAATTCCACTGTTCCAGCGGATTTCAGACCGATAAGCTTGTTGCCCTTTCTATCGAAAGTCTTCGAAAAAATAATTCAAAGCCAAATGCTTATTTACTTGATAGCAATAATATGATTTCTGTCTGGCAATCTGGTTTTCGTAATAAGCATAGCTGTGAATCAGTAGTGATTAAAGTCACTACAGACTTACGTTTGGAACTGGATTCAATCAAAATTGGTACTATTAGACTTTTCAAAAGCTTTCGATTGCATTGATCACCCAATATTAATGTCAAAATTGAAGAATAAATTTAGGTTTTCTAGTACAGCTCTTCGTTTGGTACACAACTATCTTAGGGATAGGGTTCAAACAGTCTATACTTTTATTTTTTTTTATATTTGGCGCAACAGCTCTTGAAAGTGCTAGGGCCTAGCTTCTCGCAACCACTCATGTTGTGTGCGTTATATTTTTCACACGAATGGAAGGGTCCTACAGTTTAATGCCGACTCCGAACGGCGATTTAAGAAGCTTTTTCGTGACAACAATACTCTCGGATGTTTGTCAGACGCTCGCGAGAGGTGGGACCTTGAAAAAACTTTTTGGTGTTTTCTGGGATTCGAACTTGGAACCTCATGCGTAGTGATCCGGCACACTAACCACTTACGCTACGGTGCCCACCAGATTTCCAGACCACTTACTGTAAAAATAGGAGTTTCACAGGTCTCAGTTCTGTGACCACTGTTTTTTTCATTGTATATTAATGATCTTCCGGATGCTATAGCCTCTTGCAATATACAAATGTATGCGGACGACGTCCTGATTTAGTTATGTCGTTCAGTTGACCTGAGGGAGGACCTAGTGGCTAGGATGAATGAGGATCTAAAAAGTATCCAACTCTGGTCTAATCTCAACAAGCTTAAACTGAATCCCGCTAAGACTCTAGCAATGCTATGCTTAAGGAGAGAAGTGGAAGCTACTGAATTTCCCCGCATTGTTCTTAACGGAGAAATTATTCCATATGTGAACAAAGTGAAGTATCTTGGATTTACGCTAAACAGCAAGTTTTGCGTTGCGACGCTATTTCGACAACAATTGGGAGAATCTACTCTGGATTCCGCAGTTTGAGATGCTCTGCTGGTCTTCTTCTCCCAAATCTGAAACTGCGTTTAGTTAAAAGCCTTATTATGCCCTTTTTCTCATTTAGCTGCTCCGTATATGCCACTCTAGACTACGAATGCAAACACAAATTAAATGTAGCTTTCAATGACTGTCTCCGTTTTGTATATAATAAACTAAGATATACCAGTGTCTCACATCTTAAGACTTCTCTTTAAGGAATCTGTCTTAATGATTTCTATGACTTCCGTAACTTATTAAAGCTGCATGCCATTATTCATAATAACTGTCCTGTGTATCTGAACGAAATGCTCCGATTTGCCCAATCCAGTAGGGGTCTGCGCTTAATCTTGCCCCGATTCGAACACACCACTGCTGAGTGATCCTTCTTCGTCTCAGCAATTCGACTATAGAACAGACTTCCGGTTGAATTGCAGAGAATAAGCTCATCGGCCGAATTTCAGAGGAAGCTATTTTCACATTTATCTAACACCAATTGAAGCCCTATTACATCTATTCTTATTTATTTCCTTTTGCTGAGAATCAATTTATGATTAATTTGTAAGTAATTTACATATGCATTTCCTGAAGGCATTAAAATCATTTTAAATCTTTGCTCTTTCAATTATTATAGATTACTTTTTTATACTTTTTAATTTCAATTTTTTTAATTTAATCTTTGTAAATTCTATCTCGATGCTTATTATAAAATTGAATATCTAGTAGTATCATGTTAAATTCTTTTGTTTGAATAAATGAATAATAAATGAATAATAATAAAAGTGCCATCCGTCATGCACAAATGGAGTAAAACACATCTGGCCAACAATAAGCGGTAGTCGCAATTATAGCTTAAATTGAATAATTTGGTATAAATATTGATCCAGTAATAAAACTTGTTAGCTGTCCTCACAAGTTATCTTGACAATCGAAAATTTGTTGTCAAATATAAAAGTTTTAAGTCAGAAATAAATTCCATTAATACTGGCGTACCACAGCAAGTGTCGTTGACCCCTTCCTTTACCTGTTATACACTTCTGACCTACTAAGGTGTGATAACGTCCTCATGTCAACATTTGCAAACGACACCGCATTTATAAGTACAAGTAAAGATCCGTTAATTGCAGCAGTTAACTTGCAAAAGCATCTTACAAAAATTGAAAAATGGTCGGAAATGTGGAGAACAAAAATAAATAAGTCCAAAAGCTCTCACATAACCTTTAATTCGAAAATGAATACCTGTCCATCCGTTAGTATCAATGATTAGCCAATTCCATAACGAACAGACGTCAACTATCCAGGCTTTCACCTCGATAGGAGACTAACATGGAAAAACCAACTAGAAACAAAAGAGCTCAAATAAATATAAAGACGTCAAAGCTGCACTGGCTTCTAAACAAAACCTCCCAACTAAGCCTAGACTGCAAGATACTTCTGTATTAAGGCCTATCTGATCCTATGGCATTCAGCTATGCTGCTTCAAATGTAGACAAAAACCAAAGGATTCAATCCAAAATTCTCCATAACATTACTGGAGCTCCCTGGTTTGTAAGGAAATCCAACATCCACAGGCACCTCGAAATACCTACTGTCACTGATGAGATTTCTTCACAGTGTATCCGGCTAAAAAGACATCCTAATGTTCTGGCAACTATGTAACCTGCTTACTCTCCGATCTTCCTAGCGATTAAAACTTAAAGATACCCAAGATATTCTTATAACCTAGCCACCTATTCAACAATAAAAATGTTCAACAATAAAAGTATTGTTCATATATAGTATTGCATTTAACGTTGATCGATTGTTCAATTCTTGTAAAATGTTATATGTGTAGTAACCGTAACCATAAAATATTCTCTTTTACAACCACATATCTTAAGCATTGGCCAAAAGATGTAATAATCCAAATTAAGTTGTAAGATTTGAAAACTTATTGTTATTTTCTTTATAAAGAAAGATCCAATAAATAAATAAATAAAGACGTTACAAAAAATAATAATCAAAATGAGTGGTTACTTCAGTCACCCTGAGAACACATTTTCTTAGCAATGACTACAAATGAAAGCAAGATCGAAAAAAAAATAAAAAATAACAGGGATCTGTACGTTTGAGGTTCCTTCTTTCTTAAATTCAATTGCAGAAAATGGTCTAGGAAAAAAGCCAATATGAGCCTTTTTCCTTACACAATTAATCTGTTGACTATTGCATCAATTTCTTCGCCGAAGCTTCAGGCACTGTAAGCATAAAGAAACAGCGCGATGGTTTTATCAGGGCTAAACTGTCGTCATTTAATACAAAATGTGATTTTTTCTAAGACAATTCTCAAACGTATTTTTTTCATTCAAAATTTTAAGAATAGCATTAGCCTATTTGTTGTAATTTATCTTAAAATTTCAATTTCAGTGTTATCAGAGCACCATCCTGAATCTTCTTCCTATTTCGGTGATATAGTAAATTCAAGTGATTATGCGTAAAACTCTCCCACTTCACTGCATTTGTACCGATTCACCTGTGGGGTTCGCCTGTTTGACTTCAGGAAATACTGGCAGGCCTCCTGATTTTGGATCACTTCGTCAATGAGGCAAACCAAATGTTAGTGTTGTTGCACTTGTGTGATCGGGAAGCTTTCAGGCCTGCCTCTCTTTCGCAATAGCAGTAGAACGTCAATTGATATTGCCTTTTTGGCGGGGTTCACATGATCTCTCCTTTGAACGCGACAATACAGGCTGAACGAGTCGCGATCTATTTTTCGTGAGATGGTTTCTTTAACATAAAGGCTTCCTTGGATCTTCCATTCTGATTCGATCAAGCTTTGTCACTCCTGCTGTCATGTGAAGCGTCTTGATCTCAGCAATCGTACGTGAGTTATCGCGAATAAATTTTCCCTCTGAATTTTTCCTCCGAACAAAAATTAGATATCTTTAAAAATACGGAAAAAATTCATTAGGGAAAAATTAAATATCGCGATTGCGTTGAAAAGTCTCCTGAATTGCCATTTGTTATACCTATTTTTTTTCCGCGGAATTAATTCCTCTATTCTGAAGAGGTATACTTTCACGTTGGCTATACCACTGCGCAAGCTTTTTCATCTATCCTACTCCTTTAAACTCTTCCCGAGTAGATGGAAAACAGAATTTGTCCAGCCCGTTCCTAAAAAGGACGAATCTTCTTCTCCCTCTAACTACCGACCCATTGCACTTACATCCCTTCTTTCTAAGGTCATGGAAACGCTGATAAATCGTCAGCTTATGAAATATCTTGAATTCCGAAAGCTCTTTAATGACCGGCAGTACAGATTTCGTAGCAAAAGGTCCACTGGTGATTTGATGGCATATCTCACCGAAAAGTGGAACCAATCTATCCATCACTTTGGTGAAAGTAAGATTATTGCGCTTGTATTTTTATGTCATTTGACAGGGTTTAGCATCCAGCTGAATTTCGACAACGGCATCGACTTAGGATAGGCACATGGAACGTCTCACCGCTGACAGGGAAGGACCTTGAGCTTGTTGGGGAGGCTGTTAAGTCGACTAGATATAGTTGGCGTCTCTTCAACAATCAGAGAAGCTCTAAAACTGTGGAGATTTCGGATGGATGAAAGCTCTTTCTGTCAGGAGTCGCAACCTCAATGTCTGCTCGGGCGGGAGTGGGGATACTCACAAGTGCCAGGTTGACAAACAGAGTATTGGAGTGAATACCATTAGGAGGAAAAGTTGCGATCTTAAAGCTCAAGCTTAAAAGATCAACTCTGGCATTGGTGCAGGTGTATGCACCGAATCTTCAGTCAGAGTATGCAGCTTAGATGAAGTTGATGCTGCCCTTGAAAAGGTTACGGATATGGATTCTTTTGTCCTGATGGGTGACTTCAATGCTTACGTGGGTGTAAATATTATGACATGGGGGAGTGTGAATGGGAGGAACGGTGATCCTGATCAAAACGCGAATGAAGCGAGGTTGTTAGATTTTTAATGTGAAAATGGCTTACCCATCATGAACACTATCTTTCCACACAAAGACATTCACAAATACATGTGGTACCGTCAGAGTCTTCAGCAGAAGTCGCTGATCGATTTCTTCAAGGTACCATCGTGTCTGAAGAGAATGGTTTGTGATGTTCGCGTATTGAGAGGGGCCAAACTGTCAACTGATCATCACTTAGTGCTGTGCAAATTGTATCTTAACGAAAGAATGCCTCTCCTACCAAAGCGCAAACCAAGGATGATTGCACGCATACTATGGGTGAGGCTACAGGACGATGAGATACGGGAGACATTTGCGCGGCAAATATCTGAAAGGTTTAAACGAATTCCAACTGTTCCATCAAATGTAGAGGAAGAATAGCAACTGTTTTCAACAGTGGTTATTGCCTCTGCGGGAGATGTTTGTGGAGTGAAGCGGCTTGGTGTGGCGGCTGGTGGTGAGAAGAGGACTGCTTGGTTTAAAACGCCCGGAATTCCAGAAGACATCAGAGAGAAGAAGAGAGCCTTAAAGGTGTAAATTCACTTGGGGAACTTCGATTCTCGAAATCGGTATACTGAGGCGCGAAGAACTTGCAAATTAGCTGTGAAAACAGTGAAAGAACAGTCTTGGAAGGAGTTTGGCGAGAAATTGGAACGTGACCAACCGCCGACTCTTTTCTAATGAGGAGGGCATCTTATGCAGATGGGGCGAGCACTTTTCAAAATTGCTCAATCTCGAACAGGGCACCGAAGATGACAGACCTATGGTCGAGAGTAGGGCGGAAAGTAGTCCTATGGTAGAGGAAGTAACTTTGGCGATCAAAGCGCTAAAAGTCGGCAAATCTGTTAGTGTGGATGAAATCCTGCCAGAAATGCTCAAGGCTTTAGGTAAAGAGGGAATGCAATGGCTCTCGCGTGTCATTAAAGTCGCCTGGGAATGCGGTGAAACATCTGGTGATTGGCATACGGGCGTGATTGTTCCTCTTTTTTTTTAAAAAAAAAAGGGGCAAAAGAGATTGCGCCAACTATGGGGGAACATCTCTTTTAAGTCTCCCTGAAAAGATCTTCGCTAATGTGCTAGAAACACGTTCCAGAGCTGTGGTTGAAGCTAGTTTGGGGGATGAGCAATGCGGTTTTCGACCCGGTAGAAGCACAACCGACCAGTTATTCACTCTCAGAATGACACTTGTTTTGTCGATTTGGAAAAGCATATGAAAGCGTTCCTTGAGGCAAACTCTGGAGTGTTCTACAGGAGTATGGGATTGATGGTTCCCTGTTAAGGGCGATTCAGTCTTTATATACAATCGGTAGAAGCAGTGTTCGAGCAAATGGCGATAAAAGAATACTTCACTGTGTTGCGTTGGACTCCACCAAGAGTGCGTTTTGTCACATCTCTTCATTGTATAAATGGACTGGATGTTGCAGCGCAGTCGTGGCGTAGATTGTTTCAAAGTGGGACTAGTCATTCGCTCTTTGCGGATGATTTAGTCATCCTTGCATCAAACCGAAATGCAGCGCGCACTCAAAAGGTTTGTAGCCATTTGTGGCGATGCTGGAATGAAGATTAACGTGAACAAATCGGAAGTAATGGTAGTTTCCAGAATACCCATTCAGTGCACTCTGCATGTTAGTGGAGTCCCACTGAAGCAGACGGATAAGTTTAAGTACCTAGTGGTCTTATTCACGAGTGATGGGAAGAGCAATCCCCGGTTATCCTGTAGAATTGGTCAGGCTTGATTAATTTTGAGAGAGCTTGGTCAATCTGTTATAAGGTAGGCCGAACTTAGTGTTCAAGCTAAATTATCGGTTTTTAACTCGGTGTATGTTACAACTCTCACCTATGGTCATGAAATTTGGGTAGTGACCGAAAGAATAAGATCGCGGATACAAGCTACCGAAATGAGGTTCCTTCGGGGTGTTGCCGGAATAACTCGTAGGGATCGAGTGTTCAACACCAGAGTACGCGAGGCACTTAATGTTGCGTAGCTACTTCTCCGAACGGAACGATCTATGCTTCGATGGTTTGGTCACGTAGTGCGTATGCCTCCAGGCCGGCTTCCAAGACATGCCATCAGGTAGGCGACTTCCCGGTAGACCTAGAAATAGATGACTGGACCAAGTCAGACATCTCTTCTGGAGCCGTCTAGGGACTCCACCTGATGAGTTGGAGTCAATGGCGAGGATCGAGAAAGATGTAGGGTCCACCCTCATAAATAAACTTACCATCATTTTTTGGTCGAAAAAAAAAGGAAAAATCCATTAAATTCGGCAATTTCGCAGGATATCGAAATGAAGAAAAAAAAGATAATAAAAGGATAAGAAATATAAAAAAATGTCTGCCACAAATTCATATTTTATTCGTCAAAAATACTTATACGCTTATACCAACTAATCAGCCAACATTGTTACAACTTCATTGCCATCATCTTCAACGTCATTCGCACTCGCATTGGCATCACTTTTGGTGGAATATTTATCCTTTTTAGCAATTTGGAGGAGTAAATCTGGCTTCATTTTCAAAAAGTATTAGAACTCTACTCATGAATATGTCAAATTGCACTTCACCGTGAGAATCGCTTTCAATGTGTCGACTCTCGCGAACTTTTGCGTTGAAGATGCATTTTTCTTTTGGTTTCGACATTTTTTTTTCTCTAGATTAACGAAACACTGATGCCAAACAGTTCACTAAACTGACGTGCAGCAAATTCAAAAAAAGTGACGCGCACATGAATGATAGTAGTAATCTATGGTTTAAGGCTGAACTAATAGAAGAATGCTTTCGTACGACCACTTCCGAAACAGTGCGAGTACAAACGATTTTTATTGTGCGACCATAATAGCTTTTTGTTTCGATTCGTTAAGTTTCGTTCACTTTTGATCACTTACGAAAGACCGTAATTCGCTCTTTCATACGAAAATTTGACAGTTGCACAGCTGTGAATGGCTATGAACCACACAATTGCTTCCGAACACATACACCTATTATGGGCTACTTTTGCTATTGACAGTACTGAAGGAAACTTAACGCAGAATTATGACATTAGCTTCCGATTGCTTCCGACTATTATATTATTGTATAATTAAACTTTTACTCGTTCGATGTGAACTTGTACAATACTCCCCTGCTGTCATCGTTCAGTCTAACAGTCTAATGTTCGCCACATATCAAATTCAAAATATTATATAAGTTAGGAATTTTGTATGAAAAAAAGGATTTGGAAAATTTTCGCGGGATAGGTTTTTGGGAGCTGAAAAAAAGGAGTATCCCGCAAAAAAAAGGATAGATGGCAACTTTACTCATAAACGATTAACGGGCCATTAAAAGTGTATGTATGTATGTATGTTTCAGTTATTACTGAATTTATGAATATTCATTTTGCGGTAGTAGCCAACCGGTGTGACGAAATCAAGACAAGCGTATTTCAAAATCATGTTTTTAAGTTTATTTGAAAATAAGGAAGCAAAATAAATTGATTCATTTTTGCTTTCCATTATAATAATATAATTTTTTTGTTACTAGTCCACGCACATAATAGGGGTTCGTCAAATAATCATTAAATTTTTTACAGAACTAAAACTAATTTCAAAATTTCTGTGGTCACCCGATGGCTCACGTCAATTGCAGATACTGTTGGCCAGATACCAATATTCGCTTTAAGTAGATATACTCTACTTAATTTTTTAGGTACTCTATACTGGCCGAATACAAAAACAGGTTGGTATTTTGTGTTACTCATCTGTTACTCTATTTTAAAGCACGAAATTGGGGTGGAAATGGTGTGGTGGTAACGTCGTCAATTGCCACGCTAATGGTTCATGGTTCAAATCCTGATGTCAGCAAGCATTTATTTATATCTCATGAAACATATAAAGTCAGTCCGATCAATTGCGAAAGCTTGTGTGAACACTACTGCAAAGGCATAACACTGGCAGTAGCTTAGTCATACGTCTGAAAAACTGCTTCTCCTGTTGGATGATTGATATGCCTATGACATCGGTAATCGCGAAAAAATACTGTGGATCAGAAGCAAAGAAAAAAAAAAAACAAAAATCTCCCCAGTTATCTGGACGCCGCCCCCGGGGTTTCTCTGAAGCATAAACAACTGAGCTTCAAACCAATACACCAAATCTATTTCTATCTCTATCCTTTCTAACGCCCGCACTATGAGAAAACATGTAAAAGTTATTCATAACCTCTTGAAATTACAAAAAAAAAAAAAATAATATTAATAATTTTTCACTGAAAGTATCTATATGAAACTTATATCTTTATAAATAACAACGAAGGCAAAGCGTGCAATTTTATGCAAACTATAGTGAACCTTAAGGTGTTTAGCGAAACCAAACACTAATCGAAAACTAAAAATTACACTTTTTAACACTTATACATTGAAGTAGAGACTACTTTAGCACTATCGACTTCATTTTTTGCTACTCGTATCTTTTAAATGTTCCTGTTAAAAGTTGTATTTTTGTATCCATTAATAATGGCCGGATACAGGTGCCTTTACCCTATGGATTTTGAAATTGACTATGGTTCCAAATCGATTTATGAACTTAAAATCGATTAGATTAGTATTTTTAGCGTCTTCGTTATTTTACGAGTACAACAATTACGAAAACGTGCTTTGCAATATAATTTTTGTTTAGTACCGGAAATTCTTGGGGATTTCCACTGCACACGTATAAATTGGGCTATCGTACAGTCAAATTTATTTTCTTAATTCACATCCTTATATGAACCTAATGATAGAAACCATTTCTCAGAAACGTTATTGTCGGGTTACATTATGTATCAGCGGTGTTAATAATAAAAATGTTCATTCCTTAAGCATTATTCTTACTAACTCTTTGAATTATTGCTTAGTGTTTATAATCCAAGACTGCCTTGTACCAAAGATATCTCACCGTAGTGCAACATTTTTCCCGACTTGACTCATCAATTTATTAAGAAGGACATTATACATATTTATGTTATGGCGGTTTCTTGCGATTGTAGCTTTTCGACGTCAAATATTTTCACCACTATTCTCCTTTGTTTCGTCGTTTGGGATATCCGCATTCATACCTTGGTTACAACAAGATAGTGATCCGAGTCTATGTTGACTGCTCGGAAGGTTCGGAGATACTGGAGGCATGTCTTGCGTTGATCACAGTATGATCAATTCGGTTGATCGTTACCTGATAATTAGACCGCCATGTCTGTTTGTGAATATTTAGATGAGGAAACCATGTGCTTGCTATAGTGAATCAACAGTTGAATCATTTTTATCTGAGGTTTTTGGTTGTTTCGGAACCAATGTTTTTTATACGTGGTGGGGAAGTTACCACGACGGCACAAGCCCGAACCTAGACGGCCAATTCCTTTTGTTATACCCCTAGGACGTTAGCCGGGTATACTGGTGCCAGTAATCCATTACGGGAGTATGAGCGCGGCCGTTGGCTCATTAAGGGCTCCTTCGCCTTCATCTCTATTTCAAAGTCCTGACTAGCTTTGGAAATTCCTTACCGACCTGTGATTCGAATATGTCGAAGGAGCTTGCGCAAGGTGTTCACTAAGTTCAACCTAATGAGGACTGTAGACGCCATCATTGACACCATCTAGGGGATTCGTCTGCTGCCGTCGGAAACAAGAAGTGCACTCTTTCCCCTTTTCTCCTCTGCTGCCCCCAAAATCTTCCAAAGGGGTTGGTTACTGAATCTCCGATCACGGTACTAGACACCCAGCGGTCAACAACGTGGCAGTGGAGAGTAGGAGTTGGTAGGCCTAGGCTAAGTGAGAACTTTAGGTTTTCATGTAATCGCATGAACTACCGTTTGGCCACCACAAGTACTCGTACTTTTTTTTGTTCGCGACTAGCCTGCAATGATCATCAGATGACCGTATTATTTTTCGCAGTCGGCCACCTAATACCCGCTCAATGATCTACATGGTGCATCTCTTTGTGCACAGGTAGAGGGTTAAATAGCCATCAAATAACCTACTGGTCAATAGTCAAGAAGTGCTGCTCTTAAAATGTTTGGAGGTATTTGTGCGCTGTTGCATCCTCCTGATATTCGTAGCGGTACAAGACCTGTGAATATATCTATGAATAAATGAAGACGACTTTTAAAATTTAACGAATTGTTTACGGCGCCGTGGCGCAGTAGTTAGTGTGTCGGACCACTACGCGTGTGGTTCAACGTTCGAATCCCAGAAAGTATCAAAAAGTATTTTCACGGTCCCACCTCTCGTTTGACAAACATCAGAGTATATTATTGTCATCAGAAAGCTTCTCAAAAACAAAATAAAAATTGCCCTTAGGGTACAGCACAAAACTGTAGGACTCTTCCATTCGTGCGAAAAATGTAACGCACACAACACGAGTGGTTGCGAGAAACTAGGCCTAGGCCCTTCATGGGCTATGGTACGTTTCTTTTTGGGCAAAAATCGACTTAACCACTTATACTCGTACACGAGGATGGTAGATATGTGTGTTGAAAACCTTAAGAATGCGCGCTCATGAAGCTAATTCATATTGCACAGCATTCATCCAGTTTCCTAAAGATCCATTCAGTTGTACTGCGTCGACTATTCACAATCTCGTACCCATCTCATTCCCCTGTTTATGGTTATTATCTATACATTTCTTGAATGTAGACCACGTACTTGACGACCTATTAAGCCTATCGTTACATCCACAATTAAAAGAAAAAAAAAAAAAAAAAGCGCAGCTAAAAATAAAAACAAATAGCAGCTCTTAGTAATAACAATGCACTTCGGGTGTGTTTAGATTCAAACGATTCAATTTAAGTGAACTTCCGTACTTTGAGTTTTAAGAGGCTGTCGCCTTGGCTCGACTCTAGGCGCCTCCACTGCCATTCAGCGGGTTTATTGACTCATTTAATTAGAAATGACGCTTTCAGTTTCGTCCCCAATTACGTCTTCATCATGTAATAGGACTTAATTGTTGCGGGGACATTGCCGCATATGGATGAGGTTCGTCTTCGTCATCTTATCGTGGTCGTTTTATGGCATTTCATGCCTCGTAAAGGTCAATATCGCTATTTGGACAGTAGCTACTGCTGATACCGGGGTATACGCATGGAGACTGGATTATTTATTTATTTACTTGTGCCTTAGCTGATATGACATTTTTAGTCGGTTTTTTATTTTTGGTTGTCTATTTTGTTTTTCGTTGGAACAAGTCAAATGAAAATTTATGATCATTTGGCGATTGAATAATGATGACGGGGATTTAGGCTATGGTGGCAGTCGTGCACACCATAGTTGACAGCCTAAGAGAGGCAATGATAAATGGCATTCGATGTGGGATTTGGGTAGAAGCCAACTTTCTAAAGTGTATATACAAGCCTTTACCTTGTCAAAGAGCCGCCACGAAAGCATTTAACAATGTTACAGATTTTTATTTTTTTTTCCATATTTTGCTGCAAATTTTTGAAATTTGCGGAGGCAGACAAGTAAGGTTGTTTATGACAGTTGGTGTAGTAAGCAACACTGATTGCCACTGTCTGAAATGATTATGGAATTACAACAGATAAGTAATGGCATTTCAAAGTATTGCGACTGATTATGACAGATTTATGAGATGGATATTGGAATACCTGCTTGAGGTTAATAAAGCGCCTTTTAAAGTATAGATATGCACCTGTTAAGCTGCTAAAATGCTTGTTAGCTTATAGTGTTCAGGATTTAAACCCCGTAAATCAAAAGCCTTAACGATTAAAACAAAGGATATTTGGGCGCAATTTTTTATTTTAAATGAAACCAACGGACAGCATTGGGACTTTATCCTGCTGTCTTTTGCCTCACGGTTTAGCTTACAAGATTTCTAACCTTACCGTTCCACGTGCGAGTTTAACTAACCCCATACTGATCAAAAATGAGATTTACGCAGGTGCAGCTTTCGTCCCCAGTAAGGTATGGTCTAGCCTCTATTCTACTTCTGGGAAAAGCTTTGAGAAGTGGAATCCTCAGAGCAGATGAAGGGTCCAAGACAATTGGTCAAGCTTAAACATAGATCGTTCGTTCTCAGATTGGGTGGAGCGCATGCGCAAAATTAAACACTTAGGGCGCGAGTCTCCCAGCATATGTACTGGTCGATAGAGATACTGCTTCATTACTAATTAATATGTTAATATGGACTTGCGCATGTGACGTACCTTGGAAATAGATCGTTCGTTCTCAGACTGGGTGGAATGCATGCGCAAAATTAAACGCTTGTTGCGCGGGGCTGCCCAGTATGTGTACTGGTCGATAGTGATACTCCATCATTCGTAAAAGTTTGTAAAGATGCGGGGCATGTGGGCGCCGTGGCGTAAGTGGTTAGTGTGTCGGATCACTACGCATGAGGTTCCAAGTTCGAATCCCAGAAAACACCAAAAAGTTTTTTTCACGGTCCCACCTCTCGCAAGCGTCTGACAAACATCCGAGACTATTGTTGTCACGAAAAAAGCTTCTCAAATCGCCGTTTGGAGTCGGCATTAAACTGTAGGTCCCTTCCATTCGTGTGAAAAATATAACGCACACAACATGAGTGGTTGCGAGAAGCTAGCCCCTGGCACTTTAAAGAGCTGTTGCGCCAAATATTTGTATTGGATGTAGAAAATATTTTATATTTACCACCGTGGAACCTTTTTAGCGGTATAGCGCCATTTTACTCGTACTACCATATCTCACGTGATTTTGGTAGTCTACTTAAACTAAGAGAAGGAAGAGAAATTCTTACATCCATCCTGTGGCATTTAAGAAGCTAATTATTTTGCCAATTCCTTTTTCTAGAATTGCGTTAAGGATGGTTTCGCCTAATGAAAGAATGTTTATTTCTCGCTTTCATTGGCCTCTTTTGTAGTTCTGGCATTCTGGATCAATTTTAGTTGGGCCACATCTGCCTTGAATTCCGCAACCCATGTCATATACTGTTGGTATTTGATAGAAGGTGTGAGAAGAACGTCCACTTGGCAGCCCGCAAGGAATCTGTCAAGGGCTGATCACACCCTCGCCAGGTCATCAGTCTTATCAGCAGTGAATGAGGATAGCGATGTCTTAGTTGGGTGCAGGGTTACATTGCAGTAAACGACAAGCTTCGTATTGATACATAGAGTGTTTCAAAGAATTCCCGTACCTACTTCTCAGTTTATTTTGAAACCGTCGGTGTAGATATTTGTTTCACACTCCTTTAGAATAACATATCTTTCCCAGTCCACCCTGGATGGCAACCCTACCTTGAAATTTCTCTTAAAATTCAATTTGGGTGAGGCATACCCATTGATATATTTTTAGTATGAAGGTCAAATGGCAGAAGGTGGCGAAGCACATTCAGATCTTTGGTCAGACATTAACGCATTGTATTGTATAGGCGAACCCAACAGGCAGATCAGTAGAAATGCGGTGAAGTGGGAGGGCTGTGATCCCTTGTTTTCGGATCATAGCTTCGCTGACAAAAGGAAGAAGAAGAAGATTATCGCATTGTATTCGTAGTGCCTTTAGCCATTGTCCCTTGTAATAGGCTTAGTTGTGTAATGTTGTAGTCTTTCCTCAAAGCAGGCCACCAAACAAGTGACCCGTAAGTAAGGATAGCACGTACTACTAATAGTGCTTCTACTATTAGTGTATTCAGATTCATCAGCCAAGGCCAGGATATTCCCATAGTATTGCGACGCAGGCTCATTAGTCCTTACACAACGCATGGTAGCAGCTCCTAGAGAAATCAATTAAAGGAATGGTTTTGATAACTTTTATCACTTTTTTTTCTTGCTCTGCAGCTCTTTTTTTAGACTTTTTAGACTCAAAATTGTTTAGCCGCAATCCTGATTACGTCAATCTTCGTTCTTCTTCGGAAGAATCCGAACAATGAACATTCCAGATTCAAGCCAAGTCTTCCAAGCGGAAGTCTTCCTGAGATCTGTACCCGATTGACGGATTTGGAGCATATCATTTTTTAATTTTTCAAACCGTTTAGGGAGAAAAAGAAAAGAAAAGTGCGAAAAGCGTTGTAGTGACGAGTTAAATTTTCCGCCATAGATTTCGTTGGAGACTCGTCTGTTCCTCCCTATTCGGGCGAAGTTCCTTCACAACGCTTGCTGTCATGCTTGGAACTGCGCCCCATATCTCATGTAATTTAATCATCTGGACTATGTTGTTTCCTACGCTTGGCGTCTATGCTATTTTTCTGCACAGGCGATCATGCTCGTTTGTGAATCTGGACTCTGGAGCAGTGAAAAAGACATGCTCTGCTTTTTCTTGCTCTGAACGCTGAATGGTGCATGCAGTCTGTTAGTAATAACCACAACTAATTCCACTCAAAATCTATTATTTCCTTCAATTTAAGGTCCTATATGGAGGAACACAAAATAATCCGCAAAGATTGGTGTGAAATGATAATAGTGAATATTCAGCCACCGCAGTAACCTAACCTGACCTATGCTGCTTGCCTGACAAATATACATCAGGTGAACTTCTTTTTGTTTTTATGATTGTTGCGCACTCAAAGGGTTATGAATACCCTTAAAATGCGTTTACTCGTACATAGTGCAGGTGTTGGAAAAAATAAGCAGGGAGAGAAAAATTGGCGTAGTGGTTTGAAACTCAGATATGTATTAGGTTTCAGAAAAATTTCGGGGTGGTCCCCAGTGCAGATAACTGGGAAGATTCGTTTTGTCTTTTTGTCTTTGCTTCCATTCACACTATTTTTTTTCCGACCACCTGATGCCATACGCATCATCGAACAGAGCGAACAAAATTTCCAGCCATAGACACAATCTTTAGAAATTGATTGAACTGACTCTTTATATATTTCATGAGAAATAAATAAATAAATGCTGACATCAGCATTTGAACTATAAAGCATTAACGTGGCAATCGTTGATGTTACCACTACACCATCGCCACCCCCTATAAGAAATTCTTTAAAAAATCCTTCCTGTACTCGTCGGCTTATATGATATTCAATCTGCACTATTTGCAAGAAAAACTAATAACAAGGCCAAGAAAAGCAATGTCAACCATGCGGCTACATTCTAGCCCTACCTGGGATTTACATATATCTCTTTCCGTTTGTCGAACAAATGCTGAGTGTTTCTTCTGGCAGAGAATGTTACTGCACTTGTTGCTATATGCATGTTCCGCCAAATCATGTAACAATTAAACACTGGCGCCAATACATCTCAATTTCAAAATTTATTAAAAGATACATCTGAAACGTGATTGGGCTAATTAGTCATGAACTAAGCATAAGTTTCATAACATCAGTTTGTCTACTGCGAAAGCCATACGAATTTTCATCGCCATATCTATAGCATTGATGGTTTCATTCTCACAAAATAGGGGTGTTGTACGGATCCGCGAGTTAGTGGATATAGCAAACTCATTCGAAACACGAACATCTGTGTTTGCCAGCACTGTGTTGATTCATTCACATTTGCATTTGAAACGCTCGTATCTTTACTTCGCTGAAGAAATGATGAGTAAGAAGTGCAGCTGGTCTATTTATCCATGATAATAAAAGACAACAAAAACTAAGTATACAGTGATTGGATGTACAACGTAGATATTTGTTTAGTTGTACAATGTTGATGAGTGGGCAAGAAAAATGTATCGTTTTCGAAAATAAATTTAGCGTTCATACGTTAGGTGTTTTATTAAGTTTAACAAAGAAATACTTTAGAATCATTAATAGCACATTGATGCCCAGTCAAAAATATCTCAAGAAATATAATTAAGGCCTCGAAAGCTCAAATTACAGAGAGATAGATCTCTTCGCAAATAGGGTCATCAATACTTTAAGAACAGGGAAAGGGAAAACTTGAATACTTACCAGCGGATACAAGCTGCCAAAATGAGGTTCCTTCGCGGTATTGCCGGAATAACTTGTAGGCATCGAGTGCGCAACACCAGAGTACGCGAGGCGCTCAATGTTGAGCAGCTACTTCTCCGAACGGAACGATCTACGCTTCAATGGTTTGGTCACGTAGTGCGTATGCCCCCAGACCGGCATTCAAGACGTGCCATCAGGTAGGAGACTCCGCGGTAGGCCTAGACATACATAGACGGTTGGACCAAGTCCGACATCTGTCCTGGAGTCGTCTAGGGATTCCTTATGATGAGTTGGAGTCAATGGCGGAGGAACGAGAAGGATGGAGGGTCCACCAGAGCATCCTACTCCCGCGCCCCTCATGAAGGATTAGCAGGCCATTGAAAATATATGTATGACTGTATGTATGTAAATAGAGTTTCCTAATGCGCAGAAATCTTCGGATATTCCCCCTCACACTCTTCAGGTAAAAGTAGGTAGGTTCCTAATGCTCACAAGGAACTTGAACTACCAAAAATTTTGGTAAAAATGTAACTTCTTTGAAGTATAGTAAGTTGGCAATGATTCTCAATTTTCCTCGCTTGGATGAGTCCATGTGAAGCACTGCTGCCAAAAGCGCGATTTGTCTTAGAAATCAAGCACATAGAAGCAAAGCTCACATGGACGCGGATCTATATTTCAAAGATTCAAATCAATTGACCTCAATAGAACAACAGACTATGTCGTACCTTACATAGACTTTCACAAGAAATACTCTATTCATTTTCTCGGCAGGCAGAAGTGGGAATTCAATGGATTAACCAATGCAAAGGACCTTCAGCTCTATACTGATGGGTCTAAAATGGACACAGGAACCGGCGCCGGAGTTTTCTATGAATCACCCAACATCAACGATTCATACAAACTCCCGGATGACTGTAGTATCTTTTATGTCGAAGTCTTCGCCATTGAAAGAGCATCCCAGACTATACACTCAGAGAAATTAACCCATCTTGCGTCACAATCTTCGTAGATAGTCAAGCACTAGATAGCGAGACAATAAAATCAAAAATAGTCGCCGCATGCTGACAAACTGTAAACAAAATATGCAACACCCAGCTTATGGCCAAAGGACTAAAGAACTTTTATCAAAGAACAAAAGGGAAACCAAAATCATGGTAGGTGTATCATGGTAGGTGTTCATTTTCCGATAGGTGTAATTTCCGGCAGACTGGGAATCAACTTACCTGATTACTGTAGGAGCTGCCATGATTCGCAAGAAATCGAAACTATCAAACACTTGTTGTGTGATTGTCCCAATCTTCAAACTCCTCGCTTCCACTATATGGGAAACAGACTTTTCGAAGAACTCGAGGATCTGATTCAAGACCAACAGAGAGGCAACCAAATTAGAGATGATACCACAATTTATAGGGAATCACAATAGACCAAAAGGCCGTGCAAGCACCCTCTATGGTTCACTTTCCTCATACCATAACATACCAAGTGTAGTAGGTTCAAAAAGAAGACTTAAAGAGCTTGGAGTACCTTAGCTTCTCACAACCACGTAAGCTATTCGCGTCAATTTTCACAATACGAAGGCTTTGCCAGTCCGGAGATATAAATATAAATAACTGGCCCTTATGTATCAATCCGAAACAAAATCAAAAAAAGAACAGTCATAATGTTAACTGAGGATTTCGGTATAAACTACATTTTTTGTAAAAATTTTATCGTGTTTCAAAAGATGTCCTTGATGATCACTGTCTTTTACAAGAACTTTCAAGTGCTTCTTGTACTTCATTCTTCTGATGGCAACTTACAATTGGTCAGACTGGCTCCCTTAGAAAAACTCCAACTTTTTCATATGACTGTAGAAGCAATGCCGGGATATTAGGAATTATCACATTTTTGCTATAAAGCTCAGTGTCAGTGGGAGCGATATCTAGCTGAGATAAAAGCACAGCCTTTCCTTTGTGTACACCTGCAAGTATGACTGCTTTTATAAAAAGACTTTTCTTTACACTCAACTTCCGTATGAGCCTTACTATACCATGGTGTCTGCGCATTAAGAAAGTTTACTTCGTCAGTTTTAATAGAGTCCACAGTTTTGTAAATTTTGAATTGAGTAGGTAGATGGTCAGTGATATAATTGTTAAGGGTGAGGGCATCTACGTTTTTAATATTCACAATCAAATGTTTGGAGAGTCCTTCCATATCATTTTGATCAATGGAAAGTCCATATACGGATTTCATTACATTACACTTTCAATATCCCGCTTATCCTTCATGAGGGTCGTGGAGGTAGATTGTTGAGGTGGACTCTTCATCCTTCTCGATCATCTGCCATTGACTCCAACTCGTCAAGAAGAATCCCTAGACAGCAGCAAGTGAGATGTCGGACTTGGTCCAACCATCTATTTCTACGCCTAGCAGAGGTCCCTTACGTGATGGATTTAATAAGATCGTCTTCTTATAAGAAGTTGGGAAGTATCTTAATATTTTCATCGGGCAGGTCATATGTAGCTGTTTTTGTTTTTCTGTCTCCAATTGTGAGAAGCCATTTGCTAAAATCATTCTGCCCCCTTGACCTCATGTTTGTAATAAGTTTTATGTAGTTGCATTAGAATTCCTTCCTCGGGTAACCGTAGGAAGGGTTTTTCTAAAGTCGCCACCGAGCAGAAGGACTTTTCTCCTGAACGGCGTCCTTGTGCTTATGACCTCTTATAAGAGGAGGTCAATGCAACGAAGTGCGTGGTATCATCGTCTCGTAATAAGCACGCTAGCATCTATAGAATTTGGTCTCATTTTTGATGTTGACATCTCCGTAATTGAAATTTATAATTTAAAACTGCTGTGAACTGTTTGTCCTCATTTGAGCAAGTCTGCTTCTATTCCAGTCGGACGGCAAAAAAAACTTATTTTTCCCTCGCAAAAGGTAGGTTGTACCCGTTCTCCCGTGACCGTCCAAAAAAAAACAGCATCTGTTAAGTTCACTTATTCTCATAATTTCTTGGAGTCATAATTTCTTGGAATACATATGTATGTACCTTCTTTTGAACACTGTTTAAATTCCTCATTCTAAACACAGCTTTGGCGGCCTCTTAATCTAATCCGTATTCAATATCATCTTGCAAAGGACCGGGATCAGGTAAACCTAAGTCTCTGCACTGCAATTCATGAATTAGTAATGACTTCTGAATGTCTTGGATTCTAAGTAAGGTTGGTTTATTTCCCGTAGGTATAATGCCATCTGAAATCTTCTGACATATTCTCTTTTAATTCATCCTATCCTATCTTTCCTCTTCAAATCCAATAAAATAAAAGATTTGATGCATGGCACATCGTTACAATTTCAGTAAGACATCTCTTTAATTCCTCGTCATCATCTAACAAATGTCTTTAGGACTGGCATCATATATTCTTGCAATTACCTTCTTTTGTCCTTGCTTTCTTGGTTTCCACTTTCAAATTGCAAATATATAGTAGAGCGGAACTTTCGTATATAAAAGATCTCTGCTATTCTACGTCTCGTTCTTAAGCTCAAACCAACCCATCAGGAAAGCTTTATCGAAAGCTCTTTGTTCCTGTCCAGGGATAAACTACGTAGGCTAACTAAACCCTTCACATGTAATGAGCACAGATCACTTTTCATAATTCACAGTTACAATAATCCCAGCGGGTGCCGTGGCACAAGTGGTTAGTGTGTCAGATCATTGCGCGTGAGTATCTCCGAATCCCAGAAAACACAAAAAAAATAAAGTTTTTTCACGGTCCCACCTCTCGCGAACGTCTGACAAGCATCTGAGAGTATTGTTGTCACGAAAAGCTTCTTAAAACAAAGCCCTTCGGATACGGCACTAAACTGTAGGTCCCTTCCATTCGTGTGAAAAATATAACGCACACAACACGAGTGGTTGCGAGAAGCTAGGCCCAGACACTTAAGGAGCTGATGCGCCAAATATTTAGTTATTATAATCCTTGTAATAATAAAATCCACAAAACTGCGTAATACGCAAAGTAATTGCATTTCCAAGAAGACTTTAATCTATAATCAACATTACCTACATTTCGCCAAACGCTTATTCATATTTCCACGGATAGATAGGTAGATTCCAATCAAACAAAGTTGACTTAACACCGATAGCCAATGCCATCCGACACGTAGGTACATTACATTTGTCTATTACCACTCCTATTCGTGCGATCGTTCAAATTAGATATCACCAAGTTATCCACAAGATACACACTAAATTCTATAATTAGCTACAAGCTGATAGCACTCCCTTTATCGTCTGCTTCGCAATTTGCGACATTCCTCCGCCGACATTCCATATGCAGTTTAATTTTCATAGAACGTGTACTACAAGCAACGCACAACATAACTTAACTCTTGCCTGTACGAGTATGAGTGTGCGAACAATTCAATTCATAGTCCCTCTTCAAGGGATCCAAACAATCATCACGCCAGGTGTCTTCTATCCACCAGACACCTTTCTTGAGTCTTTAAAATTCTCTAAGGACAAATTTAACCATCCGAATAGGAATCTGCAAAAAGGTATAATAGTTGCTCGTACAAAAAAACTAATTCAAAAGTGAATGCAAAAATGCATTTACCACCAAAACTGGTTTCATTAGTCCTTCTTTCTGCCCCTTCGCACGAGTTGCAGAGGAAGAATTTATGAGATACTACCAACCACTCCGAAGAATGCCTGTTAAAAATGATAAAAACCCCCACCAACACCACAAAGATCCTACCAGAAACACTACAAAAATTAAACCAAACAAAAATAAAGAAATGAAATTCGAAATTCCAAACAAGCAACCCGAGGATGGTCCTCAAAGAAGAGAGAATGAACGAAGAAAAAAATCCTTTAGGACAAAGATGACTTAAAACCACATTTGGCGGATGCCGCGCCATCGATTATTCTCGAGCCGCTGCTGCTGACCGGCTGGCTGGCTGCTCCAATCACGAGTATCCTTCTGCTAAAGGCCTTCTAAATGTTCACTCATCCGTGGTTGCCACAGTCCGTGGGCACAAAAAAAAAAGAAAAGATACGAAGAAAAAGACGAAGGCAGCGCAGACCCATCGGCGATCCTCTGGTTCTTGCCTTGTCTATCTGCAGTTGCGGCCAAGACGTGCGCGGTATCTTTGGCGTCACTCTGTCTGGCAGGTATTTAGGGGATCAAATGGTAGAATGGGTTTCTCTGCTGCATTGTTGTTGTTAATTCGTTTTTTTTTATCTTCGACGATGGATTTCCTCGTCTCATTCCTCACTCACGCCAGATTGTCTGGCTTGGTCAATAGAATTGTAGATCAGAATCGTCGGAATCCCGGAGTCGTCGTCGTCGTTGTACACATGAAGAATACATAAACCGTGGAGGATCCATTCAAGAAGGTTCTCCAAGGTATTTCTGATAACATTATCTATGCTTGTGTAGATATTTAGTTACAGCACTCTTAAAAACGTGTATATCTCCTCGATCGATCTGAAGTGGGAAAGGACGCGTGTATTGGTGTGGATTCCTTCACGGGAGTCGGGAATTATTTATTTATTTTTTTTATTATTATTTGTGTTATGTTTTTCCTTTTCTCATTTTCGAATTCATTTTCATTCCGTTTTTTGGATTCTTTACACTTTGACAGTCCAACAGAGAGAGGACTTGATAAAGATCTTGTTCTTGTTGTTTATATGTACCTACACATTTTTTTGTTTATTTTATGATCGTTTTTCTTTGAAGGTTTTTTGTTCGTTTACTGCTCGTTTTTCATTTATTTTTTTGAATAATTTTTCGGGAAAAAAGTAAATAAATTCAATAATTTATGACAGGTGATTGGGGTGGATTGAAGAAACTCATTTGGATGTTGAGTGAGTTCAGAAAATCAAACAAAGGGTTTTTGTTGCAAATCAGAAGTGGGAATAGTAATGGGTGGTTCTTATGGCCGGTAGAACTCTAAATGTAAAGAAAAAATTAACACAAAAAATTAACTTTTAACCAAACATTTTTTTTTTTCATTTGAAAGATCAATTCATTGCATTGATGTTTAAATATGATTTCGGACATAATGCTGTTCTTGACGAAGAGCATTTTGTGGGTAAAATTTTGTGTAATAATAAACCCCTTTATAAAAAGTTCAAGGGTACCTCAGTCCCCACCATCAAGACCGAATGTCTCCGGGAAAAAAAAGTCCGCCGGAAGTGCAAGCGCACAAGAAACAGGACTCAGAGAAATGTAAAAGCTTTGAGAAGGAAAATAACGAACTTCGCAATAAGCTTAATGAAATGGATCGACTCTACCAAGAGCTCAAAAAAGAGGTATACATGCTGAGAGAGGAAAACAAGCTTCTAAAGAACTCGCTTTTACAAAAAGAACGCGAAGATTCCCCTCCCCGCGCAGCTAATCCACAATATCACACGGACGAATAAGAGCTTGCACGCGAAACGAATTGCGTCTTAAAGAAAAGACCTAGCATGAAACGCAGAGCCGGCTCTTCGCCCGAAATCGAGCCGCGAAAAGAAGACAAGCAAAATGAGTCGAAGCCAAAACAAACTCAAGCTAAAACACGTCCTCCGCCTGCAATAAACGTCGTTGGCATAACGGACTACGGTAAGCTACATTGCCTTCTTAAAGGAACGACTACATCGAAATTCAAGGTAACGTCATTCAGGAACAATGCGTGGAAAATTAACGTTGATGACTCCGATGGCTACCGAGCAATATCACAAAAATTAAACACGGAAAAGATCCAGTGGTATACTTATGGAAATAAGTCAGAAAGACCACTGCGTGTTATAGCAAGGGGGCTCCACCCCTCGTGCACAAAAGACGACGTAATGAACGACCTCAAAGCTAAAGGTTTAAAAATTCTTAATGCCGTCAATATTCTCAAAAAGGTGAAGCAACAAACGGAACAAGGCCAGGAAATCATGGTCAAGCATGGACTTCCGCTCTTTATGCTTACCTTTGAGAGGAGCGAAAATGTAGACGATATTTATAACGTTAAAACTATTCTGAATATCGTAGTCAAGATTGAGCCTATGCGTACGAGTACGAGATCGATACCTCAGTGTAAACGCTGTCAAGGCTTTAATCACACACAGTAGTATTGTCAAAAAGAGTCGAGATGCGTAAAATGTGCTGGTAACCATCTCTCGGAAAAGTGTGACCTAAATAAGCAGGCCCCGGCTACCTGCATTAACTGCAAAGGAAAGCACCCAGCGAACTATCGAGGTTGCGAAGTGGCAAAAGAGGCGAGACACATTTAAAAATATTCAACACCAGAACGCAGAACCGGTTAAAAATAGTCGTGAAATAGCTAAGCCAAGGGTAACGACCGTCAATAAACACGTCAAAGTTAAGACGAGAGTCGAGCAAAGTAAAGTTCCTTCGGCCAAATCAAAGGAAAAGCCACAATCTCCAGAGACGCTAACATGTGCTCAAGCTGCGTCGCTAGAAAACAAGCAAAGCGGTGTTACGGTAAACCCAGTCTCCCAAGTCTTCTCTATAATTCTTGCGAAACTTGAGGAGCAAACGAAGGTAAACAAAGTCATATTTGATAAATTGAGCAAGCTCGAGTTAAAACCTCACCCAAAAAGGAACTCCCATATGAATATGAATCAGTTACTAAATATTTTAACATGGAACGCAAACGGCCTTCTACAAAAAAACGCCGAATTAGAAGTATTCTTACGGAATGACAACATTGACATTTGCTTGATCTCTGAAACTCATTTGACAAAGGAATCCGGAGTAAAAATAAGAGGGTAGCGTGCTTATCACGCATACCACCCTTCCGGAAGAGCTAGAGGCGGATCCTCCTTATTCATTAAAGACTGCATTGAGCACTCCATAAATACGACGATTGAAATCGATACAATACAAACAAGTTCAGTTCGAGTTAAGAATAGGCACTCATATTTCAACATCGCGTCCATTTATTGTCCTCCGCGATGCACGTTTAGAAGTAACGACTTTGTACGTCTCCTTGACTCACTTGGACCGAATTTCATTATAGGTAGCGATTTCAACGCAAAACACACATTTTGGGGTTCCAGATCGAATTCACGGAAAGGCAGACTCTGTACGAAGCCGGTATGCAATTCAGGGTTGATTTCTTGTCGACGGGGAAACCGACGTATTGGCCCTCTGATACAGCAAAAACACCGGACCTAATAGACGTCTTCGTAGCAAAAGGAGTATCTTCAAATTTTGCGAAAGTAGAGGAAAGCTTTGATCTCTCCTCAGATCACTCGCCGGTAATCTTGACAATAAGTGACCGACTAATGACAGTAGAAGGTGTGCCTAGATTAACTAACAAAAAAACTGACTGCGACTTTAGAACTGATTGCTAAGAAAATATTGTCTTAAATGTATCGCTCAAAACACCCTTCGAAATAGAAGATAAACTCGGCAAATTTATTGAATCAATACAGAATGCCGCGTGGAAAAAAACACCTTTAAGGAGGAAAGAAGTAGCATGCAATGAAGCTAATTATCCGCCGGAAATAAAAGAACTTATTCGAGAAAAGTGGAGAGCACGCAAAATATGGCAACAAACTCGCACTCCCCAGCATAAAACCCACTCGAATTTCCTATGCAATAAGCTTAAAAAAGCGATCCAAGACCTAAAAAACCGAGAGACTTCAGCTTATCTTGAAGGTTTAACCGCCGATAAAACCACTAATTACTCGCTCTGGAAAGCTGTCAAAAGAATTAAAAAACCCCAAATACATTCGCCACCGATAAGAAAAAACAACGACGAATAGGCAAAAGGTGACAAAGAAAAAGCGGATCTATTTGCCGAGCACTTAGAAGAGACTTTTAAGCCATTTGATGGAGAAACATTGGTAGACGATTTTACCGGTACGACTACGACATCTGACAACCTTAGAATAAAAAGTGTGTCATTTATAGAACTTTGCCAGGCAATAAAAAAGCCCGAAAAATAATGAAGCTCCTGGCTATGATTTAATAACCGCACAAATCCTCAAGGAATTACCAAAAAAGGCACAATTAAAATTGCTTTATTTAATAAATGCTTCTATTAGATTATTATACGTTCCAAATCAATGGAAAGTCGCAGAAGTCATAATGGTTCCGAAACCGGGGAAATCTCCAAATGACAAAAAATCGTACAGACCGATATCGCTACTACCAATAATATCGAAGGTATTTGAAAAACTCCTACTGAAACGTATTCTTCCGGTCATTGAAGAGAGACGCCTAATACCTGACCACCAATTCGGGTTCAGAATCATCCATTCCACAATTGACCAGGTTTATAGAATAACCGACGAAATGGAAAAAGCCCTTGAGGAGAAAAAGATTTGTTCTAGCGCTTTTCTTGACGTATCTCAAGCCTTCGACAGGGTTTGGCACGATGGATTGAATTATAAGCTAAGACGAATCCTTCCGGAGCAACTTCATAAGATCTTAGAATCATACCTTAAAAACAGACTTTTTCGTGTCAAGCACGGAACTGAATATTCTGATTTTAAAGAAATCGCCGCCGGAGTTCCGCAAGGAAGTGTCCTTGGGCCTATCTTATTCTTGCTATACACTCGGGACATACCACAAACTGAAGGCACTATTGTAGCTACGTTCGCGGACGATACGGCTATTCTGGCAACGGAAAGTTTAATCGAGTCAGCAACCATAAAACCCCAAGGAGCCTTGGATAAAATCTGTGAGTGGACAAAAACTTGGCGCGTTGTTCTTAACGAGACCAAATCGACGCATGTTAACTTCACTTACAAGAAAGCTAAATATCTGGGAATGTCACTAGACACGAAACTTAAATGGAAACCTCACGTTAAAAAGAAACGTGACGAAGTCGAAAATCGACTTAGAGAAATGTATTGGCTAATTGGAAGATATTCCAAACTAAGCGTATATAACAAACGTCAAAGCGTCAAATGTTGCTAGTTTATCAAAGCAAACCAATGACTTCACGTCCCATAGGAAATAACCGAGAGGTGTCAAATCGTACTACATATTTGGAAGGTTAATTAAGAGCTCCATTTCTCAAAATCAGCTTATCGCCGAATTGTGAATTCAATAGAAGCGCCATCCTGTTGAAACCACATTTCGTCCGGATCAATGTTATCAATATTTTCTAAGAAATATTCGCTGACCATGGTCCGGTAACGATCCGATGATGCAGCCAACGTGGTAATCGTATCAAACGGTGCATTTTTCCATTTACTGTTCTTGGTCTTGTGGCTTTGATAATTTGCCAAACTATGCTAAACATAAATGCCAAAAATAGCGAATACATTAACAGCTCGGTTTGACAGTTATCCATATCTTAAGTTCTTCTTCTTCTTAGGAGACGCTACAGTCCGGGGCGGACTTGGGCCTCAACCAACAAACCTCTCCAGCCAGCCCAGTTACGAGCCAACTGCCTCCAGTTGCGCACGCCAAGTTGGTTGAGGTCCTCCTCCACTTAATTGCGCCACCTGCCGCGAGGTCGTCCTATACTGCGCCGTCCATCCGGGGTGCATTCGAAGATTTTCTTGGCTGGAACGTCGGGCTCTATCCGCTTAGATGACCCAACCATCTTAGTCGCTGTATGTTATCTATCCTGGCTAAGTCGACGTTCTTGTATAGGGCGTTTAGTTTGGCTTTGTACCTTCTCCTCCACTCGCCATCTATGCAGTCGCGTCCAAAGATCGCTCGAAGAACTTTTCTCTCAAAATAACCAAGGGCATCCTCATCCGATTTTGACAAAGCCCATGCCTCTGCGCCATACAGAAAGGCTGGGATGATAAGTGTTTTTTATATAGAGTTGCCTTAGTAGTTCGAGATAGGGCTTTGTTACTCAATCGCCTTCTTAGCTCATAGAAACAGCGATTGGCAAGAGTAATTCTTCGTTTGATCTCCCCACTGATGTCATTTGCGGAGCTCACATAGAGCCTCGGTAGGCAAAGTCCTTTCTTCTTCTTCCTATTTCGGCGAGGTTATGATCCGAAAACAAGGGATCATAACCCTCCCACCTCACCGCATTTCTACTGATCCGCCTGTGCGGTTCGCCTATTTGACCTCGAAAAATAGGCAAAGTCTTTTATTACCTCAAAATTATATCTGTCTATTGTGGCGTTCTGTCCAAGACACCGGTGTTGGGTGCCCTTTTTTGTAGACAGTATATATTTTGTTTTGCTTTCATTGACCGCTAAACCCATCTTTGCTGCCTCGATCTCAAAACTCGCAAATGCCCCACTGACGGCCCGCTGAATTTATCCGATTATGTCAATGTCTTCGGCGCAAGCGAGTAGTTGTACAGACTTGTAAAAGATTATACCTTTGGTGTTGGCTTGTGAGTTTCGTACAATTCTCTCAAGTACTATGTTAAAGAGATCACATGATAGCGCGTCACCTTGTCTAAGACCTTTCCTGACATCGAACGGTTCGGTGATGTTCTTGCTTTGATGGAGCAGCGAGAGTTTTCCGTCGTCATTCTGCACAAACGGACGAACTAAGCAGGGATGCCAGGACTAGACATGGCTCTGTATACCTCGTCTCTATACACGCTATCATAGGCAACTTTGAAATCGCTGAAGAGGTGGTGCGTATCGATTTTATATTCATGGAATATTTGGTCAATGGTGGACTTTCCGGGCCTGAAATCGCTCTGATAACGACATTTCAGGTTGTTGACGATCGGGCTTAGGCGTTCACATAATACGGCAGAAAAGATCTTATAAGTGATGTTAAGAAGACTTATACCTTTGTAGTTGGCGCAGTTTAGAGGATCTCCTTTCTTCAGGATCGGGCAAACGATGTATACGGGCATACTTTCGTCCGACCAGACTTACCAACTCATCTCCTCCTCCCTTGAAAAGTTCGGCGGCAATGCCGTCGGCTCCAGCAGCTTTGTTGGATCTAAGTTAAGATATCGCTATCCTCACTTCATTCTGATCGGGTTGACGGGAGTCCTAACTATCATCATCACTGTTGAATGGCTCATTCTGTCTGAGAGTGGAATATTGGTCATCATCGCTGTTTAACAGTCTGCAGAAGTGTTCCTTTCATATCCGCAGCACCGATTGCGATTCTACTACCATATTGCCATTTTCGTCCCTGCAGGCTTCTGTTCTGGCTTTGCGATTGTATCCGTCCGACGTCAAACTTCCTCACAGTATATTATTGATTTCGCTCCGTTCTGGATATCCGCATCCGTACCTTAGCTACAACGAGGTAGTGAACCGAGTGCACGTTGGCTCCTCGGAAAGTCCGGACACCCAGAATACTGGAAGAGTGCCTTGCATCGATGGCAATGTGATCGATTTGGTTGACAGTTTTTTGATAGAAGGAGAGCCATGTTCCCTTGTGAATATCGAGACATTAGAACCACGTACTAGCTACGACAACGTTGCGTCCCGCCGAAAAGTCGACTAGCGTGAGTCCGTTGTCGGATGTGGTGTCGTGCAGGCTGTGCTTTCCGACCACACTACTAAATACATCCTCATTCCATAGCTTTGCCTTAAATTCACGTAGAACAAGTTTAACGTGTCTAGGGCATTGTTCATACGTGTTGTCCAAGAGCTGGTAGAAGTCATCCTTCGTTGCATCATCCATCTTCTCCTAAGGGCCGTGAGCGCAAATTACGCTAATGTTGACGAATAAAGCCTTGTACGGATAGTCATGAGGCGCTCGTTCACATGCCGGAAACTCAAGACTTCTTGCCTAAGTCTGTCTCCAATGACAAATCCGCACCCGAATAGACCCTGTCCTTGTTATCTGTAGCAATCGCCGTAATAGATGTCGCAGTTTTTCGTCCTCCTTTTGCCCGGGACATCCCATCGCACTTCTTGGATGGCAGTAATGTTTGCTTTGTAGCAGTCTAGGGCCTCCGCAAGTTTTTCGGCTGCACGTGGTTTGTAGAGGGTCCTAACATTCCACGTGCAGACACGAAGATCGTTGTCCTTTTTACGTTTGCTTGGGTCGTCAACAGTAAAATCATCCGTATCTGAGGCTGTTGGTTGCTTGTAAAAGTGGTAGCGAAGTTAACCCGATGGCACAACCTGGAGGACCGGATCCTTTTTTGCAACCCTACTTCGAGTATATGAGCGCTGCCGTTGGCCCATTAAGGGTTCATCCGCCGCCATTTCTTTTTCAATACCCTGACGTAGAATTGAAAATCCTTACAGACCTCAACTCCAAATATATCGAAGTAGCTCAAGTAAGGTATCCGCTGGCCTGTAGACGTCACCGTTGATTTCATCGGGAAAATTCATCCGCCGCACGTCCTCCTTCTGAGGAGCTCTTGCTAGACTTCTGAGACGCATATTTTAGCCAACAAGGTCAACAAGAGATGCCTCGTCCGGTTAAACATATGTGTGCTGAAGTTCACCTAGATGTGCTTGCGCAGGTCTGAGTGTTCAGCTGCACATATGGTATATCGTCAAACTCAGCATACGCTCATCGTTAGTTCGCCATCAAATAGCTATCCAGCGGGCACCACGAGAAGGTGATGATGCGATTTTACCACGTTAAGTTCTATCTAAGCAAAAAGAAACATTCTGTACTAGTATATTGTAAAACGGTTTCTCTTGTATTGTTTTTCCGCATCCTGCAATGTGAGTACACTCCTTGACTATGTGGACATCTTTGGACTATGATATTGGCCACTTTTTTAAGGGGTGGCAATGGATAGTGTATTTGCTCGTTAGCCGATGTGCGCAAGTTTGAGCCCCAACGGGGAACTGTAATCATAGCCATCCGAGCACAAAAAGGAAATCGAATAACATTGAAGTTTCTTCATTCAATGCAGCAAAAAAGAGTTCCTGCCTGATAGTACACACACTGAACCAAAGAGTCTGAGTGCTCTGGGATTTGGGTTCTTTAATCTTAGAACCTGAAGCTCTGGGTGACATAATATGTAGTTCAACCACAGTACATTTCTTTTTATAGCCTTAAGGGTTGCTTGAGTGTACACCTATGTAAATGGACGTATTCGTAGCTTCCGGTGGCATGTATTTCTCGCTGTTAGACCGGCTTCGTGTCACAAGATCTCTGCTGTATGATGCACAAGCTCGGTGGTCATACGGATGTGGATATACCGATTTTTTCTGATCAGGGATCTGTTTCGACAACTTTGGCCATCTTTGACATGTACGTATCAATTTTCCTCAAGGTTTGAATCTTAATCTATGAGGCGGTCGAAAATTTAATTAATCAAATCACCAGTTCCTTTCTCCCCCACTGCTTAAACCAATAACTCCTATTTACCTTGTGGGCTATAAGCTAGCAAAAATCCATCCAGTAAATTTGAAGAAATATTTCTGCTCTAAAAACCAGTAGAAGAAGAAACTATCCAAGTTAACTTTTTTCATTATAGTAAAAGTAGTTTGATCACATAGCTTATGTTAAAGCTTAGGTATTTTAATAAATTATCCAACACTGTTATTCATGTTTATGTTAAACAGTTTTTACTTAATTGTGCTGTAACTTACAAAATTCTTGTATCAATTCCTAAATTTTAATGACTTCCACATTCTTAACATGTTATTTTATGGTTTTCTATTTATTTTTTTTTTTAGATCCGCATCCTCATACTACAGACACCCTTCACCGAGCGCGACCAATGAAATTCTTTTAGAAAAAAAAAAAAAGATTAATTATACTACAGTATAAGAAAAGAAGCAACTATAAAATAAAATGATAGCGTGAATAATTAAACAAAAGGTCATCCGTCCAGTTATTTCATTTGAGTTTTTTTTTTGTGATTCTTGTGATTCGGATTCGCGTCTTATCAACCCGAATACTACCAACAACAACAACCAACGAAAAAAAAAGTGTGTGAATATTTAAATTTATTTTAAATCTTTTTATAACTTTATTTTTTAATTTTTATTGTTTATTCAAACGATTAAGTATTTGGAATAATTTAAGGTTTTAAAGCCAATCACTTACGAAAGAATAAAAAAAAATTCTAAATATGATTATAAGAAGTTGTGTGACACTGCTATTACTGATCAGTTCGGGATTAACAGCGACACCTGCCAAGGAGAGACCAGAACCCACGGTAAGTTTGTTGTAAAATAAATATTTCACTAATTTTTCACGGTGTTGTGGCAATAAATAATAAAATCAAAATCCGTGTATAATGTGTAATTTGTCTTAAATTGTGTGCCTTAAGATTAATTTCCTGGCGCCAAATAGTAAAAAAACAAAACAAAATAAGAACATAATATATTTGATTTATTTTTTATTATTTTTTTTTTCAAATGATTTTATCGCTTTTTAAAATTAACATTCTCCCCTTGATGTACATATGTGTACATTTGACCTGATCGCGGTCACATGGTGATAATGGAATTATTTTGGAAAAATCTTTCTTTGAATAAAAACACGACGAAATATGTAGGGAGCGAGCTAGCGCCATTTCAATTTGCTTAAATAGAACATTAATTTAAGTATTTAAAAGGAAGTATAATAAAATTGCCTTTAAGTATGGTCCATTAAATTATACACCTCGTAAAGTTGCATGCAGTTGCTAATGGCTGGTTTAAAAAAGCTCAGTGTCCTGATAAATGCATAAAATTAGCATAGCCTTAAACTGGAATGACTAGTATATTAGGTTCGAGATAAGACTATCAACGAAATAATATATTCATCAATGATGACGCCTTAAAAACTATGTGGAGTCACGTCCGTCTGGATTGTCTTGACTTTTGGGGAAGTACATTGACTTTGGAAAATAGTAGTGCATACGCTACGAATCTAAAGAGCCACGTCATTAGTGTATAATTGCGCGAATTCTTGCTGATAGTTTATTGACTTCAAGTTTATCGTTCGCTAATTTTTGAAGTATGCGAGTTCTACACATTAAACTATCAACTTAAAGAATAAGTATACCAGGTTCTTAGGACTGAAAAAAAACAATCATTGTGAAATGCATCCCTTGATGTAACACTGCTTATAAAATCATTTTATAATCAAGACTGGAGCAATTATGTTCGAAAATCAAAACCTTTAAGTCAAAATGAAAGATAATTAGGTGCCTATTTACTCCGACTAATCACTGCCATTATTTCATCAGAAAACACTTAGCACCACGAGTAGATATGTACAGATTCACAGCGATTTCAGTCAGTGGTACTAAAAGAATTCATGTCTTCTTCTTCCTTTTTATCAGCGAAGTTATGATCCGAAAACAAGGGATCACCACCCTCCCACTTCACCGCATTTCTACTGATCCGCCTGTGGGGTTCGCCTATTTGACCTCAGAAAATATCGGCAGGCCTGCCGATTTTGGATCACTCGGTTACTGAGACCAATGAAATGCCGATGTCGTCGCATTTGTCTGATCCAGGCGTTTATAGGCCTTTGTCACTCCTGCTGTCATGCGAAGCATCTGCATCTCAGCTGCCGTTAATTTACTCTCATACCTTTTGTACATCGTCCAACATTGTGAACCGTATGTGAGCGCTGGACGCACAACTACGGTGTAGAGCCTTCCTTTCAACTTAGGTGGCATTTTTCTGTCACAGAAGATAGCGAAATTTTCTCGCCACTTCATCCACCCTACGCTTACGCGATGATTGATGCCGTCATCACAGGTTGCTTTGCTATTGATCATAGATCCTAGATATTTGAACTTTTCGCACTTGGGAAGCACTGTTCCATTCAAATAAATGTCTGGAATAGGCCTGAGTGGATCAGAGAACGAGCAGCACAGTACTCTGTCTTTTTTGAACTAATGCGATACCCATTTCCCTCCAGAGCGCCCACCCACACATCAAGTGCTCGTTGCAGGGATGTAGGATCCTCACTTATGATGGTTCCATCGTCGCCCATATCAGATCTCGTGGTTGTCTGTCGAATGCCTTTTCAAAGTCCACCAATACAATATGCAAATCCCTTAAGGAATCACGATGTTTTTCCATTATGATCCTTATACTTTGGATTGCATCTGTGGTTGATTTACCCGAGACAAACCCGCGCTAATCATCAGATAGCCGTATTATTTTTCGCAGTCGTCCACCTAATACCCGCTCAACGATCTTCATGGTGTGTGACATCAGCTTGATCAAACGGTAATTATCACAGTTTCGCGTATCACCCTTCCCTTTGTATACAGGGAGAAGGTGACTTTCCCTCCATTGGAGGGAATTCCTCTCACGAATTTGAGAATTCTGAGCCATCTGAACCCGATGTCTCCCATCTTTTTCCAGAACTCAGAGGGCATCTCATCTGGCCCAACCGCTTTTCGTTTTTTGGAGTACTTGACCACCTCACTAACTTCTTCGACTGTGATGTCGGGTATTTCTTCACAGTTAGGGGTGGCTCTTGGAAAGTATAGCCGGGGAAACTGTTCATTTAAAAGTTCTTCACAATACTGCCGCCACCTCTGCAGAATTTTGTCGTCATCCACAAGAAGGTGGCCATGAGAATTGTTAATGAACTTTGTCGAACGAATCTACTGAGCATTCCTCCTTCTTTGAGCGGCTATTTTGAAGATGGTTGCGCTCTTGTTCATATTGTGTCTTCGCAGCTCCTGGATAGCCTGGTTTGCATCAACAACCGGGGAAAATATTTTCTCCAGCTCCCGATACAGGCCTTCCGTACTCTCTGCTTAAAGCTGAGTGCACTTCTTCTTCGCTTTTTTCTTGCAACATCTGTATTCCATTTCGAGGCAAACTTTTTCGTCACTATTATTAGAGAGACACTTTGACCAAGCTTTGAAAGCCGCTTTCTTCTCATTTATCACCTTTTTAGCTTCATCACTCCACCACCATGTTTCTTTGGCGTGTTGATGGTGACCTTTTGAAGCTCCTAGCAGTGATTTGGCCTTCTTTAAGCAAGTTCGCTGTAGGGAATCCCACATATTTTCTGCTCTAAAAGAATAAATAAGTACTAAAGGAATTCATAAGTAATATTTATAAAAAATAATTTGAACATTTGATAAAATTGCGTTTAATGTATTGAAAAACTATTTTTCTTAAAATTCAACTTTGTTGATTGGCAGTCTCTTGGCTTCCGATACCGGATAGAGCTTATTTGTGCCATGTGTACGATGCTGGATAAGTATGAACGCCCTCATTGAGTTCTCTACACTTTTAACCGGATATACAGCGTCGTATATACGTAATAATAACTCGCTGAGTATAAAATGTCTCTACAGCTAACTTTTTGATAAGAGTAATCAGAAATTATTTCTCATCAATTTTACCCAGCTATTAGTCGGAGTAAATACACCCATTGATGGAATGCCTTTATATTTAAGTTAAAGTCAAAGATCGACACATTTTTCAAAGAATTCATAGAATTAAATTTTTAAATAAAGGTTGTCTTAATTCCTTGGGGAGTCAGTATTTTTCAGATCTTTAGATTTTTGATGAAAGTATTAATAAACTTGCCGTAGACTATAGCCGAGTGGAATAGTAGGCCAGTATGGGGCTGTCTAGAAAAGTGTCTTTAGCGGGGTTCACATTATACGATTTGCTTGACGACCAAATATTTCTTAGCGTTCGAATGGCGGCGGATGTTTTAGTTGCGGCTCTTGTTATAGACGAGATATTGGGAATTTAGGAAAATAAGAGAAAAAAATAAAAAATAAAAAAACGAAAGTGGGTTATACCTTGAATAAAAATGGAATACATTTTCATTCATAAACCTGTTGAGCGAATTGGAAGAAAATTCGCCTGACGATTTTCGGATTTACTTAAGGACGATGACGTATGTGACGTATGAGGAACTATTAACAAAAATAACAACTCATATAAAAAGACAAAATACACACTTCAGGAAATTGCCGGTATAGTTAAAAAATGACATTGCTACTGCCTCTGGCAAACACCCAGAAACTCTCAATCGGCTCACCAGATGGGCCTTTAAATGTGGATTGGGGATAACTGTCATAAAACCGAACTCGTTCCCTTCACAAGGAAATATAAAGTTCCCCTCATAGACCCTCCTCAGTCTCACCTTCACTGAAAACGCAAAATACCTGGGTCTTATTTTGGACAGAAAATTAAACTGGAAAGCTAATTTAATAGAATGTGTAAGGAAAGCCAATGCAGCTCTCTATTCCTGTAAAAAGACTATATGTAGGAGTTGGGGTATGAAACATCAAAGCACTAGTTACTTACTTTTTTTACTTACTTATGTCCTGTATCCCCTTGTGGGTCCTAGGGCCTCTACCACGCCTACGCGCCATCGTGTACGGTTTCTGGCAATGTGTCTGAGTTCTCCCCAACTTTTCCCTAACTGCCGTGCCTCCTTCTCGACTGTTCTGCGCCATGTTTTCCGCGGACCGCCAGGTCTTCTGCCATCCTGAGTTAGAGGGTTCCATTGCATAGCATGGTTCGCTATGGAGCTGTCACCCTTTCGGAACGTGTGACCAATCCACTGCCACTTCCGCCGTTGGATAGTTGTGCCTATTGGTTCCTGACCCGTTCTCTCGTAAAGGTGTTCGTTAGAGATACGATTGGGCCAGAAAATCCTTAAGATATTGCGCAGATACCTATTAACGAACGTTTGCAGCTTTCTGGTGATAGTAGTGGTCACTCTCCACGTGCTGCAACCATATAGCAGCACGGATTCAACGTTGGAGCGGAACAGTCTTATTTTGGTGCTCAAACTGATTGCATTGCTTCGCCATATTTTGGACAACATCCCGAACGCGGACTTTGCTTTGGCGATCCTGTTGGCTATATCCAGTTCGGTTCCACCATCGGTCGAGACAATACTCCCAAGATACTGGAAATCCTCTACTCTCTCTACCGGTTGTTCAGCAATGCATATTTGAGCCGATGAGTTAGTTCCAAGGCTGATGATTTTAGTTTTTGTCGTATTAATTTTCAGCCCGACGACACCTGCCTCCCTCTCCACATCTGCTGTCATTTGGTGGAGGTCCATAATTCTGTGGGAGAGTAAGCATACATCGTCTGCGTAGTCAAGATGCTTCAGTTGAGATGTAAGAGTCCATCGAATTCCTCCGTTTCCCGTCGACAAAGCTGCATGAAGCACATCGCTAATCACCAATAGGAATAATATTGGTGAAAGGATACAGCCTTGTCTTACCCCACTTTGGATCTCAAATTCCTCAGACAACCTTCCCCTGTGCAGAACGTGACATTTGGAGCCTTCATATGTAGCTTTGATAATAGCAATTAGTTTATCGGGAATGCCTCTCCTGCGTAAGGCACGCCAAATAAACTCCCTGTTGACACTATCGAACGCCTTCTCAAAATCGATGAACAGCAGGTGCAGTGGCGATCGATATTCAACACACTGTTCGATGATAATCCGCAGGGTGTTGATGTGGTCGGCACAGGAGGATCCAGAGCGGAAACCTGCTTGTTCGGCATCGAGTGTGTCTTCGAGATGTTGTTTGATTCGCTCAAGGATGATTTTAGCTATTATCTTAGCTACAGCAGGCAGCACGCAGATACCCCTCCAGTTTCCGCACTCCATTAAATTTCCTTTCTTAGGAAGCTTGACGATCATTCCCTTTTTCCACTCGTTAGGAAAGCTTTCAGCTTCCCAAGCTCTATCTATAAGTGGAAGCAGAAGCTCAGCCGATGTTGTTGGCGTTGCTCGTTAGAGCTCTGCTGGAATACCGTCAAGTCCTACCGCCTTGTTGGTTTTGAGTGCCTTGATCGCGGTAATGATCTCATCTTTACTGGGAGTCGTGGTGCGTATTCGGGAACTTCTCACCTCGGGCATCTCAGTCTGATTTGGGAGCATATCGCTAGCGAATACACGGTTCAAAACCGTAGCAAAATGCTCTTTCCATCTCTTGAGCTGGTCCTCATCCGAAATGAGCAAGGAGCCGTCTAGGCTTTTCACTAGGTATTGGCTGGAGCTGCGACCACCTGTCAGCTCTTTCGTGATTCTGTAGACAGTCCTGCTGTCGCACCTCCGTGCAGCTTCTTCTGCTTCTGTAGCCAGCGCGTTGATGTAGTTGCGCTTGTCACGTCGTACGCTACGCTGAACTTCTCTCATCTTCATGCGATATAGGGACTCTAGCTCGCTTCTCCCTGCTGCTGGGGTAGCTGCAACGCGAGCTTTTAGCTGTTTTCGTTCGTCAATCCGTCTCCAGGTATCCTCGGAAAGCCACGCCCTATGTCTTCCCTGCGATCGACCGACAATTCTTTCAGCACCAGATGTAAAAACATTTTTCACAGCACACCAATGGTCTTGGATGGTTGCGGGCATTGAGCTGCTGATTGCTTCCACACCTTGCGAAAAGTGCTCCCTTAATTGTTGGCGCACTGAGGGATCACTAAGTCTATCGATGTTGAACCTGGGCATTCTTGTGTTGTCGTGGGATCTTCGAACTGCAGCAGTGCGTAGTTGGAGAGTAGCTATCATAAGATGGTGATCACGTACTATCCCCACATCTGCCCCTCGTCTGTTTCGGACGTCCAGGAGACTGCTTCTAAAGCGGCGGCTGATAGCAAAATGGTCAATTTGGTTGGAGGTTGCTTGCCTGTCATTGGAAACCCAGCTGACTTTGTGGCAGGTCTTGTGCTCAAACATGGTGCCACCTATCACAAGGCGGTTGGCATTGCAGAAATCCACAAACCTTTCGCCGTTGTCATTGCGGTTGCCTAGTCCATGCTTCCCGATTACATGCTTGAGCCCTTCGTTGTCGCTGCCTACCTTGGCATTCAAATCCCCCATCACTATGACAATGTCTCCATTTGGTGTTGTGTTGAAGACGGCGCTTAAGAGATTGTAGAAGCTCTCCTTTTCGTCCTCAGACGAACTATTCGTTGGGGCGTAACACTGTATGATGGTGACGCGTCGTACTCTAGTCCGGAATCTGGCCGTCAAAATCCTATCACCATGAGGCTGCCAGGAAATCAGGCCCTTGCGTGCTGTTGTTGTTAGCAGTAGTCCGACTCCATATTCCCGCGGACTTCCGGATGGTCTTCCAGAATAGAGTAGTACAGTGTTACGCGTTGGAGACTGGTACTCGCCCGCTTCTAACCATCTTACTTCACTTACCCCCAAAATGTCCAGTTTATATCGCATGAATTCCTTTTCCAGTTGGAGGAATCTGGCATTGTAAGGACCTTCTCTTCCCGAGTCGAGGAGCGTCTTTACATTCCAGAAACCTATCTTTGTCCGGGTACAATAGCCAAAAGTCGTCAACATGTGATCAGTCCTTATCCGAGGCATAGTGTCGGTTTCAGTAGCGAGCTGGTTTCAGTAACGCAGGTTGCTGGCCCACGTTACCTAGCCTAGAATCAAGGCCCTAGACAACCCGCACTTACAATTTTGGCCTATACGTATAAGGGTTTATACGTATAGTTGCCCGGGGACCACCACTAGGAGGTAAAGTAAGCACTTCATCACGAACTTGATTGTTGCGCTACTGGCCCAAGCCAAGTTTTGGGCAGTCAGTAGTTTCCCGATCAATCGCAATGCAGGTCCCCAAAGCACTAGTTGGCTGTACGTGTCCGTTATCAGACCTATACTGCTCTATGGCGTGATCGTATGGCGGCCTGCTTTTGATAGGGCTGTCCACCTCAATCAACTAGCTAAGATGCAAAGATCTGCATGCATGTGCATCAGTGGTACACTAAGAAATACTCTCTCTACGGCACTGGACATTTTGTTCCATCTGCTGCCCTTAGATATTTTTTTGCAAATAGATTGCTTCCAGTGCGGCCATCCGTTTAAAAGCCTCCTCGCAGTGGTCTAATTATCACACTGGCCTTGGTCTTCTCAACTTCACCCATGAAAATACGGACTACACCCCACAGAAACTGAGATTTGACCATAACTTCCGTACGAATATCCTTGAATGGAAAGAATGGGACAACTCTCCCCAAGCTGATGGCAGTTCGGTTCATTTCTTCGCAGATGGCTCTAAGACCGGGTTGTGGTGTTTTCTCCGAAAAGCTTAACTTGAGCATCTCGTTCACCTCCTATGCGCATGTCTAGCTCTATCGCGCAAAAGAATACTCCATCTAGGGGCCCCCTTCTTTGATGAACTCGGCGATTTGGCGTCCTTAGGCGTCATGAGCATCCATCGCTTTATCAAAAGCTCTGGTTGGTTTGATTAGTCCCTGAGTGGTCTAATAGTAGATACATGGCATCACAAAGGACCTTTACTGATCAAAGTATATTTGCACGAGAGTGCCAACCTAGCCTAAACTAGTTCAAAAATCTCCTGCCAAAACTATTTGTCTGCTCTCGACACAATATTTTTATATTAAGCTTCGATGTTTTCTCAACGAAATCAGAAACAAAAATTGCAGAAGCTCTGAAGTTGTACGACAAGCGTTCACATTAAACGATATGTCTGTCAAGCAAAGCAAAAAGTTGAAAAATTTGAAAAACCGTACTACAAATTGAGTATTGAGCTTGATGAGTGTTCAAATTGTACGATTTGGTCAGCCGTCAAGCAAACCGTATAATGTGAACTCCGCTTTTCATTAAAGCTGAGAATTTCAAATAAATAAACTCAATTCTTGGAAACTGAGTTCGTGGTTCTATCATCTCCTCCATTAAATAGCGAATAAAAAAGAATATCCACCGATTTTTTATTATTATTATATACTTTTTTTTTAAGCCATGCACAGCTTTACTGCCCGCTGTCTAAAAGTGGGCGCTATCTATAGCCTTCTACAGAGCATCACCTTAGTCTTTCTGGTAAACAGTTCAAGCCCAGTTGTTTTACCCAAACCTAACCAGTAGCGGTTTTCTAAGGTTATTTTTCAACGAATCTCTACTAGAGTATCTCTAGTGGACTTTATGTTTACCCTCAAGGCACGTGAATTTCTTCAGCACCTTGAAGTTATAGCTGTCGTTAAAGATGTTTTGTTAAATATTATTGACAAATGCTTCCTTGTAGTATAAATCGACAGCATATATCGTCGATCCAAATGCAAACTATCGAATGATAAAATCCCTGGTTTTTAGGAAAGGCATATCTTGCATATCTGTACATGAAATAAATAAAACAATCAATGCTTTTTTGTTCGTCATTGTATGTACGTTACAGGCTAATTGTTGTGTTTTTCCAAATGTTAATTATTAACTAATTATTTAAACGGTTTCGATACATTTTTCATTTTTCGATACTTTGCATTTGGATCGACGATATATTGAGAAAGGAGTGATGATATGTTTCTCCTGAAGGCAATCAAGAAGGACTGACTTCAAAAGCAACATCTCTTCACTTTTCTTCAACAGCCTTATAAAGATAGTATCCTACCATGTATCTGCTCCAATACTAGATGGAAAGTGTTGATACAAACGGAAACTTTATTATGGCGGTTTAAACAAGTTTTCTAAAGTATCCACTCTCCTATTTTGAGGACACTTTTGTCCTGGATGGACCTGGGTCTCGATAAACAAGCCCCTCCAGTCGACTTAGTCATTACCCAGCTACATCCGATTGGGCGCACTAAGTTGGTTGAGGTCGTTTTACACATCTTCGAGCCACCTAAGGTGGGGATTTAATCTAATATATATCCCTTCGGAGTGGATTTGGAAACTTACCGAGCCGGAACGTTAATGTCTACCCGCGTGTCAGTCGCTGTATACGTACTCTTCTGTTTAAGTCGATATCGCCGTACAGGCCAAACAATTCGTCATTGTATCAAAGAACCACTTGAACAACCTTTTTCTGAAAGTAATGAAGGGCATCTTTATCTTTTTCTAATAAGGTCCATGCCTCTGTGCTATATAGCAGGACTACGATGATTAGGGTCCTCTACTTTAGAGAGAGAGCTTTACTTATCACTTGTGTTCTTAACCCAAATTACGTTTGGATTAGTAAAACTTAGATGGACAGCTCTCCTACTAAAATGTTTATCAACAACAAGCCTCATTTCTTGAGCCGGCCTTCTGTATCTATTGTCAGGTTCGTACTAATGTATAAGGCGATCGGTTTTGGATAAAACCTACTATTGGACATAAATTCAGGCCGCTAGTTCTAATAATCTACCACTTATTTTAAAATAAGCTTTTAAAATAAATGGCTTCATACCCAGCTGCAGTACTGAATGAATACAAGCTTGCGAGTATAGAGATGATAGAGAGTCAAATAAGATAATATATCTAGAGAATCAAATAAGATAATATATCTTATAATAAGATAAGAGAGATAATAAGATAGTTTCTTCTTCCCCTTAGTCTCTGCCGCTCCTGCAAAAGCCGTTTGAAAGGACTCTAACCTTGTGGCGTTTTGACCTATCGAACCGTATTCAGTGAGGACACCGATAGCGGTGCTGACTTGTGATCGCCTTAGCTAAACTTAGCCACTAGAGCGTTTCAAATTCAGCTCGGGCCAAATCTGTTTGGAGATTTGGTAAGTCGTACCATTCTCTTATCTGTGGCCTTGCTGATTGCGTTCAGTTAAGTAGATATTTACATGTAGCAAGAAACTAGTGCCATGTTTGGCGAGCTCGTTGACTTCGTAGTTTCTCGGAATGTCTCTGTAGCCTAGAACCATTCGGTGAATGTTGAGTTACTTTGGCATTACGAGCGGTAATCTAGAGCGACCTTTCGGAACTATGACTGTAAAAAAATTAGTAAAAGGAGTAAAAGGAAATTGAATCCGTTTTCACGGAAACAACATCATCTCTCACATTCTAGACTGCAACTTCTATACGACTCCTGCGCCAGAAGTTTGCAGGCAGGAGCATAGTCAATATAATGACATATTTACTTAATAAAAGCATTAAGTAAAAGTTAAACCCTGATTGGTTTTAGATGTTGTTCAAACCACAGAAGTAAATCATTAATATTGATATGCCCACCAGTTTGGGATTAATTGGAGCACAACTAGGGTTGTGTCTTCTTTTTTGTGAAAGAATTTCAAGCCCGAGTAAGACTTAAATCGTTTTGCTGCTAGTCCAAGCTGAAAAGGTTTATTATTGGCTAAGTGACTTAGTATCCCCTAGCTAGAGTATTCAGAGCTAAAACTAATCATATAGCAAAATGTTATATCTACATGAAGACCAGAGCGCTAAGGTTTGTTGACGTTATTTTCATATTTTCCTGGGACGCAACAAGTTCCTCCGACAATGTAGCTAAGTATCATACAGTCATATCGTGAGTACTTAAGGGTGCTTTATGGGTTTCTTATTCCCTCTTTCTTCTCAGACTTGTTAATAATTTTTCCCACTTTTGTCAAACGAAGGTGCAAAGAATAAAAGCAAAAAAAGTGGAAACAAAAGTCCCTCACAAGTCTGGTTAAGTGGGAGAAGCTACGAAGCCTTATTGCCCGTGGTATGAAATTATTTATTCGGTTCGAAGTGATTGTATGTGTAAACGGGTATACATGGATTACTGAAGAACAAGACAAAGAAAAATGAAAAAAAAAACGACTTCAGACAAGAAGAAAGAGAAATTGACGTGTGTTTTGCCAGACAATTTGTAGCCATGATCGTTATTTACCTGGAATATTCAAGTGTTTTCTTGGGATTCAATACAACACTTCTTCTTCGTTTCTTTTGCAGGATATTTCTTTTGGGTTTACCTCTTTGGACTGATTTATGATGGGAGTGTTGCCAATGTATGTCTGTCTAGATAGATATAGATAGATTCCTATTTCTTGGACAGCAATAGAAAGTTAGGTGGCATAGTGTAGTGACAATATATTCGGATATTGAGTGGTAGGTTGTGGGTTCAAGTATCAACTATGTCCATTGAAGTTCTGTAGTAATAAAGTTCAATGATAGAATGATGGAAACACACCACCTGGAGTAACTCAACATGCAATCGAAAAAAGAAAATTCTACAAATCTGAACAACCCCCCGGATAAGTTTCGACGTTGCAGTGCAACAATTCCCAAAAAAAAAAGAAATAATACCCACGTGCTTTATTTCTTCTTTGAAGTGGTATTACGGTCGGTAGCCTTTATTGTCTTTCCATTATGGGTTTTAATGCCAATAAGAAATGACATTTCCTGTGCAGAGAAAGGCAAGCACAGGTATAATTTAGGCACTAGTTCACCAAAACATAGATCCTTTGCTCTCGGTCTGAGATGGAATGCATTCTTAAGATGAAATGCATAAGCCCAGAATTGGAAGATATCTGGAGGAACTGCGCTATAAGGAGAGTTCTCAACTTTACTATGGATCTTGGTCGCCAATGAAATTCTAATGAAACTTGTGAGCTATGTTATACGGGCCGTAGAATATGCCGATAATGTCGTCATATGAGTTACTGATAAATTCCTGGTCAGAATTACTGACCTGATATAGTCAACCCTAAACATCCTGAATAGTCGGGCCAAGAGATGTGGACTAGGTATTAACCACCGCAATGTGGATAACTGTTGTACTGCAAGATAGTTGGGAACAGCTAATGTACCTATTATCTAACTCCATCTCCCAACTTCAGACAACGTAATAATATTCTTCCTATTTCGGCGAGCTCATGATCTGAACTCCACGGATCATAACTCTCCCATTTCACTGCAATCCTACTGATCCGCCTGCCTGTGAGGTTCGCCTGTTTGACCTCAGAAAATATCGTTACTGAGGCAAACCAAATGTTGGTGTCGTTGCATTTGCGTGATCCTGGAACTTTTAGACTTGCCTTTCTTTCGCGATATCTGTGGAACGTTAATTGATATTGGCTGTTTAACGGGGTTCAAATGATCTCTTCTTTGAACATAGCAATACCAGCTGAGCGGGTCACGATCTATTTTTCGTGAGATGGTTTCTTTAACGTGAAAGCTTCCACGGATCTTCGAACTTCTTATTCGACCAGTCTTTGCCACTCATAGATCCCAGATAGATATTTGAACTTTTCGCACTTGCGAAGCATTATTCCATTAAAATAAATGTCTGAAATAGGCCTGAGTGGATCAAGTACTCTGTCTTTCTTGGACGAATTCGGTACCCATTTCCCTCCAAAGCGTCCACCTATGCGTCAGGTGTTCGTTGCAGCGACGTATGATACTCACTTGTGATGGGTCCATCATTAAAATAAACATTGTGTCTATAACAAAAGCGGGTAGTCTACACCCGTATCTACTCAATAGAACCCGACATCGTCCGGTCAATAAGACTTCAGAAGCACGGCAGTGTGTTTCAAGCGGAAGTTCTGCGGCCAGAGAGCTTTCATCAAAACTAGCTCAAGACTAGATCCCTCCTTGCAAGTTCGTTTTCTCTTGTGCCCCGACAAATGTCGGATTTCTAGGGGTTATTTCATTGAGTTCATTGGAATTTCTGCCATGGCAGTATTTGTAGTTTTTTGTTCTTTTTTTTATAAATCTCTCTCGGGAAAGGCGAACCTCTAATGCTGCGCCACCGCCCCGAAATGCCTGCAGATGTATACTAATTCTGCATATAAACTAATGCAGATTATAGCTTTCTGGAAATATTTCGCCTATGAGTGAGTTCCAAAGATTGCTTGTCCTGTAACTCTCCACTATCTGCCTTCGATTGAAGGTTGCCTGTTAATGCCGCATCTCCTATTAAGCGAACAGCTCGTTTCTGCATGCCGAGTAGATGTAAATCATGTTTCGGGGACTTGTTTACAAAAAGGTACCGGAAGATACACCTATCGACCACAGCTCGAATTGATCTGTCCTGAAGAAGCTTCCGAAATATTCAGAAATTATCTTTCCGGCGATTTTGTCTTCGATGATGATTTTTGCAACCTCTATAATGGCTGTGGTTTCGACTTGAAAGACGCTGCAATGATCTTAAAACATTGTTAACTTCTAGGATACCACAGTAAACTCCAGTTCCTGTACCGACATCTATTTTGGAAACGTCAGTGCAGAAGAACAGCTGCTCTTAGCTGATGACTTGTCGACTCTTCCAGTCATTTCTGTCAGGAATTCTAAAAGTGAATCTCATGACAAACGTCGACATTGGACGTGAATCAGTTTCGATCTGGCTGCTTGTGGTTTTCCATAGACATAAGATTGAGGCACCACAGACCACAACTCGGCTTACCTCAGTCTCGGCGAAGTCTTAGCCTCCATAGTGCTGCATTACAGATCCCGCGGAATGAGACCTACTCGCACCATGTTCTCCATTGCCAGTGTAGGGGTTGGTGGAGGGGACCACAATCTTAAAGTCATCCTTTTGCGGCTTTCATAATTCTACTTTTAAGCAAGGGAATCTGATATTATGTCGTCATAAGCACGTGCTGTTGATCAATGCGAGGAAGTGTTTTGTGCTTATTTTTTGCACCAGCAATCCGTCCGTAACCAACCTCTAGCATTCAAACTAAACACCACTAATTTTTAATGAATTACTTAAACGAGTCGCTAATTAGGTTTTAATTACTTATGTGCTGCAGCATACGAACGATGGAGTCTAAGCGGATCCATAAATCGCACCTCAAATCTTCTGCTTACAGTATCCTCATACCCCATAAAATCTTCCACAGATGCTCAATACACATTTTATCACTTCACCTCCATCAAACAGCAAACAATATTCACCTCTAGCCATTTCGTATCTGTAAATAGATGCAGATAAATGAGAATTGAACACGCTTCGGTTCCCATCCATAAAACATCCATAAATCCGTTCGAAAACATCTGTGCATTCTTCCAGCAGCTCGGTTCTCAGGTGCAGCTATGCTATCCACACTCGATGCCATATGGAATTCCATACCAAATGACCATGCTGCGCGCACACGTACCCTCCACGAACTATCAAAGACGACGACGACGGGGCAAATAAATCAAAAAATCGGACTATTAAAAGTCCAAAGATTCGAATGCCCGAACACATTTCGCTGAATGCACTACCTTTGGCCATAACATCTTCCAAAGGTGTATGAGAGACGAAACAGATTCTCATCGACCGACCGAAGACATGGCAGACCTTGTGGCAGGAGTTTTCTGATGCTGCTCCTTCCCTTCCCCTGTCGGACAACTGTGTGTAGAAGTCTTTTATAAAACTGCTGCGAAGTTTGCCGGTTTCTGGTTTTTCTTGGTTTTCGGTTTTCTTCACCTTTTCAGCTTCTTCATCTTTTTTTTTTGGATTCGGATTCTGTCAGCCTCGGTTTAGATCTCTCACCTTAATTATTGTCGGTGTTTGTTCATCTATACCTATTAAGGATTTAAATGGGATTTTCTTGGTCACAGGTCATCATTCTGCTCTCAAGTGGTTCTTCAGATACTTTTTTGTTCCTTTTTGGATTGTTATAGGTTTTCTGTTTCTTTTTTTTTGTGAATTGATTTGAACAAGGGCACTTATCCGGTTAGAGTCGTCCGCTTTTATTTGTGGTGATTCTTTAGTTTTCTTGGTCTTTGAAGAAACAAAACAAAAAAAAGGAGAAGAATCTTCGTAGACATCTTGGCTTCAGTTGAGATACTTTTTTAGGTTGCCTTTGATTTTTTTGGTTCTTTCGGTTAGTTTTAGAGTGGCTTTTGCCATTATGACTGGGATCTTCGGTGTTTTTACTTTATCGCGTGCACAGGTGTGTGTTTTGTTGTCTTTTTTTTTGTTTTTGTTGAATCAATTGGATTGAGGATGTTTTTTTGTTTTGTTGTTCAGTCGATTGTGTGCTTGACAGAATAATTTATTTCATTTTATTGCAGGAGGTTTTGTGTTTTTTTTTTTTTTTGTTACAAATTGTTAAGGAATTGTGTGAGAAGAGTTATTGGAATTTTATTTATCACTTAGAACTACTGATTTTGAACGTATTGTAGTATACCCTAGGAGTGTGGAATTTGGAACATGAACATGATCAGTACCAACAACTAAGTTGAATTTGGGCTTGGGTAATATTGTTTTTCAACTCTTGAACACCTAAGTTGTTCTATAGTAAATGAGAGTTAAATCCTTAAACAATGTTCGAGGAAATAAAAATATCCCGTCCGGACATTCGTATGTATGGTATGTACGTATGTACATACTTGCATATATACATACAGTACATATAGCTTTGATCAAAGGAATACTAAAATTGTGGTCTTTAGTGGTTAAGGTCGACTAATTTTAAGCAAAAATATTCCATAAAAGCAATAGAATTGGAATATATTGAGTTGTGCACAACCCGCCATCTTGCAAAGTGGCAACGAAATTGTATTTTTTGGCAATTTTTCCCATAACCACCAAGCTTGATTTCTGCTCTGATATCATTGTCAAAATTAAAAGCAGAGCTGAGGTAGACAAAATCACTTACTACCTCGAAGTTGTAGATGCGTTCTCCATCGTCATCCTGCACAGACGAACAAGTTTGGCAGGGATGTCAAAACTAGACATGGCTCTATATGTACATATGTATAGCTCTTCTCTATAGATGCAGTCATAGGCGGCCTTGAAATCGATAAAGAGATGATGAGTATCGATTTGGACTTCTTGAGTTTTTTCCAGGATCTGTCGAAGTGTGAAGATTTGTACGATGGTGGACTTTTCTGGCCTAAAACCGCACTAATAGGGGAGGGGTCAATAAGGCTGTTGATAAAAGGTTTCAGGCGTTCACACAATATCGCAGGAAAGATTTTGCATGCGATGTTGAGAAGACTGATGCCTCTATAATTGACGCAGTTGTGGGGTCTCCTTTCTTCTGGATCGGCCCAACGATGCTGAGATTCCATTCATCAGGCACACACTCGTCTGACCAAATCTTAGAGATCAGTTGGTGTATGCTCTCTACCAATTCATCACCAGCTGCCTTAAAAAGGAAAGGATGAGCTTAAGGAAGAGAGCTGGTATCTGGGGAAAGTCTATTGAAGTAGTAAGACAATTTTAGTATCTAGGAGCCTTCATCACACATAATCTAATTTGATGTAAGACATATTTTAATGTACTTACATATGTAGCTTTCCACGCCTTTTACAGTGCATCGGATTACCACGAATAAATGAAGCTTTGAAAAAATATAGAGCACATCTTGTAAATAGACACAAAACACTCCAATTTGAAGATAACATTTTAATTAGGGCGCTATGCCAACTCCATTGGTTGTACATTTTTTTCTGGAGTGTTTTAAATGACTGGACTATTAGTTCAAGCAATTTATTTTTATCCTCGATAAGGTTTTCATTTAATGAAAACTAATGATATCTCTATATTCACATGTTAGTGTTTAAAAGTCAAAATATGCATGCACAAGGGACTTTGTCTACCTTAAAAATAAATAATAAATATTTGGCGCAACAGCTCTTTAAGTGCCTGAGCCTAGCTTTTTGCAACCACTCGTGTTGTGTGCGTTATGTTTTTCACAGGAATGGAAGGGATCTACAGTTAAGTGCCGTATCCGAATGACAATTTGTTTTGAGGAGCTTTCTCGTGACAACAATGCTCTCGGATGTTTGTCAGACGTTCGCGGGAGGTGGTTGTCTACATTGGCTCTCCTAATTTATAATTCTGATAACGACACCAGAAATCAAGGAAAGAATAACAATTGCCAATCGCTGTTTTTTGGGTCAATAAGGCAATTTAATAGTAAAGCCATATCTCGAACAACTAAAGATACTCTGTATAAGACGCTGATCATCCCAGTCCTACTTAACGGCCCTGAAACAGGGACTTCATTGAAAACGCAGTCGCTTGGAGATAAAAATTCTTCGTAAGATATTCGGTCCCGTTGGGATGAATATATGAACCGCAAGCGGGAGTTTAAGTACTTAATTAGGCAATCAAAAATAAAGTCGTGGAAGGAATTTTGTCAGTCCATTGCGGATACTAGTGAAGCTTCCAGACTTCGCAAGATGCTAGCTAAAGACACTTCTGTTCCAAGCTTCATCAACAAATCTGACGGCTCGTGGGCAGAAAGTAGCGAAGAAGTTTTAGAAACGTTAATTGAAGCTCGCTTCCCAGGAAGTAGATCGCCAGGTCAATAGGGGTCAATAGGGGAAGACGTAGAAAATCTCATTACATGGAAGAATCTGCGATGGGCTATTATGTCATTCGCACCATTCAAAGCACCAGGCCCTGATGGGATTTTGCCAGCTATGCTGCAAAAAGCTCCATCCAAGGTCAGAAACAGGCTTAGGGAAATGTTTAAACATTGTTTAAGGTCATGCTACGTACCAGTGGCATGGAGGGAAGTGCGGGTTTTATTTATACCTAAGGCAGGTAAACCAAGCCACACTTCAGCGAAAGACTACAGACCCATAAGTCTCTCGTCATTCCTCCTCAAGACACTTGAAAGTCTTCTTGATATTCACATCAGAAGTAAGTGTTGCAACGACATTCTATGCAAAGCTCAACATGCATATTTGAAGGGGAAATCGGTGGAAACAGCTTTACACGACGGAGTAGGGAAGATAGAAGCTAGCCTTCACTATAAGGAATTCGAATTCTAGCAGCCTTCCTAGACATAGAAGGTGCTTTCAATAATGTAGAAGGAAGGGCCATCAAACAGGCCCTGGAATCTATCAATGTCGAGCCCAGCATTACCAATTGGCTCTGCAATATGCTCGGCACTAGAAACATTAGCTCCACTATCGGAAACAGTTCAATAAGAAAATCCGTTACCAGGGGGACTCCCCAGGGAGGCGTTATCTCACCCCTCCTCTGGGTTCTAGTCATCGATGGGATACTTAAAGAACTAAGCAATACAGGCATAAGCGTCATTGCTTACGCGGATGACGTAGAGATTTTAGTTCAGGGCAAGTTATTTGATACATTAAGTGAAATGATGGAATCAGTTCTTAATAGTCTTGAAAAATGGGCTAGAGGGTGTGGACTACTTGGGCGCCGTGGCGTAAGTGGTTAGTGTGTCGGATCACTACGCATGAGGTTCCAAGTTCGAATCCCAGAAAATACCAAAAAGTTTTTTTCACGGTCCTACCTCTCGCGAGCGTCTGACAAACATCCGAGAGTATTGTTGTCACGAAAAAAGCTTCTCAAATCGCCGTTCGGATTCGGCATTAAAACTGCAGGTCCCTTCCATTCGTGTGAAAAATATAACGCACACAACATGAGTGGTTGCGAGAAGCTAGGCCCTGGCACTTTAAAGAGCTGTTGGATAAAACTGAATTGGTACTCTTCAGTAAAAAATGCAAGATACCACCCTTCAAACTGCCTAAGCTAGCAGGGGTGGAGCTTTCCCTTTCGGATCGCGCTAGATATCTTGGTATAATGCTGGATAGGAAACTAGATTGGAAACTTAACATACAGGAACGAGTCCGCAAAGCATATAATGCTCTCTTCATCTGTAAGTAGACCGCGGGGAAAAAATGGGGCCTGAAGCCCGCAATGATGCACTGGCTATACATCATGGTAGTCAGACCCATCCTTACGTATGAGGCTCTTGTGTGGTGGAAGGCAACGAATACGAAAAACACACGGGATATGTTGGCCATGGTACAAAGAACAGCCTGCATTGCCATCACAGGTGCTCTAAGCACAACACCTACGGCTGCACTCGAGATCTTCCTGTATCTTTTACCATTAGACCTACAAATTAAATTTCAAGCGGGCAACAGTGCTCTTCGGCTCACTAACGTTAGTCTCTTCAGGACTAATGACATAGGACACAGCTCCATTCTCAAGGAATCTTTTCCCGGAATCCCTGACGAATCGGACGATATACTTGGCACCTTAGACTTCGACACACCATACGAAGTACTGTATCCTATTAGAGAGGACTGGCAAAGGAAGACAGTCTCTGTCCATAACGAGATTGCAATATACACAGATGGTTCTAAGACCAGTGAGGGCACGGGGTCAGGTATTTACTCGAGAGATACGAACCTACAGGCGTGTTCCAAGCAGAGGTTCTAGCTGTACTTAAAGCTGCGGAATTACTTGAAATGGGATCAATATCCGATAAGAATATAACCATCTACATTGACAGTCAGGCTGCGCTAAAGGCGCTAGAGTCTTACGTCACCAAATCTGAGATAATCAGGAATTGCAGCACAATGCTTAGGGCATTATGTACGCAGAACCGAGTCAGATTATGTTGGGCACCTGGACACTGCGATATCGAAGGCAACGAGCAAGCCGACGCGCTGGCTAAAAGAGGAGCGGGGCTCCCACGTAGCAATATAATTGGTAGTATTAAGCCACCAGGGTGCGTGGCTAAGGGAATTATTCGGGATAAAATCATTGATACGGCTAATCTAAGATGGTCAAACTTAGATGGTCACAGGGTGTCTAACAGGCCTTGTGGCCTGTGTTAGATCGCAGAAAATCTGGGGAGATAATTAAGTTAGATAGATCGAGGCTAAGAACAGCGATAGGAATACTCTCTGGCCACTGTCTCCTTAGGAGGCATGCCATGAGACTAGGGTTATCCGATACGAATGTTTGTAGGTACTGCGATGACCTACATGTCTCAGAGGATATAACTCATATACTCTGTGAATGTCAAGGAATTGCCAGGATAAGACTAAAGTACCTGGGTAGATACTTCTTCGATAAGTTGGAGGAGGTGAGGTCCTTGAACCATAACAAGGATATCTTAAAATTTTGTAGGGAGATTAATTGCTTGGGGGAATGGGTTTAGGTCTTTTGCCGTGAAGGTTTCCTGGGGATCGCGATGGGCCCACTTTGGTGCCTAGTGTTTTATGATAACCTCATAACCCTACCTAACCTAACCTAACCTAACCTATTCGGTCCCGTTTGCGTTGAGGGGATTTAGATGAGGAGATTCAATGATGAACTGTACAGCGACATCGACCTAGTAAAAAGGCTGCGTATTGAGAGTTTGAGATGGCTAGGACATGACTTCGAGTCGAATGGAGTACGCCACTGGAGGTAATTAGCTAAAATCCGAACTTTTATTTTTGCTGTATCAGAGAGGCTTATTATTTAGGCTTATTGTATTTCTCGTGAACATATTTCTTTTGAATTTCGAACAATAACCTATTTGCGTGATTACATTAAGCGTTTTATACAATTGACTTCTATTTTACGCGATCATGTTTTAATCAACTCTGAAAATATCCAAGTATATTTTTTCCTTCTTGGTCTGAAATCGATAAAATGATGGCCACTATCGATTTAAACTTACTGGGTTGCTCCTACATTCGTTGGAGTGTCTATATTTGGTCGGTGGTGGATTTTTCTGACCTACAATCGAACTGATACTCATAGAATGCAGCCGATGCTATGCACAAGTGTTCTTTCCATATCCTAAAAGTTGACTTTTGTATCGTATCGTATTTTGTTTTGTTGCATCGAACATCTAACCCAAGGGGATGGCCGAAAGAAATTTAGAATATCAAAAGCGCTAGTTCACATGTGAAAACTCAAACTCAAGATTTTTTGCATAAGTCTGCCTCTAACGGTAAATCCACATTCAAATAGATGCAGCTACTGTTGCGAATAGCAATTGCTCTGGCCCATCTCATCTGTACTAGTCTCGGACTTCTTCCCAACGACGAAATTCCAAATCTGAAAATCAATTACACCGAAGCCAGTAGCCGTTTTGTTTGAAGGACTGTTAGGGCTCCTCAACCAATCAGGTCAACAAGAAATGCTACGCCCTGTCCGTTTGACATATTTGCTTTGAAGTTCAATCAGATTTACTCAGACTCAGCATACGCTCATTTATCAGCTAGTTCATCAGTTTCTATTCAATATGTTTAGCATTCTTCAACGGAGATCTAAGTATAATATTCCGGAGAGATCTGATGTTGTTGTCTATAGGTCTATAGATAACGATCCATCCAGAGCAGTGCCAGCGGCCTCATTTCAGCTATGTATTATTAGCGTTGATCAAGAAGCTGCACGAATTGCTAAGTATCAGAGAATCAGGTAGCTCATGGTCGTGACAAATTAATAAAAGTAGACCAGCAACACAAAACTTAAACACTAACTTTTTTTAAGAGGGCTCTACCTACTAACTTTAGAAGATAATTGCTGGGAGCTTAAGCTTATATAATGCTTATATACCCACAACTTCACTGAGCTGTGCACAAACCCAAACACTGTTTAGCCAATCAGTGCCATAAGATGGTCATAAAGCAAGTAACATGCCGTGGAACATTTGCCACACAGACAGCCACTCCCAAGTAACATCAAAAAAATATTCAATTAAAGTTTCAACATGCATACAGTGATGCCACTCATTCGTTTCGGTTATAAATTCCGCATTCATCAATGAATTTGCGATAAATTACCTGTCCCTGTGCGCAGGCGCAGCAGATATTTATTCTTGGAAAATATTACAAAATGATAAATGTCCAACGTCGCGTTGTCAGTGGACAAAAAAGGCCACGATAGTCATGACTGCCCCGTTTGATTGGAATTGCTTGTTACATTGCATTGCATTTTTAAACCATGAACACAAGTCTTAAAAGCAAATCAACTTCAAATGGTATCTAACGCTAAAATGTCTCAACACCACTTGAGCCTTGAAATGCAGATGATAACTGGGTAGTTCTAAAATAGTTGCCATTAGAATCCATCAAACTGCTCTCGATCGTGCTTTTAACGTTTATTATCCCAGAACCCATAAATAAATTAACCATAAATCTGCGAATCAATTGAAATCCATCATTGTAACATTAGCCAGGTATGCACGCCCCTCCTCCCGCCCCTTACACCTCAGTCAAAGACTAACGCGCAAAGGCATTGAATTGTACATATATTAATTTTATCAATTCTAGTCGGCGCCGCTTGAATCTAGACGGTGACTTTTTAAAATTCTCTGATTGGTGAGCTTAGGGTGAACTAGTTTTCTCTTTGATTAGAGGCGCTTTGCTGGCGCTGATTTATTGCCTGCAACATTTGTGGCAGTTTACATGACAGACTTTTATGTTACGAGTATGTCTGTATCAAGAAGGGAAGTAATATTCAATCAAAGGTCACAAATAAGGAGGTGGTCTAGCCAGAATGTATATAGATCTACAGTTTTGGCCAGAACTATTTGGAACAACTCAAGAAATCTATATTCTCGCAAATCCTTTTTATTCTTTAACTGACTTTATTTAACAATGCTTTTCAATATTTTCTTGATCCTACTTAGGCTACAATTATGGAGTGAACCCCCTATTGGAAATAAATGGAGTCTACAGCTTCACTGGCTATACAACTCGGTCATTAGACCGATACTCACATGCGGGATGATTGTCTGGCGACAGTCTTAGAAAAAGCAATAAATCACGACTATCTAATCAAGGTCCAGCATACAGCTTGTCTGTGCATAACCGGAGCACTACGTACAACTCCCTCTGCGGCACAGGACAGCAAATGGCAGCGAATGCAGCCGTTCGTCTTCAAGCTACCCATCAGTGGTCAAGAAAAGAATTTGGCCACGCCTCCACTCTGAATAAACTCACAATCTCTTCCGAAAGCACGAACTACACCATACCACGTCTAAACTTTGACAAGAACTTCCTTGTCACCATCCCTTTCAGATCACTCTGGAATGACGAAGCTTTTGTAGAAGATGAGTCGATCCACTTCCATACTGACGGCTCAAAAACTAAAGATGAAGTTGGTGGAGGTGTTTTCTCTGACAGGCTTAATCTTAAGCTCTCCCTTCGTCTACAAAATCATTTTAGCGTGTTCCAGGCAAAAATAATGTCGATTAAAGAGGTCTTATCTTGGCTGAGGAAAAACGTGATATCCGTCAATGATATCCGCATCTTTTCGTCTCTTAAGGAGATGGCGGAGCAGTTTAATATTCACATCTGTTGGGAGCCGGGACATATGGATATTCCGGAGAATTGTTGGGCTGATGAACTCGCCGTAATAGGAACAACTGTTCCCATCCTTCCAGACAAGGATAATACAGGTATACCAATGGCTACTTGCAAATTTAAATTCAAGCTGGATGCAATCGAAAGAACAAACCTTAGGTGGACAAGTGGTACAACATGTCTAGTGACTAAGCAGATTTGGCCCAAATTGGATCTGAAACGCTTTAAGAAATTGATCTCTCTCAACCGATTGCATATTGGCTCTATTATAGGCGTAATTACAGGACACTGTCTAATAGGCAAGCATAGGCTTGGCGTATATTCAAATGATTTTTGCAGAAGCTGCATGAACGAAGAAGAGGAAGGAACCATGCCTCACCTTCATTGTGCGTGTCCAGCTCTTTCCCGTAGAAGAAAGCTTCACCTAAGAGCTTTCTATTTTAACGATTTAGGCGATCTGATAGATTTATACATCAGGAGCCTCCTTCGCTTCATTAGAAGCCCTAATTGGTTCTAACGAGTAGACTGGGATTTCATGATCCTTCGTGGTACCACAACAGACCTTCTGCGATCTATGCGTGTTGGCGTCAGTTGGCAGCCGCCTCAACCTAACCTAACCTAACCCCAACGAAAAATGTTGGCTTCTGTCAAATCTAGTAATCACCGCGCCAATTAAATTTTGAATTTTTAGAAATTATTCGCTCTCCAAAAATTTGCCTTAAATTGTCACAGTGGCTCCATCCTTCTGAAAATACATCTCAGACCTGTTTTCAACAACAGAAGATAAATAATTTTCAATTATGAACCAATTCCGCTTTTCAATAACCATGACTGTACTTCCATCTTCATTTTAAATGAAGTAAGGTCCAATGATCTTCTCAGATGTAATGATACTCCATATTGTACATATAATGTGGTGCAATTGACTCTGGTGAATTAGTCTCGGATTTCACTGATCAACTAAGTGACTAGTCATTCCTTTAGGGAGCCAAATTCTTATGTTAAAATGATGACGATATGCTCTTTTTGTTAAAATAATTAATCGCTGATTTAAATAATAAAACTGTAGTTTAGTCCTTTGTTCAGTTGTGAAACTGAAACTTTGTTCCAAAGAGATCGCGAGGCAGGAGAGTCAGCCCTATATACGCCTGGATCACACAAATGCGACAACATAGTCATTTTATTGGCCTCAGTAACCGAGTGATCCAAAATCGGAAGATCTGCCGATATTTTCTGAGGTCAAATAGGCGAAACCCACAGGCGGATCAGTAGAAATGCGGTGAAGTGGCTATGATCCCTTGTTTTCGGATCATAACCTCGCCGAAATAGGAAGAAGATGTTCAGTTGCGAAACTCTCCATATTGTTTCTCTAAATGTTGTTCGTACATGGTAAATAAAATTAAAAAAATGCATAAAGGGAAAAGTTATTCAATTTTTAAAGCCCATTGTGACTTATGACCCACCCTGTACAATTTCTCAATTTTGTAAGTTTTCCATTTAGAGCAGGACATTTACAGGACATTGCTCGTACAACACACTGAGTACTAACAAACAGACGTCCTTGCCGTGTTCAGAGTCGATGGAAACGTATTGAATGCAGGTATTTACAATAAATTTTCAAACTAAGGATTTGGTCATGAAGTCTTAACAATTTTGACACTCACCCATCCCTTGATTTAAAAAAAAAAAAAGGAGAATAAAATTAAAATAAACTTATGAATGAAGTCAGCGCTTATAGCTTCCACTTTTCTGTTACTTAATGTATTTTTATTACCCAGCTCAATAAATTGCAATTAGTGAAACACATCCACCTACAGTGTACTCGCATTACACTAGACTGATGAAAATATTATCATCTAGTGTACCCCTATACTGTATATAGTCAGTATAAAAATAACTAGACGACTTACAGGGCAGGGAACACAATTTCCCACCATCGACAAACATCTCAGGATCTTAGTCATACAATAAATATCCCCTCAAACACTCTCATAAATTTAAATGTTAAAGGAAAATCCTTTTTTAACTTCATGGGGGGAAAACTACACTTTTTAACTAATTACCCACCCGACAAGACTGCACTTTCATTTACCTTTGGATATGAAATCCTTTCAAACCACCCCCACTTGCACATACACATTAACGTCCAAGGTTACCCGCTCAGTTCTTTCATCTCATTCCTTTGTTAGAAAAAAAAGTCAATGAAAAAAAAAAGGTGCAGAAGAAAATATACAAAATAGATTAAATAGCTGACCCCCCGAAGAGGGAAAGTGCACCGCATATAGATGCACTGTAGCAAGGGGACGAGGAATAAAATAAATGAAATGTATCCCCTCTAAAGACTTACGAAAGGAGATAAAAAGGAAAGACTTTCCCTGAAAAGTTCAACAATAACTTATTAGACGTGAATTCGAAGTTTTCCCCTTCATAATTAAGATCAGAAAAGTTTTCAAAATTAATGTCAATAGCTTTCTTGTTAATGCTACGTAGTCTTTGGTGAAAGATTAACCCTTAAATGCGCAATTTTTTTTTTTTCATGAAAAAAATCATAGTGACTCCTTAAAACTTATTATAATGAGTGGCATTTACAGTTTTTTGATAAACTTAATAGGAAGTGCCCAAAATCGGAAAAATGTAGTTGATTCATATATGCATCATGGCGCATTTGTGGGTTCACTGAATAGTTGCTTAGCAAACAATCATTTGGCTACATTTTTCTTCTTTTTTTTAGATTTCAAAAGACATTATGTTATTTTTTTTTTTATTATTTCTCATTGTCATTGAAATGTAGACAGGACTTGATTTTTTCAAACATTTTTGAAGACATAGTGTTTTTTATCATATCAGATCTCATGGTGGAATTCCAATATGAACGCATATTAGGACATTTTACAACAGAAGTAAAAATTAGGATGCCGATGTAGTGGATCAAATCGGTTTTTGAAGCAAAAAAAGTCTTACTTGGATCCTTACATCCGCTATACCCAATTGTTTCTGTACGTATGTGTTCCAATAGCTCATCACAGAAGAAATGCCGGAAGAACTGAAAAGGCGTACTTAGTTCTTCAAGCTGATCTAAGAATTCAGTTGAACCTTGGAAAGTTGTTGCTTCTGCTGGCAATGACAGGTTTCTAGTCTTCCAAATAAGTCTTTTAAAATCTTCCTTCTCGGGATGTATGACTGAGGATGTTGATGGGCCCTCGTCCTGAGAAATGGGCACATTTATATCGTCAAATTCTGGTTCATCCGATCTTTCTTCTTCAACAACCCTTAATTCCTCTTCAGTAAGCTGAGCAAAGTCGGGTAAATGAACATCTTCGAAGTCATCACTATCTGATTCACCTCCATCTTCACTTTCCGATGGAATTTCTTCAAATACAGATCGAATCGCAGCTTCTGTTTGTAAAAATTTGCGAGACATTTCAACTAAAAAGACATTCAACCAAATAAAAAAACACTTCCGACAAATGCGCAGTGATTCATATATGAATCATCTAAATATTCGCAAATATTTACATATGTGCGTAGAAAAAAAAAGATGTTTTTCCTAAATATGAACCACAATAACATGTACTTACATAAATATATTTTTTTAAAACACTTTCACAATTATTTCTATTTTTTAGATAATTTTAAACTTTGGGAAATTTCACACTCACGAAAAAAACGAAAACTGATCTTTCACAAATTCTTCTGTCAAAACAAGAAACAGAATAACTGTAAAACCTTGCGGTCACAAAAAAAGATCTTTATATAATGCATCCATAAAGTTTTTTTCTTAGAAATAGCAAAAGCTTAGCTTCTATCCAGCTATTTTAAGACGATTCATATATGGGACGCGGCGCGTTTAAGGGTTAACGGGAGCAATTTATGAAATATCCTTTTAAACGCTTATCTTAGCATGCACACTACTTAGGGATTCCTGACTGCTTATGAGGAACGCAGGGAAAAATTGAGTCATGTCGACCTTGACTCGAATCATAAGCTAACGAAGCATGCAGCTATTAGACCTATAAGGTGTAGTCATCGAACTTGACTTGCATAGGACCACCAGAAAGTTAGTCGTTGTATTTTACATTTCACGCTTCTAATTTAGCACTATCGTATATTTGACACTTTGGAACTGTCAAATTTGACGTTTGGCAAATACTTACACAAAATGTACTCGAATAGAGTAAAATTCAGATAAACCCGATTGTCACAGAATGCCGACTTAGTCTCATTACCCCTTCTCACGGTGTTAATTTACATTATAGCAATAAATCAATTGTTGAAATGCTAATTTATTAAATAAAAAATATTTCTTTAAGAAAATCCCCCTTCCTCGGAAAAAAAACGGAAGCCAATATAACTCCCAATTCATTATACAAAGGAGAATCGATAAAATGTCTTCGATTACCAAACACTTGACACAACTTCTCACTGCAACCACTCTGAGTATCGTTTATCGGTTCAATCAATCTGCAAGACTTGACAGTTCAACATAATTTACGATCACCGATAACTGCAGTTTGGCTACCGGTCTTTCCAGAAGCTATGTTTTTTCTTGTCTCTAAATCTAATATCGGCTGAGTACACATTTAAGAACACACTCAAACTAATCGTAAATACACAAGCGATCGAGACGTCAATTTAATGTCAAATAAACAATTAAAGTTGGAATTTTCATATCAAATTTGACTTTTATTAGTGAATCAGAATGATAGTAACTTGAATAAATAAACGAACAAGATTGTCACTGACTAGATAAAAAAAAATTTACAACGAAAATGATTAACAATATTTATTCAAAGAATATCAGATCTGACTTAAGGTGCATATACTCGTACAATGTTGTTTGGTGCAATCACGTGATGGTATACTACATACATAATTGGACTTACAGAATATCGTGATTAATTGCCAAGATACTCATTATTATGGCAAAATAATTGACTATTTTGTGAGCATGTGTCAGGATTAATGTCAATCAACAATGACATTGTTATAGAGGGGAGACTTTAAACCTAACGAGTTATGTTTGGAATTTTGTTTTTGAACAATAGGTACAACTGGTTTATCAGGTAGTGGAGTTGTCTTCTTCTTTTTTTTTGGGAATGGTGTACAAATAATATCAACAGTAGCCAAAGCGAGGTTGATGAGATGAAATACAAGCATTAGGAGGGATTTGTTTTGGCCATTCCAAATAATTTATCCCAATTAAACAAAGGCAAACACACTGCGACTACAGTGAAGAGTATACGAGGCGTTTTAGTAGTAGGAGTAGTAGTTTTTTTTGCCAGTAAGTAAATTACAATAATTCAAAGTACATAAGTACATATATTAAGGCCCTTCTGGCAGCTGACCTCCTCGTGGTTGGGGGCGGGCAACGTGACTGCGGTGTGCAGATGGGGTAACTTAAATAGTTATTCCTATCCATACAATCCAGTCAAGGCTAGCAAAGCGCACACCCCAAGATGACAAAAAGACGTAAACGGGCTCCGGATATTGCCAAACCTGGTAAACCAGGGCATCCTTCGGAGTCAGGCCTGAAATGTGTCAGTATGCGAGCATCTGGTGGTCAGCCTGTCCCACTCAGCAGCCGACCGGGTATAATCATTAGGGGCACAGATGGATTCTCTAGATTTCGACAATGGCATCGACTTAGGATAGGCACATGGAACGTCTAATCGCTCACAGAGAAGGACCTTGGGCTTATTGGGGAAGCTGTTAAAAGTCGACTAGATATAGTTAAAAAGAAATCAAGAACTGTGGACCTTTCGGATGGGTGGAAGCTCTGTCTGTCAGGTCCCAGGTTGACAGACAGAGTATTGGAGTGGATACCATTAAGAGGGAGAGTTGCGATCTTAAAGCTTACGCTTGACTCTGGCTTTAGTGCAGGTATATGTACCGAGACTTCGGTCGGAGTATACAGATGTCTTAGATGAAGTGTATGCTGCCCTTGAAAAGGTTGCGGATATGGATTCTTTTGTCCTAATGGATGACTTCAATGCTCACGTGGGTGTAGATGTTATGACATGGGGAAGTGTGATTGGGAGTAACGGCGTATCGCGTGTATCGTGTTTGAAGAGAATGGTTTGTGATGTTCGCGTATTGAGAGGAGCCGAGCTGTCAACTGATCACCACATAGTGCTGTGCAAATTGTATCTTAGCGGTAGAGAGCCTCCTCTACCAAAGTGCAAGCCAAGGATGGTTACACAATTACGATGGGAGAGGTTACAGAACGATGAGTTACAAGAGACATTTGCGCGGGAAATATCTGATCCAAGAACAATTTTGGAAGGAGTTTAGCAAAAAATGGGTGGGCAAAATCGGATCATCACCTCCACGCGGTGCCCGCTGGATAGCTATCTGATAGTGAACTAACGATGAGCGTATGCTGAGTCTGACGATATATGTGCAGCTGAATACTCAGACCTGCATAAGCACATCTGGGTGAACTTCAGCGCGCACATGTCTAACCGGACGAGGCATCTCTTGTTGACCTGATCGGCTGAAATATGCGTCTCAGAAGTCTAGCAAGAGGTCCTCAGAAGGAGGACGTGCGGCGGACGAATTCTCTCGATGGAATCAACGGTGACGTCTACAGACCAGCGGATACCTTACTGGAGCTACTTCAACATATTTGGAGCTGAGGTCTGTAAGGATTTTCAATACTACGTCAGGGTATTGAAAATGAGATGGTACCGGATGAACCCTTAATGAGCCAACGGCAGCGCTCATATCCCCGAAGTGGGTTACTGACATCGGTGTATCCGGCCTCTTGTCCTAGGGGTACAAAAAAAAAGGATCTGGCCCTCCAGGTTGGGGGTTGTGCCGTCGGGTTAACTTCCCTACCACGTAAAAAACCTTTGGTTACGAAGCAACCAACAGCCTCGGATACGGATGATCTTACTGTTGACGACCCATGCAAACGTAAAAAGGACAACGATCTTCGTGTCTGCACATGGAATGTTAGGTCCCTCTACAAACCACGTGCAGCCGAACAACTTGCGGAGGCCCTAGAGTGTCTCAAAGCAGACATTACCGCCATCCAAGAAGTGCGATGGGATGGGCCGGGCAAAAGGAGTATGACAAACTGCGACATCTACTACGGCGACTGCTACTGACAAAAAGGACAGCGTCTATTCGGGTGCGGATTTGTCATTGGAGACAGACTTAGGCAAGAAGTCTTGAGTTTCCGGCATGTGAACGTGCGCCTTATGACTATCCGTATCAAGGCTAAATTTGCCAACATTAGCCTAATATGCGTTCACGCCCCTCACGAGGAGAAGGACGACGCGACAAAGGATGACTTCTACCAGCTCTTGGACAAGACGTATGAGCAATGCCCTAGCCACGACGTTAAAATTATCCTAGGCGACTTTAACGCAAAGCTAGGAAGAGAGAAGTCTTTAGTAGCGTGGTCGGAAAGCACAGCCTGCACGACAACACTTCCGGCAACGGACTCAGGCTAATCGACTTTGCGGCGGGGCGAAACTTTGTTGTAGCTAGTACGCGGTTCCCACGTCTCGATATTCACAAAGGAACATGGCTCTCCTTTGATCTAAAAACTGTCAACCAAATCGATCACATTGCGATCGACGCAAGGCACTCTTCCAGTATTCTGGGTGTCCGGACTTTCCGAGGAGCCAACGTGGACTCGGATCACTACCTAGTTGTAGCCAAGGTACGGATGCGGATATCCACAACGGAGCGAAATCAACGAAATGCTGTGAGGAAATTTGACGTCGAAAAGCTACAATCGCAAGAGACCGCCAGAACCTTTGCCGAACGTGTTTCTTCTAATCTCAATCTTAGTCCTATGCCGCCAGCAGCAAATGCGGAAGACCAGTGGCAGCGTTGCCAAAAAGCCATCAGAGATGCCGCCTCTGATGTACTGGGTTTCTCTCGCCCACCACAACGAAACCCCTGGTTTGATGAGGAATGCCGGCAAGCACATGCAGCAAAACAAGAGGCGTACAAAGCGGCGCTGCATAGAAGGACTAGAGCTGCTTACGAGCTCTACGTGCGCAGGAGAAAAGAGGAACATCGACTTCTCAGAAAGAGGAAAAAAGAGCATGAGAAGCGCTCGATCGAGGAGATTGAGAGACTTTATTGCAGGAATAATGTTCGAAAATTTTACCAAAGGGTAAAAAGAACATGCCAGGGTTTCAAAGCCAGAACAGAAGCCTGCAGGGACGAAAATGGCAACATAGTAGTAGAATCGCAGTCGGTGCTGAGGATATGGAAGGAACACTTCTGCAGACTGTTAAACGGCGATGATGATCAATATTCCGCTGTCAGGCAGAATGAGCCATTCAATAGTGACGATGGCAGTCAAAATTCCCGTCAACCCGATCATAATGAAGTGAGGATAGCGATATCTAAACTCAAATCCAACAAAGCTGCTGGAGCCGACGGCCTTGCCGCTGAACTTTTCAAGACAGGAGGAGATGAGTTGGTAAGGAGCATGCACCAGCTCATCTGTAAAATCTGGTCGGACGAAAGTATGCCCGATGAATGGAACCTCAGCATCGTTTGCCCGATCCTGAAGAAAGGAGACCCTCTGAACTGCGCCAACTACAGAGGTATAACTCTCCTAAATATCGCATATAAGATCCTGTCTGCCGTACTATGTGAACGCCTAAAACCGATCGTCAACAACCTGATAGGTCCTTATCAGTGCGGTTTCAGGCCTGGAAAGTCCACCATTGACCAAATATTCACACTACGGCAGATCTTGGAAAAAACCCATGAATATAAAATCGATACGCACCACCTTTTCATCGATTTCAAAGTTGCCTATGATAGCGTGTATAGAGACGAGTTATACAGAGCCATGTCTAGTCTTGGCATCCCTGCCAAGCTCGTCCGTTTGTGCAGAATGACGATGGAGAACTCTCGCTGCTCCATCAAAGTCGGTAAGAACATCACCGAACCGTTCGATGTCAGGAAAGGTCTTAGACAAGGCGACGCGCTATCATGCGATCTCTTTAACATAGTACTTGAGAGAATTGTACGAAACTCACAAGCCAACCCCGGAGGTACAATCTTCTTCAAGTCTGTACAACTACTCGCTTATGCCGATGACATTGACATAATCGGAAGAACTCAGCGGGCCGTCAATGGGGCGTTTACGAGTATTGAGATCGAGGCAGCAAAGATGGGTCTAGCGGTCAATGAAAGCAAAACAAAATATATGCTGTCTACAAAAAAGGACACCCAACATCGGCGTCTTGGGCAGAACGCCACAATAGACAGATACAATTTTGAGGTAGTAAAGGATTTTGTCTACCTAGGCTCTATGGTCAGCTCCGCAAATGACCTGAGTGGAGAGATCACACGGAGAATTACTCTTGCCAATCGTTGTTTCTATGGGCTAAAACGGCAATTGAGTAGCAAAGCCCTATCTCGAACTACTAAGGTAACTCTTTATAAGACATTAATCATCCCAGTCCTGCTGTATGGCGCAGAGGCATGGGCTTTGAAAAAACCGGATGAGGATGCCCTTGGTTATTTCGAGAGAAAAGTTCTTCGAGCGATCTTTGGTCCCGTCTGCATAGACGGTGAGTGGAGGAGAAGGTACAATGCCGAACTATACGGCCTGTACAAGGACATCGACTTAGCCAGAAGAGTTCACATACAGTGACTAAGGTGGCTGGGTCATTTAGAGCGGATGGAGCCCAACCTTCCCGCTAAGAAAGTCTTCGAATCCAACCCGGACGGACGGCGCAGTAGAGGACGACCTCGCGGTAGGTGGCGCAAACAAGTGGAGGGGGACCTCAACCAACTTGGCGTGCGCAACTGGAGGCAGCTGGCTCGTAACCGTGCTGGCTGGAGAGGTTTGTTGGTTGAGGCCCAGGTCCACCCCGGACTGTAGCGCCATCTAAGTAAGTAAGTTAGCAAAAAATGGGAACGTGATTACAGGTCTGCAAGTAAGACGTTTTGGCAGATCGTCCTTCGACTCAGGGGAAGAAAGTTGAATATCGTGAACGGAATCAAATCCAAAGACGGTACACTTTTTTCCAATGAGGAGGATATCTTGCGCAGATGGAGCGAGCACTTTTCGGAATTGCTCAATCCGAACAGGGCACCGAAGATGACAGACCTATGGTCGAAAGTGGGGCGGATAGTTGGTAACTACAGTAGAGGAAGTAACTTTGGCGATCAAATCGCTAAAAGTTGGCAAATCTGGTGGTGTGGATGAACGCAATGCATATTAGTTGAGTCCCACTGAAGCAGATGGATAAGTTTAAGCACATCGGAGTCTTATTCACGAGTGATGGAATTGGTCTGTAAAATTGGTCAGGCTGGATCAATTTTGAGGGAGCTTGGTCAATCTTTTATAAAGAAAGCCGAACTTAGTGTTCAAGCTAAACTATCGGTTTTTAACTCGGTGTATGTTCCAACTCTCACCTATGGTCAAGAAATTTAGGTAGTGACCGGAAGAATAAGATCGCCGATACAAGTTGCCGAAATGAAGTTCCTTCGCGGTGGTGCTGGAATAACTTGTAGGGATCGAATGCGCAACACCAGAGTACGCGAGGCGCTCAATGTTGAGTAGCTACTTCTCCGTATGGAGCGATCTATACTTCGATGGTTTGGACACGTAGTGCGTATGTCCCCAAACCAGCTTCCAAGACGTGCCATGATTGCCGTGCCATCAGTTAGGCGACCCCTCCGTATGTACATACATGTATCGGCAACTGCGAGGACATCAGTAACAATGCGGTCATTAAAAAAAAAATCGTTGTAGGTCTTTTAGAGCAAGGAAGCTTATTGAGAATGTTAATAACTAATTACCATTTTCCTTTAAAATTTCCCGCCTAGATAAGTTAAATTGATTTTTGTAAAAGGTATCACCGCATTTTGAAACTTTATACTTTGCTTCCAGGCAAAGAATTTTGTATTTCTTTTTGAGACTGATATTTCTAGGGATGCTAGTACATTTCAGGCGGAGTTTATTTTTCTTATTAATTAAGTGCACTAGATTCAAAGTAATCCAAAGTTTGAGCCTTTAAGATAATTTTTTAATGTTTTTCGTAAAACTACAATTTTTTTATATGATTGGTAAGACATTTTGCGAAAAGATCATACGGTTTAGATGCATCTGGTTTTGTAAGAACATTTTGCCATAACTTAAAGCAAAATTAATTTTAGTGACCTCATGTTGTGTCCTTGACTTATGCTTTTTACTTTTTTTTTATTGTACTAGCCAGTAAACATGTCGTTGAATGATCAAATATCAGCACTCAAAAAGTGAAGAAAATATGTCTGTACACAATCATCAAGTCTTAAGTGACACTAAAATATCAAAGCACATTATTTGAAGTTCATTTCACGCCAAATTCTGCAGAGCCGGCTATACACATGTTTAAAGCTGGAAAATAGATCTTGCTAGCCTTGGAAGCTCTTTGATTCCGCTGTGCAAGATGCCTTTCAACCTACAAGAGTTCAAACAAAAATGTATAGAAAAAAGTGTACACATTACAAATGCTAACTCGTCTCTACTCTGTAGCGCCTCTGGGCAATTTAATGTACAAAGTAATTGATTTCTTAATTGAAAACATCATCCGACAGTAATAAACACGCGCCGGCATCTCCTGCATTCTAATTAAGCTTTAAGTAAGCGTCCCCTGCGCGGTCCCGTCTGTGACGCGTTATCAGCTTAAAATCTCTAAACCTCTGGCGGATGATTTAATTCCTCCAACTGAATTCGAATTGGATCCGCAGCTCCGCAGTGTTTAAGTATTTATGATGCGCAAAATATGCCTGATCAATCTGGGGAAGTGGCGCCGCTGAACTTTTTTTTTGCTTTGGATGCATCCGTAGGTGCGTGATGCTCTAAGAATTTTATTTTACTATTCCCTGACGGAAATGCATCACGGTGGCACAAGTGTGTCGAGATCTGTCGTCGACGTGTCGGTACGTACGAGTATCTCCAAATACTATTTTCACCAGCAGACTCACACTGGATGCTTTAGTTTAATTCAATGTAATTAATAAATAATGTATCGATATAGGGGTTTTAATATTCATTATGATTGTGGAGAGAAATGTGTATGTCATGCAAAAGTATCGCCAGTGATGGTGAGATATTATTTGCATTTTACAAAGGCCACAACGCTTTGAGGATCGTGATGGACATAATAAAATTCGAAGCTATCTGTTATGATAGTTTCTTGTCCTTATAAAGCAATGGAGGCAGTTAAATATTCTCGATTTGTGCTTAGTTTAAGTTGTAACCCAACTTGAAGTCAGAAGTGATATCAGAAGCATAATAGGGTTTGGAGTCTCTACACAAAATTAGTTGTACATACCATATACCATTGTAGTCCAACTGAGGCGGGAAAAGACTAATTTTAAAATCGATATAGTAGCCATACAAGAAGGCCAATAGAATAGTGGCGTACGAGGTACTGATCGTGTAAGCATTCTGTCTACTTAAAGCGAAGCTCATCACCAAAGGAGATTTATCGGCATGAGGCCCTTTGCGTTAGCGAAAGGCCAAACTAATGAAGTAAATTATGACTCACTTACTAGCTACGTAAGCTACATACCTATCATATGATGTATATGCAAAGGTATAACAATAATCCTGCTTTCAACTTGACAACTTACTTACTTACTTATGCCCTGTATCCTTTTATGGGTCCTAGGGCATTTACTACGCCTACGCGCCATAGAGTACGGTTTCTTGCAATATGCCTCAGCTCTCTCCAACTTTTCCCTGACTGCCGTGCCTCCTTCTCGATTGTTCTGCGTCATATTCTCCTCGGACCGCCAGGTATTCTGCCATCCTGAGTTAAAGTGTTCCATTGCATAGTATGGTTAGATATGGAACTGTCACATTTTCGAAACGTATGAATGGTTTCTGACCCGTTCTCTAGTAGATGTGTTCATTAGAGATACGGTTGCGCCAGAAAATTCTTAAAACTTTGCACAAGCATCTAGTAACAAATGTTTGCAGCTTTCTGGCAAAGAACCGTCTAGGCTTTTCATTGAGTGTTGGCTGGAGCTGCAACCACCTGTCAGCTCTTTGGTGATTCTGTAGACCTTCTGTAGGTCCTGCTGTTGCACCTCCTTGTAGCTTCTTCTGCTTCTGTAACCTGCGTGTTGATGTAGTTGCGCCTGTCACGTCAGACGCTACGCTAACTTCTCTCATATTCATGCGATATAGGGACTCTAGCTCGCTCCTCTCTGCTGCTGGAGTAGCTGCAATGCGAGCTTGCAGCTGTTTTCGTTTGTCAATCCGTCTCCAGGTATACTCGGAAAGCCACGCCCTATGTTTTCCTTGCAATTTAACGACAATTCGTTCAGTGCCGGATGTAAAAACATTTTTCACAGCACACCAATGGTCTTAGATGCATCCACACCTTGCGAGAGTTGGTTTCTTAATTGTTGGTGCACTAAGGGATCACTAAGTCTGTCGATGTTGAACCTGGGTATTCTTGTGTTGTTGTGGGATGTTCGAACTGCTGCAATGCGTATTTGGAGAGAAGCTGTCATAAGATGGTGATCTCGTACTATCCCCACATTTGCCCCTCGCCTGCTTCGGATGTCCAGGAGACTAGTCCTAAAGCGGCGGTTGATGGCAAAATAGTGATGGCAAATGATTGTATATTACATGTTTGTCGTTGGAAACCCAGCTGACCTTGTGGCAGTTGTTGTGCTCAAACATGGAGCCACCTATCACAAGGCGATTGGCATTGTAGAAATCCACAAATCTTTTGCCGTTGTCATTGCGGTTGTCATAACTATGACAATGCCTCCATTTGGTGTTGTGTTTAAAGATTGCAAAAGCTCTCCTTCTCGCCCTTAGACGAGCCATCCGTTGGAGCATAACACTGTATAATGGTGACGCGTCACGTCATACTCTAGTCCGGAATCTGGCCGGCATAATCCTATCACCACGAAGCTGTCAGGAAATCGCACACTTGCGTGTTGTTGATGTAAGCAGCAGTCCGACTCCATATTCCCTCGGATTTCCGGATGGTCTTCCGGAATAGACTAATACAGTGTTACGCGTTAGGAACTGCTACTCACCCGCTTCTAACCATGCCCCAAAATGTCCAGTCTAACGGGTGCGCCCACTTTAATATCGGTATGAGAATATTGAATAACTTTAAAAAAAAACTACCGATTTCCAAATATGGTATTTTTATTAAATTTGGTCCTTTACAATTTATTTGGACTAATTTTTGAATACAACATCAATCAATTGGCTGTCTCTATTGACCAAAGCAGGCGTATATCGCAGAGAAATATTTTTTCAGTTGAAGGAATCTGACAGTGTAAGATCCTTTGCTTCCCGAGGAAGAGTGTTGACTTCTGTAGTGAGCAGGGTTCAGTAACTCATGTTGCTGCTCCATGCTACCTAGTCTAAAAGCAAGGCCCTAGACAACCCGCACTTGCAATTTTAACCTACACGTATAAGTGCTTATATGTAAAGTTGCCCGGGGACCACCACTAGCAGGTTAAGCAAGCACTTTATCACGAACTTGATTGTTGCGCTACTGGCCCAAGCCAAGTTTTGAGCAATCAGTAGTTTTCCGATTGATCGCAATGCAGATACCGATGCTACTAGGATATAATTGGTCTAACCAGACCAGTATAGTATCTAGTATAGCTGTGAAAAGACACAGCATCATTTTGGGGTGCTGGTCCATAAGGAGATCTTGGCTTTATCTATGGTTTTCGTGAGATGAAAGTTCCAAGTGCATTTTAGTCCCAGGTATTTGACTTCGTTTGAGAGCTCTATTGCTTCACCTGAGCAGTAGAGGGTTTTCGTAGCTTGTCCCGATCTATTTTTTTTTTTTTGTGAAAGCAACTATGGTGTGGTTTTTGGGATTGACGTTTAGGTCAACTTTCTTGCATCAGTCAGCAAGAAGGTTGATTGCCCCTGGAAGAGATCCGAGAGTTATAGAGTTGAAAAACGATTAGAGTAGCTGCATGACCAAGAGAATACTGACGACGTATGGCTTTTAAATCAAAGATTCATCGATCTTTAGAGCCAAATAGGCTTCTTTAACACTCACTATCGGATTTAAAGAGATAAGCCTACCAATAGCAAGGTAAACGAGCAGAGTTCATGAAGTCGTCAAACATCCCACATCCTGCACATATCTATTGTGGATCAAATAGAAAATCCAGCGTTATGATTATAATACACATTGATCGACATTTCCAGGGAAGCCCCAAAGGAAGTCTGGTTGAGGAGACTATGCTGCACTGGCTGAAGAGGTCGAGTAGGAGTTATAAAAGAATGAAAAACTTTGTAAGGTAAAATGAAATATTAACAAAACCAAACCTTCTACAACGATAATTTTGTATGTATGTATGTATGTTTAACATCACTATTTCAGTGGTTTAACAAATTATTTCGTGAAGTAGGAGTTGCCATTCCATATTAAAATGTACCCGCATCCACAAACCATTAATTTCGACACAATTTCCACCTAAATGCACGACAAATTAAATATACACTGTCCGGACAGACTTAATTTAATGTATCTCATCAGGTCCTTGGCAATCGAAATGCAAGAAAAAGATACAAAAATTTCGCTTTTCATAGTTCGATTAAAATAACCCCTGCTACTTCTCTAATAGGTCTCCCACACGCAGTTGAAGTGTCATTTGTACCTGTGACTGAGTTCTCTGCATAAGTTCACGGCTTAACCGATTTTATGATAAAATATACACCAAGATACAAGATACATGTCAACTTGTATGTACCTAATTACTGCGTTCTGTCGTCGACGCCGGCCGCACAGTGGGGTGTATCTACCTGCCGACAGGTTGTCACATTATTACAGAATAATTTTCTATTTATCTGCTTACGTATCTACTGCAAAGACTGCAAGATAAGACGAGGTTTGCGCAATCGCAAATGCCTTTACTTGGACCGCCCCAAATCGAAGGAGAGCAGAACGAAAAAAATAAAAAATATCTTGATGATTTTTTTTCGTCTTTTGAAAATGAAGTCGTTAGGCTCTTGATTGACCGCCCATAACGTTGTGGCTGGTGTCTCCTCCTGAGAGTTTTTAATGGGTTTTCATGTAAAATGTGAAGTTAACGGCTGATTGATAAATATAATTTATGAGGGCTGCTACTGGATGCTAAGAATTATTGTAAATACTGGTCAGTATACGCAGTTAATTTTTTTCTATAAACGAGTACCTAATGGTGGTATCAAAAAAAAAACTAACTGATTCGGTGACTGACAACAGGTTTATGTAGTTTTTAGATTTGAAAACGTAAACATGTGTGCAAGTTGGTTGGGCTTCTTAAGCGTTTTATAAAAGTGTTGTCCCATAGACCAAAGTGACCAGAAATGTGGCCAATAGTCCATAATTCCATACTTAAAAGTTTCATACGACTCGTATTCACAATTTGTCGGATCGTGATTGCATATCTTTTAGAAAATACGTCTGACGGATCGCATTTCGACTATAAGCTGGGTGGTCGTTAGTCTGTAGAAATTTCGTCTAGACCTATGACGCCATCAAACTCTGGACTTTTGACCCACAAATATTTCTGAATGTTTCTATTAAATGTTTCATTGTAGTTCGCATTCACATTATACGTGAGTAATGTCTTTACCAACGTATCTTGACTTTCGCAAAAGACAATGCCTTCACAGTATTTTTATTTGCATACTTAGCTGTTTCCTATTTAATCTTACGACGGTTCTTATTCATTTTCGATAGCCACTCTGCGTCCTCTCTTAGTAGCACAGATTTACACACCTATTTTGGTTCTTGATTACTATTTTTATATGCAGGCAGCAATTTCTTAAATTTGTCCAAACATTGATAGACCTGGATATGATAAGAGGATTTAAATATCCGGAGTAGTCAGGTCAGTAGCTTTTACGCTACTCCGGTTAGAATGGCAGTATTAGCGACAAAGAAACGATTAGTGTTTTTCGAACGATCTCGGACGGAGCATCCTCTGTCATAGCCGAATGCTTCCCATTGTCTTAAATCCACTCCGACTTCAGATTTGATAGTTTTTGATTAATTGCAGTGATTAGCAACATTTTGACTAGATACCAACTTCATACCCGTAGCCTTCAACATAGCCAAAACTACTGACCGGAATACCCTAGTCGCACTAACACCATTTGCACTGCATATAAAAGAAATAGCAGCGAAAATGCCCTGCGTTTGCAACAATCCAACTTTTGGAGGACGCTCAGATGAGCCACCGATCTATTCCCTGATGAGCAAAATTGGAAACGGACACTGACTATATTATACCATTCCCTGACTTCAGTCTAAACTTCCATACACTATTCCTCTGAAGAGAAGGATTTAAAGATGGAAGGCAATACAAATTTCTATCTTAAGAGATGATACAAAAATAAAAGAGAGTGTGGACTCTGGTATATATTTAGTAGAATCCGACGGCCGCAACTTTCCAGCGAAAACTTCAACCATTGCCGATGCTACCCGAGAGCTATCCTTGAAATCAGCACCACAAAAAATGATCGACATTAAATGAAATGTTGTGATACAAACGCAAGACCACGCACTGCTAACTACAACGTTTCGCATATCCAAAGTAACGAGATGGATGAAGAACTACTCGTGGCTAAAAAGGGTTCCGAGCTAAAGCAATAAATGGTCAGCAAGTTAATTCTGAACCCTCTGGCACTTGTAAAATTAATTCTGTCAAGCTTACTAGGATGAGAGATAGAGCACGTTTCCATCATGCCGCATTTCAAGAACACTCTGGACACATTATAATAAAAGAAGCACAAATGTAATCCCTGGGCTTAGTGGACCATGATTAGTACCTCTAGTAGGTATCGTCATAGGCCGCAAATTACTAGCGGCCAACCTTAGGAAAATGCGATTTAGCCGAATGGTCAATGAAGCAACCTAATGCCATTCTAAAATTCATACTGGACTCGACAATTGATCCACAGAGATCCGAGGCTAGATATCTGAGGACGCCTTATTATGATTCTCAGCTATCCAGTTAGAGTATCTGGATACAGACTAACTCTAGATTCCTTTCTACTACGCCACTTAGTTTTCACATTTTACTCCACGAATCAGCAGTCTAACTTTAGATTATATCCGTCTAGCCTTCTCTCTCGTGTAAAATAAAAATTCCAATTCCATTTGAAACATTATTGTGTGGGCATCATTCATTCCGTCCAATTAGCCCGTGGCTGACAATTAAATTAGCTGGATTGCAAGGCACGTCATCTTTACTTTCGTCCACTTGTCCGGAAATTCCAATGCCAGCGTAAAACTGTCACATTTGCAGAACTATTAGCGTCATTCACAGAAATTCTTACTAAGTTAGCCTCTTCATAAACAATGTAGCCATTGCACAAGGGCGTTTAATCCCTGCGACTCAATAAAACAACGCAAAGTGGATAAATCATAGACGACAGTGAATCATGCTCTGACATTCTTATTAATATGATTATCCGCTCAATTGCATCAACTTGCACTTATTGCGTGGCGCACAACCTCAAGCCATTAACCATTTCATTCCGTTGAATTAGTCTAGGCACTTGACTAATTACCCTGACTACGGCAACTGGCGCTTACAAACCGAACTGTAGCGTATCCATTGTCATTGCAATGTGCCTATTTACGTCGCGCGATCTTCTTAGACACGAAGGAATTTCTGCGTAGGCTTGTGCGTCATGTGGACAGACTTCCTTTGCTGGTTGGTCCAGATCCAGTGCCAGACAGGTCTGGCTTTTTTCTCCATCCAATGGAATCAGAAAATTAAGTAATTTCTTGTTAATTGGACAAATCTCGATTTTGGTGGGCGTATGTTGATCATTTTATTACCAACTGTTGATCAATAAATTTGACGCAGTATGGAGCTTCACTTGGCGCCTACTTTGAATTTCAGTTTAAAAACGTCGAGCGCCAAACCGCAAAATGTGCAAATGATCAAGCCTGAAGCAATGGTTTCGATGTTTCTTTTATTTATTTTTTATTTTTTTTTAAAAACATCATCCGGATTTTTACACCACCAAAGTCGTTGCCAGACTAGTTAATTAATTAAACAAATTTCAATGGAAAAAAAAAAGAAAAACAAGAGGCAGGTTGATTCGGTTGAGACCGCAGCGAAGCTCATGCTGAGCTCGATGTGGCAAGACAAATTTTTTGGTACGTGTCTGTATAATTTTTCATTTTTTTATTTTTTTGTGGATAATTTAAATATTGTGCGCGATGTGCTTAAATTAGTTCTGCTTTGTCGCGTAAATTTAGTCGCTTAATGGGTAGTTAAATGAAATCGGACCGAGATCGTAAATATGCGATAAAATATTTTATTTGTTTTGATTTGTAACTATTAGGATGGCTTGAACTAGGTTCGAGATTAAATGTGGTGATGTTATGAAGAAATAAAACCGAAATGAGACTCGTATAACTCAGGTTCTATTACCCATTAGAGATTAGGAGATCTGGAGATATGAGTATTTCGAATGAGGAAGGCAGGCTTAGCTATAGGCCAAGAAAATTCACAAAGGCGCTTAAAAAGACAAGCCGGTGATGCTATGAATATCAAATACATAAATGTCACAGCCAATTTATCACGCCGCAATACAGACAAGTTGCCAGAGATAAAATTAACAGCTTTTTTTAAATTTCATACAAGTTGTAATCTTGCCTGCTTTTTATAGTATGGTGCCTCAATTCAATTGAATGTTAGTAATCAGTGGCTCCTAGATAATAGTGTGTACCCAATATCATGTTCAATTTTCAGGAACTCCACTGATTACTGTATTACTTTTAGAAATTACAACTCCCCTGCACTCTTGTTAGTTTGCGTACAGAAAAAGTAAATCCACGGAAGCCGCACTTCATCATCTTGTCAAGAAGTTTGAGGGAGCTTTCCACACCAAGGAAATACCTCTCTATACGTTTCCGGACATTTTTTATAAAACTAGATACGACTCAATTGCTAAAACAATTACTTCCAGAGGAATGAATGAATCGACCAATAGATGAATAAGGGCCATGTTAGAAAGTCGACTAATTACTCCCTCTTTTGGAGAAGTATCAGTATCTGCGATAAAAGGTGGTCTCCAGAGAGTAGTTCTTTCTCCTTTACTATGGTCCGTGGTTATTGACAATCTTCTAGAATTTCATAGTTCAGGATATTTGCAGATGCCTTAGCTTAGCAGTCATTATCAGAGGCAAACATGAAGCGACAATCACTAGCGTTACACAACGCTCATGCAAGATCGTTCTGATACCTTTCATTAAGAAAAGAAATGTCAATCTAGGACCTATCTTACTCAAAGGTTGTACACTAGGTTATTCAAACGAATTCAAATACCTGGGTGTTGACTTAGATAAACGGCTAAATTGGAATTCTCACATGAAATCAATCACGGAGCGTGCCACCAGAGCCACGTGAGCCAGTCGGTCGGCGCCTCTGTGGAAGAACTTGGAGTCTCAGGTCAGAAACAACTGACTGGCTATACATCCTTATGCGTTAGCTTCGCTGGTTCTGGCTTGTGGCGACTGCACTGGTTTGTTTTGTAATTGTATTTTGTGTGTCCTCTTCGACATTTCTTTTTACACTGATCTGACTTTGATTTAACAGTTGATATTATGAGAATATTACAGGGTTGTCGTAACAGGTGTGCTATGAAATGATGGTACATCTGGAATGTAGGTTTACACCTTATGGGCCACCTGAAAATATTTAACGCAGTTTCGGGAAAAGACATATTCTGCACCTGAAACGATAATCAGGGAATACTATTTTGGGAGATTATGAGAGGAGGAATTATTACATCGTTCAGTCTAGTCTAACGGCGGACCATCACTGGATCCTAGGAGCCTAGTGTGGTACACTGACGGGTTAAAATGGAAACGGTAGTCGGTGCTAGCATTGTTGGGCCCAACACCTAAATCTCGGTGCCACTCTGTTCATGTCCTAGTGTCTTTAAAGCAGAGATCCATCCCATTGAAATCTGCGCCAGAATAAACCTTGACAAAGGTATGAGAGGGGCTAGAATGCATACATATTACGAGTACATGGTATTCTCCGTCAGTGAAGCCGCTCTACTAGTGCTATCCTCCATCAATAAACTCTAAGCTGGTTAAAGCCAGTTTTAGTACGTTCCAGTACCTAGCTAAATACAATAATGTTATGCACGATACCTGGGCGTAATTCAAGATTCCAAATTAAACTGGAAGGCTAATATCGAGGACCGCATTAAAAAAGCATGTGTAGCCTTTTACGCTTGCAAAAAAAGCGCTTGGTAATACTTGGGGTCTTAAGCATGCTGTAGTATATTTGTTATATACGGCGGTTGTGCGCCCTACCATATTCGATGGCTCTTTAATCTGGTGGAAGGCAACGGAGAAGCAATATCAACTTTCAAGCCTCACCAAGATCCAAGATCTTAACTTGTAAGAGTTTGCAAACGAGATCTATATGAGGTATCGCAAGACAATAAGGTGACCCTGTGCTGGGTACCAGGGCACATGGTAATGGGAATTGGGTCGGCGTTTAATATCTCATAGGCCCTCCCCTACGTGAAGGTTCCTATTAACTCTATAAATAAACTCGTCGGATACGAAGCTACTAGCGAAACCAACAGAACAGGCGACAGATCCATCTGAATACATGCGTCAATGCCAGAACGTTGTGGCCGGCTTACGATTTGAAGAGAAAACTGTCTCTGGTTAGGCTTAGTCGTACCAGTATGCAGATCACCTCTGTCATAATCATTGGATACTGTGCCATTTGGGTGCATGCGAAGCACACAGGCGTACCTCACAACGACTTGTGCAGGAGCTGCGGGGACGAGGAAAAAATTGAATCTGTCCGACACCTGCTTTACGAATGTCCTTCCCTTGCCGACAGAAAAAGGAGGACTGTCTGTAGTTGCTTCTTCACTGAGTTAGAGGATCTATGTCACATTGAGCTGAAAAACTTTCTGACATTCATATCCCTATCAAGATGGTTCAAATCCGGCGGTCCCCCTTCCCGAGCTGACTAGCTAACTACCTGGGACCCTTGCTGGTCTAAGTGAACAGAGACTCATGTCACAAGGCACCCATACTTAAGCTAACCTAACCTACGCTGGGTTGAGTGCCCGATCATCTAGGCATTAAAGGCTATGAGTCAACTGATAAATTAGCAAGGATTGGCTCAGCAACCAAATTCGTAGGTCCAGAACTCTTTAACGGTATTAACTGGACAGAGGCCTTAATAGCGATGAGTAATGGTAACACAAACTTCGTCTAATCCATTGCGATACTGTTTCGGGACTTGCGCAATCCAAACGGCTAATTAAGCCTTCTTTTGACAGAGTAGTCCTTTCCGGACGACACTCTCTAGTTCCATTTCTCTGAGGAATCTAAAAATAAGAAAATGGGTCCATGGTCACCATATCCACCAGATTCCAAAATGTATTCCGAAGTCTCACTGGGCTCATGACAGAATATCTAAAGCGTTCTCTGCTGCGCTTAGCTTCCTTAGATACTTCTTGAGTTTGCGGTTAGGACACGTAGGTTACACATTCTGATGCTGATACAGCCCTTAAATCTTTTTTTCAGTTACAGAACCCTTGAATGTCGCTGCATTAGACCTAATGCTTCCCCGGGCCCTGGTCCTGTTTTCCTTTTCTATTTTCCTGAATTCTTCTTTGGGAGTATGATTTATTGATTGCCTATTCATCAGAATGATTCAAGTCCTATAAATGGTTTTGCTGCAGGAATCTGCTGCTTCTTTCCCTCTATTCCAACCTGGCTGGAAGAGGCTTGGCTTGTTATTATTTCTGACTAGTCCCTTGATATTGTGCAGCATTCCCATACAAGGTTAGACCTAACAAGGTGTCTCGTGATTTAATGACTGCTTTGCTGTCTGACATTATCATTATGTCGCAATATCTACGTTTTCTATTAAGGTTGATGTGAATGCATGTATCTATGGAGTACATTTTGGCCTGAAAGATGCTGGTGCACTTGTCAATCGATTTAGAGTGCTTTGGTCTTGGTGTCTGTAAGAATTTCTCCGTTAGTCCTTGACACGTTTATATATCAGTTTACCACATGGTTGCACAATCTGCAGATAGTAATTGGATGTTCAAATCGCGCAGAGGTCTGGGAGTAAATCCTACAAAAACAGAGAGAGCGTTCTTTTCACTTAGAAAATATCAAGTCCTGCATTCGTGTCCCCGAAGATCAGAGGTGTTGAACTTAGTCTCTAAATCGTCTTAGATTCTCTTAGTCGACTAAATCGTCAATAAAGAGAGCAAACAAGCACAAACTTAACGCCACCCCTGCCTAACTCCTGATTTGGTCTGGAACTTAATCAATTTTTCTTCCCGATTCCAAACTGCTGCCCGGGTATCTTTACATATATTTTCTATAACACGACCCAAGAAAATATTATTAAGGCCTTTCGACTTTTCCTAACTAAATGTAAAACAAACCAAACTACCTCGCGATTTATTGTTCTGATCAATCTCTTTCCATTTCAGATATCAGAATGTGCAGCTAAGGGAGGCGAATGTGATGAGACGAAAGGTCGACCTGTCTGCGGTACAGATGATCAGACATACCCCTCACGGTGCCACCTAATTCGGGTGCAGTGCAGTGGTCATCAAGTTAGCCTAAAATACCGAGGACCATGTAAAGGTAAGTGACTGACCTTACTGCACCACAGGACCACGCTTTTCAACAGATTTTTTCTACAGCTTGTATTGAGGCCCGCGAATATGCACTCAAACACAAAGCATTTGGCAAAAGCCCACCTAAATTTATTCCACGTTGCAAGAGCGATGGCACCTACGCTCCAGTACAGTGCTTAGGTGACAGTGGCTGCTGGTGCTCTGACATCACAGGCAAGCCAATCGAAAACACTTCCGTGCGGACTGGAAAGCCTCGATGCCGAGAATTCAACAAGGCCAACATTCGACGGTCACCCGCACGTCACCTCAATCCGAGCAACCGAGGGGCCGGGCGTCGCGCATGTACGCAAGCAGATCGAGCCCTCTTCAACACCAATCTCATCAAAGTCTACCAAAATGAATATTTGCGAACAGGTCTGCATAAAGACGCTTCTATCGCCCCCACTGATTACACAGTACTCGACTGGAAGTTCACGAATCTGGATGCAAATGGAAACCTCATGCTGGACAAGAGCGAGTATAGAGAACTAAAAAAGGCCGTCAAGAGGGTGAGTAGATCCAAGATACGAGTGATGTACTTGAGATCTTTGCATTGAACTTGATCCGCACGTGATTGATTTTTATTTTTGTTCCCCCGCTTGTGTGGGTGAAGGCTGTCAAGCCCCGACGTTGTAGCAGAGCTTTTGGAAAATTCTGCGATATCGATGATGATGATAGGCTATCTCGTCTGGAGTGGACCAATTGCATCAGCAAGGATGGCATCAATCGTAAGTTAGCTTCTGTATTCTTTTAGTTTCTCTTCAGTGACTTTAAACGGCTCATATTTTTGGGGTTTCGAGTGTGTATTTTAGGCGTTCGGGGTACTGTCATGTCTAATCGTTTTGCATTGTTGTATCTCAGTTGGATTGATGTATCTTTTTTTGTTTCTGTTGAATAACTCTCATCATTCATTGGTATTTTGCTGTTAAGTGTAGTGTAATCTCATCCATCATCATGTTCATTTATTAATTTTTTTTATTTTGTTGACTTTTAAGAATGATGTCTGTTTATGTTTTTAAGAAGCAAATTAACAATACGTTCCATTGTACTCGTGTGCAAAGTGAGCTTCGAAGATAAATATTTACATATCTGTCTATTTGTTTGTTTATTTTCATTTGTTTGCATATTTGTGTATGATTTAGTGAATTTTCGTAGAATGACATTAGATGACTTGTGCCGTTGTGCATGCCGGCTCTTGGTTGGAATACCTCTTTTTTGTCGTTTCGAGTTCTCAGAATTTATCGGAATGTGAACTGGTTACACCGGTATGCAACTGACCGGTGTAGATAAAGTAATAACTAGAGGGATTGTACCCAATACAGCATGTTGCGCCTACTAACTTAAAAGTCCTCGTCCGGTAGAAAATGTCTGTAACCCGAATTAAAATTAATTTCAAATGGTTGAATTCTAGAGAGATGACAATAAAGTATTAGAATTCCATCTCAGCACGCTGTGTTCTCTCCCTTTGTTCACAATTGAAACTCTGCTATTTTTTGACCGAACATCTGTGAGCACAAAATACAGATAACCGCAAGCTAAAGTCCCTTTTATTCATCTCTAAGGAATTTCGTCCTCTTTTGTTGGGACAGGAAAATACTTCACTGAAGCACTCAGACACAACTGGTCCATTACTACCAGGAAGCAAAAACCCAGGTAATCCCATTTTAATGAAATTTCCTTCCCTTTCTAAGAAAACCAAGCAAGCACTTCCATGATGAGGAGCTTACAGCACCAGCACTCATCACATCAGCACCGAAAATCAGTCTCCCTACATCAGCAACGGCAGGACAATAGGAGTTGAAATATTCCACAGTTAAGCGCAGCACATTAACATGTTTAGCAGAAGCGTTGTGTCCTGTACGGACACCAATAAGTTTCAAACAGACGTCCAGAAGCATCTGTTTAGTCAGCCTGCATCCTGGAGAGTCATAACGCACACAATTGTGTTCATGAGAAACCCGAATCTCCGATTGAACAATCTTGATTTCAAGACGTCAATTGTAGCTGGCTTATCAGCATAAACCAGTCATAGGAAATCATCGGGAGGTATCAAATCGCACGACCTTCAATGCCGATATAAAGGTTCATTTCTCGAAATCAGCTTATCGCCAAATTGTGATTTCAATGGTTTCGGTAGCTGTATGGTACGTAGCACTTTCCATATTTTCATAGAAATATTCATTGATCGTGATCCGGTAACGATCTCCTTAACCGCAACACCAGCTCCGACCACATTTTTGAAGAAAAATCACACCAAACGGTTGATTTTGCTATATGTAATTGGATCCGTAGAGTCTCTGCTTGATTGGTCTCATTCCATATGTGACAATTTTGCTTATTAAGCCAAAAATGAGCCTCAGGACTGAACACAATTCGACCAACTTGGAGTGCGCTACTGGAGGCAATTAGCTAAAGACCGAGCTAAGTGGAGAGGCTTGTTGGTTGAGGCCCAGGTTCCCCGAGGTGTAGCGCCACACATAGTGGACGGATAGAGCCCCATTTGCTGCGACCGATGACGAATTGCTGAATTTAGATCTTTTTGTTCACTTTCGTTTAGAGCGGCAATATTATCTTCAGTACGCACATTCCTTTGGCGTGTTCGTATGATAAGATATCCACAGTTTGACGAATCGCTTGCTCAGATGGGCTGTTCTTTGCGCCGTAAAAATCGCGAAGTCGTCTATAAGTTTAGCAAATCAATGACCGATTTTCTAAGTAAACTTTGATAATTTGGTAGCGTTGGTCAAACGTGAATCTATTTATGATGATTTAGCAGACTATACTGAACATTAATATCAATAAAGCGGACAGAATGACAGCTCGGTTTGACAATTCCTATCGTAAGCTCTATCTAAAAAATAAATAATAATTTTGAGAAATTGATAAACTGACTTAACGATTTTCTATAATGCTTTTCTGAAAAAAGGAGTGAAATCTAAATCATTTCTGCTTCACGTGGTCTTACTTTTGTGAACATTTTACTAGCTACAATATTGTTTTTATTGCTAACCTTAACTATGCTTAGATTCGATGTAACGTATTCTTAAAGCTTTTTTAAGGAAGCTTATCTTACACTAATATCTTTTCTGCCTAACGTTTTCAACTAAATTTTCTCAATTGTTCTCAAGCTGCCTATACTTCTTTATTTTTCTTTTATTTCGACATTAAGTTGCTTTCCTCCTTCCGTCTTTCGAATGTCAATAAGACGCTTTAAAGCTTCTCGTTCTTCTTGTACCAATTGTAAACCGTAGCTATATATTGTACATACATTAAATAGTAGTAGTTAGCAAAATCCAATTATGACCTCCATTTACGTTTAATTTTCTATCTAAAGTATTATATCACAACATTGCTTCACTCCATACCCATAAACTATACATACTATATGCAGGTCATCATGCCGTTGAAAATAATAGAAACAATAATGGTGGTTCCGGATATATAACGCCATCTGTTAGCAATGCTCAGCATCATAATAATCCTCCTCCTTCTCATCAAACCCACAATCACAATTTACATAAATTTCCATTGGATGAGCTAGACAGTGACGATGATAACGAAAGTAGTCAACATTTAGGAGACTACGACGACTCCGATGACTACGATTCCGATGATGGCGAGGAAGATGATAACATCAGCCTTAATTCCTTCGGTTCAATGGTATCGACAAAATATCCCTCCATATATTGTACGTATAGTTTTGTTTGTGAGAAAAAGAATACAAAAAACAATTACAATTACAATTATTTTATCTTTTCAACAAGAAAATATAAATTATGCATTTAAACTGTACTAACTTAATTTGGATTGCTCATTATATACTCAAAATTCATTTTTGCATTTTAAGAGAACGAAAAATTATTAACACCAACTCTGTCCCACTCTCTCTCTCTCTCCCTCGTTTGGCCTTGAAAATTCGTTTGTAACAATTATTATTATTTTTTTTTTTTATTCTAACATTTTCATTCAAAATTCAAAATTATTTTCATTGTAAAATTTACTAAAACAAAAAAAAAAAAAAAAAAAAACAATAATTTCTGAAAAGCTTTTGTTTACAAAAAAAATTTAAAAATTTCCTGGCATTAAAAGAAACTCCCTTTTGACTTTGTAGTCCTTCGGCCGAAAATGGTTGATCCGGAGCCCGTTCTACGCGATTCGGAAGGTGAATCTGATTGTCTAGCTGATCGTGCGGTAGCGTTGGACGAACAAAAGGTAAAGTAGGAATTTTCTACATTAAGAATCCATTTTAGGAAATTTGCCGTTTCAGTTTGGAGGTACTGCTCTTTATGTTCCTGAGTGTACAGCAGATGGACGATATCAACGGGTACAATGCTACCGATCCACAGGATACTGTTGGTGTGTCCACGAAGACACGGGCAAAAATGTTCCTGGCACATCAGTGAAAGACAAGAGACCACAGTGTGACTCGATATATCCAATTTCTAGACCGATGAAGGGATGTCCTGAGCCGAGGAAAACCGAATTTTTAAAGGATCTGAAAGAGTTTTTGAAGAACCAGATTGGAAATAATGCAAATACCGGGTAAGATTAGTCACTAAAAACTCTGTTTTCTTTTGCGAACGCATATAGGCTTATGTAGCATATATTTTACTTGTAAAAATGAATAGCCCGATTAAAAAATGTACTAGAAATTTAGAATGAGCTTCATTCGAAACGACCCTTTCCGTATTTGGAAAACTAGTTTATGTTTACAAGAAAAGGCGTCTTATAGTATTTGATAAAATATTTTAATATTTCCACAGGATTAACACAACGAAATGGAATTCAGAAGATGAACGAATCGGAACTCTAAGCTTTGTATTCCTTGACAAGAATAAGAACAAAGCGTGGGAGCGAAAAGAGTGGAAAACTTTTCGTGAACTTGTAACAAATAACAAGTACGTAGACTTTGCAAAAATATCAATTTAAGAACGTTTTGGATTTTTCTCTCATTAACTAGGACTCTTCGAAAATGTGGTAAGAAAATGCCACGATACTGCGATGTAAATAGCGATAAGAAAATAACCCTATCAGAATGGCTTAATTGTCTACAAGCGCAACGATTGGAAGTGGATGGTCAGAAGACAACCGAAAAGGGTTAGTATCATACACACTTTCAGTTATTGTTTATACAAATGTATTATGAGAGAACTGTCTACCTATTAAGGTAAACTTAGGATTCAAAATCTGTTTAGTAGTGAGTAAAAGCAAACTAATAGACAGATGACATGTTGAGTCCGTGAGCGTTTTATTGTCAACACATTTATAACAAAATGGGCCCATCGAGATCCCTAGGGGAATCTATAAAAGGCAACAAAACCTAAGAAGCACTTATTCTTCAGAAACATTTAAATTCCCTACAAAATTTTAACAATTTCGATGCTGTCTGGAGTTTGTGTCTGTTTTATTTCTATTCAATGACGGAAATAAGGCTTTACATAGATGTTCTCCTATGTTCGACCATCTTTGATTGCCTAATTTGGTTGTACTATTAGGACGATCGTCATGTGTAAGAAGACTGTCTGTTGCCAGTTGATCGTCAATGCCCAGGCAGCCAGAAAAGTCTTCAGGGTTCTGCGCGCATAATGCCTTAAGCATTTTTTCCGCAGCTTTAAGCACAGCCAAAACATCTGCTTGGAAAACACTGCATGTATCCAGCAGTCTCCTAGACTTTTTTAGTCCTGGCACTGCACAGTAAACACTAGAACCCGTTCCGTCTACGGTTTTGGAATCATCCCTGTACACAGTAATTTCTTTTTGTTTTAGTATTGCAATTTTCCCTTTCGGGGAACGCTATTGTGTGCGGCATATGAAAATCCAGCACCGGAGGGTTTCATCCGTACTTAATGGATTTTCGATTGTAAGACCATTAAGAATAGATCAAAACCCCCTGCTATTCTTGTAGAAGCCAAAGTTAATGAGTCTGAGCTCACTGGTTCCAGCTTTGTATTGTATTTGCAAATCCAGCGAAAAAAGATGAAAAAAGATTTCGAATGACTACGCCGCCGTTCTCTGTACAGCCACTAGTTATTCTGGTGATATCGGTCCAGATTTGAGATCCATTGATGCTGCTCCTGCCACTCTTGCTAGCAGAGCAATATTTTGTATCCGCCAATGTGTGGCACTATACATGCTATCCTAGATATTAGTGAAAAGTTAGTCGGTCGAACTGAGTTACTGATTACTTCAGTAGATTCGGCAAGATGATGCCTAAATAGCTCATACACTAGAAGATCCTGAAGCCTTATACGTACGTGGGTAAGTACTTACCTACCTTACAGGTGAGTACTTATTTCAGTGGCAAATACTAAAAGTAATGCCAAACTAAGTCCATACAGTCCCTCATGAGAGTTAATACGATCGCCAAGATCACCAGTTACAAGTTTTCTCACAAGAATATCATTACGCGGTGATCACATATCTACCCCATTATTTCGATGTTGGCCTACGCTTGTGCCGGACGTTGAAATAAGAATTTCTAGGTCGCCGGTTAATCGTCAAACGTCTAATTTGTTGGATATATCGGTTGAAGGCTAGTTTTCATCGTTAGTTGCTGATTTTGTCTGCATCGGGGTGTAAAGCATATAATGGTAATTGTTTTTATTCTATTCTGATATTTCGCCAAGGCGACTTTTTTCACTAAACCTTGCGACTTTTGAACCTAGGTTACTTTAGATTATGTTAGGTTAACGTGGCTGCCGGCTGAGAATCGCCAACAAACTTAGAACAATAATAGCGCCATTGTGATACCACGTGGATTATGGGAGAAAGTCTTTCTCCCTACTCGCTAAAACCATTTTGAGCTTCTTATGAATGGTAGAAGGCTCGTTGTATTGTTGTAATAGGGGGCTCCTAAGGGAAGTTTCCTTCTACGGGAGAGAGCTGGGCAGAAACAAAGAAGTTGAGGAATAGTTTCTTCTTCTTCTTCGTCCATCAAGCTTCTATAAAATTAGTTCGCAAAAAGACCTAGTCTTGTAGCATGCTTGCCTATTAGACAGTGTCCAGTGATGACACCTATTATAGCGCCGATGTGCAATCTTTTTAGAGAAATCAAATTCTTAGAACGTTTTAGATCCAGCTTCGGCCGAATCTGTTTTGTCGCTAGACATGTTGATCCACTTGCCCACCTAAGATCTGTACTCTCGACAGCAGCGAGCTTAAATTTAAGTTTCCGAGTAGAGATTGGTATACCTAAGGTGCCTTTATCCGGCAGGATGGGTATAGTTGTTCCTATTCTGACGAGTTCATCGGTCTTACAATTCCCTGGAATGTCCCTATGCCCCGGCACTCAACACATTTGAATATTGAACTGCTCAGCCATCTCCGCAAGAGACGATCGGTAGTCTAGAGCTACTAAGGAATTTATAGAAGCCAATTCCAGGAATTTGATTGTTGCTTGGCTGTCTGAAAAGATTCGGATATCTCCAGCAGATATCACGTTTTTCGTATACTAAGATAAGACTTCTTTAATCGCCATTATTTCCGCCTGGAACACGCTACAATGATTTGGAAAACGGAAGGAGAGCTTAAGATTAAGCCGGTCAGAGAAAACACCTGTATCAACTCCGTATTTGGTTTGGACTTTTGAACCTAGCACCTTGCGAAAAACTGGGGGACAATAGAAATATTTTATTTAGTGACCTAAGCACTTTCTAGCCAAATCTTATTAAACCTCAATTATTTTGTATACTTTTAAGCGGTTGTTTGCGACTTCTAGCAATTTTCTTCAATTTATGGAATCGAACTATGTATCTATAACGTGCGTTTTCTCATACCGAGTTGAACTATATAAAATCAGGAAGAGGAAATAGAAATGGGCATGGGAGGAGCGAGATCAGAAATTGCGAAACCAACTTCTGTCGTCAAGATGTGGCTTATAGCTTATAAAAAATAATCTCTAGCGACTTCTAAATCTTTTAAAGCTCTTCGGATCTCTAAAGATTTCTGCATTTTCTTTCTGCAAGAAAGCCCAAATCCTAGAGCACTACTCGCCGGTTCATTGTTCTACCAGACAGGAACCTTTCCTTGGTGTAGTTGTTGGAAAAACTTGGATGTTATTCATTTTCCTTTTTTATACTTGGGTGGCTGATGATTGTTGTTCACCCTACTTTGTGCATTTGATACTGGCAACTTCTAGTGTCTTAAGAAATTTTTAGAATTAAACGACATTTGTGGCCAGAATTTGACGAGTCAACTGCGGCAATACTGGTCAAGTTCATGTTGCTAAAATATCTCCTAAATAGGAGCTTTTTGCCGTTGTGTGTTTTTGGAGCGAGCACCACTTTACTGGTTATCTAATGTAAACCGAGACAGTGATTTTTTTTCAGTATTTGAAACTCGGACCATCATTTGCTAGCAGTCCTATCCGAAAATGTCGTTTTGGAACAAATCTACTTCAACTTTCAAATACGGATGTTTATAGGTCCGGTCCGTTCACGTACTTTCCGAGCCAAATCAATTGTCAAATATGACATGATTATGACAAGGCGGAAAATCCAAGCAAAAGTACGCGAATGAAAAGGGAACCATTTCGAGCCATGTCGAGCAAACTGTCATTAAAAAAATTATGATGAACTAATTAAGCTCGTGTGAAAACCAACAGATTCATATTAAATTAACAAGAAATATTTTGGGGGAACATTCACACATCACAGCATTTTCTTCAAGATACTTGCATCTATTTTTTATGTCTATTGACTTTTTGAAATGAAATCAAAAACTCTGACTCATTTGAGAATTATCTGAGTCCACTTGGCAGTTTTTACGTTCGTGCCGACGGAAATTCTTCGAGCACATTCAAGCACAGAGGGGAAATACTCGCTACTCGTTACTTATCAATTTTTCTCTTTATCTGTCATGTTCGCTCAGTACGCGAATACACTTCGAGCATTTTAGAGCACCTTAAAGTACCTTATTTGTTTTTTTAATAAAATACGTCACATTTTAAGACTTACTTACTTACTTACTTAGGTGGCGCTACAGTTCGGGGTGAACCTGGGCCTCAACCAACAAGTCTCTCCATTTAGCTCGGTCTTTAGCTAATTGCCTCCAGTTGCGCACTCCAAGTTGGTCGAGGTCACCTTGAACTTGTGCGTGCCACCTACGGCGATGATTCCCTCCACTGCGTCGTCCCTCGGGATTAGATTCGAAGACTCTGCGGGCCGGAGCGTTGGTGTCCATTCGCTCTACATGTCCTAGCCATCTCAGACGTCCAATACGCAGTTTTTTGACTAGGTCGATGTCGCTGTACAGCTCGTATAGTTCGTGATTGAATCTTCTCCTCCAAAACCGTCAACGCAAACGGGATCGAAAATCTTACTAAGAATTTTTCTCTCGAAGCGACCAAGGATATATTCATCCTCTTTCAATAAAGTCCATGTTTCAGCGCCGTAAAGCAGGACTGTGATGATCAGGGTCTTATACAGAGTCTCCTTAGTAGTTCGAGATAGGGCTTTACTGTTGAATTGCCTTATAAGCCCAAAAAACAGGGATTGGCAAGAGTTATTCTTCGCTTGATTTCTGTGCTGATGTTGTTCTCAGAGTTTATAGCAGAGCCAAGGTAGACAAAGTCCCTTACTACCTCGAAGTTATAGCTGCCGACTGTGACGTTTTGTCCAATTCGTCGGTGTTGGCTTTCCCTTCTTGTTGACAACATATACTTGGTTTTGCCCTCGTTTATCGCTAAACCCATTTTGGCCGCTTCCACCTCAATGCTTGCAAACGCACCGGTGACAGCCCGCTGAGTTCTTCCGATAATGTCTATATCGTCGGCGTATGCAAACAGTTGTACAGACTTGTAATAGATTGTGCCTCCGGTGTTGGCTTGTGAGTTCCGCACAATCCGTTCAAGTACAATGTTAAAGAAGTCACATAACAGCGCGTCACCTTGTCTAAAACCTTTTTTGACATCAAAGGTCTCGGTGAGGTCATTAACGACCTTGATGGAGCAGCGAGCGTTCTCCATCGTCAGCCTGCACAGACGGACAAGTTTGGCAGGGATGTCAAAACTAGACATGGCTCTATAAAGCTCTTCTCTATAGATGCTGTCATAGGCCTTGAAATCGATAAAGCGGTGGTGAGTATCGATTTGGAATTCATAAAAGGTTTCAGGCGTTCACACAATATCGCAGAAAAGATCTTGTATGCGATGTTGAGGAGACTGATGCCTCTATAAGTGGCGCAGTTGAGGGGGTCTCCTTTCTTGTGGATCGGGCAAACGATGCTGAGGTTCCATTCATCAGGCATACACTCATCTGACCAAACTTAGAGATGAGTTGGTGTATGCACTCTACCAATTCACCCCCAGCTGCCTTGAAAAGTTCGGCCGGTAAGCCGTCAGGTCCAGCAGCCTTGTTGGAGTTTAGCTTGGATATTGCTATCCTCACTTCGTTTTGGTCAGGTGGACGGAAATTTTGACTATCATCGTCTATGTTGAATGGTTCATTCTGCCTGACAGCGGGATGTTGGTCTTCGTCACCGTTATACAGTCTGCAGAAGTAGTTTTTCCATATTCTCAGCACCGACTGTGATTCTACTACGAGGTTTCCATTTTCATCTCTACAGGTTTCTGTACGGGTATTGCTTCTCTGACACGTTCGTTTTACCTTTTGGTAAAACTTCCGTACATTGTTCCTGGAGTATAAACTCACGATATTCTCAAACGCGCGCTTCTCATGCTCTTTCTTCTTCTTTTGGAGAAGCCGATGTTCTTCCCGACTCTTTTGCTCGTAGAGCTCACGAGCAGCTCTCGTTTTCCTTTGCAGTGCCGCTTTGTATGCTTCTTGTTTGGCTGCATGCACTCGCCGGCATTCTTCGTCAAACCAGGGGTTTCCCGGTGGTGGGCGAGCGAGACCCAGCACATCAGTCGCGGCGTTTATGTTGGCAGCGTTGCCACTGGTCTTCGGCACTTGATGCTGGCGGCATAGGGGTGATTAAGAGATTTCGGGATACGCGTTCAGCGAAGAGTCTGGCGTTCTCTTGCGATTGTAGCTTTTCGACGTTAAATTTTCTCACAGTGATTCTTCTTTGTTGCTTAGATTGGGATATCCCCATTCGTACCTTGGCTACAACAAGGTAATGATCCGAGTCTATGTTGGCCGCTCGGAAGGTCCGGACATCCAGAATACTGGAGGCATGCCTTGCATCGATCGCAATATGATCAATTTGGTTGATCGTTACATGATCATTGGACAGCCATGTCTGCTTATGAATATCGAGATGAGGAAACCATGTGCTTGCTATGGTGACATTTCGCTCCACAGCAAAATCAATTAGCCTTAGTCCGTTATCAGACGTGGTGTTGTGTAGGCTATGCTTACCGACTGCCCTACCAAAGACGTCCCCCTTTCCTATTTTGGCGTTAAAATCGCCCAATACGATCTTAACGTCGTATTTAGGACATTGCTCATGTCTTGTGGAGGAGCTCGTAGAAACACTCTTTCGTGGCAGGGTCCTTTTCTTCCGTGGGGGCATGAACACATATTAGGCTTATGTTAGCGAATTTAGCCTTGATCCGGATAGTCATAATACGCTCGCTTACGTGTCGGAAGCTTAAGACTTCTTGGCTAAGTCTGCCGCGTATGACAAATCCGCATCCGAATAAGCGTTGCCTGTTGCCTCTGTAGCAGTCACCGTAGTAGATGTCAGTTTTCATCCTCTTTTTGCCCGGCTCATCCCATCGCACTTCCTGGATGGCGGTAATATCTGCTTTATAGCAGTCTAGGGCCTCTGCTAGTTGTTCGGCTGCACGTGGTCTGTAAAGAGACAGAACATTCCACGTACAGATCCGAAGGTCGTTGTCCTTATTTCGTTTGCTGGGGTCATCATTAGTTAAGTCATCCTTATCCGAGGCTTTTGGTTGTTTTGGAACCATCGATTTTTTACGTGGTAGGGAAGTTACCCCGACGGCACAACCCCCAACCTAGAGAGCCAGTTCCTTAATTATTAGTCCACTACGGGAGTATGAGCGCTGCCGTTGGCCCATTAAGGGCTCCTCCGCCACCATCTCTATTCTAATGTCCTGACCAACATTGGAAATTCCTTACCGACCTGTGATGCGAATACGTCGAAGCAGCTCGCGCAATGTATTCACTAAGTTCAACCTAACTGGAACTATAGACGCTACCGTTGACTCCGTCTAGGGAATTCGTCCGCTACCGCCTGGAACAGGAAGAAGTGCTCTAGTGAGAAAATACTCTTCCCCCCCTCTGTCATCTGCTGCCGCCAAGAATCCGCCAAACGGGGTTGGTTACCCATTTCTTGGATTAAGGTACTAGGCACCAGGCTGTCACCGCGTGGAGGTTGAGAGCAGGAGTTGGTAGGCCTCAGCTGAGTGAAAACGCTTGTGTTTTCATATGATCGCATGCACTACCGTTTGACCAGCCAACAATTTTAAGACGCTGATCACGATTATATGAATTGAAATCGGCGGAAATAAGGTGCTTAGAAGTTTCAGGGGTGACCAAAAATATATTTTTTATTTTTTCTTACGCCAAGTTTAGGCTATGTGGCTCCAGTTGCTTGCAGCAAAGGCTTCAAAGTCGAACTCTGCGCAAAACGTCAAATAACCAAAGTGACAAAACGCTTTGCCGAGCGAAACGTCAAATTCTAGTAGTGAAAGGTTACATGAGGTACCAAATTGTACTGAAGTACGAAATTTAACTCCTATAAAACATGAATTGAAAGAAATCAACTCTTTACATTGCAGTTTTGGGAACAATTCTAGTTTAGATGTCTATAATTTCTTCTGACGCTAATCACGAAATTTGAAATCTGTCAAAATTTAAAATTTAAAAATTTTAGTTTAGCAGTTGAGTACTTTTTTATGCTAAGGTTGCATGGCTAAATTCTTTTGCAGTGCACATTTGTACACCAATCGCCTTGTTTTTAAGGAGATTTTAAGCCTAACCCACAAAGCCGGGATCTTCAAGCTACTATTTTGGTACTTTAATTGTTTTCGGGGCCTTTGCACAATAAACCGAAATTTTCTCTAAGATTTGGTATTCGCTATTTGTCCTCTCCCGTTCGTCGAATTGCCAAATGGCACCGCTTAATAGTGGCAGTATGTCGTATTAAAAGACTTGCAAGATGATTAGGTACATATATTGACTTTTCTTATTTTTAGTGAACTTAAAATCTAATGGGTGATGATGCTATTTTTACGATGCCTCTGTTAGTCGTTAGATATTAAATGCCGAGAGCACTTTCTATAGTTTTATAGCTCGTTTTTATGCAAACCCTAAAAACTGCTTTTACGGGCTATTATTAAATGGAATTTGTTAAAATTAAGTCATAACTTTTCTCATATATTTTATTTTACAGCTGAAGCAATTACAAACAAGACATCAAAACTAAATGGACCAAATCCATTGGAGTCATACTTGAAGGAGTAAACCCAGAAATGTGCTACTACTGCATGCAGTTACAGTACTGATAACCATGACATAAGGCAGCTCAAGCTGTTCCAATTAAAAGAAAAATACTTATGCTCCATCCAAGTGGATCATGAGAACAAGAAAAATATTCCACTCATTGTGTGCGTTTTGTGCCATTTTATTGTTAATTGTATAATTAACAATTTTTTTTATATTCTTTTAAAATATTTTATTTTTACGCTTCGAATTTAACGAAATGGACAAATGAAATTGAAATATATTTTTATTTTTCTTAATGGACAGCAAAAACAAGAAAATTTCGGAGGGGATTTCTATATAAATATTTAAAAAAAAATCATAATTCGTGATCAAAATAGAAGGACATGTAGAGAGAAAAAAAAATCTATTAGAGTGCATGTGCTGAGGGAGAGAGATAGAACTCATAACCAGTGATTTTAATAATTTTGTTGTTAAAAAAAAAAAATAAAATAAGCGAAGAAAAAAAAAAAACACATTTTTGTAGATAAATACGATAGATTTAAGTTAATTAAGTATGACACATATGTACTATATGTGAGTATGTAATTTTATTAAATGTATAAAAAAGAAAAAGGAAAAAAAATCCAGGTAAATAAAAGAAAACCGATTATTAGTTCTCCATTATATTGTAAATACAAAAGCTGTGAATTTTATTTACTTATTTATGACCTGTCAATATCAAGATCAATTTCGTGATCTTAAAATTTTTTTTTTTATTCCTTGGTAGGTTACACAACCACACTACAAGACACAAGGAAAATAATTTCGTTGATCCAGATCCGGATCGTTTTATTTTTGTCGTGTGATCTATGTGGATCTTGGGTGATAATAAAATACGACTATTATAACAATATCTAAACTTCAATCCAACAAAGCTGCTGGAGCCGATTGCCTTGCCGCCGAACTTTTCAAGGCAGGAGGAGCATGCACCAGCTCATCTGTAAAATCTGGTCGGACGAAAGTATGCCCGATCAATGGAACCTCAGCACTGTTTGCCCAATCATGACAAAAGGAGACCCTCTGAACAGCGCCAACTACAGAGGTATAAGTCTTCTCAACATCGCATATAAGATCGCAAGATAAGACGTGAACGCCTGAAACTGATCGTCAACAAGCTGATAGTTCTTTACCTCTATATCTGTTAGACCAGAAAAGCCCACTATTAACCAAATATTCACACTACGATAGATCTTGGAAAAAACCCACGAATATAAAATCGTCCTTCTGTGCATGATGACGATGAAGAACTCTCGCTGCTGCGTTAAAATCGGTAAGAACACCAACGAACCGTTCGATGTCAGGAAAGGTCTTAGACAAGGTGACGCCTTATCATGCGATTACTTTAAAATAGTGCTTAAAAGAATAGTACGAAACTCACAAGCCAACACCAGAGATACAAGTCTGTACAACCACTCGCTTACGCCGATGACATTCAAATAGAAGAGAGCCACCAGTGAGGCGTTTGCGAGTATTGAGACGGAAGCGGCAAAGATGGGCCTAGTGCCCAATGAAAGCAGAACGAAAATGTATGCTGTACACCCAACATCGGCGTCTTGGACAGAACGCCACAGAAGACAGATATAATTTTGAGGTAGTAAAGGACTTTGTCTACCTAAGCTTTATAGTGAACTCCAGTGGGGAAATCAAACGAAAAATTACTTACCAATCGCTGTTTTTATGGGCTAAGAAGGCATTTGAGTAACAAAGTCCTATCATGAACTATTAAGGTAACTCTTTATAAGACACTAATCTGCTGTATGGCGCAGAGGCATTTTTTTTGTCAAAATCGGATGAGCATCCCCGTGGTTGCTTTGAAAGAAAAGTTCTTCGAGCGATCTTTGGTCCCGTCTGCATAGACGGCGAGTGGAGGTGGAGATACAATGCGGAACAATACGGCCTATATATACACAATGATATCGACTTAGCCCAACGGAGGCTGAAGCCTTATGTCCCAGCCCGGAAAATCTTCGAATCCATCCCGAATGGACGGCTCCGTAGAGGACGGCATCGCGGTAGGTGGCGCAAACAAGTGGAGTTGGACCTCAACCAACTTGATGTGTGCTACTGGAGGCGGCTGGCTGGAGAGGTTTTTTGATTTAGGTCCAGGTCCACCCTGGACTGTAGCGCCACCTAAGTAAGTAATTATTTATGTCCTGTTTTCCCTTGTGAGTCCTAGGACCTCTTCGATTATGTGCTTCAGCTCTTTCCAACTCTGTCACTTTGGTTATTATACACTATCTCAAAAAGTATATTAGAGAAATAATAGAGATAGGCCGGACAAAGTATGCAGCTAGAGCCTTGTGAATTAAGTCATTCCCACATTTGGCTTTCAACTGGCAACAAGAACGGCTCTTGGACTACAGGAGGTACAATAATGTAAGAACAACATTTTGGACACGCCAAGATTCTCGCACTACATCGAGATCTTCCCAATAGATTCAATGCGCACAATATTTGACCGAACAGAGGAACGTGGAAACACCAAAACGTCCTACACAATGATTTAATATCTATTTTTACGAATGGTTCAAAAATCAAAGAGGAAGTTGAAATCTGGACTTACACCTATCCATCAGTCTACCGAAACATTGAGGAGGTTTCCAGACCGAGGTTAGTGGTATTCATTAGGCAGTCGTGTACTGTAAATGCAATGTACAATACAATGATTGTCAAGCAGCAATCAAATTTCTCGCGGCATACAAGACTGCCGCTCATCTCTAAGCGATATAGTCGAACAGTTAACGCCATTTTTTGATAGGTACCTGTCCATTGCGATATTTCGGGAAATTGTGTAGCTGATGAATTAGCTAGCAAGGCTCAATTGATATAAATATCTGACACTTAATCAATGCCATTTGTTATGAGCCTGACACATGCCGAAGCAGTGAAGGAAGGTAGTCATAGGCTAAATCTCAGCACACCAAAAGACCTGCTGCGACACCATGGAGACAGCATATCGAAACTCAAATATGCTCAGAGATTGGGCATAGTTAGCAATGACCTTTGCAGAAGCTGCAGAGACAAGGAAGAGGAAGAAACCATCGTTCACTTTTTGGAGATGTCCTTCTCTTGCTCATATTGAAAAATCTAGCCTTGATTACTTTTCAACGATTTGAACATACATAATATGCACTGCCAAAATAAATGGCTTTACCAAAAGACTCAAAAAATAAAATTAAAATTAAATATATAAATGATACATATAAGTACGTATCGTCTATTTTAAATAATGTAGGAGGATTTTACGACGTCAACGATTTTATCGACATCCAGTTTATATATTTATTTAGCTTAACCCATTTAGGACGACTGTTACCATACAGTCACATTGGTAGTGTTCCACTTACCTATACTTATTAAACAGTTGTAAAGAGATATCGCCACTCGCTAGTATTAGTGCAACTGAGTATGCGTTGACCCGTCTGCTGAGATGCAATTTGAAACTTATTCGCACGTAATTAGACATACGAGTAGTAGCAGGTCGCATAATTTTGTATTTTTCAGAAGTATTAAAAATAGGAGGGTCCCTTTAGGTAAGAATGTCTATACATGCCAGAATAACGGTTTTCTTTGCAATTCGTGACTTTGGTCATTTGCATAGAACATCAAAATATAAGAAAACATATTTTATAACTTTTTTTGGTGAGTCGGATATATTGGTATCTTGGTTTGAATGTAGCTGTTTACCATATGGTCAAAGTCGTACATACCGCATGCAAATAGCATTTTGTTCAGCAATTTTTTTTAAATATATTTTCGTATCGTTGGCTTGTATGAAAAAATTATTATTATTATTATTATTATTATTATCTTCGTTTTGGTATGAGAATTATAATTCAATATAGGTTATAATTCTTAATAGATATAATAAATTGAAAACTACCGATGTAGCTCTAGAGTATTTGGAGGAGATGGTGAATTCGGTTGTTGATGACAATGTATTTCCGAGCACACTCTTCATAGAGATGCCGGATTTGGGCTCATTGTCTGAAAAAGATGATGCTGAAGAAGATGATAACCTCCCGAACCTTAGTGATTATAGGGATATCTCTGATGTTATTTCAAACGTGAGCAGTTTATTGAATGTATGCCATTGACTTCTTACTTCTTGAAAATATTATACTAAAATGCCCTTGTTCTATAGGTTGAGATGTTAGAGAACGGAGCCTGGCACATCTGCAGAATCTATTGCTGAGATAACCGAAAATGTGTCAACTGATTCTTCTTCAAGCAATGTTCCAAAAAAATACCACACTTGGGCGATGCATTTTAATGGAAAACTGATACCAAAGGAGCTACTAGACCAATATTTCCAGCTCCAGATTATAGAGATTGTAGCCTTCCTGCCCGGAATATGTTCGAACGCTTTTTCGACGATGAGATGTTGCAAGTGATCGCCGATAAAAGCAATGAATATGGAATTCTTCAGGAAAATTTAAATCCAGATATAACTCCAAATGAGTTGAGTGTTTTTATTGGTATAATGTTAGTGACCGGATATACGCAAGTTGGAGACACGAAGTCATATTGGTGCAAGGACGGTGACTTGTATAATCATTTGATAGCGTCGGCAATGACCCGTGATCGCTTTACCACCATCTCAAAATTTATTCACTTTGCTTCTCCTACATCCATGAATCCTAAGGACAAAATGTGAAAATTTTGACCAGTATCCAACCGGCTCATTAGAAACTGTCAAAAAAAACGTTCATCCGGAGCAAGATTTATCTTACGACGAGTCCATGATAGCATACTATGGTTGCCATGGATGCAAGCAGTTTATTCGCGGAAAACCGGTACGTTTTGGGTACAATGTTTGGTGTTTGAATACACCACTAAGATACCTGGTTTGAGATATACCAAGGCAAAAACCCCCGCATCAACCCTGTTTTGGAAACCAAATTTGGGAAATGTGTAGCTCCTTTATTGGAAATGATTCACGCCATGCCCCCGGAATTAAAGGCTCTTCCATATTGCTTCTATTTCGATAATCTCTTTACTGGAATTCCTATTCTATCTTACTTGAAGCGTTTGGGCTATGATGCTACAGGAACCATAAGAGAAAGAAGAGTCCCACGGAATTGTCAATTACCTAAAAATGATCAAGTTAAGAAGATGCCAAGGGGTACCCACTACTCCAAGACTATATCGAATTTGGGCATTTCAATTACCAAATGGATGGATAATTCCGTGGTGTGTTTGGCATCAACCATATTTGGAGCAAATCCTGTCGGAATAGCTAAACGTTATTCACCCACATCACAGTTTCTAGACCTAACGTCTTGAAAGAATATAACAAAGCTGTGGGTGGAACCGATAGGGTGGACCAAACATATCATATTTTCGTATGTCTACCCGGAAGAAGAAATGGTGGTGGTCTATTTTTACTTATTTCATTGATGTAGGTATTCAGAATGCTTTGATCCTCCATAGGAAAGGTGGAGGAAACCTTTCCCATAAACAATTTCAGCGAAATATCGCAACGCACTACTGCAACAAGTATGCCGATCTTACGCGCATTCAGAAGGCTGAGAAAAAATACAACATTTCGGATGCTGACGTAAGATTCAACGGATTGAGTCATTATGTGGGATCTTCTGCAACACGGCGGAGGTGCGCCTACCAATTTTGCAAGGCCACGACTCGCTTAGTTTGTAAAAAGTGTGATGTACGCCTTTGCCCAGCATGTTTTGAGAGTTATCATCTAATTTCAGCGAACCAATAAGGATTTTACTTCGCAAATTGGTTTTTTATTTCTCACTTTATGCAAAATCGCATTTATATGCGGTATGGACGACAGTGACCATATGGTAACAGGTTCGATCGGCTAAATGATCAGCGGGCCAGATAAAAAAATTATCAGAATTGTTTGCTAACGTTATTAGTATGCACTCCTGAAAATTTTTCCGAAAAATTCGCAGTAAATCGTTCTCGTCCTAAATGGGTTAATACAAGCTGGAAACTTAAAAAACGAAAACCAAAACTAAACATAAAAATATGCGGGTAGAAGGACACTAAGGAAAAGAGGGCTATGCTAAGTAAAGAATGAGCTGGTGTCAGAAGGATGAACTTTAGTGGTGGAGGACGTTCCTAAATGTAGTTCTGCAATAGTGAAAAACGAAAGTGGTTTGCTGCGAAGCATTCTGGACATTAGCTCGCGGTATAGGGTGACCATACTTCGATAGTATACTCGAGAAGTCTAGTGGATATAATATAAAGGAATTTTTTAGTATATGGGTTTCAACGTTTAATGAAACCGAAGTCAGATTTAGCCCTGCTGATAATGCTATCCACATTGGAAGGAAAATTGAGTTCCCTATCGCAGGCAACACCCAAGTCACGCAGTGAAGAGACTGAGCTCGCCGCAAATGAAGTAAGCCCTTGGGGATGTTAGGATACACGAGAATACACGGGTGATAGCTTGACATTTACTATTATTGAGCTCTGAAAGAATCTTGTGACATCAGACTGTAGGCGAGAATCAGCAGGAGATGGTATACATACATATGTATATATTTATGTCGTCAGCGTAGATAGGGAGTTATTAAAGATACAATTTGCATCATTAATTGTCAATATAAAGATCATTGGTCTAAGGTGGCTGCCTAAAATGGCTACCGAAATCTAATCGATTCTAATCTGAAAAGGACTTTGTATTGGCGATCTTCCAAGTAAAATTTGATTCACGATATGAACTCCGATTGAAAACCAAGCGCTTTGAGTTTAAGAATAATGATTGCAGGCGAAATTTCATCGAAAGCTTTGCTAAAATCGGTTGGTGAGGCACATGAAAGGGGTGTTAGGTTATAGGATACACGGTTACGTTGAGAATTAGTTGAGTTGGTAAGAGTTTTAACGATTCTTAGGGAAGAAAGTTGGCAAATAAATGGGTGGTGCAAAATTGGGAAAAATTGCAGTTTTGAAACTCCATTAGAATCCCGGTTTGGAGAATGTTGGGCGATCTTCTGTGTTTTGTTTCTTAATCTATTATCAGGCTTTAAGCAAGTGATAGACATCGATGACGTTGAATTTAAAATCTTGGTCAGCTGCATTCCACCGAATACCAAGGTGACAGTTCTTGGTACGAAGCGAGTTCCCTGTCTAAATTTGATCATATATGGAAGCCATAGACCTCATTCCTCAATTTAGGGTTTATTGTCATATTTCTAGGACGTTCACATTCCTTGCTCGCGAGTTCCAACGTTACAACATTTGAGGAAATGTAGACAGTAAGGAGCATGTACAACTTCGAGATCAATAGAATAGATGTTCCACTAGTGAGTTGTAACTAGGCATAAATCGATTACAGAGGCCCCTTGGTGATGTAAAAAAAAGTAAAGTCTCCTACTTCGTTCCATTTACCATTCTCAGTCCAAGGAAGTGTAATTGAATACTTCTCCCGTTAATTACTATATCCTTGGAATTTCGGTGTTTTCTCTTCGTGCTTCTTTATCAATTCTTGCATTGAGAAGAAGTTTTAATGGTAGTGTTTGGATTCCAAAGCCTTAGTTAAGGACACCTAATTGTTAGGCATTTTTGAATAGAACAGGGTAGTGATTTGAAACTTCGATACACCAAGGTCGGTATCCAACCAAATCTAGAAGAGGTGTTGGGACTTTTTTCATTTGATTTCTGATTTGTAGAATATTTTTTGAGTGGATACTTATTTCGTACTTTAGGTAAAGTGCGGTTGGATCTTTTTTTAACCAGAAAAATGAAATGGTCAAAGTTGGGACCAATAACCTTACACCCAATAGTTGACATTACCGCTACCAAATCATCTACCACAGGCCTGCAATTCAACTACCGAACCATTAGCATTGTTTGATAAGCAAGTCTTTGAGGAAATTTGTCATCAGCCTGCATAATATAGCTGCCAGCGATATGTTAGCTTTTTTAACGAATCGGTTCTCTTGCAAAGAGCAAATAAAGTCTTAATTTGAAACTTTTTTTATTTCATTACGGACAATACTTTGGACAATAAAAGACAAACAAAACTTACAATCTAGAATCATAACAAACTTAAACATCTACTTTATTTTTCCACCTTCGTTCAATCTTTCCAAACTCATTGGCATTCGCAAATACATCTTCACTAAGAAGCTAGTGCCCACCATAACCAACGTAGTCACTTCCATGATAACAAAGTGCGATATTGAGGAACCTATTTCCAACCAGGAACCCTTATTCCTTACCAAATAGAGGAAATTCAATCCCATGATGTTACAAATGAACAACAACGCAATGAATACTGTCCTTTCATTCAAAACTGAACCAACAGTTCCATAAATGATCACCACATTCAGCACCAAGGGCAGACATAGCTTCAGTATCACCAAAGCCATAATAATCCACGGCGAGAAAGTCGTTATGAAACATCGCATCACGTTCGGATCAAACGAACTTATAGACGCAGTATTTCCGGTTCCAAAGAACGCGAATAGCGTGTAGAGGAGTATAGCCAACGCATACTGGAATGACTGTGTCAAGTCCTCACTACGTGAAGAGTCTAGATAGTCGGTGGGGAACCGTTTTCTCTGGGAGAAGGTAAGCATTAGCTGCGAACCGAGGAGGACTATGAAAATTGCTTCGTAGCTTGTGCAAAGCAAGACGTATACTGTGGATAGGCTAAAGAACACCAACTCCACCTGTGTCTTGAGAGTGGTGTAAGATACGTAAAATGGCGCCACAATGCCATGCAGAAGGAACAGCCAAGAGAGAAGGCGACGTAGCGTTGGGGTTGTTTCGTGGTTGTTGTGTTGGAAAATGCAAAATGCTGCGTTAATCAGTCCAAACACGGCTATCAGATACATCCACTTGGGGAGGTTGGATTTGACTAGAAAGCTTCTGCCGAGGGTAAAAAGTGCTCCAAGTAGTAGAAGAAAATCATTTTTACCTCCTATTGTTGCAGGAAGAAGTGGGACTACTGCAAGTAAGAGGCTTAAGGCGAGCCAAATATAGAACTTGGTGCCTTCGCCGTGGAGGGTTTGGAATTTTATGGCAACGAACAGTAAGAACACCAGTGTGATGTACTGTTTCTGGAAGAAAGAAGTAACCATAAGAACAGCACCGATAGCCACAATCAGGATCATGAAAATGTTCTTTGGCGTTCTTAAAGACTCAAGCCAACGTTCTTTGCCATGGGAGCTTTTTAGTACCAAGACCCACAGTAGCACCGGAAGAAGCATGTAGAAACCCACTTCGAGGGGAATTCTTTGCAAGAATATGAAAGCTAGTATTAGGAGGGTAACGATTATTGGTCCGATGAAAGGGGATCCTGTGCGCATGGGTGTGTTCGAAGCAATAAACGTTATCAAACAGAACATCCACAGCAAGAAGGTTAGGGTGGTACAGACAAGGAGCGCTTTCTGGTAGTAAGTGTGATAGTAGTCAATGCCATCCAGAGCGTCCTGCATTATATGGTACGACTTCTCAATCACGAGTTTAAAATTCTCGGATTGCATAGACTTTTCAACAGTACGGCGAAATTCATCAATCGATTGAGTATTTAGTGGCTTAAACGAGGGCAAGTAGCTGGCGAAAACCCCCTTGACGAAGGCCCCTAATAAAGCCTCGAATTGGGCAATCAACTGAAGGGCATTGGAGTAAGTAGCCGACGCCAGATATTTCGAGGAAACGTTAAGAAATCCCTCTGGGAGCACACCGAAGTTGTTCATCGGTGGTGGGAGACCAATAAGCGCCGACATCAGGGGCGCCATTTGACCTTGTTCGATGTGAGCGAGGGGAATGGTGGCACCTTCAATTTCAATCGTCCGTCCTACTGCAGGAGATCCATGCCAGTTATTAACTCCAGCGCCCCAGACAAAGAATGGCGTATCCGTCTCGAGTGGATCTCCAGCGCCATGGGAACCTAGAAAAGCAAGTCAAGAGTTAATCTATTCTTAGGAAAGTATACGCACCGAGACTATTATTATACCTTAAGACTTGGCACCTTGAACCATGCTTGTCCCATTTGCCCAATTTATTTTTTTAGCTTGTTCTGCGTAGCAGATGATTTAAATGCTTACCCTCGGTCTCCCGTTCAACATAGAAACTCCTATCGGCTGCTTAAGTCTTATTTTACAAACAACAGGACGACCAGAGCGGCCTTCATATAACATTTTTTGAGACAGCAAAACTGCGGTAAAAGATCTTGAAGAAATAGTCATGAGTCTTATTCACTTGGGTTCCTGGACATCAGGTTTCGGGGAGAGGATGTAGGATGCAAGAGAACCTAAGCAAGTTATGAGAGCACGGGTGGGAAGTAAGCATTAAGAGGCAGAAACTCTTCGGCCTACAGGATCATGAAGATAGGCCTAAAACTTGGTACATGGCCTAACTAACACATAGTGCCATAGAGGTATTATTAAGGATTACATTTCATAACTAAATATTTCAGTTTGATAGTCGAACAGCTTAACAGTTACAAGGGCTTGACAGACTGACAAGCACACCAACACCGTTTCTCTGTGCCAAGTCTCATATAATTATAGTCTCTGACTCCGGTTACTCACCATGGTTGGTCATCCCATGATCGGATGTGAGAACATACGCAGTCTTCTTGTCTGGGAAGATCTTCTCAAACTTCTGATACATCTTGTACACTCCACTATCCGTTAGGTATAGCGTGTCCAGGAACGACTTCGACCCGGGCTTATGTATGTGCCCAGCAATATCCAACCCCAGGAGATGCAAGAAGAACACAACTCTCTTCTCGGCCCATAAATTCTCCTTTCGGTCCAGAAACCGATCCACCCTCTTAAACACCCAATCGTCGACCTCGTAAGATCTGGTGCTCCCCGTGAAATCATACTCATCATAAGCATCAATCATTAGCCGATCCTCGGCGGTAATCTTCGAAAAGAGGTGAAGCACATCCATCGCTCCCCAGGCGTACGTGTGCGAACTCCGGTTGAACAGATTGTCAAAGTCAATGGGATTCTCCTTCCAGCCGTGCAGAACTGCAGATGGATCTTCATAGAGGCCGGCAATGAGCGCTATGTGTCCAGGACGCGATTCAGTCGGAACCCTGGTCTGTGAGATGCCCACTAGTCCCTGCTGGCGGATCAGTCGACACAAGTGCATGATGTTTTGACATTGGTCCTTGAAGAAAGACTCTGCACGAAGGCCGTCAGTGACTATCAAGACCAAACGATCCGCGGGGGGATTCTGCAATTCCTTCTGTGGACTGAGCCCAGTTATTACCGGCGAGCGGAAGTAAATCACGAAAATTGAGCCGAGCAGGGCGACGTGCACTAAAAATGCGTGAATTATCCACATTTTTCCAAATAACTATGACTAAAAGCCACTACGCCTAGACGCGGGAGTTATTCCTTAAGCTATTAGTCCCTGGTAGAAGTTGTACTTAGCCGGTTATAATTGCTAAAATTCCAATCTTTCGCTCGTACATCGAATTATTTTGTTGACTTGCCCCTGGTTGTTTATCAATTGTCATTTCGGCGTTCAGGTAATAAGGTAATGTTGTTAGGAGACGAACCGATAAGGTAAGGTAGTTCAACTAACAATAGCGTTACATTTTGTCTAAATATCTGTACTAGATTTTATTTTTCCACAGCCCTTTGAATGAAAAAAAAAAACATGCATACTGAGATATTAGGTAAGCGACTGCTTTATAGGCCTAACAATAGAAAGTTTGACCAAGGCCGAAGTCCCTCCTGGACCAGTCTGTATATTCTTCCTGATGCGTTGTAGTTAGTAGCGGAAGATCGAGAAGGATGGAGACTTCGCCAGAGCCTACTATCACAACGACCCTCCTTAACACATAGGATCGCATTTTGCTCAAATTGAATTCTCACGAAGATACTCATTTCCCGTGAATTCCATTGCGAATTGCAGGCGATACACCATTCGTGGGAAATGGTTAACCTCACGATGATTGTAAGGAAGAAGAATGGCATTTGTTTCGGGCAAATCACTTTCTGTAGAGGAAAATAGATACATAGAGGAGCAGAATTCTGTATAGTGAAAGTGCTTCCTCCGCTCTTACGTTACGAATCGCAAAAGCTGGCAATGATCACAAGATGACCGACGCGGAGTGCAAACACTGCGAAGATCGTTTGTGGGAGCTGTCTTCGGCAGCAAATGCCTGCATTCAAGAGCGCTGTGCGTTAAAGAGCGGAACCTTAGCGGAATGGCTAAGTAAAGCGGTGCCGAAAATACCACCCTTGGAGACCACTTCCTTTGTGGGTCTCATGCCTATCAGGAGAACGCGCGCCATTTGCTTTATCCCGGGGAAACTCAGGAAAACGGCGGATCTGCTGACGCGTCTCCGCACCCAGAATCCTGGCCTCAACACGAGCGAATGGTTCGTCTACTCTCACGGCAAGTGCAAGAATCGGGAAAATGTGGAAGGCTCTTCGCTTGTTGTGGGTTTAGATGTTGGCTCTGTGGAGGTCTTGAAGTCAAGGTATGACATGCGTCCTTACATGCATCTTGGAAGGATTCATTTCCGCTTAATTTCCAATTGAGTGCAAGTAATGGGCAAAAATCACCGACTATATCTATGATATTTTCGCAGATTAACCTGCATCACTCCAAGGGTGCTACCGCTCTCTTAAGTAGTAGACTTTCCGTGGTGCGTACAAAACCCCACATAACATCTATCCAGGAACCATATGTGCGGAACAAGCGCATATGTGGATTTGGGGGTGTTCGTGGAGTAACGGTGCTATGTGACGAGGGATCTGAAAGACCGAGAGCTTGTCTAATTGTGCCGAATTTCCTCTCAGTAACCAAGCTTGGACAATTTTTTGGTCAGGACTTGGTTGCTGCAGCTGTAAGTTACGAAACAAACGGAAGTTGGAAAACCTTCGACGTTGCGTCGGCTTATTTCCCTTATGATTCGGTAATGCCTACACCACCGAAGGCGGTTGCCGAACTCATATTTGCGACACTCGGGAGACGGGACTAGTCATATGCTGCGATGCTAATGCTCAGAATACAGTCTGGGGCAGCAGCAAATGTAACATACGAGGAAACCATCTCCTAGACTTTATATTATCATCTGGTATGGCAATAAACAATGTTGGCTCCCAGCCAACTTTTGTTACGGCAAGGAGGCAGGAGGTAATTCACTTGACTTTATCTAATAGGTACTTCAAGTCGATTACTAACTGGAGGGTACTGCCAGAAGTGTCCTTATCAGCTCATAGATACATCGCTTTCCAAATCGAATGCGAAGCTTTAACTTTGCAGGAGAGGAGGAATCCGAGGAAAACCAACTGGGTGCGGTTTAGGAAAGAGCTAGACAGATCTGTCAAAACTCCAACTAAACTCAGAACGAAACGAAAGGTTGAGGATGCTGTTCAAAACCTGACCAGTGTCCGTACCAACTGTTTTGAACTGGCGTGTCCAATGACAAAAAACTCCTGCAGAACTCCGGTTCCCTGGTGGAGCCCGGAACTGCAGCGGCTTAGGAAAGAATCCAGAAAACTTCTAAATAGGTCTCTTAAGTCAACTTTAGAAGGCGACTGGGATCTCTTTAGATCGAAGCAAAAAGACTATAAAGTTAATAAAACTAATAAAAAATAAACTAATTTAATTTAATTTTAAACTAAATTAAAAATAACTAATAAAAAACTAATAAAGATAATCACTAGGTCGCAGCTTGGCCCGCTTACCCAGCCTGAGCTTGGTCTAAGTCAGAAAACTCGGCGCAGCTGGTATACTGCATCAGCCGTGGTAACAGTTGAGGCCATCAAATATGCTGTGGCATCTTTTGATGGTTCTAAACCGCCTGGCACTGATGGAATATATCCAGCTATGCTGCAAGAGGGTATAGACCAGTTGCTGCCAACACTGAGAAGAATTTTCACCGCTGTTCTGGCGCTGGCATATATTCCTACACCTTGGCGGACAGTCAGAGTAGCTTTCATACCGAAAATTGGTAAGGAAGACTATTCGCTCCCCAAGAGTTTCAGACCTATAAGTTTGACATCCTTCTTACTGAAAAGTATGGAGAGACTGGTAGAATTTCACGTGCGCAAAGTTGCTTTGAAACTGCATCCACAATCGGAGATGCAGCATGCCTATTAGCGTGGGAAACCTGTGAGACCTCACTTCAAAATTTAGTGGCCAGCACTGAATGCGCGCTTGATAGGAAAGAATACGCGATGGGTATCTTCACCGACATTGAGGGTGCTTTTGACAATGCGACTTTTGACTGCATGTGCGACTCGGCCAGACAACATGGGGTAGATGAAACACTAGTGTTGTGGATTAAAGCAATGCTAATGAATAGAACTTTGGTAGTGGATGCGGATTGTGGCCAAATGTTATGACAGGGGTAAACAGGGGTTGTCCGCAAGGTGGCGTTCTGTCTCCATTGTTATGGTGCATGGTGGTCGACTCTTTGTTGAACACTCTAAATAGTTCTAACGTCTACGCTCAGGCATATGCGGATGATGTCGCCGTACTTTCTGTCGGGCCATGCCTGGCGACGGTCTGTGCTAACGCGCAGGCGGCGCTGGACATGATCGATGAATGGTGTACTAAGAGTGGGCTTTCGGTGAATCCTCTTAAAACTGAGGTTGTTCTTTTTACGAGAAGGAGGATTTTGATTGGTCTGACTCAGCCAGTGCTAAAAGGCGTCACCATTCGCATTTCCAATGAAGCCAAATATCTGGGAGTGATTTTAGATAAGAAACTTCATTGGTTTAAACACTTCGAGTCGAAAACTTCCAAGGCGCTCTCGGTCTTCTGGCAGTGTAAGGGTGCTTTTGACAAGACTTGGGGCTTATCACCGAATAAGATTCTCTGGATCTACACGGCTATAATAAGAGCATTCCTCGCATTTGCGTCGGTTGTTTGGTGGAAGGGGGTTCTCGCGTAAATATGTGGTTGCCTTTTGCACGAAACTCCAAAGAACGGCCTGTCTCGGCTGCACGGGAGCTTTCCCGAGTACGCCTGGCTCTGCTCTAGACGCTTTGCTGAACTTACCTCCCCTTGATACTTATATCATGGGTTGCACTATCAAAGCCATCCATCGTCTTAAGCGGGGCGGTTTTTGGTATACTCCACACTGGAACTTTGATGGAACTTGCGCGACATTTATCTTACGACTCCTGTCTTATGGATATGCCGTCTGATGCAATGACACTAGAGCTCCAACTGATGCGCCAATTCAGAGTCGACTTTCCTTGTGTCCAGGACTGGCTTCGGTCAGAGTCTGAGCCGGGAATGGAATGTAGTCGTATTTTCACGGATGGTTTTAAAATGAGTCAAGAGTCTGGTCGCAAGTCGACAACATTAGACTTCACTTCTCATTAGGCAAATATGCGTCTATTTTCCAAGCGAAAACTAATGCAATCCTAATTGCCATGAACTATGTTGTGAAGAACAGGTGGAAGGGACGTAGTATTTGTGCCTGTAGTGACAGTCAGGCTGCGCTTAAGGCCTTGTTTAACCCTTTAACCACTTCCAAAATAGTTCGTGAAACCAAAAACTCTTTGAACTCGGTCGCAAGGCTGAATTCTCTGTCTCTTATCTGGGTCCCAGGTCACACTGGGATCTTGGGGAACGAGATCTCCGATGAGATTGCTAGACAAGGCTCAGAGGAGGCTTTCTGAGGTCCCGAACCCGCGTTGGGTCTTCCAGCGTCCTCGGTTAGGGCTTCCATTGACGATTGGGTCTCTCATGAGCACAATTGTGTGTGGCATGACTCTCCAGGATGCAGGTTGAATAAACGCATGCTCCCGGACGTCTGTAAGAAATCAGCGGCATTCTTGCTGTCTCTCAGCTGGAAAGACTGTAGACAACTTATTGGCGTCTTGACAAGCCACTTCGCGTTTGCCATGCACCTCAACGTGTTAGGCTTAAGTGACACTACAATCTGCGACGCTTGTGGAGAGAGCGACGACACCGCGGAACATTATCTCTGTGAGTGTCCGGCCTTTCCTCGTTTCAGGTGGCAGATCCTCGGTGCGGATATGGTGAGTACCGATACTGTAAACTCCTCATCACTGAAGTGCTTGCTTGGCTTTCTTCGAAAGTCAAGGAAATTCCAATAAAAATTAAATGGAATTATATGCGAATGCTAAAGAGCTGAGATATTTTGTACTAACTTACAATTAAACTTGCCACTCACCTAGACCCATTCGTAACTTTGTTTCGAGCGACTGTCTTAATTATAATGAAATCAGCGGAAATACTTAAATCTGCTAGGATAGCAAGGCATCACCCCTCCTTGATGAAATGATGTTTCCAAACTGTTCCGGTTCTGTAAAAATACACAAGCGTATCGCGAGGGGATAATTAATGAAAGCTTTTAAAACCAAAAAACAATATTCGTATTGATAGGGTTATTTATAAATGAAATCATTGAATTACTTTGAGTGAATTAAAAACTCCTAATCTGGCAGACGGCAAGCCCATGTTTACTGATTTTTGTAATTAACTATTGTTGATGTGCCATCAGGTAGGCGACCCCTCGGTAGGCCTAGAAATAGATGATTTAATCCGTCCGACATCTCTCCTGGAGCCGTCTGGGGATTCCCTCTGATGAGTTGGAGTCAATGGCGGCGGATCAAGGATAATTGAGAGTCCACCTGAGCATCCTACCCCGCGAAAATGTATGTATGTATGTAACTATTGTAACTATAATAATGAGTAATGAAATCAAATCAATCTAAATCATATTAATTTGAAATGAACTCTACTGGGGTCCTCAACGATACCAGATCTGACCTACATTAAGTTATAATAGATTATAAAATTATGGCAAATATATTCACTCCGCGCTCTATATCGCAGTATTTCAAAATTAGAGCACAGTTTTTTTTGCTTATAAAATAATTGTCACAATTTTGGAACTTGTCGCTTTTTAGGAGTTATTCAGAACATCAGTTACAAAGAGAAATGTACATAAATTGTGCATTCCTTCATGTTTTGTCCCTTTCGGCAATGAAAAGGCAAACAAATATGAATTTGTATTTCCTTCTCCTTCTCTTAGCATGCCAAAGCATAGGCAAAGACATTTCATCATATTATTAGTGTTTGAAGGAGTAAGAAATACAGGAATTATTTTGTTCCCTTTAACTACTGGAACACAATGGTGTCGCTGTCGTACGTCGGGTTCATATGTCAATCGCGTCGCATGCATGTCGCATGCCATTCAAATAAAAATCTGGGAAAAGTTTTTTTTAAAGCGAATGTGATAGATTCCAAAATATTACATAGGATTTCGCTAATCCAATCAATTTTTCTGTTTGCTGCTTCTCCATTGCCTACTACTTGTCAGCCTTGTCGCGCGACAAATATTAAAAGTGACCAACTCACGCGACGACGACAGCGACTCATTATGTTCACTTCTATTCATTTCTGTGTATTTCAACTTCTGACAGGTCGTACGACAGCGACACCATTGTCTTCCAACAGTAAGTCTTCCAGTGTGACACTCAAAAATGTTCGCTTAGTATTCCTCTGGAAAATGCATTGGCCTAATGGCGTAATGGTCTGCGCTGTGGCGAAATGGGTAGTATGTCGGTCTACTGCGCGTGAGGTTCAATGTTCGAATCCCGAAAACACCAAACGTTTTTTTACGGTTGCTCCTCTCGCGAACGTTTGGCAAACATTCGAGAGTATACGGCACAAAACTGTACTTCCCTTCCATTCGTGCGAAAAACATAACGCAAACAACACAGATAGTTGCGAGAAGCTAGGCCCTTCATGGGCCATTGTGCATGCGAGTGTAAACACCTATTCCATCATTTAGCGCATGTGTAATAAGCTAATCGCTTTTTAAGGCACTTATTCACTGAGTAGCCATTTCTCATAATAAATCACCAAATAGTTACCCGATGTTTTATCTGAATGAAACATAAAGAATTGTTTGAAATTCAAATAAGAAAAGTTATATCTATGACTTAGTAAACTGCTCTCTTAGGCCCTCATTTACGCGCGCTTTTAAGGGCGCACTTACGCCACACGTATCTACTCGGGCATTTACGCATAAGTAAGCGCTCCTACCTACGCGACGAACAATAAAATGTCTGTGGAGTTTTCGCAGAGGGATTCACCGATGGCAACAACGATTTTGTTTCCAACAAAAATTGCCGAGGAAATTTGTGACAGACACAGAATATACTTAAGCTTTGAAACTAACCAAAGTCGTGTCATTCTATTAAACTTCCGTTTTATTTATTTCGGATTAAACTCTCTTACAACAACTGTTTAACAATTTAAATATATAAATACATATTTTAAAACTTAACAAGGCAACATGCATGCATTGACCTACATAGTAAACAACAATTTTGTGATAATAGTTATTTATATAAATTTCGACTAAGTGAAACTCTTAACTTATCCAAAAGCATTCATTTCATTTCTTTCCAATAATTAAAATCTTATTTTCAACATTGGCAGCTGCTTCGGCTTCTTCTGCTTCCTTAGCCTTGGCATTTTCAAACTCACGCTGCTTTTGTAGATGTCTAAATTCAGTTGGTGTTAACATTCCTCTGAGTACGGTGTCATAGGTGACTGTTATTCCTTTTTTTGACATTTTTTGATATAGTTTCCAGCATTCTCGTTCTTTGTTCGAACGAACATATTCAGGAAAATCAAAATCCACAGTGGAGTCGTCAGAGGCAGCCCCCTTAATGAAAATAGCGTTCTCCTTACCAATGGCTCCTGTATTTGACAGATCATCTTTGTTGGTAATTTTGTCAAGTTCTGACATTTTGACAGTGCTGTCAAAAAATAAACTGAACTAAAAATGTCAAGCTGTCAAAGTATCTTACCAATTTTCGTAGTCACTTAGAAAAATCGAAACCGGGGGCGCTGTTGGAGGTCGATTTGATCTTAGCCTAGCAGCTAATGGCGCAATTGAACCTCTACGCAGCATATGTGGAAATTCTTTAACGGCCGTTTGATAGTTAGGCTGGTCATTTTCTTGAAATGACACTGAAGCAAAATAAATATATCTGTCAAGCGGAAGGGGGAAACTTTAAGGATAATTACCAGATTTTCCTGTTTTTCTTAGTAATGGAGCCCTTCCTGTTTGGGTCTCCTCAACTGATGTGCAATCGTCTTTGTCGGAATCACTACCCTCGGAACTTATAAGTGAAACTAGAGTAATAACATCTGATGCTATTGTAGATCTCGAACGAGAAAGAACCTTTTTACCATTGGGTCCAGCGACGGAGACTCCTTCACTTGTTTCAGTTTCACCTGGAAAATTTATTTAGTGAGAGCATGATTTAAGGTCCAAATGAGTTTGTACCTTTATCGCAGCTAGAATTTCGAGTTATTATCTTTCGACGTCGAGTTTTGCGTTTGTTGTTCGCAAAAATGTTCTTGGTGGTGTCATCTAGTGATCGAACTGGCGCTGACATAGCACGAACTAATGGTGGTCGTTGTTGAATGGTTAACGACGGCGACGCACTCAATGGGGTTGTAGTTGATGGTATCTTTGAGATGCTACTTGAGGTAGAGATTTGTTCACCTCGGCTTAATTGAAACTGAGCTCGGCGTAGAGCTGCGGATGTAACTCGTCTTTCCTGCGGCAATTCGGGCTTACTGTTGATGATTTCTGCTTGCGGAGGTTTCTTTATCTCCGATTTCTGTGTTATACCCCTCTGAAGAAGGGAAAAAAATCAAATGCGAATTGTTTTACATTTTGTCAGAATTAATTGTTGCTTTATTAAAATTCATGTGTTATTGGGTTTCGTATTGTCTATCACATGTTAGGGTAAACTATTTTTGGGTACATTACGCCATCAAGCTGTAAAAAACTTACGGGATCCCTTAGTGTACTCGCAATTCAGGGACTACCTTGCCTTAGGAGCATACACAATCAGCTGCGTAAATGGCCACTGGAACGCCAACAAATATGTTTTCACAATTGCAGCAGTCGAGAGACCCGAGTTTAAGGCCCAGTATTGCGTAAAGGAGAAAGAAATGCAGCGTAGTTCGAGACATGATAGGCGTACGCTCATCAATATACTTGCCTCAAAGCTAAAGGAAAGTATCAAGCAATTGTGGCAACAGACAAGTTTACAGCATCACAGAGGGATCAAATGGTTCAAAGTGAAGACCTTAGACGGTAACCTCGTACGAGTATCAGCTCAAAGATAGAGAGAGCATTTCGGAACAGTATGATAGCACTGTTTTCCAATGCAAACAATTTGCTTCCTATGCACCGGACTTTCCAGCAATACAGATGTAGTAACCGCGATCCAATTACTAAAGGAAAAATAAGGGGGTAGACGTTGATTGCATTCAAGCCATCGGCAGAACTGCTTCACCAGCTTATATCCTGAGCTTGAGAAAAGTAGCTATTCCCGGAGGAGTGCAAAAGAGAATGATCATCAAGCTTCTAATAAAGGCAAAGCTTGTGGAGTATGAGAGGAATTTTCTAGACACCAACGGAGCTACATCATCCACTTAGGGCACAGCTTTCACTGTCATGCCCTCGAATTTCATTATTATCTCACTTTACAACTAGTGTCCAGAGAAGTGGAAAAATGAATATATTTTTATTTTTTTAGCTACTTGTGATTGAATTTGAGGATGTGCCTTTGTATTCATAAACATACCAAGTCATCTGCTGAATATGGCATAAACAAAAAGAGCCATTTTCAGAACAATAACAAAAGCGACCGAAAAGTGTTTACTATTCCTCGATCCCTTAAGCATTCCTAAGATACAAATTGATTAAAATCATAACTCCTTACCGCAGTGTCAGCACTCTCAGATGAACTCTCAATGTCACTGTTAACGACTTCGTTCTCGGTTGCCTTTATAGTTTGGGATAGAACGATGCTTAAATTGATTTTGTTGTCGGGCTTCGATGACGAACACGCTGATGACTTCTTTATACGGTCGCTCATAAAACTTCGGCTAGTAACACTGGAAAAGAAAAATAAACATTTGTTGGTTCTAATCAATTCTCAGAAAATTATAGAAGGAAGGGGAGGACATGCAATTAAAATGGAATCGGACAAATCATACTTAGCATAAACTAACTTGGGTACCAATGCACGTGCCAGCCAACATCGGCCTTGACGGAGAACTTCAGAAAATTTCCTTCTTGAATGTACAACTTTGTTAGGATTTTTTTGGAAAAACAAAAGTTTTCAACTTTTCCGGGGAATTTCATGTGGAATTTGTTTTATTTGGGTGGCAGTGGCGGGAAATCCAATGAGGTGTGCCTACATTTCAAAGTACATACTGACATGCATAGGGACAGGTACATACGTACGTACACCTATGACTAGTCAGCAAGGTGTGCACTGTAAAGATTTTAACGATAAGCCATTAGTGTGACAAGGAGTCTAACGGACAGTGTCATCAGTAGTAGAGTACTTGTCATGCCATTACTCATGGCATACTCGTCTACACTAATTGCTGCATCATCGCATGGAAATACGAGTATAGTACATAAGAGAAGAATTCTTCTGAGGTTTCCAACTAAAAATGTAAAATGTGGCGCTACAGTGCGGGGTGGACCTAGGCATCAACCAAAAAACCTATCTAGCCAGCTACCGCTAGTTGCGCACGCTAAGTTGGTTGAGGATCCACTCCACTTGCTTCTGCCACCTATCACGAGACCGTACATTCGCAGTGGATCTGAAGATTTTCCGAGTCCGCTCTACATAACCCAACCATCTTAATCGCTGTAGTAGTAGTAAGATTCTTTATTTCATAGTAAAAAAAATTCAACAATAATTTACAAATTTACAATTTCAATAAAAAACAGTTTAAAAAATTAAAGAATATACGACTGTGACATAAATGTCGTCTGTCGGAGATTTGACTATAAACTTTATTAATTCTTATTTGCCATAGATACAATTTTAAATAATTAGTAATTAAATTCTTCTATTAGAAACTTTCTATAAGATAAAGCATTGATAATGTTAGATTTGTCCAATTACTGCGTTCTCCATTTAGCAATTCTATTATTTCGTCTTCTAATAAAAGTGATTTCTCAAAATATTATTATTATTATTATTATTATTATTATTATTATTATTTATTACAACATAAATAAATTTATATTCTAATTTTTACAAATCAGCACTAGCTACCAAGGCTTTTAGCTGGAAATCACAAAAAATAGGAGAAATAATGACGGAGAAATAATATAGTAGTAATATTAATATGGAGGCGATCCGAAGTTGGCGGGGCCACAACTTCGTAACCACGGATTTGTTAGCCCGTCAACTTCTGATCGCCTCCGAGATAAACCTTAATACATAACTTAATTAGATAGTATTTGCAATTTTAAGTTCTAATAGAAGTTTGTAGACATTTTTAATATTTTCGGAAGAGTGGGTTGATAGAAGGTCAATTAATTTTTTGTTAAAAAGTTCTTTACAAAGCTTATTTACTTTAGAGCAATTATACACAAGATGTTTAACTGATAAGATTTGACTGGATTGGCAGAGGTGGCAAATTGGAGGATTGTCCTTGCTGAGGATATAACTGTGTGTTAATTGAGTGTGACCGAGTCGAAGTCGCACAAAACATTTGTTCATATGAGGTGTTGTATCTGTTGGAAATTGTGTCGAGTCTGCATTTGGGTTGATGAGAGAATAGTGGTGGGTATTATTAACTTCAGGAAGTCAGTCTTCGGAGGTGGATGTGGAGTAGCTATTGTCCCTTCGGAAGCCCTTCTCGCTGCCTTGTCTGCCAAATCGTTCCCTCTAATACCTGAATGTCCTGGTACCCAGAGGATTAACAGTTTCTTCTTATTTTTAAAAATATTGTCCCGTATTTGCTTGATAATAGGTGAGCGGTTATTCATGTTCCCCATTGCGTTTAACGTTGAGAGGCTGTCAGTGCAAAACACAACATTTTTAACCGAAATATTTGCTAATTCAGTAGCTTTGCAGATAGCATAAGCTTCTGTCGAAAAAATAGAGAAATAGTTTGGGAGCTTCTCGGCATAAACAACGTCATCTTGTTCTGTAACAATTGCGAAACCAGTCCCGCAATCGGATTTAGAGCCGTCTGTGTATAAAATATCCCATAGATTTGATCTGAATTCGCATATAGTTTCTTGGAATAGTTGAAGATACATTCCACTGGTTGTGGTATCCTTTTTAAATTTTGCCAATTTGGTGTTAATGGCGTCAATTGGTAGTTTCCATGGGGAGATTTTTTCGACTGGCTGTGGGTTTATTTCAGGTAGGATACCTATGCTACGTGATGTATTTAGTGCAAGGTATATGCTAGAGGGGCATTTTGGTATTTTCTTGCGTAATAAAATTTGTTTGGCGTCTACTATTATTGGGGATTTTTGCGAATAACATATTTTTGGTGTAAGGCGGGCGGTGAGAAGTTCCTTTCGATGTTCAATGGACGGTAGGCCAGCTTCAGTAAGCATGTTTTTTATTGGCGTGGTTGTGAAGGCTTTTAAACTGGTTCTGATAGCGGAATGGTATGATGGCTTGATGATTTGCAATATGGATTTTGCGTTTTCCCATATATTACCAACCCGTAGTCAATCTTAGATAGGATTATGGTTTTTGTTACGTAAATAAGACTATTGGAGTGCACTAAACTGTTTTTACAAGATAAGAAACGAATAATATTTAACCCGGTAGCTAGCTTTTCTTTAATTCTACACAATGCTCCTTAAAACTAAAGTTCTTATCGAAAATTACACCTAAAATATTTAACATATTTATATTTGGAATTCTAATATTAAGCAGATTGACGACAAAACTATTACAACTTCTTTTTTTACAAATATGTAGGTGTTTGCTTTTCTCAGCTGAAATACTGGCTCCTGAATGGGTACACCATTGGTTAAGGTCGACAAGAATATTTTGAAAGACTTCCTTAGTGCGACTGTTTTCGTTGCATTTAGATAAAACGATTAAGTCATCCGCATAAAGGACGTGATTTATTTTCTTATACTTTAAGATTATTTCACTTATATCGTTATATGCAATTATGAACAATGTTACAGAGAGCGGTGAGCCTTGGGGGATGCCATTGGTTAAAGTGTGTACACTGGAAATCGTGTTATTGGCTTTGACTCTAAATTTTCTGTTTGACAGAAATGATTTAACGTATGAATATATTTTGGGGCCAATCTTCCACTGTAAGAGCTTATTCAAAATTATATGGATCCCGATTCGATCAGACGCTTTTTCAAAATCCAATGACAGGATAGAAACATGATTTCTACATGACAGAGCAGAAGCAATGAATTCGTCGATATGGAGGAGAGAGTCGGTGGTGCTACGTCCATTTTTAAACGCAAGTTGGTTTGTATTTATAAAATTGTTCTTTTCTATATACCAAAGCAATCTTTTTGAAACTAGTTTTCTGGTGCATGGCAACAAAGAAATTGGTCTGAATCCCTTAGGATCAGTACATTTTTTTGTGGGTTTCGGGATTGGTATTATAGTAGCAACTTTCCAAGCTTGTGGTAATATACCTTGGACAAGGATGTTATTAAACAGTTGCAAAATTCGTTGTTTTAGCCTGAACGGAGCGTTTTTTAACATTGGATATGAGATGCGATCGTAACCTGGTGTTTTACCTTTAAGCGAATTCAAACAGCTTTCTAATTCAAGGGTGTTGATTGGTTCTTCAATGTATTCTGCTGATCTACTTAAATTGTATCTATCAGGTGCCCTATTTATAGCCAGACGTTTTGATTCACGGAAATTCAAGGAAAAATTTTCGTCACTGGAATAACCAGACCAGGACTTGCCAAAACATTCACTGATGTCTTGTGGGTTGATAAGTGATCCAGATTCTGTTATTAGTGAGTTAATCACATGTGGGGTGTAGTTGCCTGTAAGGGTTTTTATATCTGCCCACATTTTCTTGGTTGTGGAATTAGGATTGATGGCGGAGGTGAATTTTTGAAAACTCTCTTTCTTCGATAGCTTTGCTTTAAATCGAAAAAGGGCGTTAGCTTTGCGATAGTGCAAAAGGTTGAGATCGGTGGGATATTTTTTAAATAATTTCCATAGACGCTGTTTATTATTACGGAGTGAAGCCAATTCAGAATTCCACCATGGGACAATGGTTTTATGGTGAATACTTTTTGTTTGGGAGATGGCAGAATTAGATGCAAAACGCAGAGCTTTAGTTATTATAGCCGCTTCTTTATTTATGTTCAACGTCTGTTGGTTGTTGTTAAGGAAATCATGTATTTTCTCATGAAAGATGGACCAGTTGGCGCGGTCAGTTTGAAATTTAACGGGTGGCTTTTTGTAAGTAGATCGGTTACCGATATCTGTACTTGTAAGGATTGGGAAATGGTCACTTCCATGAAGGTTTTCAAAGATTGTCCAAGAAGCTTTAGGTAATAACTGAGGGGATACTACTGTGAGATCAACATGGGTAAATGTTTTATGGGTCGAAAAGTGAGTTGGGCTACCGTCGTTTAAAATGGAGAGATTGGCTGTTGTTAAGAAATTCTCAAATTCCTTACCCCTTTAATTGCTTACCGGAGAACCCCATAGAGGGTTCCAAGAATTAATGTCTGCTGTTAATAGAACGGGTGTCTGGAGACTATTTACTATGCTAAGTAGATCTGTGGTGGTGAATGGTTGACAGGGAGGGATATACATTGATATTACAGTGATTTTGGTGTTAATGTCAATTTCTACTGCTACTATAGATATATTTGAGTTAATGTGTAGGAGTCTGTGAGGGATGGATTTGTGTATCAATAAAGCCGTGCCTTGTTTTGCAGAGTCATTTGATGGTAAATTGTGGAAGTATGCTTCATATTGTTTTGGGGGATGGGGAGAAGAATTAGCTATAAGGTGGGTTTCTTGCAGGGTTATTATAGATGGTTTGTGGTCATTTATTAATAATTGTAGTTCATGACAATTATTAAAATAGCCTCTAGGGTTCCATTGTAGAACCTTTAACAATGATTTTGTTGTGTTAGAAGGCTTTTGTCCAATATACGCTGCGTTATATTGTAAAAAGCCGGTGCTGGTAACAGGGTTGGCGGTGAACAGATGCTTGCGACTCCGCTGTACAGAGTTTGAGTCAATCGGGGCCTGTGAAGGTCCCCGTTGTCTCAACGTTTGGTCGCCGCTAGCTGAGGGATCGATGTAGTAATTATTGTTTTTGATTAACAATTGTGTAGTTTTAGATATAGGTGAATTGGTATTAGGAGTGGTGAGGTCGGATCCACGGGGTGGAATATTTGGAGGGTTTTGCTTGAGAGTGGGGATATTTGACTTCTCTAAGTTCGATGAATGCGGTTGTTGGGGTATATTGTAATTGCTTGCAGAAGATGGGATGTCGGTTTGATTTGGGTTCGTTGAGTTATATTGCGAAGTTGGCTTAGATTTAGATATAGTGAGTGAGTTGGGTTTATGGTTTTGCTCATTTAGAGCTTTAGTTGTTAAGGTATTATTTTTTGGTTGAGCAATTGGTGTTTCGGTTTGAAGTGAGTGGTCATAATGAGTTTGGTAGTTTGGATTGGAGATGGGGGATTTGTCGAGATTTTGTTTGGTTCAGTAACTGACTTAATTGTTAGTACTTGATCTGATTGTGCAATTGCAACAGCTGCGTACGATATTGAAGATGAGGGTGTGGGATTTTGGTCTTTGTATATTTGTTTAGCCTCTACCATAGAACATTTTCTGATTGTTTTTATTTTTAAAATTTTTTTTGCTTTTAAAAAGGCTTTGCATGATTTGGAGGAGGCAGGGTGTTCCTCAGAACAGTTTGCGCAGAAGGTGCGGGAGCATATGTTTGGGTCTTGTGGCGGAAGGTTACACCTTTCGCAGGAGGGATTATTTTTGCATCTTTTGGCAGTGTGGCCTAGCAGTTGACATTTTTGACAGCGCATGGGGTTCGGGAAGTATTCCACAACTTTGCAATTGTACAAACCTATATTGACTGAACTTGGAGGACGGAAAAGGTCGAAAGTAAATAGAATGAGTCCGGTTGGTGTCTGCTTGCCGTCAATGTTTTTTTTAAATTTATACACTTCTGTTACGCCTTGGGATTTCATTTCATTAATAATTTCATCATCTGGTACGTTTACAAGATATGGTGCATAAACGGTCCCTTTGGATGAATTAAGATTTGTGTGAAGTGACACTTTTATCGGGCAAAGGTTAGATAAGGTCTTCTTAGAGAGAAATAGGTCGGCAACTTTTTGGGATTTGACTAAGATGAGGAGATTGCCATCTCGAAGTTGTGTTATGTATTCGTAACCAGTACTGATACCGTCTATTGCTTTTTTTAATAGAAACACACTAAAGGAGGATAGTGGTTTATCAACGTTCGATGGGGCGATTACTATGAATTTGGGGTTGGTACATGTTGAATATGTTGGAATCATCGAATTGTGGTCAATGTCTGTTAGTCGGGTTTTCTTCTTTTTTTAGCTTCCAAAGAAAGGTAACTTGATGGAGTGCGGTAACTGGAGAGGTATATGTGTTCTTCCAGCTGTAGCCAAAGTAATAGCTAGAATAATTCTAGAACGAATTAAAGAACATTTAGATTCAACTCTCGATGTCGAACAGGCAAGCTTTCGCGCTGGATGCTCCTGCATCGACCACATAAACACCTTACGGATCATAATCGAACAATGCGTTGAGTATAGGTCTCCGCTACATTTACTGTTTATCGACTTCGAGAAGGCTTTCGACAGCTTGAATCGAGATGCTATCTGGTTGGCCTTGTGCAGGAGAGGCATTCCAGAAAAACTTAGAGCTATTATCAAGGCTACACACGAGGGCGGCAAGTGTCAAAGTCGAGTACGTCAAGGGTGCATACTGTCCCCACTATTGTTCTTGGTGATTATCAGCGATGTACTCCGTGTAGCATTGACCTAGATTACGCTGACGATGTTTGTTTACTTTCACATCGGATAATGGATCTTCATTTGATGGCCCAAAATCTAGAAGCTGAGGCAAACAAAGTGGGGCTAAAAATAAACACAACCAAAACAAAAGCCGTGAGCACTTCTAATACCCGCGCTCAACTTAGCATTGCCGGTCAGGAAGTCGAGAAAGTTGATAACTTTCTATATTTAGGAAGTGTCGTATCGGCAAACGGTCCCTTTGGATGAATTAAGATTTGTGTGAAGTGACACTTTTATCGGGCAAAGGTTAGATAAGGTCTTCTTAGAGAGAAATAGGTCGGCAACTTTTTGGGATTTGACTAAGATGAGGAGATTGCCATCTCGAAGTTGTGTTATGTATTCGTAACCAGTACTGATACCGTCTATTGCTTTTTTTAATAGAAACACACTAAAGGAGGATAGTGGTTTATCAACGTTCGATGGGGCGATTACTATGAATTTGGGGTTGGTACATGTTGAATATGTTGGAATCATCGAATTGTGGTCAATGTCTGTTAGTCGGGTTTTCTTCTTTTTTTATTTTTTGGTTCGGGTAGCGGGTCTATTTCTAGACCGCTGAACCGATTACCTGAAAGCACATGTGGCCCTGAGGCCATCATTTGACAGTTCTTATCACTATACTATTTGTTTAGTTGCACTCACTACCGTATTAGAATGAGAGAATTAGAAAAAGAGATTAGCTATTGAAATAGCGGGAAAAGTACCAACGAAGACAAGCGGGAAGTACACCACGAAGCGAAACGATGCTATCGGCTTGGAGGTTAGTCGGTGACTGTCTAAAAATATATTTGTTTCTGATTTCCTTAAGAATAGGGCATCTACCTATGAAATGTTGTATGTTTTCAATTTCTTTCAGATTACATAATGAACAGTTTTTTGATCTGCTTGTTTTAAAAGTTGTTCCATTAAGTTCTATCAAGTCACAGCGAGCCTTGAAGATCCACATTATTTTATTTGGTTTATTGCCATCGATAAAGTATATACTGCCCTTTGCAAAATCGAGATTTTTGTAAAACCTGCTAGTTTCCTTCGCTCTTTGTATTCGTTTCCGGTGGTAACTTTGCTTAAGATTCTGTAATAGTTGTATTCTTTTTTTGTCAAGCATTTATGTATATATGTCCGTCTTCCATTCTAGCATTTGATTCTTTCGTAAAATTCAGTTAGCAAAACGTTAGGCAATTAGCTAAAGACCGAGATAAATTGAGAGGCCCAGTTTCACCTCGAACTGTAGCGCCACCTAAGGAAGTTTAGGGCAATATTTATGCAAATGCTATAAGTAAACTTACTTACTTAAAATCTGTTAAATAACTCTTATTTGTTGGCTTGCGTTGCCAATTTTGAATGAAATTTATTTTCATGTATGTAATAGAATGCAAGTCAAATAAGCCAAATGAAAAACGGCGGAAAAAGAGTAGAAAAGAAAACATATATGTAATAAAAGGCAATAATTATATTTTATGTAAGAAGAAGTTCAGGGACCATCTTGCCTTAGAAGCAGAAGCAATCAGTAGCATATTGCAAGAGAACATGGATGACCACTGGAGTGCTGTGAAAAATGCTTCTGCGACTGGGGCACGCACGTATGTCGGGAAAAAGCAGAAACACCACCGCACATGGCTTTCTACAGACACATGGAGACGGATCGATGAGCATACAGCAATCAAGGCTCGGATTGCAGCGGCCTCAGCAGTAGAGAGAACCGAGCTTGAAGCCCAATACCGTGCGAAGAAGAATACTAATAATATAAAATACTTTCTATATTTAGGAAGTGTCGTATCGGCTAATCACGGTGGCACCGAACTGGATGTGTGCAGCAGAATCGGGAAGGCTAAAGCTGCGTTCGGGATGCTGTCCAAAATCTGGAGAAGCAATGTTATCAGCTTAAGAACCAAGCTACGACTGTTCTGCTCCAACGTAGAATCAGTGATGCTTTATGGGTGCAGTACCTGGAAGGTGGACACCATTAACACACGCAAGCTGCAAGTCTTCGTAAACAAATGCTTAAGAATCATCTTGAAGATTTTTGGCCGAGCCGCATCTCCAACGAACAACTTTATCTGAGAACGGGCCAAGAAGCTATAAGCATTACTATACGAAGAAGAAAGTGGCAATGGATTGGACACACACTACGGCGCGAAGACAACTCCATTACGAAATGCGCCATGCAGTGGAATCCGCTTATCCAGGCAGGCAGAATAGCGGGACGCCCTAGGCAAACGTGGCGCAGAACAGTTGAGTACGAATCGAGCTCTTTAGGAATGAGTTGGAGGCAGCTCAAACGCATTGCAGAGCTTCGAACACGATTACGCGCAGGTGTGGTTGACGCCCTATGCCCCCCGAGGGGTTAAAGGGTGTAAGTAAGTAAGTAAGTAAGTTTGGATCTCTTGGTATTTATAAAGCGTGGGCAGTGGACATCACTTTTTTTTTATCGTATCGTTAAAGGGAAACCTTCAGTTATGCGCCGTATCCGAAGAGCAATTTTTTTGTTTTTGAGAAACTTTCTCATGACAACAAATACTCTCGGATGTTTGTCAGATGTTCACGAGAGGTGGGACTATGAAAAAACTTGTTAGTGTTTCTGGAATTCGAACATGGATCCTCACGCGCCGTGGTCCGACACACTAATCACTGCACCACGGCGCAAGCGCACTTTTTAGGCTCTCCAAATTTTGGTGGTGTCTCTTGCGGACCATACTCTCCAACATTCGCCACAAAGAATAATCCAAATGGCTCAAATCTGGGGCCTTTGAAGGCCAATCCTCGGATGCAATAAAAGCAGGAATATTGTGGCTTTATGTGCTGGACCAGAGTCTTGTTGGAAAACTCATCTTGATCTATTAAAAAGGCTATTCGTCACATTCACCAAAAATGGAGAGCAGTAACCCATTGATTGGATACTGTCCACCAAACCTTACCGAAACAGGATAATGGCCGCGCTGAAACCTAGGAAATGCATGCTTTACCTCTTTAAATGTCCTTGCATAAATCTGTGGCAATAATTTAGAATAGCTTAAGTCGATTTAAGTCAAAATTTAATTAATTATACAAAAATGTTCCCAATCACATAAAGTATTTTTTATTAATGTTTTTAGTTTCATATCTGTAAAGACTGCCAAGTTGACTATAAGAGCAGCGACGCAATTAAAAAATTTCATACGATTTTCATGTGAGCGACAACTTTTAACGCCTCTCCTGAAAATTGAACAAATTAACTTAACTACTTTAACTTATTGCTACAGAAACGTTATGCTTTTGTTAATTAAAAACTTCCGCGACGGTGAAAATCATTACGTCCATAAAAGGGCTACGCCCACGAGCCAGTCGTTTGCATCTTTCAAACTTAATTTGCTTAAAATTAGGCGTCAATCGATGTTCAGTTGACCGACGAAAAGCTTTCATGTTGAGGTCATCTCGAACGAGCCTTGATATGGATCTGGTGCAATATTCAACTCACGCAACATAATTTTCTGTGGTTTTTTTTTTTTTTTGAATTCGCTTGCGTACAGCTTTTACAATCGCGCTCGTATGGGCAACGTGCGAATGACTGCCTCTTGCTCTGTCTTCTAATTGAGACGATTTAAAAAATCGTTCTTAAATTTTTATTTTAAAATTAAAGTTGCAGCTACAATTATTTATTTAAATAAATAGTGAATTAACTTATTTTGTAAAATGGGTTTTTTACAATTTTTAATTTTTTTAATTTTATACGCAGACTTTTTTTGAGTCATTGTTTATAGACATATGGAGATAGCTGTTCCAAACACCTGATCTCGGACACCACTGTCAAGATTTTAATGCAGTTTTCACTACGTAGAAAATATAAAACCGTATCATAATCAAGACTCTTCAGTAGCTCCAAACAAATAGTGGGGCCTTTACTACGTATGCCCAGCGGGTCTTCTAGTTAAATATTGAAATTCTGCAGACTAATGCCACTGCTATGGTTAAGTATTTAATGGAGGACGTTTATCGTTGATGATTGGAAACCAAATTAAGTGAAATCGTCAGCGATATTTGTTCATTGCTTTGAATCAGTGTATCTGTATACTTCCATGTGACTTACCGATAAGTATTTGAACGTATTATTAGCAAATACCAGCACTGATTTGTTCTAAATTTATTTCTGCTTCTTACTATGAGTTCACTTCTTTCTCCCACTGAAGTTATGGTATTTATTTTCCGTAGCCTGTATGCATGCAATTCGTTTGCAAAAAAATATTACTATAATCAAAATTTGTATCGAAAACAATATAAATCGAAGCACTATTTTTACCTGTAAGGATAATATGTAAACCCCAACCGACATGAATAAATAAAAATGTCCTAGTTTTTCTTGCAGTTGGAAGCTACTCGTATTTAAAGTTTTCGTTTTTCATCATTTGATTGATTGTTTCTAAATTAGAATGCATTTCAGATGATTGTTATGCAGCGCATATAAAAACATGCAACCTTTTGACTACAATGGAGAAGTATAAATATAAATGTAAAATAAATAAGTGGTATCTAATGACTCCTTCAAAAACTCACATTTATAAGGAATTCTTTTCAGTTGTAAGTATTTAGGAAAGGATATACCAACAAGAAGGAGTGGAGACCCTAAAGCTAGAATGGCACCAGTTGTTACAGCCCTCATATCCCCCGATTCAACTCCACAATTTGCTCACAATAAAATGCAATCAAATCAAATTATGAAAATATTGATTTGCTAAATCCCTAACACAATTTGTCCTAAATTCATTTTGCACAATCCAAGTGGAGACCGGGAATCCCTTTACTGTCCCATATATATTCGCGAATCGTGCGCTATGTGTCAATTTCAGTTTCATTCTCATTTAGTCTTTAATTTTTGCCTTGCAATTTTCCTAGTTAACCCAAGCAGAATCAGCTAAAGAGAAACAAGGATTATCAATCACGCAAAAAAGGACTTTTCCACTTTTACTTTCAGCATTATTTGCCGGCATTTTGTGCAAATGCTTACTATATTAGCAAATCGCGTGCCGTTCTAATGGCAAAATATTTTAATTCGAAATGGCTTTGCCTGAGAATGATATTGTACCTTTAGATACTTGTCTAGAAAGAGATACTCGTAAATACTGAGATTGCTTACAGTTTTATTGTTTACTAATTTGAATAAACATTTGAAGAGGACAAAAGCAATTAGCCGGGCCAATTAGTTTAGGTATAGGAAACAATTATTAATACTGTACCTTTGTAACGAAAAAATAAAAAATACATAACGACGTCGTTATTGTTAATCAATTGATTTATATATAATAAATTGGCTTAAGGGTGGAAAATTATGGCTTGGCTTACTTGAAGATAATTTATTAAGCGGGGGTATGGGCGCCATGAAACTGAACCTTTGTGTATTTTACTTAAATACACGAGGGGTACAAATATAAGGAAAATTGTGTTTCTACTTAATTTTGATGAATTCACTTTGGTTGACCATTCCCTGACATTTGTTATGTTATGTGTCTCCTTATGTGTCGCAGGGCATCTACCACGCCTCCGCGCCATAGTATTCGGTTCCAGACGATGTACCTCAATTCTCTCCAGCTTTTCCCCAACTGCATCCCAAAATCGGATCTATAATGTTTCTGACAACCATTAAGAAAAAAGCTTGCAGCTTTCATATGACAATGGTGTTCACCTTTCACCTGCAACCATAAAGCAGTATTGACTCCACGCTTAAACGAATAAGGCGTAGCTTAGTATTTAACCTGATTGCACTTCTTTTCCAAATTTTCGTGAGCATACCAAAATCGGCTTTTCCGACTCTGTTGGATACATCCAATTCAGTACTACCCCTCTCCGAGGCGGTAATACTATCCAGGTATTGAGAGTCGTTCACTCTCTCGATTTGTTGATCAGCAATGCTTACTAGTAATGTTAATGCGTTATTAAAGCTGAAAGTTTAACTTTAAGCCGAAACCGATGGTCATTTGGTGAAGGTTCTATATACAATGCGGTAGTAGGCATCATTGGCGTAGTCGAGAGGCTTGAAGTAGGATGTAAGACAAAAGACAAAGATCCATCGTCGACCCCAGTTACATGCTGAACGCATGTTATAGATACAACGAAGAATCAGCGAAAGACTTGAAAACGCCTTTCAAGGATAGAAGTAATTGCAAAAGTTATTCATACGGCGACAAAAGTCATTAATTGAGAACGATGAAAGGATGAAAGGAATTAGTATTGTCCTGTAATAACTCTAGAAACTGAAAATGCCTTCAACAAGGAACACATAGATTACAGACGGGGTCCCACAAGGCTCAGTCTTGAGTTGCATATTCTTGAATGTAATGTACCAAGGCGTGCTGAAACTTCAAATTTCGGAGATGTCAGAGATCATTAGCCTCGCAGGCGACATTGCCACAGTTCTGATAACTAAGCTACTTAAATAAACAAAGAGCTTTCAACAACGAGATCATTCGAAATGTTCAAAATTAGCTAACATCGATTGATCTCAACTTGTCGGAACAAGAAGCAAAAACTGACATGAAGCAAATTTTTGTAGAACCAGTGGCCTGGGAATAAAGACTATATAGTATGCGTTTAAAATATTAAAGAAGTGAGTGCATAGTCAAACAGTATACTTGAAAGTACTTATATACGACAAATTTACTTACTCCTTTTTAATGCTTCCCAACGCTGATCCAGCCTGACTACTATGTCTACTAAGCTCAATCGCATCACCATTATCAAATGTACTACTCGCCCAAGCTATTTTCACACCTCCAACAGTGGGATCCTTTCCAGCGATTCGCCCAATCCTCGAGCCCCTACCTGCACTACCAATCAAAGAGTATCCTCTTGATCGCTGTTCACTTCGACCACGTATACTCGCACACACTTGATCAACTACAGTACGTTGCTTTTGCAAATATGAAAACTTATTCCTTTCCGATGGTACTCTATCCAAAATCAGCGAACCACTTCGATTGGCATTACCACGACCACCCCGACTCCTATCAGTAACTTGACACAAGATCCGACTAGCAACCGTTGCACTCTCTATAAAGGATCTTTGCTTCCGTAACTGATGTTGGTTCGACCACGTCTGTTGCCTTCGATTGGGGCCGCACATCGATGAAGAGGACATCCTTCAGCGAAATCTATTTCCCAACTCAATGTTGGATAATCAAGTAAAAGCGTTCCAAAAAGCAATATCGTTTGCCAATTAATTGAATGCTCGTCCTTTCGCGAAAATCGAAAATATGCTAAAGCGTTCGATTCGGTTTAATGTCACCTGAAACGCACCTCATCCACGCACAGAACCGAAAAAGGACGACGACTCGAACACACGGACACGGTATGAGTGGAGCAAATCGAATAATAATTTTCGGTGGGTGGGTATTGTTTTTAGTAGCACAGTGTATTGTTATCCCTTCTTTCCTCCTGTCTCTCTCTCTCTTTATATGTGTGGGTGGTAGTGATGGTTTTGGTGGCCTAAATTTGCTCCACTTTTCTTGAGAGAAAACAATCACAATTGTAATTGATAATATAATATCCACGGTGTCGCACAAATACGAGTGATGAATAATTGGATAAAAAAAAAATAGATTCCCTTCGAGGGAATGATATTTTCACACACTAAAATAGGCACTCAATTGCAACACTCCGGACGAATATAAAATAGAGATTAGATACGCGGAGGCAAAGGAACTCTGAAAGGATATGAGCACGTTGTAGTTTTGTTTTGGAACAAAATGTATTTTAACAACAATGTTTGGAACGTTCAATGCCCTCCCTCGCGATTTGCACGATTTCAAGCGTTCGCCTGGCGACGACGACGCGAAACAACAGTGTACTCGTACTGTGAATGGCAGCGTTGGAGGGTATCCTTTCTGGTAGTCACATTGATGTTTCTTGGAATTGCTAGAGTTCTTTTTTTTTGTGTTTGTCACCCTCCAAACAATGAAAGTTTGACTCTGTTTTCGTGGTGTCTGGTGTGTCTATTTCGAATTCTTTCTCTCCAGGAAGAAGCATGTAATAGGCAAGAGCACTAACACACCTACAACCCATACTTGTAACTCCGAAAAAGTGGGACTATAAATCCGTTTAAGTTGGATTTCCTTTCCATTCGAATTTGTCCATACATTGAGTCAAGAGATTACTTTGGGTCTTTGCAATATTACCCGCGCACATACACGTTGTGTTTAAGAATGTTGACTGGGAACGTGAGTGCAATAGGCCTTTAATTTTCCATCATAAATATCTAGTTAAAGAGGTGTGGGGCTGAAAAGGATTATATCTGGATCATCTCGGAGGAAGTCACCTGGATGATGCGATGATTAACCCTATCTAGTCTCTCGTATCCTTCCGCCCCTTTTCATCCACTATTTGTACCTAAATAAATCTGGCTAAGGGCTCATTAATTAAGTCGACAAAGGTATATACCATATGTATCTCTGTGCAAGTTGAAAAACGGTCCTTTATGTATATCCTTTTGCTGTCTACAATTGCGATTTATCGCGAAACTATTGACGGCCACCTTCCAGAGCAGAGCAGGCTGAACTATTAAAGTCAAATGGAGATCACTTAGTAGAGAGCATATCATCTTTAAGATTTGGTCAGATGAGCTTATGCTTAATAAATGGAATATCAGCGTCGTTTGCCCGATCGACAAGAAAGGAGACACCCTCAACTGCGTTAATTACAGAGGCATCAGTCTTCTCAGCACTACGTTAATTTTTTCTGCTATTGTGGGTGAACGCCTGAAACCTTTTGTAAGCAGTCTAACTGACCTCTTTCAGTGCGGCTTTAGGCCAAAAAAGTCCACAATTACATTTTCACACTGGTAGATCCTGGAGAAAACCCAAGAAGTCCACGCCGATGCTCACCATCTGGTTATCGAGTTTAAGGCCGCCTATGACAGTATTTATAGAGAACAATTATACGGCGCTATGTCCAGTTTTAACATCCCTAATAAGCTATGCAGTGTGACGATGGAGAATGTTCTCTGCTTCATCAATGTCGGTAAAAAATAAATGTTGACAAAGAGATGCACTGTCATGCGACTTCTTCAACATCGTACTTGGACGGACTGTACGAAGCTCACAAGCCAGCACCAGAGTGACCGAGGGCAAAACCAAGCGCATACTGCTAACAAGGGACACCCAACATCGGACACAACGTCACAGTGGGCAGCTACAGCTTCGACGTAGTAAAGGTCTTTGTCTATCTTGGCTCTGCTGTCACTTCCGACATCAGTACAGAAATCAAACGAAGACAAACTCTAGTCAATGGCTGTTCCTTTGGGCTGAAAAGGCAAATTAGTAGTAAAGCCCTGTCTCAAATAACTAAACAGACTCTAACTATAGCAGTCCTCCTCTAGGGTTCTGAAGCATGGACGTAATTGAAGGAGATATTCGAAAGTAAGGTATTCGGTTCCAATTGCGTTGATAGGCTTCGAAGAAGGAGTTATGCGAGCCATATAATGATAATATAGACTTAGTCAAAAACTACGTATTGCACGTCTGAGATAGCTAGAATATGTAGAGCGAATGGACATCAATGCTCCGGCCCGCAGAATCTTGGAAACTAATCCGGATTAATGACGCACTAGAGGGCTTCCACGCGGTTGGTGGAGTGCATAATTAGCTTAAGATCAAGCTAAATGGAGAGACTTGTTGGTTGAAGCCCAGGTTCACCACGAACTGTAGCACCACCTAAAAGAATAATAATTTCCAGTTTTCTAAGCTAATTCTTGAGGGATCCACTACAGATTTTTTTAAAACGCTGTTTCGGCCATCATTGCTCAAATTTAGGGGTTAGCAGCATTTTTATTTTTTTTTTCCTTCGCTCTAGTCAAACTAGTTTAATCAACGAGTCTTGACTTTTTTAAACTAACCCACATCTCATAGTCGTCTATTCCACCTTCTGTGGTTGAACTTTGTCATAGGTGGTATGGGCGACTTTTCTCTCAACAGTTTCACAAAGCCTTCGACAAGCAGGAGCAGTCCAACTTATATTGCAGGAACGAAGAATAAATAAAATTTGCCAACTGCCTTATTATTGACACGTTCTCGCTCACTGAAGCTTGAGCAGCTGTGGGAACCATTTCTTTGATGAGCTACTCGTACGTTTTTGCACTACGAGTATATCAAACTGGAAAACGTTCATCTGTGGCTCTAACTTGGGTGTATCTTTATAAATTCCAAAGGTTTTCTTCAACGCACCCGATTGTTGGTCTCCAGACCAAAAGCCAATGTTGCAACGGAGTTGTAAATAAGTTTTCTATTCAAAATCGAAAACTTACATCAATTGCAGCAGGAAAGGACTATTCAACAGTTATTGGAAAATTTCTTTTAAAATTTCACTTACCATCTCTGGAACCTATCCTGAAGCCTGAGCAATATATTGAACCCATCTGTGAATAAACATCGCTTAAACTCACTGTACAAATGAATCCTTTCGATTTGTTGAAAGCAAATAAGGATTCAATACGAACCCGACAGAAGGTTGAGAATGCTAATGGTGGTGGCAGTGGTGTTTTCGTGCCATAATAAAGAGAACAAGAATAACTTGGCATAGTTTCGGAACGAAATTAGATTGATATGCACTGTGTAGCTATGGATATTTAGATTTCTCTTTGCAAAAAGTTTTCTTTTCTTTCGTTTCTTTTTTAACTTATTTGTCAGAAGGAAAAAAAGGAGCGAGAAGACGAAGCAGAAAAAAAGAAAGAATTGTATGCGAATTAGTTTTACTACTCTATGCAAATAAGCGATGAGCACAATTGTTAGGCTCTTACTAATATAAAGAAATTAAAAGTACTATTTTGCCTGACTTGGATTGTATGTGATTGGAATAGACATATGTGACTGTTTGGAAGATATTAGAGATTTATATTTGTCCTCGATTGACGTTTGGAGTGGAAACGGAAACATATCTCGGCGGAGGCATTGCTTTATATGGAAGTGTCACGCTAGTTGTGCGAGCCTTATCGATTGATGAACGAAAAATGCGAGGCCAGTTTGGCGGCTATGTCAATGCAAAATTTTAGATATTTGTGAATTATAGTAGGGAGTATGAAGAAGCTTTACAGTCCCTAGCTAAATATAACACAGTGAGTTAGTGGGCGGTCTGCTCAGCTCAGTCACCAAGGCATTACAAGTGATGAGTGCTAGGATGGCCCCAGGAACTGAATTTGTAGGTCCACAACCTTTTTGCGTTCTCAACTGGGCAGGTTTCCGAACCGCGATCAATAAATGCCAACACAAACCTCGTCTAATCCATTAGGATACTGTCCCAGGACTTAGATAATCCAAAAGGCTAAGGAAAGGTTACATTACGAGGCTGATGGGCTTCGTCACTGGCCACTGCGGGCGAGGATACCACCTCGGACTCCCGAGACAGAGTGTCCCCTCTGTAGGATGAAGGAAGAAACCACCAGGGTTCGGACTTTACTGCAATTGCAGTAGATGTACACCACTTCTCATAAAAAAGAAGATCTAAGGCGCTACTGCACCCTCACCTCAATCTATTGCCCTTCTTAGTTGTTAATTAGCAGTCGAAGAGAGTAGTTCGCGATAATATCTCAGTGCAAAGTATGTAAGAACCAAATCAATAAAGCATCATACAAAATAAACTGCAATGATTGCAATTGCTTATTGCAGGCTGAGTGCGCCAAACTGCGACCGGAAGACGTTGAATTCTTGACAAAAAAAAATCTGAAACTGCTCGATGTACATCCATAAAAAACGCAACAACGTAGGAAGATTATCCATGTCATACACTGTGGAAGACGATCACAGCAAAATCACTTTAAAAGAAGTATTTGCACGGACAAAGGAAATTAAAGCAACTTTGTCTACTACTGTCAACACAATGGATTCGATAAACAATCGTCTCGCGGCATTGGAACAATCAGTGATAGCGATGAATGAGATCAAAGAGGAGAATGTAAAACTAAAAATGCAGAGTCCTTTTTTCTTCAATCCCGTTGATAATGTTTTACTACAATCCGTTATTAATAACCTAAAGTCAAAAAATACTTGCAGATTTGATGGTAAAAACGCCTCTGTTATTAAAAAGATACTACATTTTATCGTTGATCATCTCAACCATATTATGAATAATAGCCTTCTTTGCGGTAAATTCCCCAAGAGCCTCAAAATGGCCATAATAGTCCCAATTTTAAAAAAAGGTGATATAAGTGACCCTAATAACTTTAGACCTATATCCCTATTTGTCCGAAGGTTTTTGAGAAAATTATCGTAAACAAGATGCTGGTCTTCCTAGAAGAAACAAATTTTCTGTGTAAATCTCAGTTTGGTTTCATAAAGGGGAAGTGTACCGAGGATGCTATTTCAGCTCTTTTAAGTAAAAACCATCACCCTTTAGATAGAAATCAGAAAACAGCTGTTTTATTTCTGGAACTAACCAAAGCTATCGATTTGGTAAATCATTCGATCTTCCTAGAAAAACTTAGTGCAGCCGACTTTAGAGGTGGCATTGTAATGCATCCTTTTTACTTAATAAGAGACATCGATCGAAGGCAAATGGGCTTCGGGCTTCCATCTCGCCCTCTTACCTCCCCTTCCGCTGCTGAACTTGGTTATTGTGAGTGCCGTAGGATTTTTTTTTTTTTCATGCGTGCACCCACAATAACTGGGTAAAGCATCGTCTGGTGGATAGCGGGTTGTGTGTGCAGGTCTTTGTTGGTGGACAAAACCTAATTGTCGTATGGGCATAACACCTGCGATAATCTGTTTTGGGAAACTAACGTTGGATCTGCACTTCATAACTCGGCTTAGTTAACGTCGGAATTGTGTTTTTTATGTCTGTTTTTTATAATGGTAAGGAATTTTAGAGTAGATCTGAGCAACATTCGTGGGCCAGCTGTTTTGGCTCTTTGTGAAACACAGGTGGGTCAAAATTCCGATCCTTCGGAATTCGATCTGCCTGGATACAGCATTGAGCCATTATTCTTCCACCATCACGGTCTCGTCGTATATATACGTAGTGATGTAGCCTACCAAATTCTCCCACAATACGGCCAATGTTCCAATTCGGAATTTAATTTCTTGTGGCTGAAACTCCATGTCCGTAGGCAGTTAATCCACTACTGTTTCATTTATAGAAGTCCAAATATTGACAGCAATTCAACTTATAATGAGTTTGATGCGCTGTCAGATTCCATCCTAAGAATTGTATCCTTGCACCCACATTCTGAAATCGTCATTGCGGGCGATTTCAATGTCCACAGTTCTAATTGGCTTCGCCACTCTGGATAGACAACACCCGAAGGAAGGTATGTTGAGATTTTTTCTGAGGTAAATAACCTAACCCAGCTTGTGAATGAGCCAACTCGTGTTCCGGACATAACTGGTCATACCGCCAACACTCTGGACTTATTCCTTAGTTCCGACCCTAATAAATACACGGTAAATGTATTATCGCCTCTAGGTTCGTCAGACCACTGTGTCATATCGGCCAATTTCTCGTACTCCAACCACAAAGCTAAAGAACAAACTCCAAAAAGAACAGTTTGGCTATACGAGAAAGCCAATTGGAATGAACTAATTAAGGTCTTTAGGAATTTCAACTGGTCGCTATGCTTCCTCGATAGCGATGTGGACGCCGCGGCTGATATGATTACTAATACAATCCTCCTAGGTATGAGAACTTACATCCCCCACAGGATAAAAGCTATTAGACCCAAGGAAAACGCGTGGTATGACTCGAGCTGTAAAGAAGCTATTAAGTTAAAGGAACTAAGTTTTCGGTCTTACAAGGCCAACCCAACTGAGGAAAACCGAAAAAAGTTTAAACGAGCCAGAAATGACTGCATTGCCCTCATTAACCGAGTTAAATTCTCCCACGACCAAAAGTTGAGGCAAAAAATACTACATTGTTCCAAGGGTAGTAAAAACTTTTGGTCGTTCGTAAAAAACATTAAGAATTCGACCTCGTCATCTATACCGACGCTCATTCATAATGACGTACCAACTGTCAGCTCCTTAGACAAAGCTAATCTGTTTGCTGCTCACTTTGCAGCAAACTCCACACTGCCAGATAGTGCTTTGTCTCCACCTGTACTTGAGGTCGTAGACTTTTCCATGGGACAAGTCCACTTTCGAACTCGTACAGTTGCAGGAGTACTCAAAGGTCTTAACATACACAAATCCGCTGGCCCAGATGGTATACCCCCTATTGTTCTGAAGAGGTGTTCTTCTTCGCTGGCAAAACCACTGCGTAAGCTTTTCCACCGATCCTACTCCTCAGGTCTCTTTCCGAGTAAGTGGAAAACAGCATTTGTCCAGCCCGTACCTAAGAAAGGCGATTCTTCTTCTCTCTCCAACTACCGCCCCATTGCACTAACGTCCCTTCTTTCCAAGGTCATGGAAACGCTGATAAACCGTCAGCTAATGAAATATCTTGAATCACGAAAGCTCCTCAATGACCGACAGTATGGCTTTCGTGGCAACAGGTCCACTGGTGATTTGATGTCATATCTCACCGATAAGTGGAACGAATCTCTGCACCACTCCGGTGAAAGTAAGATTATTGCGCTTGATATTTCAAAAGCATTTGACAGAGTTTGGCATCAAGCTCTTTTGTCGAAAATGCGTGCATTTGGGATCGATGATACTCTTCTTCTTTGGATTAGAAACTACCTTTCGGACCGTTCAATTCAAGTTGTTTTGGACGGCTTCAAGTCTGCAATTCACCATATAAATGCTGGTGTTCCCCAGGGCTCCGTTTTGTCTCCGACTCTCTTTCTCATTTTTATAAATGACCTCTTGTCTGCTACTTCTAATCCAATCCATTCCTTCGCTGATGACAGTACACTCAGTTTTTCATATTCGTTCCCTAGCTCACGTCCCTGCTCTTCGGCCGTAGAAGAGGAACGACATCGTATGTTAAACGCATTAAATTCCGACCCTACTCATCAGCCATTATCCATGAATGGCACTTGCATTGTAGAAACCGAAAACTTTCCATGCTCGGTATGTGTGTCAACAACAAACTCTGTTGGAACGACCATGTATTCGAAATCAAGAATGCAGCAAAATGTTTAGGTTTCCTAAAGCGGTGTAAGAAATATTTCACCCCTTCTGATTTGCCTACAATTTATAAGGCGTACATTCGCCCTAAGTTAGAGTATAACGCTCACATCTGGTCTGGTGCTCCAAAAACCATATTGCACTTGCTAGATAGGATTCAAAAACGCGCGATAAGACTCGTCGGAGACACGAATATTACAAGCAATTTTGCTTCGCTCGAACACCGTCGTAATGTCTCCTGCCTATCCCTGTTTTATCGATATTTCCACAGAAAATGCTCAGTTGAAATAGCCAATAGCATTCCTCCCCTTCTTCGTTTTAACCGCAATACTCGCCATGCCTCGAATGCTCATCAGTTTACCCTTAAGCCTATCTTCGGACGTACCGTGAAATATAGAGATTCTTTTATAAGCCGCACAACACGTCTGTGGAATGCTCTCCCCCAAGTCTGCTTTTCCTCTCCATTATAACCTACAGACATTTAAGACCAATGTGCATCGGTGCCTCGTTTCCCCCTAACCCCTCTTCCTTAACGCTCACGCTATGTATAATACATAAAAAGGGTAGTCATAACCCCCTTAGCGCGAGTAAATTATAAAAAAAAAAAAAAATAAAATGGCGTCTTAAGTGAAGAAGAAGTGTGCCCCAATATGGGTGTACCTCAAGGATCTGTCCTTGGACCGATTCTCTTCGTTGTTTAAACTTCACGGAGAATTAATTGCGTACGCTGATGATTGTTAGAGTAATATCAAATAGAAGTAGGTACAAACCATCACTTCCCTTATTTCAATCTTCAAAAATATTACCTTTAAGGTACCTGACCACCTTATAAACTTCAAAAAATCAATTTTTTTTGCATTTTCTTAATCCTTATGCTTTTGAAAATCACCTCCAAATTTTTTTTTTCAAAATTCTCAGTGCTTGTTTGTTCATCGATAGAAGAAAACTTTAAACACGTTTTTTTTTAACTACTTTTTTTCAAATGGCGGACAGATTACGTCCGAAACTACTCGGCCGATTTCGATGAATTTGGTCTTGTTTTGTTCGTTGAGGTGTTTTGTATGCCAATTTACCACATTTTGCCAAAAACATTATTATAAAACTTTTTTTTTAACAAAGAATAGTGAAAAACGGGTATTTTTTGAACTTTTTTTTCAAACATCCGCCTTTTTTTTGAGATTTTTTGGCAAATCGTGGTAAGTTGTCACGTAAGGGACCTTTCTTTTGAAGATGCCGTTTTTTTTTGTTTTGTTTCAGATTTACCAATCCTGAGATAAACTATCCGCCATGGGGCACCATTTTTTTAAGGCCTCGACTTTGGCGCCTCCTGGATAGTGGTTAAAAAATGAAATTAAAAAAAAATTCAATTAATTTTGTATTCTATAAGCTTTAAGTAAAACTTAAAAAAAAATCATTGTAATATTTAATACATGGCCTGAGAAAAAATTCTTGAAAATGTAGTATTTTTTTGCCTCCTTAGGTGGTCAGGTACCTTAAGATATTTATATATTTACAAAGTTTTAAAAATGTTCTTCCCAAGAAGCGGACAAATTATCTTAAGAATAAATTAAGTCTATTTACTTAGAAATAAGACCACTGCTGTAGTCCTCTTTGTAAAAAAAAAACAAGAGCACTGTAGACGTTTTCTCTTAAATATTGCACCATTTATCTTTACCAACTGCACACTAGTTACATCCATACAGATTCTTAAAAGCCATAAAAAGAATGGCTTCTTTCCAGATCTGAAGTAGAAACTTTACTTAATGTTGTGTCCTAATCACATACGTTTTCTATCCTCTTTTTTCTTCTTTTTTAGAATCATTTCATTCTCATTGCTTCCCATAAACTATTATTCCATAATTTTCACCTACCCCTCCGGTTCAATCTCGTTCAATTTTGAATATTAGATATGTTAACCTTCTAGTCACGTAGCTCTATTTGACTTTCGCTGGTAGTCTTCCTAAAAAATAAACTGCACACTTACGATTTATGTCCTGTATCCCCTTGTGGGTCCCAGGGCCTCTACTACGCACGCTCGAGCGGAACAGTCTTATCTTGGTGTTCAAACTGATTGCATTGCTTCGCCATATTTTGGACAACATCCCGAACGCGGACTTTGCTTTGGCGATCCTGTTGGCTATATCCAGTTCGGTTCCACCATCGGTCGAGACAATACTCCCAAGATACCCCTCCAGTTTCCGCACTCCATTAAATTTCCTTTCTTAGGAAGCTTGACGATCATTCCCTTTTTCCACTCGTTAGGAAAGCTCTCCGCTTCCCAAGCTCTATCTATAAGTGGAAGCAGAAGCTCAGCCGATGTTGTTGGCGTTGCTCGTAAGAGCTCTGCTGGAATACCGTCAAGTCCTACCGCCTTGTTGGATTTGAGTGCCTTGATCGCGGTAATGATCTCATCTTTACTGGGAGTCGTGGTGCGTATTCGGGAACTTCTCACCTCGGGCATCTCAGTCTGATTTGGGAGCATATCGCTAGCGAATACATGGTTCAAAACCGTAGCAAAATGCTCTTTCCATCTCTTGAGCTGGTCCTCATCCGAAATGAGCAAGGAGCCGTCTAGGCTTTTCACTGGGTATTGGCTGGAGCTGCGACCACCTGTCAGCTCTTTCGTGATTCTGTAGACAGCGCGTTGATGTAGTTGCACTTGTCACGTCGTACGCTACGCTGAACTTCTCTCATCTTCATGCGATATAGGGACTCTAGCTCGCTTCTCCCTGCTGCTGGGGTAGCTGCAACGCGAGCTTTTAGCTGTTTTCGTTCGTCAATCCTTCTCCAGGTATCCTCGGAAAGCCACGCCCTATGTCTTCCCTGCGATCGACCGACAATTCTTTCAGCACCAGATGTAAAAACATTTTTCACAGCACACCAATGGTCTTGGATGGTTGCGGGCATTGAGCTGCTGATTGCTTCCACACCTTGCGAAAAGTGCTCCCTTAATTGTTGGCGCACTGAGGAATCACTAAGTCTATCGATGTTGAACCTGGGCATTCTTGTGTTGTCGTGGGATCTTCGAACTGCAGCAGTGCGTAGTTGGAGAGTAGCTATCATAAGATGGTGATCACGTACTATGCCCACATCTGCCCCTCGCCTGTTTCGGACGTCCAGGAGACTGCTTCTAAAGCGGCGGCTGATAGCAAAATGGTCAATTTGGTTGGAGGTTGCTTGCCTGTCGTTGGAAACCCAGCTGACTTTGTGGCAGGTCTTGTGCTCAAACATGGTGCCACCTATCACAAGGCGGTTGGCATTGCAGAAATCCACAAACCTTTCGCCGTTGTCACTGCGGTTGCCTAGACCATGTTTCCCGATTACATGTTTGAGCCCTTCGTTGTCGCTGCCTACCTTGGCATTCAAATCCCCCATCACTATGATAATGTCTCCATTTGGTGTTGTGTTGAAGACAGTACTTAAGAGGTTGTAGAAGCTCTCCTTTACGTCCTCAGACGAACTATTCGTTGGGGCGTAACACTGTATGATGGTGACGCGTCGTACTCTAGTCCGGAATCTCGCCGTCAAAATCCTATCACCATGAGGCTATCAGGAAATTAGCCCCTTGCGTGCTGTTGTTGTTAGCAGTAGTCCGACTCTATATTCTGGCGGACTTCCGGATGGTCTTCCAGAATAGAGTAATACAGTGTTACGCGTTGGGGACTGGTATTCGCCCGCTTCTAACCATCTTACTTCACTTACCCCCAAGATGTCCAATTTATACCGCATGAATTCCTTTTCCAGTTGGGGGAATCTGGCATTGTAAGGACCTTCGCTTCCCGAGTCGAGGAGCGTCTTTACATTCCAGAAACCTATCTTTGTCCGGGTACAATAGCCAAAAGTCGTCAACACGTGATCATTCCTTATCCGAGGCATAGTGTCGGTTTCTATAGTGAGCAATTTTCGGTAACGCAGGTTGCTGGCCCACGTTAACTAGCCTTGAATCAAGGCCCTAGACAACCCGCACTTACAATTTTAGCCTACACGTATAAGGGTTTATACGTATAGTTGCCCGGGGACCACCACTAGGAGGAAAAGTAAGCACCTCATCACGAACTTGATTGTTGCGCTACTGGCCCAAGCCAAGTTTTGGGCAGTCAGTAGTTTCCCGATCAATCGCAATGCAGGTCCCTGCACACTTACGACTGACCCTTAATGGCCACAAAATGATTGGTTTAATTTCAAAATAATTCATGATTAAATGTATAAATTTTCTTTTCTTTTCTCTTTTTTCTTTAAATATATATGTAATCTATGTATATTTAGTATGTATGTTTTTTTTTTGTTGTTGTAGTTGTAATGGTATTATTATATGATATAGTCAAAATTGTAAAAAGAAGAATGAATCTAACTTCTGTGTTTAAAATGAATTATGTAGCATAAAGGGTAGGTTCAAATGCAAAGAAATATTACTTCGAAAAGTATTTAAAAGTTGTGTTTTTTGCATCTATAATTGTAATACCAGTTATGGAAACTGATAATAGTAGCTCAGAGGACGATTTGACTCCTGAAGTTTCCAACCAAAAAAACGCTCAAAAGTATAAGTAAAAAAAACCATAGCAAATACGTTTATCATAGTTTCCAATCAACTTAGAACTACACTATTATAATGTCTTAAAGTAACTGACCTGAAGGGTGCGCAATACTTATATTATAATTTTTAGGAAACTTAATTTTAGTGCTTTATTTCAATCGATACTTCTTCGTTATTTTAAAATGTTAGATATACATTTTTTCATTTCACTTTAAGGGAAAACGTGGTAAAACCTTTATGAACACATATTTATTTATTTTTTTATAAAATTAATCTAAAAAACTAAAACTTTAAATAAATCCCTGTCGAGACCCTGATATGTGATTTCCAACTCGCCACTGGGAAGACCAATCAAATGGTTATTAAACCAGTCAATCGGCTATTCAATGGTGTGCCAGACATCACATATCAGGATGCGGCCCTGCCTAACCTAGATGATAGCCCCAACCCAGTCAAAGCACCAATATCTCTCACTATTCAACCTGTCGTCGTTAACTGATCCTGAGTCCATCGGCTCGTATAGGATGCGTTTATCGGTCGCCGTTCTAGCAAGATGGTAAATAATTGGAACGTTCAGCGAATCTGACAAGTAACCATGCGCATCTAGATACAAGAATGCTTCAGGGGATATGAACCCACTCAACATAGTTCTTCGGAAATACCCAAGGCTAGGATTAAATAAGCCCGACACAAGTTCGTTTTCTGTAACGCTCGCTGAAATAGTTTCTTACAAGATCCAGAATGATATTCTCTATTCTGGACACACCGAAAGCATCCAATAGAATACATTTTCTTTCCAATAGTTTAAATTGTTCCATATAAGCAGGGCTTATGTTCCACCATACTGAACTACTGAAAGCTTGGTAGCAAATGATGGCTTAAATGGCACAAATAAAGCATACTTCCTTTTTCTCTCAAATAATTTAAATATTGTTAACATCATCAATGGAGTTTTTCAATCAGAAATGACGAGGATACATTTTCCATATCCTATTATAACAGACAATTTTCTTAATTTGCTGAAAAATTTTATAAAGAAATGGATATAGATTATTCAAATCCTCAATGTCATTTTCCTCAATTTGAAAAACAGTAATTTTCACTGCCAGAAGAAAATCATTTTGAAAAAAGAAAAAACGATCTATATATTAATACGTGAACATAAAACTTATCGTACGTTTTTTAGTATTTATATCATTCAAAAGCTCCTACATGACTACACACCTCGCCGTGGTGTAGGGGCCTAGTAATGGTCAAGGATTCTCGGGTAGTTCTCCAGATGAGAGAGGAAGCCAAGTTGTAGTCGTCCTAATCCTTCCCCTTCATATCCTTTCCTTTCCTCTCTCCTCTCCGGTGGGCCGGATCAAGGTGTAATACGACCCGTGCCGAGGATCAGCCTGGCTGGGGGCCCACTTTAAATAATAGTCCAGTCGCAAACGGAGTATCCGGATACCTGGCGACCTCCGGATTAGCCTGCCTTGCCTGCACCATGCGGATCTCTGTGCAGGTCGACCTCCCATTCTCCGCCACTCGTGGGTCCAATTAAATGAACAAAAATAAAAACCAAAAAAATACAAAAAATATAAAAAAAGTAAAAAAAGAGGACGGTCCTATTAAAAAACCGTCTTCCAGCCTCCTGGGAAGCATACCCGCAAGCTCTGCTGTGACAATCCCGTCTAGTGCATTGGCCTTGAGCCCTAGCACTAGCGTTGCGAGCAGTTGTAAGCAGGTGGACGCCCCCAGGATTGCTGAACGCGCGTCTGGTACACTGGCGGATAGGACAGTGGTTTCAACACCTGGTCCCATCGTAAAGCCAGATCATGAAACGCGAGGGGGCAATCCCCTAAATGTCTCTGCACCTTCAGGGACAGCTAACTGTTCGACCTCGAGCTTACAGCACGCTGTGCCCTCCACTTCGAAGGATCCACATCCCCTTCTCAATTCCCTTTCAGGGGCGACGGACGGCTCGGCTTCGAGCTTGCCGAATGTCGCCCCCCCCCCCCAAGATCTCCTACCAAGATCGCCGGCAAGCTTATAAGCTAATTCGCCGCATCCAGGAAATTCCTGAGCAGGATAGAACCCAGAAGCATAAGACTTCTTTAAGCTGGGCACTCAAACGTGTCCAACTCCCCCCCCGACTCATCCAGCAAGGACTTATCGTCCAAACGCTAGAGGTCTTAGGATGAGTCTCCCACCCTTGCTAAAAAGACCAAGGTAGTACCTTCCATCGCTTCTACCAAGCCCTTCAACCAAGTGCTTAAGGCACACTTGGAGATCGCGGTCGTTGACCATAGCGATCCGGATGGCAGCATTACGGTGGATAAGTGGAGGAATGTGGAGATTAAACTCGCCACCAATTGTCTCCAAATCCTACGTGACCATCCCGGCCCTGATGTTGCCTGCAGGGATGGTGGCTGGCATCAAGGGCATGTCAAACTTATTGCCTGCGCTGACCAAAGATCGAAGGATCTCTATAAGCTTGCTGTCTCCAGATTAGGACAGGTTTGGCCAGGTGCACAGTTGGAGTTCGTGGAAAAGGACCAAATTCCAAACCGACCAAGAACACGTGCTACCATTCCGGCTGAACCCTCTGATCCTAAAATTATCCTGGATATTCTGAAGGCAAATAACAGCTCCCTTCCTACCCATAATTGGAAGGTTGCCAAAGTGCACGAGCCGAGAGGAGACATCAGAAGTGTGATCATTGTTATCAATGAAGAGTCTCTGGCCCCCTTGGCATCTTCTAAAGGGGTAGTAAATTATGGATTCAGCTTCATCACCTTGAAAGTCTATAAATGTGACGAGAAGGAGCTCGAGAAAGTACCTCCCAAGCAGGTTGCAGTCCCTTCTGCACCAGCTAAGAACACCTCTCCTTCCAAGCCCCTTCCCTCGCTCCCTTGCGCCGATCCATCTTTTTCGGGGGTTGACTCCTCATCGACAGACACTGAAATGGTTGACGCTCTCTTGAAATTGGACTTTTCTGGTCCTCCCTCTCCCTCACCATCACTCCTGGACAGTGACCCTAGTGTCCTCTCTCTCGAGGATGACCTTCTGTCATCAGATTCAGAGGAAGCCAACAATACCATGATAATGGTATCTGAAGCGAGAAGTAGCCCCAATGCTGCGGATCCTTCAGATTAACCTGCATCACGGCTTCGGCCTCCCTTATTCTCCGGCTCAGCAAATACGGGGAAGACTTAGTCTTGATCCAGGAACCATGGGTTGTTGGAAACCGGGTTTGTGGACTTAAGACTCCAAACTACAAATTAATCTACGCAAGAAAGGAAGGTAAACCGAGATCCTGTATCCTTGCGAAGATCCATCTAAACATCCTTTTACTCTCTAATTTCAGCAATCAAAACATAGTCGCTACCAACCTGGAATTGCGATCAAGAAATTACTGGCTGGCATCGGCTTATCTAGGTCACGATCTTGCAGGCCCACTTCCCCCGGCCATCTTGGGGAGCTTGATTGCTGAAGCAGAGAGCCAAAACACTGGTCTCATCATTGGCTGTGATGCGAATGCCCATCACTCAATATGGGGCAGTTCCGACATAAATGAAAGACGTGAGCAACTTTTTGACTTTATCCTTAGTATTAACCTCCTAATCTGTAACAGGGGGTCCATACCGACCTTCATTACTCGCAACCGACAAGAAGTCCTGGATATCACTCTTGTCTCCGATCACTTATATAACTCGGTTAAGGACTGGAGAGTCTCTGATGAGCACTCTTTTTCAGACCACCGTTACCTCCAATTTAGTCTTGATGACTATCTGCCTGATCAGAAGGTTTTTAGAAATTATAGGAAAACCAACTGGTCCCTTTATAGGAAACGTTTATTAACTTTTATTTCCTCCCACCTGCCTACTGAACCTTCTTGCACTGAAGACCTTGACAATCTAGTCAACACCCTAACATCGGCAATAAATGGTGCCATGACCGAGGCCTGCCCACTCCGCAAACCTCGAGGTAAAATGAAACCTCCCTGGTGGAATGCAAATCTCAGTACTCTTAGGAAAGACAGTAGGCTCCTAATTAATATTGCTAAAAGCTCCCGTGAGACGGCCGATTGGACTCCTATAAACTGTCTCTCAAAAAATACAAAATCTCACTGAAGAAGGAGCAACGACGTTCCTGGAGACTCTTCTGCGAAAGCATTGAAGAGTCCTCGGAAGCTTCCAGGTTGCAGAAAATTCTCTCTAAAAGCCCTTCTATACCCAGCTTCCTTTTGCATCCGGATGGTCACTGGACCTCCTCTGCTGAGGAATCCATTGACATCTTACTGGGTACTCGCTTTCCTGGTAGCTCCACTGATGCTGTATCGGAAGTGGGAAGTCCCCCCCCTCAACTTTGCAGCAACTCTTTAGTCTTGATAACTACAGAAAAGATCCGATGGGCCATGCGCAGCTTCAAACCCTTCAAGTCCCCAGGACCTGACGGTGTTATTCCAGCTGAAATTCAGCAATGCGAGGAAATTGTGCTTCCATCGTTCAAAGTCATCTTGTCGGGCTGTCTAAATCTGGTCTATATTCCCAAACTTTGGACCGAGGTTGAAGTCATATTCATACCTAAGGAAAGAGCTCGCACGTGGAACCAAAGGATCTCCGACCTATCAGTCTATCGTCCTTTCTGCTTAAAACTTTAGAAAGGTTAATTGATATCCATCTTCGGCAAAGTATTAGCCCAGCCCTGCTCTCGCCGTCCCAACATGCGTACTGCAAAGGCAAATCGGTTGAGACAGCCTTACATTCGCTTATGCGCACCATCGAAAAATCCTTGAGCATCAAAGAACACACCATGGTGGCTTTCCTTGACATTGAGGGAGCTTTTAATAATGTCAAACCAAAGGCGATTACGGACGCACTTGTAAATCTGAAAGTGTATGTTTCGCTCGGAGTGTTGATCAATCAATTGCTTACATGCAGGATTATTAACACACAGCTGGGCGGAGCACCGGCCAGAAAAATTGCTCGCTGCGGTACACCTCAAGGCGGAGTCTTGTCACCTCTTCTGTGGAACCTGGTAGTTAATGAACTACTGATGGACCTGGATGCGTCAGGTTGTAGAGTGATCGCCTATGCTGATGACATTGCTATTGCTGCCTCCGGTATATCAGGGATATCCTTCAATATGCTCTACTTCGGCTCACCAAATGGGCCTCTAATTGTGGACTGGGGGTTAACCCCCATAAAACGGAACTCGTTCTCTTCACGAGGAAATATAAAGTTCCCCTCATAGACCCTCCTTTGATAAATGGCACCAGTCTCACCTTCTCTGAAAACGCAAAATATCTGGGTCTTATTTTGGATAGGAAATTAAACTGGAAGGCGAATCTACTAGAGCGCGTCAAGAAAGCTAATGTAGCTCTCTATTCCTGTAAAAAGGCTATAGGTAGGAGCTGGGGTATTAAACCTCAAATCACCCATTGGCTATATGTGTCCGTTATCAGGCCTATACTACTATATGGCGTGATCGTATGGTGGCCTGCTCTTGAAAGGGCTGTCCACCTCACTCAACTAGCTAAGGTGCAAAGATCTGCATGCATCTGCATCAGTGGTGCACTTAGAACTACTCCCTCCGCGGCACTGGACATCTTGTTCAACCTGCTACCCTTAGATATTTTCGGCAAACAGTTGGCTGCCTGTGCGGCCATCCGCTTGAAAGCCTCCTCTCAGTGGTCTAGCTATCGCCTTGGCCACTCCTCGATCCTTGATCTTCTCAACTTCAAACACGAAAACACGGACTACACCCCGCCGAAACTGATATTTGTCCGTAACTTCCGTATGAGCATCCCTAACCGGGATATATGGGACACTTCCCCCCCTGTCGATGGTAGTTCGGTTCACTTCTTTACAGATGGATCTAAGACGGACGGCGGTGTGGGTTGTGGTGTTTTCTCCGAACAGCTCAATCTGAGCATCTCTTTCCGCCTCCCTGATCATTGTAGCGTTTTCCAGGTGGAAATCATGGCGATTAACGAAGCCCTGTCCTGGCTGAAATGTAATGTACTATCTGTCAGGGATATTAGCATTTTCACTAACAGCCAAGCGGCAATCAAGTCCCTGGAATCGTTCTCCTTCACTTCAAAGGCTGCCTTAAACTGTCGTCTATCTCTTATAGAGATGACAGAGCAGTTCAACATTCACCTATGCTGGGTGCCGGGCCATAGAGACATTCCAGGTAACTGCAGGGCTGACGACCTCGCCAGACAGGGTACCACTCTAAGGATTTTACCTGAAAGGCAAGCCCTGGGTATGCCCCTCGCTACATGTAAGTATCTACTAAAGCTGAACACTATTAGCACGACCAACCTCAGATGCGGACACGGCTCAACGTGTCACATTTCGAGACAGATCTGGCCTAAGCTGGATCAAAAACGTAGTGCCGATCTGATCAAGTTAAAGCGTACACAAATCAGCTGCATTGTCGGCGTTCTCACTGGACACTGTCTTATAGGACAACACGCCAAAAGACTTGGTCTCTTCTCCAACGACTTCTGCAGAAGCTGTAGGGGCGAGGAGGAGGAGGAAACCATCCTTCACCTTCTATGCACATGTCCAGAACTGTCGCATAAAAGAATGCTCCATCTAGGGTCCCCCTTCCTTGACGACCTCTGCGATCTGGCGTCCTTGGACGTCATGAGCATCCATCGCTTTGTCAAAAGCTCCGGTGGGTTTTGTTAGTGGCCTAATGGTTTGATCCATGGTATCACAAAGGACCTTCACTGGTCTAAGTGTGTCTGCACTCTCGTGTGGACAGCCAACCTAACTTAACCTAACCATCATTCGAAAGACACTGTGCGATAGATGTGCAGAAAAAAAAATCATGTGCATATGTAACCGTTAAGTTGGGTAAATTACCCTTGGTCGAAATTCGACCAAACGCGATACTAGTTTTAGATTATTATATACTCGTATGTAAACCTTGGCTGCTCGTATGTATGTAAGCGTTGGCTTCTCGAAAAGTGCGGACACCCAGAATGCAGGAATAGTGCCTTGCGTCGATCGCAATACGACCGATTTGGTTGTCGGTTTTTTTTAAATCAAAATAGAGCCATTTCCTCTTGTGAGTATCAAAACGTGGGAACCGCGTACTAAGCTACGACAACGTTTCGTCCCACCGCAAAGTCGACTCGCCTGAATCCGTTGTCGGATGTGGTATCGTGCAGGCTGTGCTTTCTGACCACGTAACTAAAGACGTCTTCTTTTTATAGCTTTGCGTTAAAATCATCCAGGACAATTTTAACGACGTGGCTATGGCATTGCTCATATTTCATGTCCAAACGCTAGTGGAAATCATCCTTCATCGCGTCGTCCATCCTTTCGTGAGGGGCGTGAGAGCATGTTGAGCTAATGTTGGCGAATTTAGCCTTGATACGGATAGTCATAAGGCGCTCGTTCACATGCCTCTAATAACAAATTCGCACCTAGATAGACACTGTGCTTATTGTCTGTAGCAATCGCAGTAGTAGATGTCGCAGTAGTAGATGTCGCAGTTTTTCATCTTTTTTTTTGCCCGACCCATCCCATCGCACTTTTTGGATGGCAATAATGTCTGCTTTGCAGCAGTCTAGGGCCTCCGCAAGTTGTTCTGCTGCACGTGGTTTGTAGAGGGACGTACAGGTACGAAAACCGTTTTCCTTTTTTTTTTGCAGGGTCGTCAACAGTAAAATTATCCGTATCTGAGGCTGTTGGTTGCTTCGAAACCATTACTTCTTTACGTGGTAGGGAAGTTAACCCGACGGCACAACACCCAACCTGGAGGGCCAGTTCCTCTTATTACACCTCCAGGACGTGGGTTCGAGTACACCGATGCCAGTAGTCCAATACAGGAGTATAAACCCTGCCGTTGGCTCACTAAGGGCTTCTTCGCCACCATCTCTATTTAAAAGTTCTGACTAACCTTGGAAATTCCTTACCAACCTGTGATCCGAATATGGCGAAGCAAACCGCGCAAGGTGTTCACTAAGTTCAATCTAACTGGATCGGTAGACGCCACCGTTGACTCCATCTAGGGAGTTCTTCCGCTGCCGTCTGGAACAGGAAGAAGTGCTCTAGTAAAAATCTTCCAAATGTGTTGGTTACCCTTTGTCCGACCAAGGCACTAGGCACTCAGCGGTCACCACGTGAAAGTTGAGAGTAGGAGTTGGTAGGCCTAGGCTAAGTGAAAACGATTGTGTTTTCATATAATCGCACGTACTACCGTTTGACCACCTGAATCCAGAAAACACCAACAAATTTCACGGTCCCATCTCTTTGGTGGGCAAAATCGCATCATCACCTCCTCGTGGTGCCCGCTGGATAGCTATCTGATAGTGAACTAACGATGAGCGTATGCTGAGTCTAACGATATATGGGTAGCTGAACACTCAGACCTGCGTAAGCACATCTGGGTGAACTTCAGCGCGCATATGTTTAACCGGACGAGGCATCTCTTGTTGACCTGATCGGCTGAAATATGCGTCTCAGAAGTCTAACAAAAGCTCCTCAGAAGGAGGACGTGCGGCGGATGAATTCTCCCGATGGAATCAACGGTGACGTCTACAGGCCAGCGGAAACCTTACCGGAGCTACTTCGACATATTTGAAGCTGAGATCTGTAAGGATTTTCAATACTACGTCAGGGTATTGAAAAAGAGATGATGGCGGATGAACCCTTAATGGGCCAACGGCAGCGCTCATATCCCCGAAGTGGGTTACTGACATCGGTGTATCCGGCCCCTCGTCCTAGGGGTTGCTAAAAAAGGATCTGGTCCTCCAGGTTGGGGGTTGTGCCGTCGGGTTAACTTCCCTACCACGTAAAAAACCTTCGGTTACGAAGCAACCAACAGCCTCGGATACGGATGAATTTACTGTTGACGACCCAAGCAAACGTAAAAAGGACAACGATCTTCGTGTCTGCACATGGAATGTTAGGTCCCTCTACAAACCACGTGCAGCCGAACAACTTGCGGAGGCCCTAGAGTGTCTCAATGCAGACATTACCGCCATCCAAGAAGTGCGATGGGATGGGCCGGGCAAAACGAGTATGAAAAACTGCGACATCTACTACGACGATTGCTACAGACAAAAAGGACAGCGTCTATTCGGGTGCGGATTTGTTATTGGAGGCAGACTTAGGCAAGAAGTCTTGAGTTTCAGGCATGTGAACGAGTGCCTTATGACTATCCGTATCAAGGCAAAATTTTCCAACATTAGCCTAATATGCGTTCACGCCGCTCATGAGGATAAGGACGCCGCGACAAAGGACGACTTCTACCAGCTCTTGGACAAGACGTATGAGCAATGCCCTAGCCACGACGTTAAAATTATCCTAGGTGATTTTAACGCAAAGCTAGGAAGAGAGGACGTCTTTAGTAGCGTGGTCGGAAAGCACAGCCTGCACGACATCACATCCGACAACGGACTCAGGCTAATCGACTTTGCAGCGGGGCGAAACTTTGTCGTAGCTAGTACGCGGTTCCCACGTCTCGATATTCACAAAGGAACATGGCTCTCCTTTGATCGAAAAATCGTCAACCAAATCGATCACATTGCGATCGACGCAAGGCACTCTTCCAGTATTCTGGGTGTCCGGACTTTCCGAGGAGCCAACATGGACTCGGATCACTACCTAGTTGTAGCCAAGGTACGGATGCGGATATCCAGAACGGAGCGAAATCAACGAAATACTGTGAGGAAATTTGACGTCGAAAAGCTACAATCGCAAGAGACCGCCAGAACCTTTGCCGATCGTGTTTCTTCTAATCTCAATCTAAGTCCTATGCCGCCAGCAGCAAATGCGGAAGACCAGTGGCAGCGTTGCCAACAAGCCATCAGAGATTCCGCCTCTGATGTACTGGGTTTCTCTCGCCCACCACAACGAAACCCCTAGTTTGATGAGGAATGCTGGCAAGCACATGCAGCAAAACAAGAGGCGTACAAAGCGGCGCTGCATAGAAGGACTAGAGCTGCTTACGAGCTCTACATGCGCAGAAGAAAAGAGGAACATCGACTTCTCAGAAAGAAGAAAAAGGAGCATGAGAAGCGCTCGATCGAGGAGATTGAGAGACTCTATTGCAGGAATAATGTTCGAAAATTTTACCAAAGGGTAAAAAGAACATGCCAGGGTTTCAAAGCCAGAACAGAAGCCTGCAGGGACGAAAATGGCAACATAGTAGTGGAATCGCAGTCGGTGCTGAGGATATGGAAGGAACATTTCTGCAGACTGTTAAACGGCGATGATGACCAATATTCCGCTGTCAGGCAGAATTAGCCATTCAACAGTGACGATGACAGTCAAGATTCCCGTCAACCCGATCAGAATGAAGTGAGGATAGCGATATCTAAACTCAAATCCAACAAAGCTGCTGGAGCCGACGGCCTTGCCGCTGAACTTTTCAATGCAGGAGGAGATGAGTTGGTAAGGAGCATGCACCAGCTTATCTGTAAAATCTGGTCGGACGAAAGTATGCCCGATGAATGGAACCTCAGCATCGTTTGCCCGATCCTGAAGAAAGGAGACCCTCTGAACTGCGCCAATTACAGAGGTATAAGTCTCCTCAACATCGCATATAAAATCCTGTTTGCCGTATTATGTGATCGCCTAAAACCGATCGTCAACAACCTGATAGGTCCTTATCAGTGCGGTTTCAGGCCGGGAAAGTCCACCATTGACCAAATATTCACACTACGGCAGATCTTGGAAAAAACCCATGAATACAAAATCGATACGCACCACCTCTTTATCGATTTCAAAGATGCCTATGATAGCGTGTATAGAGATGAGTTATACAGAGCCATGTCTAGTCTTGGCATCCCTGCCAAGCTCGTCCGTTTGTGCAGAATGACGATGGAGAACTCTCGCTGCTCCATCAAAGTCGGTAAGAACATCACCGAACCGTTCGATGCCAGGAAAGGTCTTAGACAAGGTGACGCGCTATCATGCGATCTCTTTAATATAGTACTTGAAAGAATTGTACGAAACTCACAAGCCAACACCGGAGGTACAATCTTTTACAAGTCTGTACAACTACTCGCTTATGCCGAAGACATTGACATAATCGGAAGAACTCAGCGGGCCGTCAATGGGGCATTTACGAGTATTGAGATCTAGGCAGCAAAGATGGGTCTAGCGGTGAATGAAAGCAAAACAAAATAGTATATGCTGTCTACAAAAAAGGACACCCAACATCGGCGTCTTGGACAGAACGCCACAATAGACAGATATAATTTTGAGGTAGTAAAGGATTTTGTCTACCTAGGCTCTATGGTGAACTCCGCAAATGACATCAGTAGGGAGATCACACGAAGAATTACCCTTGCCAATCGTTGTTTCTATGGGCTAAAACGGCAATTGAGTAGCAAAGCCCTATCTCGAACTACTTAGGTAACTCTTTATAAGACACTAATCATCCCAGTCCTGCTGTATGGCGCAGAGGCATGGGCTTTGACAAAACCGGATGAGGATGCCCTTGGTTATTTCGAGAGAAAAGTTCTTCGACCGATCTTTGGTCCCGTCTGTATAGACGGTGAGTGGAGGAGAGGTACAATGCCGAGCTATACGGCCTGTACAAGGACATCGACTTAGCCAGAAGAGTTCAATACAGCGACTAAGATGGCTGGGTCATTTAGAGCGGATGGAGCCCAACGTTCCCGCTAAGAAAGTTTTCGAATCCACCCCGGATGGACGACGCAGTAGAGGACGACCTCGCGGTAGAAGGCGCAAACAAGTGGAGGGGGACCTCAACCAACTTGGCGTGCGCAACTGGAGGCAGCTGGCTCGTAATCGTGCTAGCTGGAGAGGTTTGTTGTTTGAGGCCCAGGTCCACCCCGGACCGTAGCGCCATCTAAGTAAGTAAGTATCTCTCGCGAACGGCTGACAAACATCTGAAAGGATTGTTATCATGAGATACGGCATAAAACTGTAAGTCTCTTCCATTCGATTAAGAAATATAAGGCACACACCACAAGTGGTTGCGAGAAGCTAGGTATACGCCTTTCATGCGCTGTTTTGCTACAAAATATTTTTTTTAGTCCCTGATTTAATTACATTATTATTGCTATTGGTCATTTTACATTTGGAATCATTCATATACCGAAGTCAATAATTTCCGTGTACAAAACTGTACATGTATTGTATTTCCTTCTGCCATGCTACTTTCGATTCATCAAATCTTTAGCAAAAGATAATAAAATACTGCTCTTAACCTATGAAGATTGTTTTATTAAGGAAGACATACATATGTATATATGTATATATGTACATGCTATATTATATTTTTTCCATTTGTCATAATAAATAATGTAAAAGGTAAGAAAATGATATATTTAAGTTACATACATATCGCACTAATAATACAATACTGTTGTAACTCAAAATATGACTTTTTTCAGAATCAGCGAGAAACTGATTATTAACTTCCTGTTAAAGATTATAAAAAAATGAAACAATGACTCATAGTGCCATTTCTTATTTTGTTTCTTGCACTATGCTAACGTCAGTCTTATTGACGCGTAGGGAATTGAATTTTACGATGGAATATGATGTTATCTCAAATTTGACAAATTTTGAGCTACAACAGTATTGTATTATCAGTGCGATATGTTCCACTGAACAATTGAACAATAGTCGGTAATGAGGATCGACAAAGGCTCGCATTTGGCTTGTGAACAAACGTTTGAAGCTGTCCAGTTCAACAGGAACTAGTTCAAATTTTAAATCTTAAAAGGGTAATCCCCGCTTTGTAACGTATCAGAATCAGTATGTACTCGTATCGCCATTCACTTCACTATATGATTCATTGTAAGAAGTGAGTTACCAGTGTACGGTCGTGGTTTCTGGCGAAAAATCATTTGCTGCATCCAAAGCTTTAAGAATAAAGTAAAGAATTATTTTGTTTTTGTGTTAAAAAAAATTACCTATTAAATGTGAGTACCGGTTATTTTTGTATCCCAAAACACTAGGAAATTTATCTTTAATTGGACGGTTTCTAATCGTCGATTTTAATTGGCCAAGTGTGTGCGTTGTGTATTTCCGCTAACTGCGACGTTGAGAGTCAAAATATTGGTATTTTGCTACTTATGGTCAAAATGACGATACATACCAAAATATGTATGTATATGCGTAGAATAGAATGTAGAACGTTTTTCCATTGATATCAACAAAAACCAAAATTCAAACATAATAAGAGTGTATTAATTAATAAAAAATACCTTAAAATCTGTCCATAGCAACCGAAGTTATAAGAAATATAAGGATATCGATTGTGTTTCCCCAACGAATTTGCGCGAATCTTTTACTATTTTTTCAAATTTTCAATCGCTAAATTTAATTTAATTAATTTTTAATTTTTGTTTAATGGAAATATTTCTATAGTTGAAACTTATTTTTAAATTAGTCCTATAAGTTCGCATAATGATCTTCTTGAACACCCTATCTCTTCGACGACGCTGGGAATTCCCAGATCCCGTTAAATATCTTCGTTACGTGGCTGCGCTAACGATCGTTCTAAGAACTTTATTTTGAAAAGTTTGTAGGATGTTTCTATTGCTTTTCCTGGTGAAACCCCATACTTTAAGACCATACGTCCACACTGGCTTTTTAGCACTTGCTTATAGATAAGCAGTCTGTTATGTAAACTCAACTTCGAATATTTTCCGAGTAGCCAATACATTTGTCGGTATGAATTTGTTTTCGAGCTCGTCGCATTTCTTTTTTTAACGTGCGATTACCATTTAAGCTTAACGTCCAGAGTCACTTCCAGATATTTTGCTTCGTTCGCGTACGGCATTTGAGCCGAGTTTAGATATACAGGTAATCTATCCATTTTTAGGTAGGTGATTCTGTAAACAGAAACCCAATTAGCACAGTGGTGCTGTTTTGATAGCACGACTCGTGACCTTGGATGCTGATGTGTGTTGAGGAGAATCTAGATTCAACCTATGGAGTTTAAAAAGAGGATTAGCTTATTTATGTTCTTGCCCGAGATCTCCTCAAGTGAATTATAGAATGGTTTGCATAATGCTTGATGTCTAGCCCTGGCTAGTGCTGGACAAGTGCACATGTAGTGGATGATTGTTTCCTTTTCGTTGGCTGTTGCAACTACGGCAGTATGTGTGGTATGGGATACCTAGTTAGGCTGCGTGCTATCCTACCTGCCAGTGTCCCGTGGTTATTCTGGCAATATCTTTGCGCATTCTGTTTGATAGAGCGGTTGTTTTAGTCTGTTGTAGCTGGGCCGCATCTTTCTGACTATGACGCAGTTCGTCAACTTAGATTTTTGTTAGAGATTTTTCTCATTAATTGATCCGAGCGGGGTGTGAACAAGTTCCGCAAGTGAGCAGTGGAGGGCTGAGCCTCGCCTGGCCAGTTAATCAACATATTCGTTGCCATCAACGTTGCTGTGACCTGGAATCTAGGCTAGGGTTACCATATATTGGCCATCTAGCGAGGCCAGCTCCTTTCGACATTCTAGTACTAGTTCCGAAGGAATGGTTACCGAGTCAATGGCTTTGATAGCAGTGGTAGCAGGCTATCAATGAAAATAAATTGTTTGCCTTGGTAGTACATATAGGGTAGAGTCGCATGTTTCCGAACATCCCCAGTTCTCGAATACTTTTTTAAAAGTCGTTATATTATCGTTAATTTACCGTTTCTACTTTTCATCACAGCACTTATATAGGTATGCATTTTCCCTTTTTAATTTACCAAGCATCGCATTCATAAAAATGTATCTTATGTCAAAAAAAAAATCAGAGTTTGCTAATGGGTTTCAATGAATGCGGACGATCTGTTTAAAAAAAAAAAGAGTTTCAGTGAACGTCTGGGAAAAGTTGGTTTAAAATGATATTAGTGCATTAATTTATAATATTTCATGAAATATTGCAAATTAAGATTGAGGTTAGCTCTTGGTTTCGACTGTTCGAGAAAAGAAACCTAATTTTTACCGAGATTCCTAACCCAAACACAACTGTTTTTTTTTTACTTATTATTTAAAAAAAAAATTAATTACCTGTGATTAGTTTTGTTCCTTTCTTAAATAATTATTAAGGGTAATACCTGGTTACAGTACAAAATGACTGATAATATTGGCGATAAAGTGCCTTTTAAAATTATTTTAGTACATATGTAGCAAAGCTAAAATGTGTGTTATCTTAATTATAGTCGATATAATACCCATTTTATCTTTATAACCCCGTACTAAACTTAAAACAAACGAGAGCCAATATTCTCTTTAGTATCGACTTTGAAACTTCTGTAATTTTTGCGTTTGTTTGACTAAAATTCATTGCGAATTTTTTCGAAAGCTAATACTAGTTGTACGTAGGTTAAAAAGCATTTATAATTAGATACAAAGATAGGACCTAGTTTTAAGGCTAACATGATACTACTTAGTATGAAGTTAAGCTACTTAAAATGCGGTGGCTATGATTTTGGGCCATTAAATATAAATGTTCCAATAGTTATAGTTATTTATCTCTTTTAAGCTTTTTTTTTTTAAATCCAATGAATTGTTACTTTTATTTTCTTAAAATAAAATCAGTGCAAGCACTAAAGTGTTACCTCAAATTCGTTTTTACTTAGTACGAGTATGTACATGAAATTAACATTCTAGACAAACTTATAGGGATGATTTAAGTGTTCGAAATGAGGAAACCTTTTGTTCGGCTTTAGGAAAGAAGTGTTCGAGAATAGAGGAAAATTATTGGTTTTTATATTTGTTTCATTTGTTAATAAATTGTAATAATAAATAAAATCAACTATAAGGTTTAAGAATATTTGAGTTTTTGTTTCAAATTAAATGAAAATTCCAGGCCCAACGAAAGCATTTTTTACAGACTGTTCATTTTTCAAAGTCCGTAAACTGTTCGACAATAGGGGATTCTACCCTACTTGTGTGTGACTTGATATGGCGACAGGCTTCGCGGATGGCGAGTAATTCCGCTTGGAAGTTCAACGCTTCTCCAAATAATAAAACTACCGCAGAGTGGTCAGAAGAGAGATTAAAACTTCTCGTAAATGCATTTTGTAACGAAAAAAATCGATAAGATCGGGAATTTTTCCTGAGCCGGTTGGCCAATAGGTTGGTTTTCCTATCGAATAAAAACCAATTCATTTGCCACTTCGTAGAGAGTTTTTCTTTTAAGAAGATATACATCTCGAACCCCAGAAGGTGTGAAATCTCAAAAAAATACAAATATTTCGCGCAACGGCTCTTTAAAGTGCCAGGGCCTAGCTTCTCGCAACCACTCTTGTTTTGTGCCTTATATTTTTCACACGAATGGAAGGGACCTACAGTTTAATGCCGAATCCGAACTGCGATTTGAGAAGCTTTTTTCGTGACAACAATACTCTCGGATGTTTGTCAGACGCTCGCGTATTTTCTGGGATTCGAACTTGAAACCTCATGCGTAGTGATCCGACACACTAATCACTTACGCCACGGCGCCCACAAATTTGAAAAATCTCCGCCAATAAGGTAATTTGAACCAAGGGCATTGAAGACACGAAAGTAGTCGTCTTTCTAGTGAGCATCGCGGCGGACAGTAAATAGATGCTATATTGTAGCTCAGGTGTTTATTTTAACCCTTACTGCGAACAACTATAGTTTTTCCAGCTCTATGCTTATATCGACCGAGTACAGTTTTGATGAACAAGGACGAGCCGCCCCGCCCTCTATCAGAGGGATGATAGGCGTGATAACCAGCGTAGCCTCTTATCTTTATTTGCGATTACCTTCTTAGATAGGTTTCGGAGATCAAACGTACTCGTATTTCGATACTTTCTCTCATTAGGAAAATTTCTAATTCATAAGGTTTTTGTAAGAGTCCGTTTGCATTCCATGTTACTATTTTAACCAAAGCGTCCATATCTACTTAGATTTAGATATAAGGTTAGCCATACAAAAGCTTTTGACGTTGCTGAGACGTTCGAGAATTCGTTTGTTCGTTTCACATTGTTCCTCGAACAATATTGTTCGAGAGTAGATGCATTTATCTGAAGAAAAGTTCGAGGCGATTGTGCGATTTTATTGACTCGAAATATGCTGCTTTTATTTAGCAACTGGTACAAACTCGGAAATATCTGATATGTATATATTTTTTCTGCTTTGGAGTGCTAGATCTTACAAATGTATTTACCTACATACATACATACATACATACATACATACATACATACATACATACATACATTTTCAATGGCCCGCTAATCCTTCATGAGGGTCGCGGGGGTAGGATGCTCAGGTGGACCCTCCATCCTTCTCGATCCTCCGCCATTGACTCCAATTCATCAGGAGGGATCCCTAGACGGCTCCAGAAGAAATCTCGGGCTTGGTCTAACCATACATTTCTAGGCCTTTCGCGGAGTCGCCTACCTGATGGCACGGCAACCTTGCACGTCTTAGAAGCCGGTCTGGGGACATACGCACTACGTGACCAAGCCATCGAAGCATAGATCGTTCCGTTCGGAAAAGTAGCTGCTTAACATTGAGGGCCTCGCGTACTCTTATGTTGAGCACTCGATCCCTACGATTTATTCCTGCAACACCGCGAAGGAACCTCATTTCGGCAGCTTGTATCTGCGATCTTATTCTTTCGGTCACTACCCAAATTACATAACCTAAATAAATAAAAATATTTGCAAAAAAGAAGTTAGACATCGTATGTACGATGCACATGAGCAGAAAGTCGCATTTTATAGCATGCTCCAAACGTATCTATCAAATGATAAAAGAATATTTCAAAAATTACCTACGTTTGCCGCCACATATTTTAATTTTATTTTTTTTTTCTGTGCTGGAGGATATAAAGTTGGACCTCAAAACTACAGCGACAAATGTGTTTAGAAAACCTTTTACTCCAGAACAACTATTGTGTGAAAAGCAAATTATTATTTATGGTACATCCAAAATTATTTATCCGGTTATAATCAATATTGCACAAGAAATCTATACAACGAAGCGTTAATTTGACGGAAAATTCACATCGTAGTACTGACGTGCGAAATAAATTGTTCGCAAATATTTCGTGAGAGATTAGGTCCATTCGCGAACACAATCTAAAGTTTTCCCCTCTACTTGAATGTGCTCGAAGAATTTCTGCCGGCACGAGCGTAAAAACTGCCAAGTCGTATCAGTTGATTATAAAATCAGTCAGAGTTTTTGATTCCATTTCCAAAGGTCAATAAACATACAAAATCGAAGCAAAGTATCTTGAAGAAATTGCTGTAATGATGTCTTTTTTAGTTATTTGTTGTTGCCGTCATTGCGAAGTTGTTTGATTTCTAGAGATATGTTCATATAAAATCGTCTGGCTGGCAAATCGTTTAAAGAAACGACTGGCTGGCTAGGTTTAAAAAAAAACACGGCAAATGTAAGATTCGCAAACACTAACATAGTGAACTGTAAATTGTACACGTACGTTATTCTCGCTCCAAGAGTTTGTGTACTAAATCAAGTACACTGAACCCCCCACATACGAGGTCTCAGCATACGCGATTAAGTTTTTCCGAAATTCCCTCTACATACACGGTGCTTATACGCGGTTTAACGTGATTCAATTCATGTTGTGGAAAATGAAAACATAAAAAAAAACATTTTTTATTAAGTTTAATCATTAGGTATGTGGGATGGTGTAGGGGATGGAAAACCTCCACACCACACTCAGGTCAATATAGACCCATTGTGGTACTAGTTTAATCTTTTAATTAAGTTTAATCATTGCTTTTGTTCTTCCTATGATGAATTGTTTTTAAGTTTCTTCTTAAACTGAATAAAATATTTATTTTAAAATTGCTTGTCTTGGAATGCATCTCTATATGTACGCACATATTTTCATACAGAACGCTCTGAGCACGCTCGGTTCAGACCACGTTCAGAGCGCGCTCGATGTGCTCGAGCCCTGTTCAGAGCTCTGCTCTGAACGAAAAAAGAAAAACGCCTATTATTAGTATTTCGTTTCTGTTTTTGAGGTACCGTATCATAACGTACAGTTTTTTTCAACCTCTGAAACATTTCTTGGAACCGACGTTATCGACACAACAACCTCAAGTGCAAGTACACCTTTAGAGAACACAAAACCGAAACGTCACTCAGTGCTGACATGACGTGGACGTTTTCGTGGCACATCTGACACTTTCTAACTGTCACATCCGAAGTAAACGCAGACCAAATCTTTCACACGCCGTCAAAGACTGTGTAGCGATTCCACCGCAAAAAACCAAATCAGACCTAATCGTGTCAATAAATTCGAAATTACCTTCTAGATTCGAGGAAAATGTCGAAGAGCTTGTGCGTTGTGTTGCTCGTAGCAGCGTGTGTTGCGGGAAGTCTCGCTGCTACCTGCTCCAGCCCGAAGGTGACCGTCTCCTCATTCAGCACTAAAGACGCCACAATCCTCACCCAGCTAGCCCACGTCGGCGAGTTCACGTTGAAATGCTCCAACGGAGAGAGGCCCCAGCTCTTTGCCGAGTTCGAGTGCGGCAAAGTCGTTCCAGTGGCGCGCGTAGGCGAAGACAAGTACCAGGTAATGCAGAAATTTGTGCGTTTTATTCGTTGTGAGTAAGCCTAAGCCCTCTTCCAGATAAGTTGGACCGAGGAAGTGAAAAAAGGCAGCAGCGGCAACATTGCCATTCGGCTGTTTGACGAGGAGGGCTACTCTAGCATTCGCAAGGCTCAGCGTGATGGAGAAAAGGTCGCCTCGGTAAAATCCCTCACAGACATTACCGTTTCCGTGCCAAAGGCGTATAAGGGACCATGGGTCAACTCGGAGTTGGTTGCTGCTCTCGTGGCAGCATTCGTCTCACACTTTGCTTTCACCACCAAAAGCAAGCTGCAGGCGTAGAGCGGAGACTGAATGAAATTCATTCGTGCAAACCGAGGTGTAGTGTAATTTAATTATTTTTCTTTTGGACTGTCAACCTTTTTTTTTTTATAATAAAAAATTGTTTAATTGAAATGTAATTTAGTTTTTGTATTCTCTTCCACTTTGCATTTTTATTTATTTTTAACAGTAGATGCAGTTAATCTCAGCATAACGTATATATGTATAATAGAGTCAGTCACCCCAATTCTTCAACTCGTATACTGCAGTCGAATCCGTCCATGTTCGCATTTAGTTACTACAAAGTCGTATTTTACGTACAAATTACGTACGAGTGCGCGCCTAGATGCGACCATGGTCGGATTCGACTGTCGTACACGAGTTGAAGAACTGGGGCGAGTACTTTCGCATTCACTGTGATATCAATTTGAAACTGTACATATCTGCATATTAATATGTGGCGTATTCGGTTTAAAGGGGAACCGGAGGGTCTCCAAAGGAAGAAATTGCATTGCAGTATCCCCTGCTTTGGGATACTGCGGGCTCCCGATACGACTTTTTTTTCTCTCTCTGACTGGCAGGATCAGATAAAAGTAGGAACAGCATAAAAGCACATACATGCATATGTATGTACATATTCTCGTTTTCATGTGTCTCAATCTTCCTTTGAATATTTAAATTTCGCTTTCGTAAACCGAAATGAAACACCGTATAAACTTAGTTTTAGATATGCTTTACGCTCAGTTGTTAAAAATTATTGGGGAAAATCGGTTGCATCTCAGGATATTCATAGCCTTTGCTTTGCACCTCCTGAAGTGTTTCTATTTGATCTTGGCTGCAGTGAGGTTTTATTATGGAGTTATAAACCAATATAGCCGCCATGTCATCCATTTGTTTTCTGATCCTTTTGAAGAAACCATTTTTTTTTTCTATTTTCTTGCATATGTAGTCCACATGTTCATCATATTTAACTCCTTGTCAATGATCATTCCCAGATATTTGATACTTTTTACGTTTTCAATTCGTTTACCTCGATGTTTCCATTAATTTAGTTTTATGCTCGTTCAGTTTTAATTTGCTAATTTTTAACCATAGTTACTTTCTTACTAAGGTGGCGCTACATTCCGGGGTGGACTTGGGCCTCAATAAAAAAAAAACCCATACAGCCAGCACGGTTACGAGCCAGGTGCCTCCAGTTGCGCACGCCAAGTTGTTTAAAGTCCTCCTCCTCTTGTTTGGGCCAATTATCGCGAGGTCGTCCTCTACTGCGACGTCCAGCCGGGATGGATTTGAAGAACTTCTGGAACTGGACCGTTGGGCTCCATCCGCTCTACAGAACCCAGCCATCATAGTCGCTGTATGTAAAATCTTTTGGCTAAGTCGATGTCCCTGTATAGAGCCTATAGTTCAGCATTGTACCTTCTCCTCCACCTACCGGTCAAGTAACCAAGGGCCTCCTCACCAGCTTTTCACAAAGTCCATGCCTTTGCGCCATACAGCAGAAGTGGGATGATTAGTGTGATACAGGGGTGGAATCCTCTAAGGTGATAGTTGATTGTTGACGATCACAATCATCCCTTTTGCTCTCTCTAAGGTGACCATCAGCGTGACCATCACATTTTTGCGATCGTTTTTGTGTGACTTTGCGATCGTTTTACGGAGAGCTAAAAAAGTGCGATCATCAATTTTGACTGTCAAAAGTGTGACTATCAACTATCACTTTAGAGGATACCACTCCAGAGTTACCTTAGTAGTTCGAGATAAAGTTTTTGACTCCATCGAATCTCTTTTTGTTGTAGAATCATAATAAAGCACCATTGTTTCGTCTCGAGTAACAATCTGCATGTTTCGTCCACTTTCGTCTTCACCACAGACAAGAGAAAGATCGCTTGGAACAATCTACCGGTTGCTGTTTTTTAACTGCACAAAGGATTCTTGGGCACCCGTATTGTGCAGAGCTTGTTCATGCGAAGATGATCATACAATCTGTTAACAATCGTTTTTGATTATCCGGTTTGGGCTGCAATTTCTTTACTTTCCAGTACCTTTCAATAACAAAAAATGTCAATAATTGAACGTCAACGTTTTCAAACACTACTTCACTGTGAAAGAATATTTGAAATCCTAAATTCGTAGTTCTTTGATTCTACTTAAAAAAAATATTGCCGCTCCTCCATTGAGAGAGCAATGGTAACTTAAAACTTTGCAGGCATGCAGTATTACCGTAAAGTTTCTGGCGGCAGATTTTACAATTTTCACAATATAGGGTGTATTTTTGTAATTTCTTTCAATTTTAACATGTGCATGCCTGCTCTACCGTCAATGCACACATACATTATGTATGTTCACCTCAAACCTACGTAACAATTGTCTTTATTTTTAGGCTTTACCAACGTCATTAGTTGGCAACTGCAGCGTTTCCGACTCCGTACCGTCCGTCTATTGGGCTTGAGCAGCTGTCTGATGCCGAGCCACACATGACCTACCTTCAAGAAATTATTAAAATTCTTCAAATTTAACTAAAATTGTATTTACAACATTTATACTAAATTTTTAAGATTTAATCTCATTTGTGAAACACCAGATTCAAATTAGCTCATTTTCCTCATGTCCTCATGCAGTTAGCTGCCTAATTAGTGCCATTCGTCCCCTCGTCCTCAGATGATACATCGATCATGGCTTCAACTCGTGACGGCGACATTACGTAGAGAAAATGTTCTGAGTTCTCATTGCCACCGACTGTTGTCTGTGCGGATGCCGCCTGTGAATTGCTATCACTGTTGCCGTTCTCCATAGCGTCCATGTTCTTCACTCCACCGTTACTAGCCTGATGTCCATTTTGGAATTTCGCAAAGAAAACTCCCGACTCATCGCAATCGAAATTCGATTCGATCTCTACCTCAGCATCGCTGATGATTCGCATACATCGCATCTTGATCATAGCTTGGTATCGCTTTGGCATAGTTCTCACCGACCTTGCTAAACTCAGAAAGAATAAACAGGTGGCGTCCAGATCACGATTGGCGCGAATTACCGATGCGACATCGTAGTTTTCCATATTTGTTTTGTGCGGGGTCATTTTACGGATCTTAGAAGGCGGACTTGAGGTTGTATCCCGGGCTGGTATGCTATTGCTCACGTTGTTGGTAATGGGGGCAGGAGTGGGAATCGCGCGTATTTTTGCGACTATTGGAGTTTGGGGCATACATCCACCGGAGTCCAATGGGGTGGTTGGTATTTGTGTGATGAAACCATTGGCAACATTTTTTGCCATTATGAAAGATGGCTGGATGTGTACTTTGGTTGCGATGGGTGCTGTTGGAAGGGGTGGCGGCGGTGGTGGTGGTGGTACCAGCTCTCCATCCTCAGGTGTTGTAACTTTTTTAAGAACCTGAAAGCCAATATCGGAGTCATTCTCATCAGTCTCTTCAAGTTTCTGCATCGTTCTTGAAAATTATAAAAAAAAAGTTAATTTAGCCACGGGCAAGGCAAAGGTGATTTCTTACCGTCCCGGCCCCTGGTGTGGTTTTAGAAAGTCCATATGATCCGCATGAGCCCAAAATTGATATTTTTTCGACGTTTTTGTTCCGACCCGGAATGACCGGAGATATTTCGTGTAGCTGTCCCGCAGATTCTTCCATTTTCTCTTGGCGGCCTCTGCAAATAGAAACCGAAGAAATGGTTTTGTTTAGTTTATATAGTCATAAAGACTAGATATGCTTCACAACTAAAATGTAGTTTTAAATAAATCTTACTAAGACTCCTTGTATTAGATCTGTCGAACGATCTAAATAAAAGCGGATGTAATTGCGAACTACCGTGGTATCTTTAGTAGCTATCAAAGGTATGCTACCGAATATTTCTGTGCTGGATTTGGAATCCTTAATTTATAAGCAAAAGCAGTTCAAACAGAGTGCCCATGCATTAGTTTCAGCACTTATCTTTGCCAGAAATACTATACCCTTCAACGCTGAATTAAAACCGATTTGAGTTGATTTATACCCCGAAAAAATGCAATTTGTCCACAACGGAAATTTAGTCCTTTTGGTTACTTTTAGTCCCTATCCAAACCTTAACGATGAAAGTAAGTATGGAATTTCATGCCACTTAGCAGGCTATAGAAAGGCAAAAGCAAACTATTCGGCGAGACTTACAAGTACTTCTCCGTACTTCTCACTCTCAATTGTCTCATACCCGGCTGCTGGTCTAAAGAAAAATGGCCTAAAAATTAGTTTAAGTACATATGTAACTCTAACAAGCAACACATGACACCCTACTCTCCCAACAACTCCATCCCCACGATATATCAAAACGCGGTAACGACACCTCAGAGTCAGACATACATATATACCTGTTATCCTACCCTCCGGGCTTGTAAGAGAGGAGAATTTAGTAATATTATGGTATATGTATGGACCTCTTCAGACACAACCCATCCCCATTGCCATCAAATGCCGAAATAATGAGACATAATCTTAAACTATTGTAACAAAATGTGCCTAGATGAGGACAAATTTTAGCGGTCCGAAGATATTTTTGTTTTTGTCTGCAATCTACATATACCAACAACGAAAAGGATAACTTGCGTAATTTATATAGTATTATGGAGTTCATGGAATACCTTTAATGATTATCGTTCACACAGAACCTTTATCTTTATAATGTACATAACAATAAGGCTACTCCCGATAATATAACAACAAGCTAATTGCGTTTAAAACTCTTTTTCTTTTTAAAGCACTCTGTCACCTTAGGGCAGGCCAGGTATTTTAAATGTGTGCCTTAGACAATCTACTACGCCTACGCGGAAACTATCTGCCGTGATTGATCATCGACTGTCCTCATGCGCCATGTTTTACGAGGGCGACTAAATCTTGTTGATTTTTATGCGGAACCCATTAGGAATTTACCGAATCATACAGTTGTCACCCTATAGTATCTAAATGTTACATTTTGTCTTTTACCTCATAAAACCAGCACAATTTTGATAAGAAAATGGCAGAAATGTGTCGAAATAAAGTTATAGGGAAAAATTGAGTTTGTAAGCCTCTGCATAAAATTTAGTGGTTATGGTAGAGGCTATTGGACAGTAAGTGACTTAACCCTTTAGACGGGTATAGGAGGGGATAATGCCCCCCTTTACACATACTAACTATAGAGCAAGTATTGATTTCGTGTAAATGTTCGATCTCAATATTTCGATAGATTTTGGTATTACTGTTACAGAAGTCTCAGAATTCTGGTTGTCTGTCTGTCTGTCTGCCTGTGTGCGTATGCTCGAGATCGACTGCAGCCTAACCAACTCGATCGACTTGTTTCAAACTCCATATCTGGAGGTGAATTTCGAATTTTCATAAAAAAAAAAATAAATACATATTTGGCGCAACAGCTCTTTAAGTGTCAGGGCCTAGTTTCTCGCTACCACTCATGTTGTGTGCGTTATATTTTTCACACGAATGGAAGGGACCTACAGTTTAGTACCGAATCCGAACGGCGATTTGAGAAGCTTTTTTCGTGACAACAATACTCTCGGATGTTTGTCAGACGCTCGCGAGAGGTGGGACCGTGAAAAAACTTTTTTGGTGTTTTCTGGGATTCGAACTTGGAACCTCATGCGTAGTGATCCGACACACTAACCACTTACGCCACGGCCCCCACAAATTTTCATTGTAACCTCAAAATTTGAGTTACCTTACTTACGACCTCTCCGTTAACCCGAAGAACCATTCAACACAGACGATGATAGTCAAAATTTCCGTCCACCTGACCAAAACGAAGTGAGGATAGCAATATCCAAGCTCAAATCCAACAAGGCTGCTGGACCTGATGGTTTACCGGGCGGATTTTTTAAGCCAGGTAGTTATGAATTGGTGGAGTGCATACACCAACTCATCTCTAAGATTTGGTCTGACGAGTGTATGAATGGAATCTCAGCATCGTTTGCCCGATCCACAAGAAAGGAGACCTCCTCAACTGCGCCAATTACAGAGGCATCAGTCTCCTCAACATCGTATATAACATCTTTTCCTCGTTATTGTGTGAGCGCCTGAAATCTTTTATCAACAGCCTGATTGGCCCATATCAGTGCAGTTTCAGGCCAGGAAAGTCTTCGATCGATCGAATCTTCACACTTCGGCAGATCCTGAGAAAACCCAAGAAGTCCAAATCGATACTCACCATCTATTTATCGATTTCAAGGTCGCCTATGACAGCATCTATAGAGAAGAGCTATGTCTAGTTTTGACATCCCTGCCAAACTTGTCCGTCTGTGCAGGCTGACGATGGAGTGTGAAGATTTGATCGACGGTGGACTTTCCTGGCCTGAAACCGCACTGAAAGGGTCCAATCAGGCTGTTGATGAAAGGTTTCGGGCGTTCACACAATATCGCAGAAAAGATGTTATATGCGATGTTGAGGAGACTGATGCCTCTATAATTGGCGCATCATAATTTTGTGTTAGATTAGGTTAGGTAGGATTATGAGGTTATCATAAAACACTAGGCACCAAAGTGGGCCCATCGCGATCCCTAGGAAACCTTCACGGCAGAAGACCTAAACCCATTCCCCCAAGCAATTAATCTCCCTACAAAATTTGAAGAGATCCTTGTTATGGTTCGAGGACTTCACCTCCTCCAAGTTATCGAAGAAGTATCCACCAAGGCACTTTAGCCTTATCCTGCCAATTCCTTGACATTCGCAGAGTATATGAGTTATATCCTCTGAGACATGCAGGTCATCGCAGTACCTACAAACATCCGTATCAGATAACACTAGTGTCATGGCATGCTTCCTTAGGAGACAGTGGCCAGAGAGTATTCCTATCGCTATCCTTAGCCTTGTTTTATCTAATTTAATTATCTCCCCAGATTTTCTGCGATCTAACATAGGCCACAAGGCCTTAGACACCATGTGACCATCTAAGTTTGATCATCTTAGATTAGCCGTGTCAATGATTTTATCCCAAATAATTCCCTTAGCCACGCACCCTGGTGGTTTAATACTACCAATTATATCGCTACGTGGGAGCCCCGTTCCTCTTTTAGCCAGCGCGTCGGCTTGCTCGTTGCCTTCGATATCGCAGTGTCCAAGTACCCAACATAATCTGACTCGGTTCTGCGTACATAATGCCCTAAGCATTGTGCGGCAATTCCTGATTAACTCAGATTTGGTGACGTAAGACTCTAGCGTCTTTAGCGCAGCCTGATTGTCAATGTAGATGGTGATATTCTTATCGGATATTGATCCCATCTCAAGTAATTCCGCAGCTTTAAGTACAGCTAGAACCTCTGCTTGGAACACACTGCATGTGTCCGGAAGTCTAAAGGCCACCTGTAGGTTCGTATCTCTCCAGTAAATACCTGACCCCGTGCCCTCACTGGTCTTAGAACTATCTGTGTATATTGCAATCTCGTTATGGACAGAGACTGTCTTCCTTTGCCAGTCCTCTCTAATAGGATACAGTACTTCGTATGGTGTGTCAAAGTCTAAGATGCTAAGTATATCGTCCGATTCGTCAGGGATTCTGGGAAAAGATTCCTTGAGAATGGAGCTGTGTTCTGTGTTATTAGTCATGAAGTGACCAACGTTAGTGAGCCGAAGCGCACTGTTGCCCGCTTGAAATTTAATTTGTAGGTCTAATGAGTGCAGCCGTATGTGTTGTGCTTAGAGCACCTGTGATGGCAATGCAAGCTGTTCTTTGTACCAACATATCCCGTGTGTTTTTCGTATTCGTTGCCTTCCACCACACAAGAGCCCCATACGTAAGGATGGGTCTGACTATCATGATGTATAGCCAGTGCATCATTGCGGGCTTCAGGCCCCATTTTTTCCCCACGGCCCGCTTACAGACGAAGAGAGCATTATATGATTTGCGGACTCGTTCCTGTATGTTAAGTTTCCAATTTAGTTTCCTATCCAGCATTATACCAAGATATCTAGCGCGATCCGAAAGGAAAAGCTCCACCCCTGCTAGCTTAGGCAGTTTGAAGGGTGGTATCTTGTATTTTCTACTGAAGAGTACTAATTCAGTTGTATCCGGGTTGACGTGTAGTCCAAACCCTCTAACCCATTTTTCGAGACTATTAAGAGCTGATTCCATCATTTCACTTAATGTATCAAGGAACTTGCCCTGAACTAAAATCACCACGTCGTCCGCGTAAGCAGTGACGCTTATGCCTGTATTGCTTAGTTCGTTAAATATCCCATCGATGACTAGAACCTAGAGGAGGGGTGAGATAACGCCTCCCTGGGGAGTCCCCCTGATAACGGATTTTCTTATTGAACTGTTTCCGATAGTGGCGTTAATTTTTCTAGTGCCGAGCATATTGCAGAGCCAATTGGTAATGCTATGCTCGACATTCATAGTTTCTAGGGCCTGTTTGATGGCCCTTCTACATTATTGAAAGCACCTTCTATGTCTAGGAAGGCTGCTAGTGCGAATTCCTTATGGTGAAGGCTAGCTTCTATCTTCCCTACTACGTCGTGTAAAGCTGTTTCCACCGATTTCCCCTTAAAATGTGCATGTTGAACTTTACATAGAATGCCGTTGCAACACTCACTTCTGATGTGAATGTCAAGAAGTCTTTCAAGTGTCTTGAGGAGGAATTACGAGAGACTTACGGGTCTGTAGTCTTTCGCTGAAGTGTGGCTTGGTTTACCGGCTTTAGGTATGAATATAACCCACACTTCCGTCCATGCCACTGGTACGTAGCATGACCTTAAACAATGTTTAAAAATTTCCCTAAGCCTGCTTCTAACCTTGGATGGAGCTTTTTTGCAGCATACATAGCTGGCAAAATTCCATCAGGGCCTGGTGCTTTGAATGGTGCGAATGACGTAACAGCCCATCGCAGATTCTTTCATGTAATGAGATTTTCTACGTCGTCCCCCTACTGACCTACCATTATACGAGTAGCTATTAGTAGTAGAATCCATTGGCGATCTACTTCCTGGGAAGTGAGCTTCAATTAACGTTTCAAAAACTTCTTCGCTACTTTCTGCCCACGAGTAATTTTGTGTTATAACTCACTAAGTTTGAGTAATTATAAGGAAGGAGGAGGAAAATAAATTAAAAAGCAATTGAGCTCGAGAACCGGTACACGCAGCTGGTAGGTCTACAATCTCACAAAGTTGGATCGCTCCGAGTAAGGCCACTTTTTTTTTTTTTTTTTTTACTACTATTTTTGCAAAATTAGGCACACTGCCTCGAAAATGACGCTTGTCGGTTTTCGTTCGTAAAGTTAAAATTGAACGCTATATCAACGAAAAGAACCTCGCTTCGGCCAATTCTTACCAAAATGACGGCCGGACCGTTCATACTTGTGTTTGTGTTTTGAATTCTTAATGGAATTCTCGAAAGGGAAAATAATTAAACAAGACAATTCGTCTCTCATTCACTACCCACCTTCGAGATACTCCCTGGACTTCTAAAGAGTTTATACCTGGCCTAACATCGTCCTCCTTTGTTGAAGCTAGCACTAGTTGAAGGTTATATGGCCGAACCATCGGTTCAGTTTGTATCGGCAAGACGAACTTGGGCCTATCCATAACAACAAAGTGTGACGAGTAATAAGCTCCGTGATGTCACATCTACGAGTATAAATCTAAAGTATTAAGACTCTAAACTTCAACTCTTCAACTTCTTTAAAAAAAACTTTAAAATATCGTATATCCGCCGCAGCCGTGATTTCGTCTGTGTTGTTTTAATTTAATAATTTCTAAATTTAAAATTGCATATGTGACGTCACACCAAGAGATGGGGAGTCACACAAATGTGACCACCTATTACAAGGACGGGGCGTCGCCAAAAATCATGAAATTCTTGTAACGTAATTTATGGATGCTCCCTTGTCAATCCAATGAATCCCATGACACCACCGTACTAGTTCAGACTATCTTAAGTAGAACTGTGCAATAAACACTTCAGCGAAAATCAAATGAAAACAAACCGCAACAGATGAAAATGTGTACACAGTTTGAAAGCACCTGTACACAAATTTACGCTCCACAAAACGAATCTTAATCCACAATATCCAAAAATCTCACACGAGATACATTTCTCTTTTTTTTAAACCCATTATCCACAGAACCCGATACATGGAAACGAAAGCAAAACAAAACAAAAAACTCGTGCGACTTCAGAACGACAACAACACCACCACCAATCGACCGACCACAGAGGCCTCATCACATTTTATATCAAAAAAATATATTCCACAAATTGCTACACATTACCAACAGTCAATCCCAGCTCTTCGGCAATTTGTGCCCAGGCCCTCAACTTCTCCAGGAAGTTCTTGTAATCTGGGTTTCGGGTGTTGTAAACAATGTCATACTTCTTGACCACCTCTATGAACTCACTAGTATTGTCTACCATTTCGAATCGCGCGCTGGCCGATTAGATCTCTGGTTAGAATCACTGGTTTTGATGTATCAATATCTTTGGAGATTAAATAGCGAAACCTTGTAACAAAAACAAACGCGAATTGAACTCTTTGTTCCGCTGCCACTGTGCGCTGCTGCTGTGACTGGTGCGAATGTTGCGACTGCTGCGCGTACTGACGGAATAACAAAAACACGAGAGTAAACTCGTTTCTACCGCCAGCGGTATGAAGAACCGCCGTCACTCTTCTCCAAAAAAAAAAAAAAACACCAAACCCCGCTCCACAACTACAACAACAACGATGACGGTCGCGGTGGATCTCGCAGTCGCTTTATATAAATCGATAAAAGAGATGGAAAGCGGCGATACACCACCAGCAGCAGTGGTAGTAGGTACTATCCAAAGACAACGATGACGACCACGACGAACGACGACGGCGACGACGTACCATACATCGAGCGAGCATATTCTGGAGAATGAATTCAAAACGACAACGACGACGACGACGCAGGCGGGATACCGCCGCCGCATATTCGCGTCAGCAATCCATACAAAAACGACCCAACCAACCACCATCGGGGCACAGCGAACCAACCACCACCCTCCTCATCCTTCTGTGCTGATGGCAACACCACTACATCCCGTCCACGGACTTTCGTTCTCCAGCTTCGCTACTGTGATTCAATTCGGTGCGGCGCGCTGAGCTGGAGTATCTACACGTGAGGAAGGGGAGCGAGCGGTTGTTGGCGGGCGGGCCTCCAGAGGAGGGAAAGGATTTTTTTTTCCAACCTTCATCCACCCTCTACCCGTCGGATGTTGATGCCGCTTGCTACTGCTTAGTACTGGTGGTGGTGGTACTGTATATTTTTTTTTAGGCTTTTTGTCATCATTCTCACATTTATATATGTACGTATATATATATTTTATAAAAAATCGCCTCTACCTCTGCCGTTGTTGTTGTTATTGTCGCTGCGCTGGTGTGTTACCACTGGACGGCCGTCCAGAGGAGGAGGTTTGGACAAACATCAGCGGAGTGTGCTACGGCCGCGACAGCAGCGCTGAGTTTTAGTTGTTGGATTTTTATTTTTCAATGGAAAGATACATTTGTATCTACATACATATTTATGTATCTAGGTATCTGTGCTGTTATGTACACCTGCAACGATGTTTGGAACGGAAAAGAAAAAAAAAGAAATGAAAATCGATACGAGGCGGGTAGAGACCTGAGGAGAGTGGGCGGTTGAGCGGTAGAAACTTCTCTAGCATTTCATTAAATTTTCGATAAGATTTGATCAAATCATTTTCAAAATATCTGCGGAATGGTACTACGACTCTTTAAATCCTGAACTGGGATTGGACACAGTACCCCAAAGGTTTAAATATTTCAAGGAGTAAAATTAAGTTTTGCTATTTATGCCGGCTCTGGTTTCTATCATTATCGGATGATTTTAGATACAAACGTTCTGCCACCACCAAAGGACCCACAGTCACCTCCAAGAAAACAGCAATCTTTGTAAAAGTAGTTCTGCGAGTATAATCAAATGAAATGGATGGGGTGAATAAAAGATTGTTTTTCACAAGCACTCAAGTGGCCCTGTTCCTAAAACCCCGATAAGAAAGTATTGTATCTAGTAAAATGTTGGCCTACTCTAGATCGAACTAAACCAATTATCATGACATCAAGGCCCAAGATACACAGCCTCGTTCTTGCTGAGCGGGACACCGACTGTTTGTGTCCTCGTTTTCGAGAGATGCCTCGTACGTATGGCCTGCAAAGATACCCACGTTGGTCATGTCATGGGCACATGCATTGTGTCCCGCGTTTAGCCCAACCATAGTTCTGCAATCCTACCTGCAAGTGGGTTGATTTCAGTGATCCCAGGTTTCCCATAAAACACAGAGTTGTATTTCGGAGCGAAAGTTTGTTTAGCCGGCTCTAACATTCCGGAACAATCTTTGATTCGTGAGAATCTCGAGTGCAGCCTGACTGTAAATTATCCGAGTATGACGAAGACTTTTATGATCTGGAAGACAGTACACATTTTTTCCAGACTGCAGAAGATTTCATCTTATTGTCCAAAAACCTCCCAGTTCCAATTCCTTGAGTGGTACTCATTTAGATTTTTCCATTTAGCCCTCTTAGGGAAATACACTTCATACACATCTTCAGCTAAACATAACGACAGGGGCTTCTAGTGTTCCATACAGAATGTCATGCACTTCTTCCAGACGTTGTCCGTATTGGCTTGATTGAAGCAGGCTTTTCTTACTGCTAGGATCTTCGCTAGTAAAATTGGTCAGGGAATAATCCGTTCGTCCAGCGAAGATTATGTCTATTTGGTTGGCCATCATCTAGGTTGCAGAAACCATAATCGAATACAATACCGACGGAAAAGTAATTACTAACAGCTGAAAAGACTCTGGATTCTAAGGTAATAAGCCCAAGACTTGTAAAAATCTGCAAACGGCATCTAAATTATATATCTAAAGTGAATACGGTAATCCTTTGCTTGGTACCAGGACATATGGATATCTCAGGATATGAAAAAGCAGATGAACTCGCCATGAAAGGGTGTGGCATAATATCCAAGCTCTCGTTTTAATGAAGGTTTCTATTAGCTCTGTCTAGTAATTGAATTTCCCAGAATACACGCATAACGGCTAGGACTTTATGGACGGCCTATGTCAGGAAGAGATCCATTTCTTTAGTTAAGTGACGCAATACTTATAGCTTACTCTTCATATAAGATGTATGTACACTGTACGGACATACGGGTGTCACGTCACGGATTACAAGATTTTATGACTTAAAAATATATCTTTCGCCAGAAATCATTATTCTACAATAATAAAATCAAACGGAGGGTTCTGTCTATAACCTACTCTTATACCTTTCGAATCACTAACCTGGAAGTGGAAGAGCAATTTTTAATACACAACAACCTTTCCCGGGAAATGCAGATCATAACAGTGAAAACCGCATCCAAATCCCTTCTCGAGATAAGCGCATACATACACCCTTTGGGGAATTCCCTTTATACGATTGATTTACTCGTACATACATACATACGTCTATGAGTTTTAACTCTGTTAATGCAATTGTACGACGTAAGTTGGAAGTAGAGAAGTATACAAGGAAGAGAGACGCATACTTTTGATGCCATGGGTGGTGTCCAAACTGGTCATCGAAAATTTGCCGTGATTTTGCATTCGGTTTTGAATTTTTCCATTGTGTTGAGCTACTTTAGGTGATGTGTTAACGGTTTATTTAATATTTAAAAAGTACTAGAAACATTTAGTTTATGTATATGGTTGGTACTTGAACCGACAACCTTTTACTCAATAACCGTCTTGGGTTGTATATTTTTCTGAATAGCTCCTTCAGGACACGCACGTAAATGTAAAGATCATTGTAAACATGCGAAAAAAATATTTCAAAATCTACTTTATTCGTTGTTTATAATATGTATGTACATCCATAATACGGCTATCTGATGATCAGTGCGGGTTTGTCTCGGGTAAATCAACCACAGATGCAATCCAAAGTATAAGGATCATAATGGAAAAACATCGTGATTCCTTAAGGGATTTGTATATTGTATTGGTTGACTTTGAAAAGGCATTCGACAGACAGCCACGAGATCTGATATGGGTGGCTCTAAGACATCGAGGGGTTCCAGAAACCTATGTACAGATGATCATGGACATGTACGAAGGAGCAAAGACAAGAGTAAGATGCCCCGCTGGAGTAACCGAAGAGTTCCCAATCAAAGTCGGGGTGCACCAGGGAAGCGTCTTAAGTCCTTTGCTCTATATTACAGTCCTTGATTATCTGCTTGAAGGTAAAGTGATGGACCCCAAGGTACATTAGTTATTCTTTGCTGACGATGGGAGCCATCATAAGTGAGGATCCTACATCCCTGCAACGAGCACTTGATGTGTGGGTGGACGTTTTGGAGGGAAATGGGTATCGCATTATTTCAAAAAAGACAGAGTACTTGTGCTGCCCGTTCTCTGATCCACTCAGGCCTATTCCAGACATTTATTTGAATGGAACAGTGCTTCCCAAGTGCGAAAAGTTCAAATATCTGGGATCTATGATCAATAGAAAAGCAACTTGTGATGACGACATCAATCATCGTGTAAGCGTAGGGTGGATGAAGTGGCGAGAAAATTCCGCTATCTTCTGTGACAGAAAAATGTCCCCTAAGTTGAAAGGAAGGCTCTACACCGCAGTTGTACGTCCAGCGCTCACATACGGTTCACAATTTGGACGATGTACAAAAAGTATGAGAGTAAATTAACGGCAGCTGAGATGAAGATGCTTCGCATGACAGCAGGAGTGATAAAGCTTGATCGAATAAGAAGTTCGAAGATCCGTGGAAGCTTTCACATCAAGGAAACCATCGTACAAAAAATAGAGCGCGACCGGCTCAGTTGGTATTGCCACGTTCAAAGAAGAGATCATTTGAACCCTGTTAAAAAGGCAATATCAATGCACGTTCCAAAGACATCGCGATGTAGGAAAGGCAGGCCTATAAACGCCTGGATCAGACAAATGCGACGACATCGGCATTTCATTGGCCTCAGTAACCGAGTGATCCAAAATCGGCAGGCCTGCCGATATTTTCTGAGGTCAAATAGGCGAACCCCACAGGCGGATCAGTAGAAATGCGGTGAAGGGAGGGTTGTGATCCCTTGTTTTCGGATCATAGCCTCGCTAATAAAAAAAATAAAAAGGCACAAAAAAAAATATTTTTGTACGTCCAAAGATGCTATAATATTTTTTCAAACTTAGCCATACAATTTTCCAGACCTTTCTCCACTATGAGCTCATATCTCAAATTTCAATTTTGGATTCTACTCAAGAAGCTCCATTAAACGATGTGTGGTATGCATTATAGTATATGCATACTCGTATGTATGTATTATAGTTTAAGTGCTAAAGGTACTGGCAAACAGAGGAGCAAACGAAAATAATAGTTTCCATAGTGTATTAAGAGAGTCCCTGTCATTTGGCCAACACTTAAACACAGCTACTTTATACGATTCACAAGTAAAGTTTCTACAAAAACAATGCCAAACACATTTAGAGAAGCTCTGTCTTATACCATCCACCGTCCACAAATATTTACACTACGATCCAATATATCATAATTTTTTTCCACATTCCTTTTTTTTTTTTTTTTTCATCGCAAAAAAAAAAAACACATGCCTACTTACCCACGGTAAGACCGACTTCTTCGGCAACTTCCTTCCATGCTCGTCCCTTGGCCTCAAAGTTTTTGTACTCCGCAGTGGCGACATTATAAATTGCATCGTAACGCTTGACCACGTTTATGAACTCGGATGTGTTATCCATTTGACTTTGATTTCGATTTGATATCCTCAAAACACCACTATTAACCACACAAGCACCCACTATCACTAACACTAGCAATATTGGAGAAGGAAATATATTATTTTTCTAGTTTGAACAGGAGCGCCGCTGATACTGCCACCGCTGTCCGCCCGGAACTGTGTACTGCTGCCTTGCTCGTCGTTGTCATAGACCGCTGGCGGTACAACGCGCAACGTAGCTAAATCGATATAAGGGATGATGATGAGAGCAAACCATGGTTATTGTGGGGGCGATGAGGAGGAGAAAGCCGATGATGATGATGGCGGATGATGTTGGTGTGATGGTGGGACACATGAGGGAAGCGAGGGTTGAACGAACGACGACGCCCCAGGACAACAACGATGACGACGACGATCCAACAAGCGATACTATACCCGTGTTGTAGTTGGAAACATGACGCAGGCGGGATACCGCTTTTTTCCTAGAAGCTCTCTTTGTGCGATACCGTTGTATATGGGCAGAGGGGTGAAGGACGTACGGTTTTCATGAAATGGATTGGGGCGGTTTGATATTGTATCATTTGGGTGTTTAATTTTTTCCCGGCAGAAACCTAAAGTTTGAGGGTTTCAGGATGGTAGGGAGGTAGCTTTTCATTACAGTTATTATTATTCTTTTTTATTCAAATAAATATATACGGAACACTTTTAATTGATGGAGTAGTGAAGTCCCTCTACATGTTGAAGCTCTTCAGCACACCATTTTCAGCGCACTTTACTCCAGGGCTTTGTACGTACACGATTTTCAAATATCTTAGTTCTTCATCCTTCGCTATGGGACGGCTATATGATTTAGTTCTGCATTTGTCGTGCAATGTTTGTATGCAACTCACGATTTCAAAAAAAATGATGTGTTGACGTTGTTCTTATACTAGAGCTAATTTTTTCTTAGAAACTCAAAAATCTGTAACGAATCTAGAGGTGAAGGGTTGCTTAGATTATGTTAGGTTAGTGGGTTTGAGGAAGAGAAGACATTGCAGACCCATTGTGTTGTTCATTGGAAAAAAAGGAATGGTATCCTGGAACTTGTTCCTTAAGTAATAAAGACCTGGGCAATGACAAAGAAAGTGGGTTGCATCCTTTTCGTCCGTGCAACCTTTCGAGAAAATTTAAAGCAGCCTTAAATAATGTATTTCGAGTTTAGACTGAAAATTCTGATTTCGCCCCGAATTATGGCCTCTCGAGCTCGTTTAGGTGCCGTAAGATTCTGCCTTGGTGGCTCTTCGGGGTAAACCTGAGTCTCAACTAACAAGTCTCTCCATTTAGCTCCATCCTTAGCTAACTGTCTCCAGTTTCGGACTTCAAATTTGTTTACGTTCCTGGTACTTGTGCGCTGCACCTACGGCAAGGAGGCCATCTACTGCGTCGTCGCTCTTGGTTAGATTCAAAGACTGTGGGACGGAGTGTTGGTGTCCATTCGCTCTACATGTCCTAGCCACCTCAGACGTCAAATATGGAGTTTTTTCTTTAAGCTCTCGAATTTTCTGCTCCCAAATCCGTCAACGCAAACGGACCGAATATTTTATGAAGAAGCGACCAAGGATACCTTCTACCGCCTTCAATAATGTCCATCCTTTAGTACCGTTAAGTAGTACTGGGATGATTAGAGTCTTATAGAGTTTTCTTGGCTGTCCGGGACAGGGCTTTACTACTAAATTGGGTTCTCAGCCCAAAGGAACAGCGATTGACAAGAGTTAGTTTTCATTTGAATTCTGTGCTGATGTCGTTTTTAGAATTAATAGCAGAGCCAAGATAGACAAAGTCCCTTACTACCTGGAAGTTGTAGCTGCTCACAGCGACGTTCTGTCCTATGTATATAATTGCTTTGCTCTCCTTCACTGTTAAACCGTTGACCGCTTCTACTTCAATACTTGCAAATGTACCGGTGGGAGCTCGTTGAGTTTTCCCAATTACATCAATATCATCGGCGTATGGAAGTGGTTGTAGAGACTTTTGGTAGGTTGTGCTTGTGGTGTGGGCTTGTGAGCTTTGCGCAATCTGTCTGATGTTTAAGAAGTCACATGACGGTGCGTCTCCTACTCAAACCTTTTTTTAAATCAACGGTCTCTGTGTGCTTATTATCACCGACGTTGGTAGAATAGTCATCGTCATTCTGCACAGATGGAGGAGTTTGGCAGGGATGCCAAACCTAGACATGGTTATTTATAGTTCTTTTCTTTAATTGCTGTCATAGGCGGCCTTAAAATCGATGAAGAGATGTGAACTTCTTGGGCTTTCTCCTGGATCTGCCAAAGTGTGAAAATTTGCTCAATTGTGGGCTTTCCTGCCCTGAAACCGCATTGATAGTTGATAAATAGATGGTTTCAGGAGTTCACACAAAATGCCGGAAAAGATCTTATACGTCCTGCAGTTAAGGGGATTCTCTTGTGGATCGGGCAAACGATGCTGAGATTTTTTTAATGGCAGTTAAACTAATCCGTTGGATTTAGCGTGTCTGCAGATCAAACTTGTGACCGGTACATTTCTTCAGAATTTTCCTTTCATTATTATTATTATTATAAGTTTATTAATGAGTAAGTAAATTACACAATCAATACTATAAAATATTATAGCACTAGCTGCCAGGGCTTTCGGCTATTTGTAAAAAATAAGATGATTTAAGGTATTAAGTTAATTTCTAATACAAGGCTGTATACATCATTGATATTTTGTTCGGTAATTGTAGAAAGAAGATTTAAAAGACTTTGATTAGAAATGCGTTTACAAATGTTATTTACAGGTTTACATACTAGGAGGTGACTTATGGTAAGCATTGGTCTATCGGGACAAAAATGGCAGGTTGGTGCAGGTTCTTTGGTGATCAGATGTTTATGAGTAGAGTTAGTGTGACCCATCCTTAGCCTTATGTAGGCTTTTATCTTCTGAGGTGGAATATATTTTGGATACAGAGCCTTCTCTCCATTAGGGTTTAAGTTTTTATATAGGTGGTGGTATTCGGACCAGGATGTTTTTCTTTTGCTTTTCCAGTCCATGAGCAGATATTTTTGTAGGTCCTTTTTGTTGAAGGCGTAAAACGAGTGTAAAGGATCATTTGTAGCTTCTTTTGCTGCATTGTCCGCGTGTTCGTTGCCTTTGATACCGCTATGTCCTGGAACCCACAGTAATTTGATGGAATTCTTATTAAGGATCAATTTATCACGTATAGCTACAATGATGTCTGTATTATTGTTGATGTTTTGTATAGCGGTGATTGAAGATAAACTGTCCGTAATAATGACTGTTTTTCTATTATTTGCAAATTTGATTGCCTTAAGTATGGCATAGGCCTCAGCGGAAAAAATGGATGTGAAACTTGGAAAAAGACCTTTGGAGATGACTTTGCCAGATGCGTCGACAACTGCAAAAGATGTTCCATTATCGGATTTGGAGGCGTCTGTAAAGAGGGAATACCACCCTAGCTTTTCGTGTTCATCCATTACCTCTGCGAATACTTTTCGGTAGATATTATTGTCCGTCGAATTCTTGGGATATTTGCTCAGGTTCGTGCAAATGGAGTGGCTAGGGAGTGTCCATGGTGGAAGTGTCAACGTCTTTTTGTCTTTGATGAGGATTGGAATGTTTAAGTTTCTTGCAGATTTTAGTGCAGTGTAGATTGCAGATGAAAAGGCGGGGTTCTTTTTCCGTTTCAATATTCTTTTTACGTCTTGATGGACGGGGGACATTTGTGAGCAGTTGATTTTTTGTATAATAAGAGAGGTAAGATGGTTAATCCTTTCGTTTATATGCGGCAGACCGGAGTCGGTAAGTAGGTTGAAGATGGGAGTTGTGCGAAAGGCTCTCATACAGGATCTGATGGCTGCGTGCTATGGTGAGGATATGAGTTGAATCGATGATTTGGAGCATTTGCCGTAGATTGCTAAACCATAGTCAATTTTCGAAAGAATGATAGATCTTATTACATTAATAATAGTGTTAACATTACTATAGCTTTTATTTGACGATAGGTATCTAACAACATTTACTCTAGAATTAAGGTTTTTTCTTAGAAACAAGCAATGACTATTAAAGTTAAACTTGCAATCAAATATTACTCCGAGAATCTTAGCAAAATTAACATTGGTAATGTATATATTGTTTAATTGTACTAATATTTTTTTATCACAGCTATATTTTTTACATATGTGGAGTAACTCACATTTTTTAATGGAAATTTTAGATCCTGAACATTTACCCCAGTTGGATAAATCTTCAGTAATACTTGAAAAAACGTTCCCTACCGTAGTTAGATCCTTACATTTTGAAAAAAGGATTAGGTCGTCTGCATATAATAAGTGACCTATTTTATTATGGCTGTCGATTATTTTGCTGATTTCGCTAAACGCAATTAGAAAGATTACTACAGAAATAGGTGATCCTTGCGGAATGCCATTTTTTAATGTATGCACAGAGGAGTAAATATCGTTTATTTTGATACGAAAACTTCTATTGGTCAGAAAAGATGTGACGTATTTAATGATTTTAGGGCCGGTCTTCCATTCCATAAGTTTGTTCAGAATAACGTGTAAACCAATTCGATCAAAAGCCTTTTCAAAGTCAATCGTTAGGATTGATGCATGGTTTTTTTCTGATAGGGTCGATGAAATAAATTCGTTTTGGATCTGTTAAACCAGATGGGGAACAGTATGCCATCATTGGCCTGATAAGCTGTTTGTACACCAGTAGCTTAGTCTTTTGTTTGAGTCCATTTTGCTTCTGCATCAATCGATACATGCGATGGAAGGCAAAATTTGTTCGTCTCAGCATTATCACCGAATGAACGTTGAACTTCATGTCTTTTTTTGCGTCCCCTTTGGATTACTTCGGAGACTTTTTCGACTGTACATACCTCGGTACATTCCACCGGCTCGTCTTCCCTGAACAGTAACAATGGCCGTCCGGTCAATGATATCAATCAATTGATCGGAACATCATTTAATCGTTTTATAGTTCCACATGATGCGAAATTCTTAAAAACCCAGATTCGGCATAAAGCGGAAATACAAAAAAAAGGCATGTAGGCTGCAATTGCAACGACCGTGCTGCTGTATCTGCCTATCTATCCATCTATTAACCTTGTGTTCGTATACGATTCTACTGGCGTTTCTATTTGTTTCTTAACCCTGCACTGTTGAGTTAATTTTGTCGGTGCGTAGTCTAAATAAAAACAGGTACTTGATTGGATTCTAATTCACCCCCCGAATTTCAGCCACCTTCAATCAATTTTTTTTTCTCCATCACAGGCCAAGAAGTTATGTTCTTCGTCTGCATATAATAGACTTATGACTCAATGTGAACCCAAAGTCCACTAGAGATTGGACCTACTCATAGTTCATTAGCTAAGAGGAAAATAGTTTCAAGTTATTACAGTCAGACTACCAGCACTTAACATACTAAATTTGCAAAACATTTTACCAATTCATGGTCATTTCAGATCAAACATGTACAGCTTCGAGAAAGCCATTGAATTAGTTGATGTGGATATTTCAATTAAGAAAGAGGACAGGGAGTCCTATTCGAAGGATTTTGACGCAATAAGGAACCATGTTCTGGACATCATGGGAAAGGAGAACAGAGTTTTCAAATCTATTTACAGTGGACCTTCTTTATTTGGTGAGTGATATCGTATTTAACGTAAAATTAGGTTCCCTTCATTAAGGCTTTTATCACGTACATCTTCATTTGAGACGTAGCAATATAACAATGTGTGCTGGAGCTCAGCTCTCGCACCTAAGTGATTAAGCATTAAATTCTTAAGCTTTACTTTCGTGTGCTTAAGGTATTGGAAGTCCTGTGCTCCTCCGATTTTTTGTTCTGCAATGCGTACTATGGATCTTGATTTATGCTTAGTAACGTCCAAATACCTAATTTGACTGCATGGTCTCCTATAGGTATCCCACACAACACACACTGTCGCTCTTCAAGATATTTGTACCCCCAATTTCAAAAATGTCGTCAGCTCCACTTTTCGCGACAGGAATAGCCACTTTACCTTTTGAGACTTTGAAAAAGAGTCCAAAATGGTGCCCCTAACCCTAAAAGGGTCCCGTTGATATAGCAAATATTACTTCAATAAGTAGTTTTACCACATTAGCTGCCATGTGACTCGCCGGAGGGTCACGTTTTTTTTTCTGAGAGACCGTGTGTACCGTAAGCAAAATGCTAATTTTTGTATAAAAATTTCAAAATTAAAAAACGACGAAAACATAAAATTCGAACAACACTGTTTATTAACACTTAAATACTCGTATACTTTTAAACAAAAAAAAAAAACACAAAAAGCGTCAGCCAACGTGTTAAATAAAATTGGGTCCTGTACTAGTATCTACAAATATAAAACTTAATAAGAATCGAATTGTGTGAACATGATTTTTTGTCACATTTTACGTAATATGCATAATAAGTCTCAATTTCTTTTCTTTAAATTTTCAATTCACAGGAAGTTATTTCGAAAACATGAAAATCGATAAACCGGATGAGTTCGACGTTCATTTCGTCCTTAAATTACCCCACAATGATAAGATGGTTACAAAAACTGACCCCCACCGTCCGGGATTCGTCAATTTGGATATAACCCATGTATTGTCGCATATTAAAAAGGACGTAAATTTACATTGGTATCTTTCGACTTTGGAACAACTTGTTGATGCAAACTGTTATCTGGATCGTTATAAGCTTCAAAACTGGATTGAACAAATCTTAAATGTAGCATTGCCGCGATATGGTCAACGCGTTCGGATTGAGGGCAAACGCGAATACGCTTTGTCTTACTCCAAATGTGCTACTGCACATACTATAAAGGCACGTTCTGCTAGTCGCGTTATGTCAATCGACTTTGTTCCGGCTTTTAAATTCACCGAAAGCGAGTCACTGGTTCTCAATAAGAAGTTTCCATCATGGGTAAAGGAAAAGATATGGTTCGCTGTACCCAAATCGATGAAGTCGGATAAACCCGGCAAAAACAGATTATTCGGTGTTGTTGCGCCACAAATTGAAAAGCATCTACTTAACAACAAATTCAATTTAAAACCATCATTGAGACTTTTGAAAAGCCTTCGAGATAAAATGGGACCTGATGCTCGCAAACTAAAAAGTTACTTCATTAAAACAATTTATCTTCATGAAAATGACAAGTACGGTGACAATTTGTGGCAGAAGCCAATCGGATACATTTTATTGCACGTAAGTTAGATAAGTTTTACATTATTTTTTTTATGCTAACGTTTAGGCTATAAAATACATAAAACCACGGATTCAACCTCGTAAACAGGGGTCCAGCGCGCTACCATTTTAAAATGAAGAAAAAAAGAAATACTTAACAGTTTTAAAAGTAGTGTGTTTTTGTTTTTGCTTAAGTAGAAAATATAGGGAACTGTTAAACCGAGCTTGTCATTCCTTCCATCTCCTTTTGAATGGACTTACGCTTGAAGATCGCTACCAAATAATCGTCCACCTGAACAAGCCATCTGCCGAACTGTGGATAGACTTCATACCGCATATTTTCTCCGCGACAAATAACGCCTTGGATGTCAACATTGTTGGTGTAATTCGTAACATATGGCCACCGTTACTCGATAAAATTTGGCGGACATACTTATGTCCTGTATCCCCTTGTGGGTCCTAGGGCCTCTACTACGCCTACGCGCCATCGTGTACGGTTTCTGGCAATGTGTCTGAGTTCTCCCCAACTTTTCCCTAACCTCCTTCTCGACTGTTCTGCGCCATGTGCTCCTCGGACCGCCAGGTCTTTTGCCATCCTGAGTTAGAGGGTTCCATTGCATAGCATGGTTCGCTATGGAGCTGTCACCCTTTCGGAACGTGTGACCAATCCATTGCCACTTCCGCCGTTGGATAGTTGTGCCTATTGGTTCCTGACCCGTTCTCTCGTAAAGGTGTTCGTTAGAGATACGATTGGGCTAGAAAATCCTTAAGATATTGCGCAGATACCTTTTTAATCTTTTAGATACTAATAGCCCGAGTGCTACTAGCATGCACGATTCGCAAACCTGAGTAATCGATTCCAGGAATAGGCCTACGTACTAAACACACACCCTACACACTTCAACCACTCTTCCCGCGGTACTGCCGTTAGGTATTTCTTCGCGGGGCTGGTTAGCAATTATGCTCTAGTCTCCGAGGCCGCCTCTTGGACCGTTCTTAGGGCTTCTGCTCTTCGCAGCGCATTCTGCACACATACTATGAATGAGCAGATCTCCATCCACTCGCCCTCTGATCGTGTCATGTGACTAACAAGATTTTCTGGACTTGGCAGGTTTGCTCTGTCTTCTGCAAAGCGTCTGCAGTAGTACACTGCATGCTCCGCGTCCTCCTCTTCGTTTGGACATATTGGACACAGGGGCGAACTATCGTGTCCAAATCTATGGAGGTATTTCCGGTAGCCACCGTGTCCGGACAGGAACTGTGTGAGGTGGTAGTTACAGTTCCCCCTCGCTCTCTCTGTCCTTGATTTTATAGTGGGAATGAGCTTGTGGGTCCACCTGCCTTTGGTAGAGCTGTCCCACCTGGTTTGCCACAGCGTTGCTGATGCTGCCCTTTCCTCCTCCTTAATCCTTTTTGCCTCTTGCCGGTTCGAGGGACGTCTAACGTATACCCTCTGCATCTCTTCAGCGAGGATGTCGATTGGGACAATCCCAGCTAAAACGCAGGCTGCATCGTCGGAGATAGTTCGGAAGCCGCTGATCACTCTGATTGCGCAGAGCCTGTGAGCTGATGATAGCTTCTTCCTGCACTCATTTGTCGCCAGTGCATCTACCCATATCGGGGCAGCGTATAGAAGTACCGAGCTGACCACTCTGGACAGCAGGATCCTGCGGGCGTATCCAGGCCCGCCGATGTTCGGGAGCATTCGGGAGAGTGCTGCTTGCATCAGCGATGCTTTCTTACTAGAATACTCGACGTGGGCTTTGAAGCGCAGCCTGTTGTCGAGCATGACTCCAAGGTACCTCAAGGATTCTTTGGACCTGATTGTCTGGTTTCCGACCCGAAAGCTGGCGTATTCCACCTTTTTGCGACTGGTTATTAGGACAGCTTCGGTCTTGTGGGCAGCTAGTTCCAGACCGGTAGACTCCAGCCATTCCTTTATTCTTATAACTGCCTCATCCGTGGCAAACTCCACCTCGTGTACATGCTTGGCTACTGTAACCACTGCGATATCGTCAGCGAAACCAATTACTTTGACTCCCTCGGGTAATGTTAGTCGCAGAACTCCGTCGTACATAATGTTCCATAGGAGAGGTCCCAGAACCGACCCTTGCAGGACTCCCGCGGAAACACTGTAGTGCTTAACGCCATCGTCAGTATGGTATCTTAGCTTCCTATTGCTGAAGTAGTCCGTGACTATCCGCAGCAGGTAGTATGGTGTATCCATCCTGGCCAGGGATCTCCCAATGGATGACCAGCTTGCCAAGTTGAACGCATTTTTGACGTCGAGCGTTACTACTGCGCAGTATTTCTTCGTCCCCCATTTCCCTTGTATTGCTTCAGTTGCTATATCCACTACCGCCTTTATGGCATCGACGGTAGAGCGTGATTTTCTGAAGCCGTACTGACAGTCTGACATTGCGCAGACACCTATTAACGAACGTTTGCAGCTTTCTGGTGATAGTAGTGGCCACTCTCCACGTGCTGCAACCATATAGCAGCACGGATTCAACGTTGGAGCGGAACAGTCTTATTTTGGTGCTCAAACTGATTGCATTGCTTCGCCATATTTTGGACAACATCCCGAACGCGGACTTTGCTTTGGCGATCCTGTTGGCTATATCCAGTTCGGTTCCACCATCGGTCGAGACAATACTCGCAAGATACTGGAAATCCTGTACTCTCTCTACCGGTTGTCCAGCAATGCATATTTGAGCCGATGAGTTAGTTCCAAGGCTGATAATTTTAGTTTTTGCCGTATTAATTTTCAGCCCGACGACGCCTGCCTCCCTCTCCACATCTGCTCTCATTTGGTGGAGGTCCATAATTCTGTGGGAGAGTAAGCATACATAGTCAGCGTAGTCAAGATGTTTCAGTTGAGATGTAAGAGTCCATCGAATTCCTCCGTTTCCCGTCGACAAAGCTGCATGAAGCACATCGCTAATCACCAATAGGAATAATATTGGTGAAAGGATACAGCCTTGTCTTACCCCACTTTGGATCTCAAATTCCTCAGACAACCTTCCCCTGTGTAGAACGTGACATTTGGAGCCTTTATATGTAGCTTTGCTAATAGCAATTAGTTTATCGGGAATTCCTCTCCTGCGTAAGGCACGCCAAATAAACTCCCTGTTGACACTATTGAACGCCTTCTCAAAATCAATGAACAGCAGATGCAGTGGCGATCGATATTCAACACACTGTTCGATGATAATCCGCAGGGTGTTGATGTGGTCAACACAGGAGGATCCAGAGCGGAAACCTGCTTTTTCGGCATCGAGTGTGTCTTCGAGATGTTGTTTGATTCGCTCCAGGATGATTTTAGCTATTATCTTAGCGACAGCGGGCAGCACGCAGATACCCCTCCAGTTTCCGCACTCCATTAAATTTCCTTTCTTAGGAAGCTTGATGATCATTCCCTTTTTCCACTCCTTAGGAAAGCTCTCAGCTTCCCAAGCTCTATCTATAAGTGGAAGCAGAAGCTCAGCCGATGTTGTTGGCGCTGCTCGTAAGAGCTCTGCTGGAATACCGTCAAGTCCTACCGCCTTGTTGGTTTTGAGTGCCTTGATCGCGGTAATGATCTCATCTTTACTGGGAGTTGTGGTGCGTATTCGGGAACTTCTCACCTCGGGCATCTCAGTTTGATTTGGGAGCGATATAGGCGGGCATAATTAGCTTTGTCAAGAACACCCACTGTGGTCATACGTCCGATATTTCAAATATTAATGGGATGAATTGATTTGTTCGAATAAAAGAAATATTTTAGTTAATGTTCTATCGGGCTTTAAAAAAAAACACCCCAAGTCCAAAGGCTTGTTGGTTGAGGCTCAGGTTCACCCCGATTCGTCGTTGAATCTTCTCCCCCAAAACCCGTCAACGCAAACGGGACCGAATATCTTACAAATAATTGTTCCCGAAGCGACCAAAGATAGCTCATCCGCTCTCAATAAAATCCATGTTTCAGCGCCGTATAGTAGCACTGGGTTGATCAGGGTCTTATACAGCCTCTCCTTAGTGGCTCGAGATAGGGCTTTACTGTTAAATTGCCTTATTATCTGCTAGTAGTTAAACTTAAAAAAATATGTATTAAGCAATCTGCTCCAATTCGTTTGTTTTTTTTTTTTTTTACACTTGATCCGTTCGCGTACTTTCCGAGCCAAAAACTAATCAGTTGTCAAATATGACATGATGAGAGTAAAACTCTCAAAGAGCGGAAAATCTAAGCAAAAGTACTCGAATGAAAGCGAGTCATTTCGAGCCAATTGCCATTAAAAAAAATTATAATGAACAAATTAAACTCGTGTGAAAACCAACCGATTCATATTAAGTTAAAAAGAAATGTTTTGTGAGAACATTCATCACATCATTTTCTTCAAGATACTTGGCTTGCATTTTTATGTCTATTGACTATTTGAAATGGAATCAAAAACTCGTCGACTTATTTTGCAATCAGCTGATTTCACTTGGCACACAGGAAATAATCGTTACTTATCAATTTTTCTCTTTATCTGTCAATCATGCTCGCTCAATACCCGAATACACTTCGAGCTCTTTAGAGCACCTTAAAGCGCTTTGTGTAAGCGAATAGACCTTGTATTTAAATCCTACAAAAAATTCCAAATAAGAAGACATACCCGTAATCACGGGTTTTAGTTTATGTTTATAAATTCGCAAACGACAACACTCACCTTCTAAAGCAAGCAAGCTTCGTTGTTTCGTACAAGGATTTTTGACAAGCAGTAGCTTATAAGACCTCCGATTGCTCTGGTTTCACTCGGAAATTGCTCTGAAGCTTTTTTTTTTTTTGAGAAACCTGAGATCACTCCGAATTCGCTATGAAGTTGACTCAGGTTTTTCTGGAATAAGGAAAGTGGAGCTGTCAAAATGGCGTATGGCATATGATTTATCAAAATTAGACAGTTAGTTTTTCTTGACACATCTGGAATTTGAAAAAAAAAAAGAAGATAGACCCTGGGGCGAGTTAATTTAAAAAATTCGGGCTGAAATAAGACCAGTGAAAATATGTCTATTTTTTTAGGGCTCGTGACACTCTGGTTTCGCTCGAAAATCGCTCTGATGGGTTTTTTTTTTAGGAACCTAGGGCTTAGGGAACACGACTCAGTGTTTTTTTTTTTTTTTTTGGGAGGCCTGAAGTCGCCCTGAAGTGAACCCAGGTTTTTCTTGGATAAGGAAAGTGGAGCTGTCAAAACCTTATGTGTCATTTGTGGTTATTATTTATTTTGCATATCGTTGAAATAATAGACTAGTTTTTTGGTTTGAATTATGTTTAAATTCGTAATAATCTATTTGATATCCAATAGACTAACGGTGCAAATATGAAAATTAAGTTCAGAGCTGATAGCAAATTTACATTAGCAAAATGTCCGCATGGCGACTCCAACAAGTTTTTTGAGAAATAGAAAAAACACACCCGAGAGTTGTCAAGAAAATCTGAGTCGATCCTGAGACGAATCTGAAAAAACAGACTTAATATCGCTACGCTCATACAGCGGGTACAGTTCTAGTTTAACTGTCAAAAAAAAAGTTATTTTTATTCCTTTAATATTTTTTTTTCCAGATACGAGGGGTTAGGAAATCGTAAATACTTAAAGTTGTGCAAAAAAGTATTCTTTAACGCAGACGCAACACCTGAACCTGTTTCTATAAAGCAATTATTATCCAATTGTGTCTCGTCTGTTTGTACGTCGATCTACAGCCTAAACGGTTTAATAGATTTACTTCAGACTTCATATCTGTAGTCTTTGAGCTTATGCCTCGAGGAGAAATTGCAATCTCGAAAATGGCTTCAACGAGTTTCTTCAAATTTCATATTTTGGTCAATTTTAACGAATGCTATCAGACAGTGTTTTTGCCTTAAAATTCATGTAGCGGTACTTTTCTTATTAATCGGTTCTCAGCTATTTCTCCACCAAATTTGATTCAAAATTAATACCTAAGCAACGCAAATATTAAAAATTCTAGCGTTTAAGCGACTTCAATTTATTTTGCCATACAAGTGCAAGTACGTACGACCCGAATTAAAAATAATGGCCGTCATTAAAATTGAGACTGAGCGGAAAACAAAATGTGTTAATGGCTTTTATCTCTCGTGAAGAGAAATTACATATAGTACATATTTATGGTGATTAGAATATTCAATATACCTACATATCTTAATTTATTATTGTTGTAAGGAAAGATATAATTTTAAATTATTTATATTTCTTATTTGTAATATTATTTTCAGATGTTGGACGTCCTTATTAATTATCTTAATCAAGGACAGATTCCTTTCTACTGGGACCCACGCCAGAATAAGCTTAATTTGGTACAGCGGAGAGAAATTGAGATCATGAAAACTTTGTTCATAAATGTGAAGAATAAACTCCAAATAATGTCATCTCAGAGTTACGTCAATTATGTTGCAATCAGGTCCTTGTTCGGTAAGTATTTAAATCATTCTATGCATTTTTTGAAACTTGAAACTGGGGTCTTTACCATTAAGCATTTAGACATCACTAAGCTGGTAGCTTAACCTTGCTAAGATTTTTTTTTGTCGTGTAGAATATTATAATGACTTGAAAGTTTTATGAAAATGACGGCAATAGTCGAAGAGCGCCAAAGGTAATCGGAGTGAATGATTGTCCATATTCGTGGAATGTGGACCTCTTCTGCAAAAGCAGTAAATATTTCAACGTGATTAAATGCACTAAGGTCTGGGAAACTAGGAAAAAAAAGTTAAAAGATAAAGATAAACCTTCTATTCTACAAAGTGAACGTCAAGAAAGCCCAATGTGGCTCTATGAGAAGAATAATGCAGTTTGTTCAAGATCATCTCTAAAAAGCTACAACTGCCAAGTCTCCTTATGGAGCGAGATGATTCGATTTAGACGAAAGATGCTAAATCTATATATGTATGGCATCATCATGTGTTAGAAAAGGCTGTCCATTCACAGGAAATTCAGATCTAATTGGCGAGCCATGTGCAACTTCAAAAAGCCTACAAATCTGATCAAAAATTCCTAATACATGAACTAAGGTCTTTAGTCTTTATACCATTTCATTGTCCAAAGATTAAAGTCAAGCCATCCTCTCTCCTTCCTCCCAAATACTCTTAAGTTCTAGATCCCTTTTATTTTCGCAGTTGCACTGCGTTAGTTGGAAATGAAGGGAAGAAATAGGAAAGAGTTATTTTTAGTGTAGTGGTTTTCAAACCAGGTGATGTTAGGTTTCAGTATATGCTTACTCCATGGGCGGTGTCCGAAATAGTCGAAGGGAATTCGCTGTGGTTTTGGAATTTGGTTGTGATTTCTAGTATTTGCTTTCAAGCACCTATATTTTTGTTATAATTTTTAAGGTCGTGTCGCCCCTACAACAACAACAAAGGAAAGGAGAAGCCTCTTAATACGCACTTCGACCTATTTCAGATCTTTTGTGTTGTTCTTTTGGATGACGCTTTGCATGTGTTTGTATCCTAGCTGAAATCAAGTTTTTGAATGAGACTTTATACATTTTTGAGCTGAGAAGGGGATTATCAGATGGGAGGTAAGCCCTTCCTAAATATGTCTATTTCTGGTTCGAGTTAGTTTAGTCCATGATGTTTAGCCTCAAGCTTTTAGATTAATGGAGAATTATACTTGAATACCACTTCTACAATAGGGTTCGATGCTTAGCACTCCTCTATCAGTACTTACCCTGCAAATATTCGGATGAAATACCTACTTTTTGGAGCCTGCTTTTGGGCGAACAGTAGAACCACATGACATGAATGTGGTACAATTTTCCTTACTTCCAGCTCGACGATGCTAATTCTGCTATTGCAACTAATCGCAACAGTTTTATAATTATATTCGTTATTTGACAAATAATAAATGTTACTTCTTTTTTCCTTTTAGATGATCCCTCGGACTTCGTTAATGCCGAAAAAGCATAAAAATGTGCTTCTATTATATACGTTCTTATTTACTTACCTATTGCATTTTACGTATATTAAAGTTTAATAACTTTTTTTTCTTACTTTATTTTTCACTTTTATATTTTGAATTGTGTTAATAAATGTGAATTACTTTAATAAATAAATAAGCACAATCAAAATAAGTACTAACATATGTAATTTTATTTTTATTATTTAAGGCAAATGCATACCTCCATATACATATACATATGTATGCACGTATGTATAATGTACATATATACCATGCATGTATAAGTCGAAAAAGAAATATTACCTTTGGTTTGCGTTTTATGAACTTCAATTTTTTTTTTAATTTTCTTTAATTTGTATCTTTTAAATTGTCTTAACAAATGTGAATTACTGAATTTCTTTAATGAATAATATGCACAATGTATGCATTTTATTTTCATTAATTAAAAACAAATAAATATTTGGTGTCCAGCCACTAAGCTGGGCCCATCTTCTCGGAACCACTCGTTTTGTGTGCGTTAAATTTGTTTGCACGAATGGAAGGGACCTACTGTTTAGTACCATATCCGAAGGGCAATTTATTTCGAGAAGATTTTCGTGACAACTATACTTCTGGATGTTTGTCTGACGTTCGAGAAAGATGGGACAGTGAAAAAACGTTTTGGTGTTTTCTGGGATTCAAACATGGAACCTCACGCGCAGTAATCTGATACATGGCTTTCAATGTGAAGTTGCAGGGAACAGAGTATATACAATGGTATTAGTAAGCAGATCGCAGTATACATAATGGCAATATCAACTTCCAGCTAACCTAAGTACCGGAACACGAATGGCTTAAGCGTCAAACAGATTGGATCCGATCTACTGCGCTCCGATAAGCCGAAAAGCACTGTGAAAAGTAAAAAAGTAAGAATATGTACATCGAAAAAAGGCTTTTGGAGACGATTTTGTGAACTTACTTCTACACCCTATCCCTACAGTATCTGGGCGCCGTGGCTAGTATGTCGGACCACTTCGCGTGAGGTTCGCAGATGTCTGACAAAAATCCGAGAGTGTTGTTGTTATGGAAAAACTTCTCAAAATTCAAAATAAAAATTGCCTTTCGGAAACGGTATAAAACTGAAGGTCCACTTCCAATCGTGTGGAATATAACGCATACAACACGAGTGGTTGCGAGAAGCTAGACCCTAGGTCCTTCACGAACTATTTGCGCCAAATATGTATGTAGATATATATGTAGGTATTGAAACGATCAGTACAAACAGGCGAGTCGATTGCGTGCGTCTTCATATTACCTCTTTCCGGCCTCAAATTTCGAGCTAAGATGGAATTTCAGACGTGGTCTTCTAAGAGACCGAAGCAGTTCAAGTTTAAATTTTTTTTTCAAATCTATTTTCACCAGAAACTGACAATTTTTTTGTAACAAATATCAGGAAACTGACTTGCGACTTATCGTTCATACTATATGAATGGCCACGTCAACGTTGTTTCAAAAACAACTTACATTGACATTTACATTTCGAGCTATATAATGAAATATCCTATAGGCTGCCGAGAGTCCGAAATTTTCAAATCCGCCGGCTTTTCAAAACCTTTCAATATTTTTCTTAGAAACCATAAAAATACCGTCAACAAAGTATGTATTATATATTGATGTCCCATAAGCCATCCACATATAACAAGCCACGCCTAATTTTTGAGCGAATTTTCTTTGAAAAAAAAAAAAAAAAAAACATTTTAATGAGATGTGCGAAAAGTCAACATCTACAGTGTTGGCCAAATCTAAAGCAATTTAAGTCCCTAGCTCGTGTTCCACGATTTGATTGGTATTAACTAGGCAAAGTATTGGAATATTTATTTATTTTTTTCAATAGCTTTGAGTTTTGTAGATTGTTTAATAAAATTAATGACAAGTTTTAAATGAAATTATAACAAATACAACGCCTAATTGTATATGCTTCAATTTTTAGCTGGTCAAAACTAAAGCAACTCCATAATAAATTCATACTTTTTCTGAAAATTTACCTCTTAAATTCAATATTTTATTGCGAAACATTTATTTTTAATTGCCGCTTTGCACCTCCTAAGAATACTCTGCACAAGATTCGAAAAAAAATGTTATTGGGGGTATTATTCCAAGACTCATTCCATGGATTACCTATGGGATTCAGATCGGAAAACTGCGCTTGCTATTCAATAACTTTAATTGTTTAAGCTTCAAACCACTTTTTGACAAAGTTTGAAGTAGATTTTTAGATTAGATTTGATTTTTATTTGTGTACTTCAAAATTCATTACAAAAAAGGTTAACGAAAAATCAGGTTGCATGGCATTGTCGTCTGCCTGATTGACATATGTGTGTACATAACATAATGTATGTACATAACTTTCCAAATCTCATTTGGATGAGAAGTAGCGAAATAAAGTGGACTAACATTGATTAAAAATTTCCCGTCAATATTCTCTCGCGATATTATAGTGCAATTCTGCAATATCGAAATTACTTAGGAACATTAACATCATTGAGGAGTGTTGTGACTTGGTTCTCCGACAGGGCATCGTTTCCCAAGATATGTCTTCTTGTTTCCGTAAAACTGGACACTTGCCAATGAAATGCGGAGTATCATTGTCCTGCTTATTCAGAGGCAATTTCTCTTCCGCATGTGGAATTCTATTCCAATTTCTCCTCCTTGAAGTGGAATACAGATGTTGCAAGGAAAAAGCGAAGAAGAAGTGGGCCCAGCTTCAAGCAGAGAGTACGGAGGGGCTGTATCGGGAGTTGGAGAAAATATCTTTCCCGGTTGCTGATGCAAACTAGGCTATCCAGGAGCTGCGACGACACAATATAAACAAGAGCGCAACTATCTTAAAAATAGCCGCCCAAGGAAGGAGGAATGCTCAGAGATTCATTCGCCAAGGTTCGGTTAGGTTGAAGAGGCTGCCAGCTGAGAATCGCCAACACACTTAGACCAATAATAGGTCCATTGTGATACCACATGGATCATGGGAGAAAGTTTCTCCTACCTACTCGTTAAACCATTTTGAGCTTCTTATGAATTGTAGGAGGCTCTTAATGTCGATGTTTTTTTAGGTCGCCTACGTCGCTGTAATAGGGGACTCCTAGGTGAAGCTTCCTTCTACGGGAGAGAGCTGGGCAGAAACAAAGAAGCTGAGGAATAGTTTCTTCCTCTTCTTTAAAGTTCATTAACAATGCTCATGGCTAGCTTCATGTGGATGACGACAAAATTATGCAGAGGTGGCGGCAGTATTTTGAACGACTTTTGAATGAACAGTTTCCCCGGCTATACTCTCCAAGAACCACCCCTTACTGAATATCTGACATTACAGTCGAATAAGTCAGTGAGGCGCTCAAATACTCCAAAAACGAAAAGTGTCTGGTCGGTGGAGATGCCCTCTGAGTTCTGGAAAAAAAATAGAAGACAAAGGGTTCACGTGGCTCAGAATTCTTATCTCCAAATTTGTGAGAGGTGATCCAATACCGAATCAATGGAGGGAAAGCTGCCTTCTCGCTGTATACAAAGGGAAGGGTGATACGCGAAACTGTGATAACTACCGTTCGACCACACCATTTTCAATTCAATTCAATTCAAGTTTTATTCATATTTAAAAATATTTACAATTATTACATAGTTTTCCCGCAAAGCTTAAGGCTTATCTGCAGGAGGTTATTCTGGTGGAACATTAAGAACAAAATTGAGCTTTTTTTTAAGTATTTAATAAAGAAATAAAGTGTTTTTTTTTCTGTTACTTTGAAAGATTTTAACCCTAGAAAGATAACCTACGTCGATGCGTGTTAATTTTTGAAAAATTCATTATAATTCATTCGTGTGTGGCATCACTGCGTTCTAGCTTTAAGCCAACTTAGTCGACCAAAACCAATTAGAATAAACTTATGTTTTTTATTTACCCCTAAAACAATTATAGTTTTAGTAATTCCTGACCATTTACACAAATACATTAACTACAAAACGTACATACAAACATGTATACGTCAAATCGACGTATGGTTATCTTAATTGTAATTTTTTATAAGGTTATCTTTCTAGGTTTAAGCAATTAGTTATGATATGAAACAGAAAATTAAATATTTTTTTTAATTTAAGTTTTAGTTTGTTCTTCCTCCTTTTATCAGCGAGGTTATGATCCGAAAATAAGGTATCACAACCCTCCCACTTCACCGCATTTCTACTGATCCGCCTGTGGGGTTCGCCTATTTGACCTCAGAAAATATCGGCAGGCCTGTCGGTTACTGAGGCCAATGAAATGCCGATTTGTGTGATCCAGGCGTTTATAGGTCTGCCTTTCCTACATCGCGATGTCTTTGGAACGTGCATTGATATTGAAGTTTTAACAGGGTTAAAATGATCTCTTCTTTGAATGTGGCAATACCAGCTGAGCCGGTCGCGCTCTATTTTTTGTACAATGGTTTTCTTGATGCTAAAGCTTCCACGGATCTTCGAACTTCTTGTTCGATCAAGCTGTGTCACTCTTGCTGTCATGCGAAGCATCTTCATCTCAGCTGCCGTTAATTTACTCTCATGCTTTTTGTATATCGTCCAATATTGTGAACCGTATGTAAGCGCTGGATGCACAACTGCGGGGTAGAGCCTTCCTTTCAACTTAGGGGATATTTTTCTGTCACAGAAGATAGCGGAATTTCATTCACCCCACGCTTAAGCGATGATTGATGTTGTCATCACAGGTTGCTTTGCTATTGATTATATATTCCAGATCCCAGCTTCGCACTTGGGAAGCACTGTTCCATTCAAATAAATGTCTGGAATAGGCCTGAGTGGATCAGAGAACGGGCAGCGCAAGTACTCCGTCTTTTTTGAACTAATGCGATACCCATTTCCCTCCAAAACGTCCACCCACACATCAAGTGCTCGTTGCAGGGATGTAGGATCCTCACTTATGATGGCTCCATCGTCAGCAAAGAATAACTAATGTAAAAAAAAAATGTACTGGTCGTTTTTAGTAAATTTTACAAAATTTAGTATGTAATAAAATACGAATCTGGAGAGGACGTTTCCATTTTGCAAAAATACATATGCACTCGTACTTCGAGCACGAAGATTTTTTAAATCTACTAAAAATGCCCTTTTCAAAAAATTTTATTAAAAATCATACAAATTTCTTTGCTCTAAATAGTTTTTTCCATTATTCGATTTTTACATTTTGGATTTGATCTTGCCTTGTATGATCTTTTTTTTATTTTTTTTTTATAATTTGCGCGCACTAAAAGGGTTATGAATACCTTTAACATGTTTACATACAGTGCGGGCGTTGGAAAGGATAGATAGAGAGAGAGAGAGAGAACGATTTTTGGTGTAGTGGTTCTTGAAGCTCAGTTTTTTATGCTTCAGAGATTCTCCGGGGGTGGCGTCCAGATAACTGGGGAGATTTTTGTTATTTTTTGTCTTTTCTTCTGATTCCCGATAACCGATGTCAAGGGTTGTGCGGAACTCACAAGCCAACACCGGAGGCACAATCTATTACAAGTCTGTACAACTGCTTGCATACGCCGACGATGTAGACATTATCGAAAGAACTCAGCGGGCTGCCACCGGTGCGTTTGCAAGCATTGAGGAGGAACCGGCCAAAATGGGTTTAGTGATAAACGAGGGCAAAACCAAGTATATGCTGTCAACAAGAAGGGACAGCCAACACCGACGAATTGGACAGAACGTCGCAGTGGGCAGCTATAACTTCGAGGGAGTACCTTGGCTTTGCTATATACTCGAAAAACAACAACAAATCAGCGCAGAAATCAAGCGAAGATTAGATTAGATTAGATTTATTTTTTTGGTTTCGTATAAAAAGTTTACATAGGTAATTTGTAACCGCACATTTTAAATAAGTAATACGATAATTTTTATTATCTTTCTACTTAATTGTAGTATATTATTTTATTAAACTATATAAATGACAAAAATGAACTCTGAAGGAAAAATACGAAAGAAAACCTTCAATATATCATAAATCATATCATGAAACAGAAAATTGGGTATAAAAAATACACTCAAGATAAAAAAATATGTAAATGAACAAATAAATAATTTATAAATAAATAAATAATTATAAAAAAAAACAATATTAATAATAAATAACAAATAAATAAATAACTAAATCGATAAATAGATAAATAATATATAAATAAATAAATAAATAAGTACATAGATAGATTAATAATACATAAATAAATGAATAAATAAATTTAACAAATAAATAAATAGATTTAACAAATAAATAAATAAGTTTAACAAATAAATAAATAAATAAATCTAACAAATAAAAACAAAATTTATTAAAGAATGTAACAACAAATGAATAAATAAATAAATAAAGCAAATAAATATAAATAAATAAATTAAATAAATAAACATATAGAACTAAGTATAGCCAATAATAAGGTAAACAAATTAAAACGCAATAATAAATTAACGATAACAATGACGAGTTTCTATGAGAAAATACATGAATATTTGATGGTTTACACTCTTAAGTATATAATTCATTAACCAGAGGATTGTCAACAAAACTACATCTTGTGAGAAATTTGCCTCTAAGCTTTTGGATCCTAAGTGAGATCAATTCAACATTCACCTTTTCATGGAGGTCTAAGGTTGAGTAGCGCCATGACAAGTTAAGCATAATTTTTAGTACTTTATTTTGAGATACTTGCAATTTTTTTTATATGGCAGGCTGTAGAGTCACGCCATACTTGGCAACCATATACATAGTAAAATTGCCTGAAAGATAATTTTGTGAAGAATAATTTTATTTTCATTTGAGAGTAAAGACTTTCGATTAATGAACGGATACAACATCTTTATCGCAATGCCGATGTTCTTTACCGTGTTATTAATGTGGTTTTTAAACGTTAATTTAGTGTCCAAATGAATACCTATGTAAGTATCTTATCGATGGTTCCCAATTAATGTTGGTTCCATTTACTTGGAGTTGACTGCTGGGGAGAAAACAGGCTTTTCTTTTTCGCGTGAAAAACATCGCTTTGGTTTTACCTTCATTTAACTTTATTTTCCATCTGCTGTAATATTTCACTAAAATATCCATCCCCTCTTTTAAATTCCTCTCAATATTGAGAGCGAATTGATGGGATGAATATATTGCAGTGTCATCTGCGAAAATAGCTATGTCACAGTTCGGTAAATTGGAAAAATCGGACGTATATATATTATAGAGCACCGGTCCAAGAACTGAGCCTTGTGGTACACCGGAATTAAAGACGATCAAATTAGAAACGCTGCTATTTACTTGGACATTAAAACAACGATTAGACAAGAAAGACTGTACTATTTTACAAAGAGCCGGAGGAAAGCTTAAATTTATCATTTTGTATGTTAGGCCGTCGTGCCAAACCGAATCAAATGCCTTCTCGAAAGTATCATACCTGTAGATTTAGGTTGTGATCGATTATTTCTAACAGCGTTACAAATTCTTAGCACCTGATGGGAAGTATTGTGATACCATCTAAAGCCAAATTGTTTTTTAGGATAAATGTTATAATTACTGAAAAATCTTAAAATTTGTTTATGTATAACTTGTTCATACAATTTACTTAGATTGGTTAATAAGCTTATAGGCCTATAGCTTTCTGGGCAATATGGAGGCTTACCAGATTTAGGAATGGGTACCACTTTAGCTTTTTTCCACGCATCGGGAAAGTATTGTAATTTTATACAAGCTTTTTATTATAAAAGTTATATATTTAATCCCAGTCTTAGGTAGTTGCTTTAATTATATATTTCGTATCAGGTCACTACCTCGTACTTTTCTGATGCGCTGGTTATTGACAATAAATTCTATGTCGTCTTCATTTATAAACAAATTGGATACGCAATTTTCATTTGCAGCAGTGAAAGCTTGGATGGTGTTAGCTATCAGATTATTCGTATATGCATCACCTAGGTGTATGATTATTTGCAAAACTGCGGGCAAGTGCATTTGTTTTCTCAATGTCGGTGAAGTAAAAACTAGATCCGTTTTTGAGAAACGGCACCTGTCGGTTTTTTGTTTTTACCACCTTCACAATATTTCAGAATGGTTTTGCGTTTTTGTCCAAACACTTAAGTTTCCTGTTCCATTCTATATTTCGATATTGCCGAATTTCATTAGAAACTAGTTTTTTCAAATAAAGCATTTGATAACGAAATATGGGTTGGCTATATTTTTGTCAATGTCTTCTGCAAATGTTCCTTAACTTAATGAGCTCCAAGATATGGGAAGGAAGTTTTCTGGAGTTGTTCGTTGGTGGAATTTTTGGTACCGATTGTTCGACAGAGCTTAAGATATTTTCGGTAAAAACGTTGATAATAGAATCGACATCTTCCTTGCACGTAATATTATCTATGGTCATGAAATCAAGTGAAGAATAACTCTTGCCAATCGCTGTTTTTTGGGTCTTATAAGGGAATTCAACAGTAAAGCCCTATCTCGAACAACTAAAGAGATACTGTATAAGACCCTAATCATTATTAAAAGAGGATGAAGATATCCTTGGTCGCTTCGAGAGAAAAATTCTTCGTAAGATTTTCGGTCCCGTTTGGAGAAGAAGATTCAATCACGAACTATACGAGCTGTACAGCGACATCGACCTAGTCAAAAAAACTGCGTATTGGACGTCTGAGATGGCTAGGACATGGAGAGCGAATAGACACCAACGCTCCGGCTCGCAGAGTCTTCGAATCTAACCCCGAGGGATGACGCAGTAGAGGGAATCATCGCCGTAGGTGGCGCGCACAAGTTCAAGGGGACCTCGACCAACTTGGAGTGCGCAACTGGAGGCAATTAGCTAAAGACCGAGCTAAATGGGGAGACTTGTTGGTTGAGGCCCAGTGTTACGCGGCGGCGTAAACGCGTCCAGGCGGGACAATGATGGCGGAGATAACCCTGCTGAATCGACGGCGTATAACAAACTCCCAATATAAAACACGTATATTTTCGTATGAAACGATGGGGAAACGATGGGGGAAACGATGGGGGAAACGTTTATTATCTGTAAAGTTAGGATTAATAATAAATACAAAAATGGATTTGAAGCACTTACTACTTTTTAGTCGATTCGTGGCGGCTGCATGGGTCTCTCTGTCTGAAGCTTGCCGGAAAGGCACAAGAAAATGGCGGAATGGATGGAGTTCAGTGGAAATCCAAACGTCAATTCTAGATCTGTTTCATTCCACTTAGAGAGATGCCATAAAACCGCCAGAACCGTCACATCAGTTCAAATATTTCAAATAAAAACTTAACATCCCGCCCCCCGTGAGGCGCACTGGTCCGGAACCGAAGCCTCACCAACATGTAGCAGAGCAAGTTTGACAGCTGGCCTTCGTAGAACTCCAGCGGCAGTCTTTACCTCCGCCGAACGAATTTGGTCGTCTTTCCCTGGAAACACTCGCACAATCCTACCTCGTACCCATTTGCTTCTCGGAACGTCAGCATCACAAATGAGTACCAAGTCTCCTTCTTTGAGAGGAGGTACACGTTCAAACCACTTACACCGCCTTGTGAGAATCGGCAGGTACTCCTTCACCCACCTCCTCCAAAACCGGTTTTTCAATTGCTGACATACTCGCCACTGCTTGCGGAGACAGAGCGCCCGCTCATCGATAGGACCCGGGGTCTGCGTCGAATTCATACCACCCAGCAAAAAATGATTCGGCGTCAAAGGTTCCTCGTCCTCACTCGACACGGGTAGATGAGTGAGGGGACGACTGTTCACTATGTTCTCTGCTTCAATAAGGGCACTTTGCAGAGTCTCCAGTTTCGGCGCCACTTCGTTCAATGAATATTTCAGCACTCTCTTGACGATCTGCACGAGTCTTTCCCAACACCCTCCAGCATAAGGGGTTCAGCGGGCAATTAAAAACCCATTCGATGCCCCGCGATGAGAGTTCTGTCTTGATGGGATCGCCGTCAAAGATTCCGGTGGTCAGCAACTCATTCCTGGCGCCGACAAAATTAGTACCGTTGTCGCTCCTCACCTGCACCGGCACTCCTCGTCTGTTGACAAAGTTCCGGATGCATAAGACGCAGGCATCCGTCGATAGGTCTGCAGCAATTTCGAGATGAATCGCTCTTACCGTCATGCACGTGAAGAGGGCAATCCACCGCTTTTCCTTCCGACGCCCGCTAGTGATGTAAACTGGCCCAAAATAGTCGAGGCCGGTATAAGTAAAGGACCTGACGAATGGGGTGACACGGTCCTTAGGCAACTGTCCCATTAACGGAGGCAAAGGCTGAGCATCTCGAACACGGCAGTACGAACACTCGCTCCTAGCTCTTCTTACGACAGAACGCAGATGTGGCACCCAGATTCTTCGCCTAATTTCGTTTGTGATTGTATCTTCATTTTGATGACGTAAGATGCGATGGTAATGATCCACTAATAGTTTTGTGATACGATGATCCTTCGGCATTATGATCGGACGCCGAGCATCGAAGGGTATAGTTGCGGCGGCATCTATACGACCGTGTACTCGTAACAGGCCTTCTTCATCCAAATACGGCGTTAAGCGATATATACTGCTCCCTTTTTGGACTGGCAAGTCCCGCTGCAGTCGGGCATCCGCCTGCGCCTGGCGCCATAACAACCGCTCTGCCTCGTCCAGCTCGCTGGCTGATAGCTCTCCTCGTTCGACTGATTTACGTCCAATTAGCTTAGCGAATCGGAGCACCCAGCCTACTACCCTTTTCATCTTCAAATACTTGGAATATCTTGAAGGATCAAAACACGGTTTACTCACTGCGTTAATGTGTGGAAAGGTTTTCGGACGCAGCTCCTCTTGACATTCATGGCTGCTGATGTCGCCTGGCTGTGCCGGCCACTCTTCTTTAGGACGTCCAAGAAAGGATGGCCCCCATAACCATTTGTTGTCGGACTGGAACCTCGGCGAATAACGTGCCCGTGTCCCTTCATCGGCGGGATTTAACTTTGATGGCACCCAACGCCACTGACCAGTCTGGCTGCTCTCCAGTATCTCAGCAATCCGAAATGCCACGAACTGTTTGTGACGACGTGGCTCCGAACGAATCCAATTAATGACCGTCTTGGAGTCACTCCAAAATACTCGATCGTCCAATCGTAGGTCGTGCCATTCAGCAACAGAGTTGGAGAGCCTGATGCCCAAGACTGCCGCCGATAGCTCCAGACGTGGAATTGACATCAACTTCTGAGGGGCACATTTTGTCTTTCCACTGACAAACGACACGAACACTCCATCTCCTGACTCGATCCGCAAATAAGCAACAGCGCTGAATGCCTCCTCACTGGCATCGACGAAGATGTGAAGTGCCTCCCTATCCGCAGACGATAAACGTGGGTAGCACCTGGGTAGTTTAAGCTGCATCAATGCGGGGAAATCGGCTTTCCACTGCTTCCACAGCTGGAAGATTTCCTGGGGAATTATTTCGTCCCACGGAATTGCACATCTCCAGACAGATCGTAATAGCAGCTTCGCGTAGATGACAAAATTCGCAATCATCCCAAAGGGGTCAAATATGGACATCGTCATGCAGAGTAGCTCCCGCTTCGTCGGGCATTTGTCGTTCACCATGACGTCTCGGCTGACACGTGGAAACTTAAAGCGGAACACGAAGACATCCTCCTCAGGGCACCAGCACATACCGAGAATCTTCGCCGTCAGACTGTCGATGTTCATGTCTACCACCTGTTGCCGTTGATTCGCATCGTTCATGCCAGCTACCACTGCCAACACGTCACTAGAACTCGACTTGAAATCTCGCAGATTGAACCCTCCATCAGCGTGAATGGCGGCGACGGCCTGTGTCACTTCGATCGCCTCTTCCACGCTGTCGAAGCTATCGACGTAGTCGTCTACGTAATGATGTTTGACAATCGCCTTGACAGCTCTCGGGTGGCTCCTTGAGAATCTCGATGCATTGAGATTTTTCACGAATTCAGCTGAACATGGCGAGCAGCTAGCACCAAATGTCATCACCTGCATGACGTACGTATCGACAGGCTCGTGGATGTCATCTCTCCATAGGAAGCGTTGCAGGTTTCGATCCTCCGGTCGGATAAGTACCCGATGATACATTTCTTGTATGTCGGCTGATACTGCTACGGGTCGCATCCGAAAATTGAATAGAACAGCCACCAACGGAGGACGATCGTCAGGTCCCTTCATCAGAAGTGAATTCAATGATGTGTTGTCCACTTCAGCGGCCGCGTCAAAGACTACCCGTACTTTATTAGTCTTATTCGGGTTTTTCACCCCAAAATGCGGAAGATACCATATCCTCGGAGTCTTACGGTCAGCTTCAGCCCTAGTCAGCTTCCTGGCATAGCCCTTCCTGACGTGGCTTGCGATAATGTCTCGGTAGACAGTCGCAAATTCTGGATCCCTGGCGAATCTCTTCTCCAAACTGCAGAGACGTCGTCTGGCCATCTCGTAGCTTTCAGGAACCTTGAACACATCGTTCTTCAGTAGTAAGCCTGTTTGGTATCGGTCGTTGACCTTTACTGTTGTGCTTCTGAGAATTCCTAATGCTCTTTCATCCGCGGCAGAGATCGATGGCTTTGTCGGCTTCTTCACCCCGAAGTTCTCCACTGATAGGTACTCGTTGACAACACTTTCCAAACGCATGTCTTCGTCCTCGCTGACTTGGCTGCTGTGAAGAACTAACTCGTTGCTAGGAGTATTTTTGGCAGGTGCGGCTGACCTACCGTACACCACCCAGCCGAGCCTTGTTTCCGCGAAGACTGGTCCCTCATTCGAACATTCAATGGTACGGATCGGTACGCCCAAGTGGCAATGGTCAAGTCCAATCAGGATCTGAGGTTTCGCATCAGTATACTCGGCAAGTGTGTCTGGAATTAACTGACGACGTACAGGCTGTAGGTCGACTTCACTCAACGTCTGGACTGGCAAGTTCATATCCTCGATGGTATGTACTGCTTTCATCATATACTTTTCCGCCCCTTCTTTGTCCGCGCTTATTTCCAGATCCACGACAACCGATTTTCTTGACAGCGTCTCCATACTGAACCATTTCAACTTCAGATCATTCGAGCGACCCTTCAGGCCCAGCCGACTTGCCAGATCGGAGCTCATCATTGTTATGGAAGAGCCCTCATCTAACAATGCATATTCCTTTAAAACCGTATTTCTTCCATAGAGTCTCACTGGCACAACTCTGAATAGTACTCTCTCATTATTGGCTGCATTGCTACCAACTAGGCGCTTCTCTTCACCCGTTTGCATCTGCGATAACACAACCTCCGATGACGCTGACGTCACTTGTACGTGACCTTCGTGAAGTGAAGCGTGATGCATTTTCGGACACCCACTGGTTCCACACCTTCGTTGAGATCTACAAGATCGGGAGCGATGCCCATACTTCAGGCAAGAGAAGCATAGCTTGTTCTTCTTTACGAATGTCCACCTGGCTGGAACGTCCAAATTATCATACACTTGACAATCGACTACTGGATGTGATTCTCCTCCACAATAACGACATTTGCTCACGGCCGGAATTGGTTTACGTTGTTCTACGGCATGGAGAACGTTCTTCGGCTTTGTCTTTTGTTCAACGTTGGAAGACGGCAAGGTAGTCGGCAGGACCAAGCAAACCAATCTAGCGACTCCACTTAACCACTGCTCGAAGTGCTTGATTGTCGGATACGGTTGTATGAAGATACTACGCTGGGCCCACTCCATCCTCTTACTCATCGGTAACTTACTGACAAGCTCGTCTAGAAGAGTTGGATTGGCCAGGTGCTGATGCATCCCACTGGCTTCAAGAAAGATGGAGATATTTTGCACCTTCGTCGCCATCGGTATCAGTAGTTCAAGTTTTCCCTCTGGGATCGGTTGGATATCCCTAACTTTCGCCAGCTGACTTCTCACCAAACATTCAGGCCGACCAAAGCGAAACTCCAATGCGGCCATCACCTGTTCCACGTTATTTGGGTGGATCAGCAGTGACTCCACGACTTCTCTTGCCTCGCGTTTGAGGCATCTTTGTAGTCGAAACATATTTTCGACCTTCGAGTAATTCATCATGGTCGTGGACTCCAAGAACGCAGTGGCAAACAGTGGCCATTCCTCTGGTCTGCCGGAGAATTCGGGAAGGTCAAGTAGCTTTCGACTACCCACAGAACTATGCTGATACACCTGATGACTCAGTGGCAAAACGGATGATGTGTGCGGTGGCGGGGGAAAACAGTCCTGGTTGAAGGGCAAGATCGCATTGATGGGCGACATGAAAGTTAGAACCCTTTGGATACACGCTGGCGGAGGTACTATCACTTGCGGTGTATTCATGCTCATTGTTACTTCGGGTGTCAATGATGGGAATGCAGGATACGGTATCGAGCTGTACTGCGTAGATCCAGCATGCGTGGACATAATAATGTCGGTCGCAGTAGTCGATACATTGGCATTGGAAAGCGGCATCGAAACAGAGTTCACAGGGGTGCTCTCACGTGAGCAGGTGGTGGCAGACGTGGATGTACTCGCTTCGACTGGCCCATGGACATCCTTCTGAGACAGCAACTCCTGAAGACGTTGGCGTTCGGCTTTCTCTGTTGCTGCGCTAGTAGTGGCAGCGTCCAACTGTGTGCGTAGCTCTCGAAGTTGATTGCTTATTTCATCCATCGTTGCCATCGGCTCCCCTTGAACGATTGTTCGGTTTGTGTCTGAATCACTGTCCTGGCGTTCGTCGTCTTCCTGGTCAATAAGAACTGGAAGAACAGGCATCTGGCTTGTCGCTTGAGACGTGGACCTCCCTGAGGCTAGACGGGAACTTCTTCGTAGGTCTTGTTCCTTGGGCATATGTATATATATATCTCTGTCGCAGGCGGCGACTTCTCGTATATATATACCCCTCACAGGCGGGACCTCTCACAATAACGAGTGCTTTTCAGCGATCCTCGGTCGAAATGAAAATTGAGTTTTACTGTACAAATACTTAATAAATTCGTGGACTATTATTCCACGGGCTTATCGCTGGCGGCGATTTATTCTTTGTCGCATACGGCGACACAAATCTCGTAGGCGACGAGTGCACGGCAGCAGTTTGTTGTCGCGGGCGGCGACACTAAATCTCGTGGGCGACGAGTGCACGGCAGCAATTGCTTTGTCGCAAGCGGCGACAGACTGATTGTCTCGTTGGGAACCGGTGCACGGCAGCAATTCCCTCTCGCAGGCGGCGATATCCTAAGGAACTTGGTCCCAACGAGATAAAAAGTAATAATAAAGATGTTACGCGGCGGCGTAAACGTGTCCAGGCGGGACAATGATGGCGGAGATAACCCTGCTGAATCGACGGCGTATAACAAACTCCCAATATAAAACACGTATATTTTCGTATGAAACGATGGGGAAACGGTGGGGGAAACGTTTATTATCTGTAAAGTTAGGATTAATAATAAATACAAAAATGGATTTGAAGCACTTACTACTTTTTAGTCGATTCGTGGCGGCTGCATGGGTCTCTCTGTCTGAAGCTTGCCGGAAAGGCACAAGAAAATGGCGGAATGGATGGAGTTCAGTGGAAATCCAAACGTCAATTCTAGATCTGTTTCATTCCACTTAGAGAGATGCCATAAAACCGCCAGAACCGTCACATCAGTTCAAATATTTCAAATAAAAACTTAACACCCAGGTTCACCCCGAACTGTAGCGCCACCTAAGTAAGTAAGTAAGATGTCAAGGGCAAATCATCATCAACAGAGCGAACAATTTTTCCAGCCATATGACCAAGCTACTGCCAGTGTTATGCCTTCGCAGTAGTGTTCACACAAGCTTTCGCAAATTATCGGACTGACTTTATATATTTCATGAGAAATAAATAAATGATTGCTGACACCAGGATTTCAACCATGAACCATTAGCGTGGCAATTGACAACGTAACCACTACACCATTGCCACCCCAATTTATATCTATAATTCTTTTATGATATATTGCCTTAAAAATATGCGTAAGATTGTTTATTGAAAAATCGCCAAATTCATGCGACCTTACAAATATATTTTGCTGAGTTAAGTGGAAGAAAGGAACACTTCTGCAGACTGCTAAACGCCGACGATGACCAATATTCCACTGCCAGGAAGAACGAGGCATTTAACAGTGACGATGATAGTCATTCCCGTCAACCAGATCAGAATGAAGTGAGGATAGCGATATATAAATTTAAATCCAACAAAGCTGTTGGAACCGACAAACTTTTAAAGGCAGGAGGAGATGAGTTGGTAAGAAGCATGCAGCATATCATCTGTTAAATCTGGTTGGATGAAAGTATGCCCGATGAGTGGAACCTTAACATCAATCCCAAAGAAAGGAGACCCTCTGAACTGCGCCAACTACAAAGGTATAAGTCTTCTCAACATTCAAAACTAATCGTCAACAACCTGATAGGTCTTTATCGGTGCGTTTCAGGCCAGGAATGTTCACCATTGATCAAATATTCATAACCAAAACAAAAATCCATAAATATAAAATACACATCACCTCTTCATCAATTTCAATGTTGCTTATAATAGCGTGTATAGACGAGTTATACAGAGCCATGTCTAGTCTCGGCATCCCTGCCATGCTCGTCCGTCTGTGCAGGGTAATGATGGAGAACTCTATCTACTCCATCAAAGTCACAAAGAACACCACCGAACCGTCTGATACCAGGAAATGTCTAAGACAATGTGACGTACTATCATGCGATCTCTTTAACATATTACTTGAAAGAATTGTACGAAACTCACAAGCCAACACCGGCGGCACAATCATTTACAAGTCTGTACAACTACTCACTTACGCCGATGACACTGTCATAGAAGAGGGCCTCCAGTGGGATGTTTGCGAGCATTGAGACGGATATAGCAAAGATGGGTTTAGTGGTCAATGAAAGCAAGCAAAATACCTGGTGCTGCTGTGGCGCAGTGGTTAATGTGTCGGACTACTGCGTGTGAGATTCCATATTCGAACCCCAGAAACACCAAAGGTTTTTCACGATCCCACCTCTCGTGAACGTTTGACAAACACCCAGAGTACTGTTATCACGAAAAAGCTTCTCAAAAACAAAATAAAAATTGCCCTTCGGATACGGCACAAAACTGTAGGTCCCTTCCATTCGTTTTAAAAATATAAGGCACCCAACATGAGTGGTTGCGTGAGGCTAAGCCTAGGCCCCCCATGGGCTGTTGGACGAAATATGTGTTTGTGTATGTCTACAAGAAAGGACACCCAACATCGCCGTCTTAGACAGAAAGATACGATCGACAGATATAATTTTGAAGTAATACAGAACTTTGTCTACCTATGGAGTGCTCCGCAAATGACACCAGTAGTGGGAATATCAAACGAAGAATTACTTTTGCCAATCACTGTTATTATGGGCTAAGAAGACGATCGGGGAACAAAGCCCTATCACGAACTGCTAAGGTAAGTCTGTATAAGACACTAATAATCCCAGTCCTTGTGTATAACGCAGAGGCATGGACTTTGTCAAAATCGGTTTAGGATGCCCTTCGTTACTTTGAGAGAAGAGTTCTTCGAGTGATCTTTGATCTGCATAGACGGCGAATGGAGAAAGTACAATCCCGTACTATATGGCCTTTACAACGAAATAGATTTAGGCAGAAGAGTTCACATACAGCAACTAAGATGATTGGGTAATGTAGGCCGGATGGAGCTGCACATCTCGGTAGGTTCCGCAAACAAGTGGAGCGAGACGTCAAACAACTTGGCGTGGGCAACTGCTGGCAGCTGAATCGTAATAGTGCAATAATTAATTTTTCTGAACCGCTAATATGAAATGGAACAAAGTTATTCCACTGAATGTTTTTTTTTATCCACCTGGCGAAAAATTTAGAAAAAAAATCTTCCAGTCATAACCTGGCTCAGAATCTGTGTTCATAGGTCCTCAACCTTATTGTGGCGTCAACTGGGCACCAGCTACAACGCTGATTAACGAATGGGAAAACAAACTTCGTCTAGACCACTGGACCAATGGGCCAGGTCTAAGACAATCCAAACGATTAATCAAGCCTTATTCCTATTAGGAAATCCTTAACTTAGGTAGGGAAAGCATTAAGAAGCTCTAGAGCTTTCTAACTGGTCATTGAGATACCACCTTAACAATTTGAACCTGTGCCAAAAGAAGGGCTGTCGGTTATGTTTAGAGGAGGACGAAACATCCGAACACATTTTTTTTGTGAATCCTCGGCACTACACTGGTTAAGGAAACGTATTCTCCACAAGGATATATGTACATACTTCCTTCATTGAAACTAAACTATCATTTCTTCCGTGATATGCAAAAGAAATGATAACCACAAATGGCACATAAGGTTTTGACAGCTCCACTTTCCTTACCCAAGAAAATTCTAGGTTGACTTCAAAGTCACCCCAGGCTTCTCAAAAACCACGGAGTTGTGTTTCGGAGCGACCGAAGGTTTCTCAAGGAACGCATCAGCGATTTCAGAACGAAACCCGAGTGCCCCGATCACTCAAAAAATACATACATAGCTCCACCGTATGACCATACATATTCACTTTTTCGCTGGTTATTCATTTTACAGACCACTTTAAACTAACGCCTTACTGCTGAAACACAATGGTGTTACTGTCGCTGTCGTAAGTTGTATTTACATGTTAATCGCGTCGCATGTCACATGCCCCTCAAAAAATGCGTCCACAATGAAGTGGTATACTTACATTATGTAATTTAAATATCAACTGGATTGAAAATGTGTTTATTAAATTTAAATTAAATTAAGGGAAGGGTTTTTTAAAGCGGATGCTATAGATTCCACAATATTTCATATGATTTCACTAATTCAATAAAATTTTCTGCTTGCTGCTCCTCCATTGCCTACTACTTGTCAGCATCGTCGATTAAATATTAAAAGTTGACCAGCTCAGGCGACGTCGACAATGACAAGGACTCATTGTGTTCTCTTCTATTTGGGTGTATTTCAACTTTTGACAGGATGTACCACAACGACAGCGACACCATTATGTTCTAGCAGTAACGCGGAGTTCTCATTCAACTGATTTGCGGTGTAAAGTGGGAAAAACACAATACAACTGTTGTACCAACGATTTGACAGCTTTGGTGTTGTATACGATAATTGTATCGTGTGTATCCACACAATCGATCGTTGTGCCGATATCGTATGGTCGCATGGTCTTGACTGTACATCCGCTATCACATGCACAGATGTTATGGAAACTATATCGTGTGTAAGTATAAAATGACCGAATAAAATACCTGGTTGTACGTAAATTGTACGCAGATTGTATAATGTGTGCTCTTCATGCGACAATTGGGCCGATGTCGGTACAACGCAACTCGGTACGACGGTTGTACCTATCGTATATTTCCTACTTAAAAGGATGTGCATTATACGTATACATATGTATACATATAATATACAAGTTTCACTCGCACTTGTTTTATTACACTTTACTCCTACTTATTTTTTATTTAATATTAACTGATCTGTTATTTTTCCCTAATTTAATAATTCCATGCAATTGCTGTAACATTCTATAATACTAACTCACTTCTAAATATCGCCACCATAGGTTTGTCTTCTGTTTTGTTACATATGACAAAAGTAAGACCTACAAATGGAACACATCCCGGAGTATAATTTATATGATGTCGCTCGCATGCTCAATGCCGGGGAATCACCCAACTTTTCGGAATTCAAAGGTTGCTTGGCAACTGCTCTCCGCACTACTTAAGATTTTGCATCTTCCTTCATGTTCATCAACATTTCAGATTGTTATTTGCTTGGGTACACACCTTATTCGCAGCAGAACTGAAGTGAAGTTGTTTATCTCTAAGTTTTGTGATTGTTAAACGTGTAGTTATTATTGAATTGCGAGCGAATTTTGGATTCGCTTAGGTGATTTGAAAACTGTAAGTAACTGCTATTTTGATTTTAAATCGCCGTCATGAATGCAGTTTACTCGTAAATCATAAAAGATACGTTACTGTTTATTCTAATTAGTTGCCTTGTTAAATTATGGTATCAATCAAAAGATACTTTCTTGCGTGTTGTGAGTAAAATAATTCAAGCGCATATGTACATACATATGTATGTAAATCTATTCGCCAGGTGGGAATTTATCGCTACTTATATTATAATTGTATAATCTTGTGGGCTAAATACTGCACGTCTCTGGACTTCATTTGGATTGAAATTCACTCAAATCAAGAGAATTTTTTTTGTCAACAGATACATAGTATGTGTGTATGTATGTATCATCATCATCATCAGTCAATTAAAATAGATCATGTTCCTCATCGCCGTGCTACTTTAGGTTTCTGCTGATAGAAGTGAACATTCTAACATGGCCTTCAATGCACGATACGATTATGTTGATTGAGTTGGTGGGACTCAAAATGTTTGACCCTAGTGCATGGTGTAGGAGTATTGTGCTAGTGAAATGTGAAGATTAAAGAACAGAAGAAAATGTTTAACAGATTTACCCCTCTACGGTTTCCGTGGATGAAATAAATATTAAATGTTAAAAGATGTTGAGTTTTGGCTCCACGGAAAACATAGAAGGTTTCGATTTGATTGTTGTTGCTACAATATTTTTACTTTTCAGATATCTGAGGTTGTAAATCATAACATTTCTTTAGCTACGATTCCACAGCTTGACACAGTGTTAGACATTTGACAAGAAAAATAGGGCACGACTTCGAGTCAAACTGTTTGACTCATTTTCTGAAAGTGAACAATTTTTATTTGGTATCAAATGATGTCAAATGATATCAAACACAGCGTCAAACGATTTACCAAACCGCTGCGTCACTGTTTGTCATATAAATAATTTGTGACAGCTATATTCACATATTCATTTCACGAGCAGTAATTTCCATCAATTTTGCATTCATTCATTCATTCATTTTCAATGGCCCGCTAATCCTTCATGAGGGTCGCGGGGGTAGGATGCTCAGGTGGACTCTCCATCCTTCTCGATCCTCCGCCATTGACTCCAATTCATCAGGGAGAATCCCTAAGCGGCTCCAAGAGAGATGTCGGACTTGATCCAACCATCTATTTCTGGGCCTTCCGCGAAGTCGTCTGCCTGATGGCACGGCAACCATGGCGCGTCTTGGAAGCCGGTCTGGGGGCATACGCACTACGTGACCAAACCATCGAAGCATAGATCGTTCCGTTCGGAGAAGTAGCTGCTCAACGTTGAGCGCCTCGCGTACTCTGGTGTTGCGCACTCGATCCCTACGAGTTATTCCAACAACACCGCGAAGGAACCTCATTTCGGCAGCTTGTATCCGCGATCTTATTCTTTCGGTCACTACCCAAATTTCATGACCATAGGTGAGAGTTGGAACATACACCAAGTTAAAAACCGATAGCTTAGCTTGAATACTAAGTTCGGCCTTCCTTATAACAGATTGGCCAAGCTCTCTCAAAATTGATCCAGCCTGACCAATTCTACAGGATAACTCGGCATTGCTCCTCCCATCACTCGTGAATAAAACCCCGAGGTACTTAAACTTCTCCACCTGCTTCAGTGGGACTCCACTAACATGCAGAGTGCACTGAATGGGTTTTTTCGAAACGACCATTACTTCCGATTTGTTCACGTTGATCTTCATTCCAGCATCATCACAAACGGCTACAAACCTTTCGAGTGCGCGCTGAAGTTCGGTTTGAGAGGACCCAAGGATGACCAAATCATCCGCAAAGAGCAGATGACTAATCCTTAGGTCTCCCACTTTGAAACATTCTCCGCCACGGCTGCGCTGCAACATCCAATCCATATATACAATGAAGAGGAGAGGTGACAAAACGCACCCCTGGCGGAGTCCAACGCCCACAGTGAAAGGTATTGATTTAACACCGTTTATCCGAACACAGCTTTTACAGTTTGTATATAAAGACTGAATCGCCCTTAACAGAGAACCATCAATCCCATACTCCTGCAGAGCACTCCAGAGTTTGCCTCGAGGAACCCTATCATATGCTTTTTCCAAATCCACAAAACAAGTGTAGACAGGTTTGGCATATTCCCAGGCTTTCTCAAGAACCATTCTGAGAGTGAACAACTGGTCGGTTGTGCTTCTACCGGGACGAAAACCGCACTGCTCATCCCCCAAACTGTCCTCAACCACAGCTCTGGAACGCTTTTCTAGCACCTTAGCGAAGACTTTTCCAGGGAGACTTAAAAGAGATATACCCCTGTAGTTGGCGCAATCTCTTTTGTCCCCTTTTTTAAAAAGAGGAACTATCACCCCCATTTGCCAATCACCAGGTGTTTCACCGCATTCCCAGGCCACTTTAATGACACGCGAGAGCCATTGCACTCCCTCTTTACCTAAAGCCTTGAGCATTTCTGGCCGAATTTCGTCCACACCAGCAGATTTGCCAACTTTTAGCGCTTTGATCGCCAAAGTTACTTCCTCTACCGTAGGACTACTTTCCGCCCAACTTTCGACCATAGGTCTGTCATCTTCGGTGCCCTGTTCGGGATTGAGCAATTCTGAAAAGTGCTCGCTCCATCTGCGTAAGATGTCCTCCTCATTGGAAAGAAGTCTACCGTCTTTGGATTTGACTCCTTCAACGATATTCAACTTTTTTCCTCTGAGTCGGCGGACGGTCTGCCAGAACATCTTATTTGCAGATCTGTGGTCACGTTCCAATTTCTCGCCAAACTCCTTCCAAGACTGTTCTTTCGCTGTTTTCACAGCTAATTTGCAAGTTCTTCGCGCCTCAGTGTACCGATTTCGAGAATCGGAGTTCCCCAAGTGAATCCACACTTTAAAGGCTCCCTTCTTCTCTCTGATGGCTTCTTGAACTCCGGGCGTTTTAAACCAAGCAGTTCGTTTCTCACCACCAGCCGCCACACCAAGCCGCTTCACTCCACAAACATCTCCCGCAGAGGCAATAACCGCTGTTGAAAACAGTTGCCATTCTTCCTCTACATTTGATGGAACAGTTGGAATTCGTTCAAACCTCTCAGATATTTGCCGCGCAAATGTCTCCCGTATCTCATCGTCCTGTAACCTCTCCCATCGTATGCGTGTAACCATTCTTGGTTTACGCTTTGGTAGGGGAGGCACTCTCTCGCTAAGATACAATTTGCACAGCACTAAGTGATGATCAGTTGACAGTTCGGCCCCTCTCAATACGCGAACATCACAAACCATTCTCTTCAGACACGATGGTACCACAAAGAAATCGATCAGCGACTTCTGCTGAAGACTCTGACGGTACCACGTGTATTTGTGAATGTCTTTGTGTGGAAAGATGGTGTTCATGATGGATAAGCCATTTTCACAACAAAAATCCAACAACCTCTCTCCGTTCGCGTTTTGATCAGGATCACCGTTCCTCCCAATCACACTCCCCCATGTCATAACATCTACACCCACATGAGCATTGAAGTCACCCATCAGGACAAAAGAATCCATATCTGCAACCTTTTCAAGGGCAACATCAACTTCATCTAAGAAAGCTGCGTACTCTGACAGAAGGTTCGGTGCATACACCTGCACCAATGCCAGAGTTGATCTTTCAAGCTTGAGCTTTAAGATCGCAACTCTCCCTCCTAATGGTATCCACTCCAATACTCTGTCTGTCAACCTGGGACTTGTGAGTATCCCCACTCCCGCCCGAGCAGACATTGAGGGTGCGACTCCTGACAGGAAGAGCTTCCACCCACCCGAAAGGTCCACAGTTTTAGAACCTCTCTGCTTTGTTGAAGAGACGCCAACTATATCTAGTCGACTTTTAACAGCCTCCCCAACAAGCTCAAGATCCTTCCCTGTGAGCGATGAGACGTTCCATGTGCCTATCTTAAGTCGATGCCGTTGTCGAATCTCAGAGAGTCCATCTGTGCCTCTATCGGTGCACAGCGCGTTCACCCCTTGACCCCCGTAATGGTTCGCGAGACCATTGACAGGAAGCTCGTAGCCATTTCGGGTTTGACCCGGCCGGCTGCCGAGCGGGACAAGCCGACCACCAGACGCTCGCATCCTGACACCCTTCAGGCCTGGCTCCAAAGGATGCCCTGGCTTACCAGGCTTGGCAATATCCGAGGCCGGTCGTCTTCGTGTCATCATGGGGTGTGCGCTTTGTTAGCCGTGACTGGGTTGTATGGATATGAATAACTATTTAAGTTACCCCATCCGCACATCCCAGTCACGTTGCCCGCCCCCCACCACAAGGAGGTCAGCTGCCAGGGGGGCATCATCAATTTTGCAAATAATTCAAAATGAATATAGAACATATGGGTTCATGCTAACAACTTTTATACTGGAAGGAGAAGGACCATTGCTTTATCATACCCTTGCGCCAAACAACTGTCGCCTCATAGTGAATAAGAATGTCAAAAAGTGTGAAAGGGAAGGATTTTGTGCAAAATTGTTGCGAGAATTGAATGTATTCGCATCCTTCTCTGCCTAATTCCGGTGGCGGTTTTGCATACTTATGACTTTGGAATTCAATAGCTGTCGTCGCCGAAATTCCAGAGCTCTGTTTGCAGCTCCTCTTTTTCCAATGAGCCAGCGTATTTTGTAATACTGTCAAATCCCTTTTTTCTTATCCAGACTACGATCATTTTATCAATTTGGCAATTTTGTTTTCATAAAAACGGTCAAACGGTGTTAAATGCTGTCAAGTCGCTTGACGTAATCGCTTTGCATCCGATTACGCTGTTTAGCAAAAGTTCAAATTTTTGTTTGGTGTCAAATGGCTAAAAGTCAAACGTGATTATACTAGGTCCATCCGTGTACTTTCCTAGCCAAAAACTAATCGATTGTGAAATAAGAAATGATGAGAGTAAAAACTTTCAGAGAAAGTTAAGTCTAAGCAAAAGTACGCAAATGGAAAGCGAGCCATGTCGAGCCAACTGTCATTAAAAAAAATTATAATAAACAAATGAACGTCGTGTGAAAACCAACAGATTCATATTAAGTAAATACAAATGTTTTGGAGGAACATTCACATGTCACAGCATTTTCTTTAAGATACTTTGTATCCATTTTTCATATCCATCGGCTATTTGAAATGAAATCAAAAACTCTTTGACTCATTTGACAATCAGCTGATTCCACTTGGAAGTTTTTACGTTCGTGCCAATAGAAATTCTTCGAGCACATTCAAGCACAGTGGGAATTACTCGCTACTCGTTACTTATCAATTTTTCTCTTTATCTGTCATGTTCGCTCCATACGCTTCGAGCACTTTAGAGCACCTTAAAGCGCTATAGATTGTGTACGCGAATGGACCTACTGTGTGGCACCGCTTTATATGTAAGTTTGCATACTCTCTTATGTAACTCTTTAAAACTGTGACAAATCGAAATTCGGTTGGGACGAGATAATATCCGGAACTGTTCCGGAAAACTTAGGACGAATGGTCAGCCAGCATATTAAATTTGGGTATTATTGCAGCTATAGCCCGACGCTTAGTCACTCCAATATTTGACTGATCAATTGTGAGTATTCACTACGCTCGTTAGTCAATAGTCAGGATTGACTGCGCCAGGCGAACCTCACAGGTGTATCAGTAGAAATACGGTGAAGTGGGAAGGTTATGATCCCTTGTTTTCGGATCATAACCTCACCGAAACAGGAAGAAGAAGACTGCGCCAGGCGCTTGCTATCACATTGCAAGGTTATTTTCGTCTGTATGTCACAAGTTTCTGGATTTTATGCTAGGATGATTAAACAATTTTTTAATCCACCCCACAATTCAACTTAAAAAACCCTTTACAATATTTGAAGTAAAAATGGTAAAAATATGTTGACATCGATTTTTTCTCCAATTTACTCATATTACCTAGGATTACGCCCACTTATTGAGTGTGTTTTCCTAATAAGACCGATATTAGTAAAATATCGCAATTAGTAAAATATTACAATTTATTATTTTCATTGTAACTTTTCTACATTTTTGTAGACATGCCTACTTTTGAATCTAAAGTCCCTACTGCTCGCTTTGCTACTTCAAATAGATTCTAGATACATATCTGTCCGCATCTATTCAAATTACACACGCAAATGTCAACTGAATCTATTACAAATTTTTGTAGCTTTGCCTTTTGTGACATTTGTTATTATTCGTCTTCTTTTTCCTTTTGCTTACTACAGACTTCCGTAAATAAGTTATTTCAAACAAATTAATACAAATACAGAAGTAAGTAACTACTCGTAGAAACAATGCTGAATATAGCAAAAACATTAGCATAGCACTCAATCCGAATGATGACGTCTTCCATCCAATGATTGCTGGATTGAGATGTTGCACTCTATTGAAGTTCAATTGTTCACATGCATATGTATGTATATGTATATAGTCATAGACATATGTTCATAATAATATGATCGTTAACCTACTGTCAATTTTCTAAGTTTAAATTTATAGTACAGACACGCTTCGCATTTCCTCTTTATTTATCCAAAATCAAAGACTTCACCGCATTAAAATACTCGAATAGCGTCAGTATCTCTTATTCTCCCCTGTCACATGAGTTTCTAATGCACTTTTTTACAGAAATAATCAAATGTGCTAATTAGTTTAATTAACGATGTATGTATAGGTATTGTACAGTGGGGCCAATAAACTCGAATTTAGTCGTTGCTTTACTTGAATATTATAATGTCAAGGTGTTGATGTCTTTGGAAGCGTTCGGCGATATTTTAGTACGTAGCAACTCAGTACAAAAGCCGCAACAGCGTGGCAAGCTTCCTACGCAATATCGAGGCGACTGATTGCATAAAAAGCCTTGCTAGCAAGTCAAAAGAATCAGCTACTTGCCTTTCAATTGCTTTTCTCGTTTTGCTGTCAAATTAAAGATAAATGTTTAGTTTTTCTGTGGGCGCCCCGTGGCGTAAGTGGTTATTGTGTCGCACCACTGCGCGTGAGGTTCCAAGTTCGAATCCCAGAAAACACCGAAACGTTTTTTCACTGTCCCACCTCTCGCGAACGTCTGACAAACATCCGAGAGTATTCTTGTCACGAAAAAGCTTCTCAAAACAAGTTGCCCTTCGGATACGGCACTAAACTGAAGGTCCCTTTCATTCGTGTGAAAAATATAACGCACACAACATGAATGGTTGCGAGAAGCTAGGCCCTGGCACTTGAAAAGCTGTTGCGCCAAATATTTCTTTTTTTATGCTTACTTTTTCTTAATTTCTTTAAATTTATTTATAAACTTAATCCAAACTATTGAGTAAATAAAAAATTTTAAGATTTTCTAGCGTTACAGATAAGAGATTACTTAAAATCCAGACAAGATTTAAGCATCAGTAATTTTCCGTTGTGCACTTTGCAATAGTCAATAGTCTCAGCTATGTCGTAGCAAGATGCTCCTGAACGCGGGGTTTATTTATTCCGACTAATCGCTGCCATTATTGCACCAGATATTAATTGGATAGACCTGATTTGCAAGAATAGTTTATATTTTGAAATTTTATCAAACAAATTTGAATGCTGTTTTTCTTATTTTAGTTTATTTAATTTGATTTTGTTGTTAAAGTTAAGATCAACAATTATCTTCGATTTTAGTTTTAAAAGTAATATACAATAGAAGGCCAGAAACTGAAGGGTGGGCCATCTATTGGTTTCTTTTGGAAATTGCTATTATAACTGCATCGTTCAATATTTTTTTTTTAATGATTGTCGATTTATTGAAAAGAGTTCCCTTCCGATTATTTATGGAAAATAATTTTATTCAGATGGCTGCCGCGGCTAGCTTGACAGTAGCTCATCCTGTTAATCTAATTTTGCAGTACATTGTGGTTCTATTTCGCGAATAGATCGACGGATGTTTTCCTTAAGTGCGTCAATTTTTTGTGGATCGTTGGAGTAACAATGATCCATAACCGTTCGTCATTAAATGAAAATCAAATGGCGACGATAGCCAAGGCATGTTTCCAAAACGCCTGACAACACGGTTAACGAACCTAGTGTGCAAAAAAATCGATTGTTTCAATGTTGGTATGGCACATTGCGCCATCCTGCTGAACCAAAGCTCGTTGCCAGCTTCATTTTTAAAGAAATTGGGACCAGTTATACCACTCCAAAACGCACATCAAACAGTCACTCTTTGAATATATATTGCCTTCTCTACGACTACGTGTGGATTTTTGGAACCCGAAGTCCTACAGTTTTATTAGTTGGCATAGCTTCCGAGGTGAAAATGAGCTTCGCCCGAAAACTCATTCCAACTCATTTAAAGCACAGAGCATATCTAACGTAGGTGGTTATTTTGCTTCAACTATGGAGGGAGCAAATTCGAGGTCTTTATACATTATGCATTTTTAAGAAGTGCGAGTGCTGTTCAGTTGTTGAGCTCTGTCATGAATTAAGGTTCTTGAATTTGTCACGCATACTTTGAGCAACAGCAGCAGTTCTTTTGGCTATGCGCCCTAGATGAGCACGCGGCTAGGTTTTGTTATCCATATGATTGCCAGTTTCACGTACTTAATTATTATTCTTTTGCTTACATCAGTCGCTGAAGGGACTTCATTTGAAGGAAAATTCTTTTAAAATTTCGCAATTTCTGCAACATCATTCACTTTGGAAATAAATATCTGGATATTTGCCAGCGCTGTTAAAGCGTAAAATGATCCATTTCTTATTGGGGAGACTTGTCATTAATACATTTTTGTCAATTACCCCGATACCGGTGGCGTTTTTCACTTTTCGGTGATTATCGTATTATTCCTCAGATGTACCACGAATCCATTTTCATAAGTCTTTCAAAGTGAAAGAGTTGTAATACTACTCTACCAGACCAAAAAATCGCTTGGTAATGCTTAACGGTCAGCAGGTCGTAGCTAGGAATAAAATGACAATCGACAAAAAGCACCAACGGTAATCAAGGTGAGGGTTTAAACTGCGATAGTGCTGCTAGAGGCAAAAAAACATGCACTTTAAAAAGTAACCGACAGATGGCTTACCCTTTATTATCTTAAAAAAAAATTCGGTGGGATCAGGAAAAAATTTAAAGTTAGGTTAATACGACGGAACGTGACTCAGGACCACTGCGTAGAGTCAAAGGATGATTTCAAGTTTAGGTCCCCAGGTTTTTCAAAATAGCTTAAGATTCAAAAATGAAATTTCTCAACAGTGAAACCCATTTTAGAATTTCCAAGAGTTTTGTTCAGTAAAGGTGTGTGAACTACCTGGAAGAGAAAAATGACAGGTTTTAATTAGTTACATAATTGCCATATGCTCTTAACGTTTAATGAAAGTAACAGATTATAGATGGAATTTAATCCATCCAGAGTGTTGGAGCCTAAGTTCACTCCGAGCGTCATTTCGCTTGTTGTCGCTCTGTTACTATCTCGTTGCGTTCGTTCTGACGATCTTGTACGTTGCAGTCTCATTTCACGCCATGTACGTTAAAAAGACTTGTTGCTTCTTCGTTAACTTGCTCCTGGAGTCATTTCTCGTGTGCTTTGGTCCTGTAGTTGATTCCTTCAAGAACAGTAGGAATCCTTAAATCCCGATGGATGTCACTGTCTGATGTACCATGGAGCATTCACAATACTTCTAAGAACTTTATTCTGAAAGCGTTTAATGAGTTGAGCGCCGTTCCACACTGGTTTTAGTATCGGTTATAAAGAAGAATTTTGTTATTAATTGATAGATCCTGCCTAAAAGCCATTCCATTTTTTGCCATTTTATGTCTAATTTTATTCTTATGATTTTAATATGCTCTTTCCAACAAAGCTTGGCATCTAGGGCCATACCTAAATACTTCGCTGAATATGCATATGGTATAACCGTGCCTGATATTTCTATGGGGGAATACGAGACAGACTTATTTGTGAAGTTAATATGTACAGATTTGCTTCAACTAAGTTTTATTCTCTATCTGTGAGTTCACCTGACTATTTGATCTATAGCAGCTTGTCATTTTTGCGACGAATCTAGCGTTGTGTCTTCCACTGCTAGGATTGCCGTATCTTGCTGTAGGGTGTTGTTGGTAGATCTTTGGTATAGAGGAGGTATAACAGAGGCCCGATGACACTACATTGAGGAACTCCGGCTTTGATCTGCATTAGGTTAGAGTAACTGTTTTCTTGTTTTATGCAAAAGTAACGCGATGTTAAGTAAGACTCTCTGAGGTGGAAGTACTGTTCTGGCAGGTATACTTTTAATTTATTAACCCATTTGAAACAAAAGTATTCTGACGTAAAATTATTTTTGTTCCAAACCTAATTCTTTTATTTTAAGTAAAATATAATTTTTGTTTTTTTTAATGAAAACGTTCTATTGATGTTTCGTAGCCTACTACGATAAATATGATTTAAAAACAAAACTCGATATTTAAAAATTCAAAAGAAAACGCCCTTCAATTGATGTATTTTTGTATCAGTTGTCTTAAATGGGTTAAGTAGACCTTCATACCATACTCTGTCTCTGTGGTTTAGGGGCTATAATCACATCAGCTACTTTCCAAACGCTTGGTGCATGCTTAAGGCTAATTGCTTTATCGATCAATGAAAAACGAAAGTGTTCTTATTTTGGTTCAATTACTCTGTTCTGATCATTTCTACTGCCATTTTCTTCGTTGTGATTTCTATATCTTTAATGGTTGCCCGATCTTGTCTTCTTCTTCCTTTTATCAGCGAGGCTATGATCCGAAAACAAGGGATCACAACCCTCCCTTCACCGCATTTCTACTGATCCGCCTGTGGGGTTTGCCTATTTGACCTCAGAAAATATCGGCAGGCCTGCCGATTTTGGAGCACTCGGTTACTGAGGCCAATGAAATGCCGATGTCGTCGCATTTGTCTGATCCAGGCGTTTATAGGCCTGCCTTTCCTACATCGCGATGTCTTTGGAACGTGCATTGATATTGCCTTTTTAACAGGGTTCAAATGATCTCTTCTTTGAACGTGGCAATACCAACTGAGCCGGTCGCGCTCTATTTTTTGTACGATGGTTTCCTTGATGTGAAAGCTTCCACGGATCTTCGAACTTCTTATTCGATCAAGCTTTATCACTCCTGCTGTCATGCGAAGCATCTTCATCTCAGCTGCCGTTAATTTACTCTCATACTTTTTGTACATCGTCCAAATTGTGAACCGTATGTGAGCGCTGGACGTACAACTGCGGTGTAGAGCCTTCCTTTCAACTTAGGGGACATTTTTCTGTCACAGAAGATAGTGGAATTTTCTCGCCACTTCATCCACCCAACGCTTACACGATGATTGATGTCGTCATCACAAGTTGCTTTGCTATTGATCATAGATCCCAGATATTTGAATTTTTCGCACTTGGGAAGCACTGTTCCATTCAAATAAATGTCTGGAATAGGCTTGAGTGGATCAGAGAACGGGCAGCATAAGTACTCTGTCTTTTTTGAACTAATGCGATACCCATTTCCCTCCAGAATGTCCACCCACACATCAAGTGCTCGTTGCAGGGATGTAGGATCCACACTTATGATGGCTCCATCGTCAGCAAAGAATAACTGATGTACCTTGGGGTCCATCACTTTACCATCAAGCAGATAATCAAGTCCTGTAATAAAGAGCAAAGGAGTTAAAACGCTTCCCTGGTGCACCCCGACTTTGATTGGGAACTCTTCGGTTACTCCAGCGGGGCATCTTACTTTTGTCTTTGCTCCTTCGTACATGTCCATGATCATCTGTACATAGGTTTCTGGAACCCCTCGATGTCTTAGCGCCACCCATATCAGATCTCTTGGTTGTCTGTCGAATGCCTTTTCAAAGTCAACCAATACAATATGTAAATCCCTTAAGGACTCGCAATGTTTTTCCATTATGATCCTTATACTTTGGATTGCATCTATGGTTGATTTACCCGAGACAAACCTGCACTGATCATAAGATAGCCGTATTATTTTTCGCAGTCGGCCACCTAATACCCGCTCAACGATCTTCATGGTGTGTGACATCAGCTTGATCGAACGGTAGTTATCACAGTTTCGCGTATCTCCCTTCCCGACGTCTCCCATCTTTTTCCAGAACTCAGAGGGTATCTCATCTGGCCCAATCGCTTTTCGTTTTTTGGAGTATTTGACCACCTCACTAACTTCTTCGACTGTAATGTCGGGTATTTCTTCACAGTTAGGGGTGGCTCTTGGAAAGTATAGCCAAGGAAACTGTTCATTCCAAAGCTCTTCACAATACTGCCGCCACCTCTGCAGAATTTTGTCGTCATCCACAAGAAGCTGGCCATAAGCATTGCTAATGAACTTTGGCGAACGAATCTCCTGAGCATTCTTCCTTCTTTGGGCGGCTATTTTGAAGATAGTGGCGCTCTTGTTCATATTGTGTCTTCGCAGCTCCTGGATAGCCTGGTTTGCATCAGCAACCGGGGAAAATATTTTCTCCAGCTCCCGATACAGGCCCTCCGTACTCTCTGCTTGAAGCTGGGCGCACTTCTTCTTCGCTTTTTTCTTGCAGCATCTGTATTCCATTTCGAGGCGAGGTTTTTTGTCACTATTATTATAGGGGCACTTTGACCAAGCTTTGAAAGCCGCTTTCTTCTCATTTATCACTTTCTTAGCTTCATCACTCCACCACCTTGTTTCTTTGGCGTGTTGATGGTGGCCTTTTGAAGCTCCTAGCAGTGATTTGGCCTTCTTTAAGCAAGTTCGCTGTAGGGAATCCCACATATTTTGTGCTCTGCACTGTTCATCCTCAGCTCCATTGATGGTGTGAGAGAGGTAATTTTTCATTACGAAAACAAAAGCCTCGCCTTTTTTTTTTGTCCAGATTGTACCACTTGATTTTCTCAGAGACCCTTGTTTGTTTGCTTTTCTTCGGTGTTTTCATAAAAATTTCTGTTAGCAGGAGACGGTGTTGCCGAGCTATTGCCTCTCCCAGGATCACTTTGCAATCTTTTACCCGAGGCTTCATGAAACTGGCTACCAAATGGTAGTCAATCTGAGTTTCATCTCCACCACTGCTGTAAGCGATCAGGTGTCGGCTTTGTTTGATGAACATGGTATTTAACACGATAAGACCGTGTGATTTGCACATGCTTAGGATGTCTTCACCAGGAAGGTTCCTGGTGCCATATCCTAGTCCTTCATGGCAGTCTTCATAGTCTTCGTTTGATTTCCCGACATGTCCATTCAAATCTCCTCCAACAAACAGAAATTCTTCCTTTGGGATGTTCTTAAGGAGATTGTGGAAATCTAGCGAAAATGTATCTTTATCTCTCTGATTGCACCCATTGTGGGGAGCATATGCACTGACATTCCACACGTCTCCTTGTATTACTAGTTTGAGAGACATCAAACAGTCGCTGGACTTCGAAATGCTCAAGACGTTTCCAAGTAACTCTGCCGCAATGATGATATTCCTTTCTTAGCTTTTTCTGTTCCGTAGTAGAACATCTTGTAATCTTTTATCCTAACGTCCAAGAAACGCGCCCGATTCCCGGTGTTTTTCCATTTCGTCTCTTGGACACACAAGACACACCCGCCTTCTATTCATCATCTCTACCAGCTCGTAACTTCGACCGGTCATGCTTCCAACGTTCCAACTCGCGACCCTCAAATTGCGTCCAAACTGTTTCATTATGTTGCTAGCCCCCGGCATCCGTATAGCTCTGACCCGAACATTTCTGCTCGGTCCAGGATCAGTACCATGCACAGCAGTGGTAGTGCCTGGCGGGGTAGTGCCTTTCCTTTTTGCAAGTATTACCATAATGATACAGTTTTGCAATACAATTTTTTGCACCATATTGCGATGGTGTTTTTTGTTTGACACGTGCATGCTCCTGTTTTAGTATTGTTTGATCTTTCTTTTATGACACCGGTGATCTCCAGTCGTGTCAACCCACGGACTCGCATGCACACTTGTGGGAGGGTTTTTATGGTAGTATATGTGTCGCTAGGCTTACTTGGGTGTTATATTGCCTAGATCTGATTTGTCCCCTTAGTCGCCTTTTACGACAAGCGCTAGTTGTTGGGGGGCGCTGCAGTGATATTCTTAACCCGTCCCTGCACGGGGAGGTTGCCCGATCTTGTATTCCGTAATTCTTCCTGAAGGAGTAACACAGAAAAGTATACATCCCAAAACTTAAATAAAAATAAAATCTACCACCCGACAAAAATTGGATCGTATATAGGGGGGCTTTATACTTTCGAACTCAACCTGTCTGAATTCTGTATTCACTTAATTTTGTATTCGAATGTTCGACTGTTAGTTCGATATGTTGAACAAAGAACTCTTTAATGTATTAACTAGCTTTACCTAAAGCCGATTTAAACAAATTTAAATTTGCTTGAAAACGACTCCACATTTGCACTAGTTTGGGCATATACTATCTAAGGTATGCCAGAATGAATTGAGAATGGTGTACAAGTCAACTGGTATTGATCGACTATTTAAAGAAAAAAAACTTTTGAAACTTGTTCAAGAAGACATTATGATTCACTATCGAAATTAATTTATTGCTCCACTTGATGATAAATGCATTTCTTTCAATTTTCTAATAGATAAGTCAGCATGCTCCCTAAGAACACTGTTCCCTAAACAGATGGTTGAATGTTATGAATTACATATGGTGGTTGTTGTGTTGTTGTACTGTGTAGCCGAGGTTGGCGATCCTAAGTCGATGTATTGCGCTCGAGTTGCTCCGGTATGTAGAACCGATCATAGTGAGAGGTCGTTGGTGGTGATCGATAATGCTTTGCATGAACATGACAAAATGACCATTGCTTCTACCACGGCGGAAGAGTTATACCTACGCGCAGGCCATAAACTAGTACCACGATCTGAAGTACCACTGCCAGTAAGCGGTTGGTCCGAAAAAGACTCCTCCAGCTCATCTTTCTTAAAAGGGAGCGGTACGATTGAACGCAAACCAAAATCTCTAATAACGAAATCTCGCATTTTTTAAATAAATCCCAAATAACAAAATCTCGCATATTCAAAATTTCACATAATCAAAATCTCGCATATTCAAGATACCGAATTATCAAAATCTCGCTCTGAAAGATAAAAATCTCGCAAATACAGGAGAATCTCGCATTATCAAAAGTTAGGAGTTACTCCTATTTCATGATGAAATTTGAAATTTATAAGGTTTTGAAAGTGAATGCATACATGAAAATAAACTTAAGCTCCAGGCGCCTGCCTGGCAGTTGCAGTTGTGGACATATCCATAGCGGAACTGATTATTGTGTGCTTATAATGCCAGCAATATAAATAACTAATAATAACCTAACCTAGGTACATGACAACAAATTGTTAATTCTTCTCTCTCTCTCTTATTAACAGTAGTCTTGTGTTATGTACATACTTAAAATAATGCAATTATTTGAGTTTGGAATAGGTACCTAAATAGCTAATATAGATTTAGAATTAATAAATATTTTATTACAATGCGAGATTAGTTTTCGAGATTTTGATTTGCAAGATTTTGTTATTGCGAGATTTTGAATACGCGAGATTTTGATTATGCGGGATTTTAAATATATGCGAGATTTCGATAATGCGAGATTTTGATTATGCGGGATTTTGAATATGCGAGATTTTGAATATGCGAGATTTTGAAAACGAGATTTTAAAATGCGGTCAATCGTACCGAACCCTTCTTAAAATCTCAAGCCAGTCTTGAAATATCCACAAGGGCTGAGCTGTAAACCCATATAAAATCTAAATAATTCCATTTAAATGTACAGTAGAACTGTGTGAACTAAACATTTAGAACCATTTAGAAGAATTTCTCCGCTGTTTCCTCGATAAAAAAGTAATGTTGCCAAGTTTTTATGGTTTGTAAATCTTTTTTCCTGTGGTTTCCCAGTTAACAATTTTTTTTATTAACCTTGGGTAAATCCTATTATAATTCAAATTCTTTTAATTTCAGTACAAAATGAATAGATTTGAGAATATTATCTGTGGTATTGATAATGAAATATCGATACAACAAAAAGATAGGGAAGTATACACGAAGGATTTCGACTGTATTCGAAACTACATTTTGGATAAAATGAAACAAGAGGATCCTGTATTCAGAAAAGTCTATGCTGGACCTAGTTTATTTGGTAAGTATTGTGCAAATGTATAGTCCGCATACGTTGACTGTTAACTCTATTCCTCTAACCCTAGATTTTTGATGAAATTTTTGCAGCGCCTGTACTATTGTGTGCCTTTGGATTTCAAATCCCTGGCTAAGCCTAAGTATTGTAATTAATAAAATGTTTCTTCTGATTGGTGGATTGACCTAATGTTGGATATCTCTAAGTAAAACCTTGGAATCCAAACGCTTGGTTTTTGGAACCAAATCTCAGTCTTTCTTGTATTTTGAAACCATTCACCTCTTCGCCGCTTCACCTGCCCTCTGCAATAAAAATAGGACAAAGATTTTTCTTTCGAAAGAACTCGGTATGTATCTGTTCCGCATTCCTGTTCTACGAATTCAGAGATCGCCTATGCAATGTCGTATGCTTCTTAAAAATTTGCGAAAAATTGTGGAAAATTCTTAGTTCTTCCAAAAATTTGTTTTATTGTTCAGATTTAGTCTATCTCCACTCTTCTGCCAGATTGTCTAAATGGATTCCATTGTGTGGTATTTTGCAGTGGATTTATCACTTTAATTGCTTTTTCTGTTCTTTAACTTTCTAAAAGCTAATCCAATCTCTTTAACTGGGAGGTAGGACTTTTACATTGGCTGCCTTATCACGCTCTTCGTTTTATGTCCATTCAAAACTGCTCACCAATAGAAGAGCTTTCGTTTCGGGTTTGAAACAGCTTGCTTCAATACAAAATCTTCGGACATGGTTGTGCCCATAGTATTCTTCAACATTTTTGACCTTGGGTTCTGTAATGCTTTCTTACTCAATCCTTCGACACGACACACGAACTTCGTACTTTGTGTTTGAAAATATGCAATTTCCGTCAGCTTCTTGCGTTATGCGCAGTCATCATCATACCATGGGTTTAACGTCGGCTACCTCATGATTGTGCTCGTTGGATCCACTTATCGTTGGCATTGGTGCTTTAGGTCAACGACATTAACCATAGTTTCCTACGGCGAATCCTCGTCCTAAAATGTGCAGTCTCTTGTAATAGCTGTTTATATTAAATTTCTCAGCTTGGTTTTTCGCGCATTCCCCGAATTGTATCTGTTGTATCTCCTGCATCGCTGTACTACCCACTAGTATTATATCATATGGCTTAGAGGTGAGTCGTTTTCGTTTTTTGTGTTAACGAAACGAAACAGTTATTTAAAAGAATATAACTAGTTTAAAAACTAGTTAAAAACGAGTTCTCAAAACGAGCGAAAAAGCGTTTTCATATCATTTAGTGCAAACGAACAAAAAACGGAGAAACGCAGAAAACGTTAAAAAACGAAAAAAACGATAACGAGCGTGTGAAGTAGTTAAACGAAAAACGCAGAAAACGTTAAAAACGAAAAGAAAAGATGACTAGCGGGTGAAGTAGTTAAACGAAAAACGCAGAAAGCGTTAAAAACGAAAAAAACGATAACGAGCGAGTGAAGTAGTTAAACGAAAAACACAGAAAACGTTAAAAACGAAAAAACGATAACGAGCGGTTGAAGTAGTTAGTGTATGTATCAGGGGTGGAATCATGTTATTCGTTTTTCTGCTTTATGCGTTTTTCTTGTGTGCGTAACAGAATGATCCATTCGCAGGCCTGTGTTGAATTTTGTGTAGTCTTTGTTTTGTTATTTTTTTAGTTTGCTGACTCGTTTGCTTTTGGTTTTTTTTTTTTTTCATTGAATTTGAATTGCGCAAATGATATATTTTAATGTAGTTACTATTCAAACTGTTTTTATGAAAAAAAGAAACGGTCATGTCGTTACGTTTTATTTATACCCACTCCTAATATGGCTCCTACTTTTTATATATTTAATAAATATTCTAATTGACTTCGTTTTAGGAAGCTTCTTGCATAAGGATAAAATTGGTAATCCAGATGAATTCGACGTTCATTTTCTAATAAAGCTACCGTTCTACGAGCACATTAAGTTAAAACGTGACAATGCTCGACCGGGATTCGTAAAGCTGTGTCTATCCAAAGTTTTGGTTCTCATGGAAAATGATCCTAATTGGTATGACGTGTACGAACAGTTTACAGAGTTTGTAAATGACTGGAAATACCTTTGCCGCAACAAAGTTCAAAACTGGCTAGAAGATATCATTACCGATGCTCTCGCGGTACATGGCAATTTAGTAAGGAACTCCACAGGTGGTTATTACAATTTGATTTACCTGAAAAGAGGCACAGCCCATACGATAAAGGCGGTATCTGATAGACGGGAAATATCCATTGATTTTGTCCCGGCTTTTAAATTCGATGCACGAAGTGAATGGCTAACCGATCGTCCATTCCCAAAAAATATCCGAGAACCTCTTTGGTTTGCTGTGCCAAAACCAACTGTAGGTCCTAAACATGGTCGCTTTCTGACATTTAGTATCTGCGTGCCACATATCGAAAACCATCTTCTATTGAATAAGTATAATCTTAAAGTTTCTTTAAGGCTATTTAAGAGTTTACGAGACAAAATGAAAGGATACAAGCTGAAGACTTACTTCATCAGAAGTATGTACCTTTATGAGAATGATTTGCAACCCGCTGAGTTTTGGATACAGCCAACAGGGCGTATCTTATTACATGTAAGCTATAAGGTACGATGTTTCTTCGTTTTTTCTTATACATTTTTTAATTTAAGATGATAGATAAGCTACTTGGCTACTTGGAGAGAGAACGTTTACCATTCTACTGGAGTCCGGCTCTGAATTTATTCGATGGTCTCAGCGATGATCAATTGATTGACTTAAAAGATAAATTTGAAGACATTAAATCGATTTTGGGCTCATATTATCATCAACCAGCTATTAAGTATGAGACAGTAAGACGTCTATTCGGCAAGGAATCAAATGAAGAAGGTAAGTATTGTACTTAGATACTTATACGAAGCGATACTTCTAGGAGAATTGAATTACTGTCATTACCTCGGTCATATTTTGTAAGGCACGCGTACTCTGACACGAAAAAGATCTTCAAAAAAAAAAACGATCTCCTCCTCGTTTTCTCAAGAACTGTAAGGGTCTGGGTAGAGAGGAGAGAGGATACCTTTCTATGCTGGGCCATAGAGAGTTTCTCCTGTTATGAGTCATTGCTATGCAATATTTCTTTTATTACTTATGTCTATAGATATTCTGGACTCCTTTCGTCGGTGGATTGGCTCTTGGTTTCTTCCACTCGGTCACCTCGGTGACATTTTGTCCTTTTCTTTTGTCCACAATTCATCTTACCGAAAGATAAACACAATTCTTCTAACGCTGGCGTAGACTTCAACATTATTAGTGTTCTCGCTGCGTTAGGTGCCCAATCCACTGCAACGTTCGCCTTCGCACAATAATGTCTATAGGTTCTGTTAACGAAGATTGGGAGCTTGTGTTAGTCGTATCCACCTTCAAAGTACTGCACCCATACAGCAGTACTGCTTCTACGAGTATGTTGGAGCGGAACGGTCGCAACTTGGTTTTTAAGCTGAAAAACATTGCTTCTCTAGACTTTCGACAGCATTCCGAACGTAACTTCTGCCTTCCTGATTTTGCTGTACACATCCAGTTCGGTGTCACCGCGGTTAGCCAAGACCACACTTCCTAAGTATAGAAAATTGTCTACTTTCTCGACTACCTGTCCGCCAATGTTGAGTTAAGCGCTGTATTTATCTTAAGCCCCACTTTATTTGCCTCAGATTCTGGATTTTGGGCCATCAGATGAAGGTCCATCATCCGATGTGAAAGTAGCAAACATCGTAGGCGTAGTTGAGGTGTTTAAGGTAAGTTCTCATAATTTATCGAATTCCATTGTTGCCTTCTGGCAATGCTGCTCAGAGTACATCGCTGGTGACCACCAAGAATAACAGCGGTGACAGTATGCGCCCCAAGCGTACTCCACTTTAAAATCCTCTGACACCTCACCATTATGTACGACGTGACTTACTAAGCTAACATAAAATGCTAATCGCGTTCTTAGCCGATGTTTGCTTCACGTCTGTTTCGGACGTCTAGAAAACAATTTCTGAAGCGGCAGCTGATTGGTTGGATGTTTGCTGCCTGTCGGTTGAGACGCAACTGATTTTGTGGCAGGTGTGTGCTTAAACGGCGTACTTCCAATGACTAGGCGATTGGTATTGCAGAAGTCCACATACCGCTCCCCATTGTCATTCCGGTCTCCAAGACCGTGAACTCCAATCACGTGTTTAAGCATAGTATTGTCGCTAGCCCCAGTGGCGTAGAAATCTCCCATCACCATTACGATGTCACCATTAGACGTTTGGTTGTAGACGGAGCCTAAATGGCTATAAAATCGTCCTTATCTTCCTCAGTCGTGTCTTCGATCGGAGCATAGCACTGTATGATAGTAATTTTTCTCACTCTACTTTGGATATGATGCTGCTTCGTGCAGCTGGAGTTAGCATCAATCCAACTTCGGACCTCCACCCGCTCCCAGTTTGTCTACTAGAGTAGAGCATGACAGTGTTTTTTTTTTTTGCTGGGGAGTGGTATTCCCCGGCATCGTACCATCTTAATTCACTCAGCCCCAAAGATGTCTATACTATATCGCGTAAACTAACGCTCTTATTGGGAAAATCTCACGTTTTAAAGCCCTTCCTGGAGTGAGTCGAAGGAGAGTCTTGACGTTCCAGAAACCGATCGTTGTCCATGTATGATAGCAATTGGGTTATTACGGTTGCGGCTTGCTGGGCCATAGACCAACCGACACTTATTCTGTTTTGTGGTGCAGGAGATCCCAATTCGTCATCTTCCGTTCTAAATATCCGAAGATATTCCCAGATGTTTAAGAGTATAGCTCTGAATGCGACTACATATATAATTGTAATATGTAAAACATATGTTTTAAACCCTGAATACGCGTACTTTTAAATTAGGTCTAGTTTTTATATTCCTTCTGACATCCACAACGTTTTCATCTCCGTCGCTTGAATTTTTTCAACGTTGCGCTGCGTATGTTAAAGCCGGGTGTACGACTATCGTATGAAGTAAACATTTGAGTTTAAGTGGCATTTTTCGGTCAAAAAAGACAGAGACTTTCTCGCCATCCACACTCAATTAGTGTGCAATATCGTCATCACAATTTCGATTATCAATTATGATTAAACCCAAATATTTAAATTTATCGCATTTCGGGTCGAAAACTGCGCGGCTGTTCGGGTTTACGCGTTCAGAAAACGAAAATGCAAATGACTTCGTGGAGCTGATTCTTAAGCCGTTAACTTACTCGTATAACGCTTTAATCCAATTATTAAATATACAAATTCTGAAAGGTCGTCACGTCGCTACTTACGATCGCGCAGTTGGCGGTGAAAAAAAAAAAAGATCATTCCAGTTCCGTCTGACTCATGATATTGGAAAGCTGGGGATTAAGGAAACTGCCTTGGTGCTATTCCATTTTAACTCCGAATTCCCCAGTCCTTCCCTCCGTGCATTTTAATTCGGTTTTATCATTCTAACATGTGTCTCAGGTATATTTTGAGATCACAGCACCGTCCATATGAGATCTCTTGAAACTCGGTCGAAAGCTTTCTCCCGATCGATCAACATGATGTGGAGATCTTTCGGAGTCACTATGTTTAATTCATTACTATCCGTAAGATTCGTGGGCGCCGTGGCGTAAGTGGTTAGTGTGTCGGATTGCTGCGCGTGAGGTTTCAAGTTCGAATCGCAGAAAACACCAACAAGTTTTTTCTCCGTCCCACCTCTCGCGAACGTCTGACAAACATCCGAGAGTATTATTGTCACGAAAAAGCTCAGATCGCCGTTCGGATATGGCACTAAACTGTAGGTCCCATTTCGAGTTCGTGTAAAAAAATATAACGCACACAACATGAGTGGTTACGAGAAGCTAGGCCCTGACACTTAAAGAGCTGTTGCGCCAAATATTTATTTTATTTTTTTATCCGTAAGATTTGAATATTTTTTTTTTTCCTCTTGTACAACCCATGCCCGCGTGGCAACGACACTGCGACCTGAAAGATCTGTTTTATCGGAGGGTTGGAGTTAATCTAACAGACGTATTACCGCTCTTATGAAAGTGAGTATGTATGTGAGTTCCACTGATATTCCACTGATGTATCTCCTTGTGGAGAATACGTTTCCTTAACCAGTGTAGTACCGGGCATTCACAAAGAATGTGTTCGGAAGTTTCATCCTCCTCTAAACAGAACCGACAGTCCTTCTCTTGGCACAGGTTCATCTTGTTAAGGTGGTATCTCAGGCCGCATTTTCCAGTAAGAAAGCTCACAAGCTTCTTAATGCTATCCCTATCTAAGTTAAGGATTTCCTTATAGGAGTAAGGCTTGATTAGTCGTTTGGATTGTTTTAGACCTGGGCCACTAGTTCAGTGGTCTAGACGAAGTTTGTTTTCCCATTCGTTAATCAGCGTTGTAGCTGTCGCCCAATTGACGCCACAATAAGGTTCAGGACCTATGAACACAGATTCTGAGCCAGCCCTAGCAAACTCATCTGCAAATTCATTGCTCACAATCCCTTGGTATCCAAAGAAGTGTTGCCTGACCATAGTATCTGGTAAAGTGCAGAACATGTCTCTTTTAGGGATTGAGTTGAGTATCTTTAAATGTCACACAAGGTCAGCTGGTTTATACTCGTGATCTAGCTGCAGCCTGATGGCATATCTAGCAGCCATCTTCCTAATGAAGATTGGTAAGGGTGTAGGCCCAACAATAGCTTCCAGAGCTGTCGTAGGGCAGGTGCGCATCGCACTCAGACGATGGCCGCGTATGTGATAATGGGTCTAACCATCATTATGTACAACCAATGTATCATCTTAGGAGAGAGACTCCAAGTTCTGCCGTATAGGCGTTTACTGGCCCACAGTGCTCTAGTAGCGCGCTCAGTGGCGGACTTGATATGTGATTTCCAATTAAGTCGTTTGTCAAGAATTACACCAAGATATTTGACCTCGCTGGGATAAACTAGTGTGGTGCCTTTGATTGTAATAGGTTCAAGGTTGACCTGTGTCTTCCTTGTAAAAGGCACCAGAACGGTTTTACTAGGATTGGTGGATAGTCCTTCTTTGTTACACCATTCTACAACTTAAGATATATTGCACTTTGCATGACCTTGGAAATTGTCGTACCGTGTTTACCTCTGATAAAAATCGCCAAGTCATCAGCGTAACCGACGGTGGTGTAGCCTGATCTGTGAAGATCTACTAACAAGTTGTCGATGACTATAGACCATAACAGGGGGGAAAGAACTCCTCCTTGAGGATAGCCTTTGGCTGCAGTTGTGGATACCGACACTCAACCAGAGGAGGAAGTAATGAATCGACTTACCAGCATGGCCCTGATCCATTGGTTGGTCGATTCTTCGATACCTCTGCTACTGATCGCCCTTGCGATCGAGAAGTAACCAGTGTTATCGAACGCGCCCTCGATGTCAAGAATTGCACACAAGGCTATCTCCCTTGAACTGAGTGTTCCCTCTATCTTTTTGACGAGATAGTGAAGGGCACCTACTGTAGATTTGCCTTTCCTGTATGCGTACTGATTCGAGTGCAGAGGGTTAGACAGATCTAAAGATCTAACCGGTCTCTAATATGGATATCTATGAGTCTCTCCATTGTCTTAAGGACGAATGATGTTAGACTTATAGGTCTGTATGATTAAGGCAGCTCGCTAGGCCTATTGCCCGGCTTGGGGATGAAAACCACATTAACCTGCCTCCAGGTGGGTGGTATTTTTATTTTTTTTTTTCCGAGGGTAGGTGAAAATCTTCAACAAGACACTATGAGGATCGCCAGCGCGTGCTCATAGTAGTGTGGGATTCTTACCCACTAAAAAACCTCCCTTCAAAACAGACTTGTTTTCATTTTTACTACAACTAAGTATTCGACTTATCAAGTAGTTTTCATTTCACGTAATAAGGACGTTTTGCAGGGACCTTCCCATTAGAAGTTCCTGCCAGCTCCGCAGTTTAGACGCGGTTACTTATCGCGCTAAGTCTAAAGGTTTGGTTCTTTGTAGACGGCGCAGTAAATCTCTTTCTTCCAAAACTTGGAGGACTGTAATATTTACGTGACTTTCTAGTCGACTTCTATGCTTTCTCGCGTAGGTTTGAATTTCGTCATCGATTGTTTTAATGCCAAGATCTCTATGGATATCGCTATTTCTGATATACCATGGCGCATTAACAATACCTCTTAGCACTTTGTTTTCAAAAGTTTGTAAAATTTTAATATTAGATATTTTGGTACAACCCCCTTTAGCACTTGCTTATATAAAAGCAGTTTGTTTTCTATATTAAGCTTGGAATATTTTCCAAGTAACCAATACATTTCTCTATATTTATTATCTAGTTCTTTGCGTTTTTTCTTTACGTGCGTTTTCCATTTCAGCTTTGTATCAAGTGTCATTCCAAGATACTTAGCCTCGTTTGCAAACGGAATTTGAACCGAGTTTGAAAAGATCGGCAAATTATTTATTTTCCTATAAGTAAAATTTACATGAACAGATTTGGTCTCGTTAAGTGCGATTCGCCAAACCTTTGTCCATTCATTTACTCTATCCAAAGCTTCTTGCAGTTTTTCTGTAGTATATTCGACCGTTTTACCTACTGTCAAGATAGCAGTGTCGTCGGCAAATGTAGCTAGCTCAGTGCCTTCTACTTGCGGTATATCACGGGTGTATAATAGATATAAGACTGGACCAAGAACGCTTCCTTGCGGCACCCCAGCCATTATTTCCTTAAAATCTGAATATTCGTTTCCACATTTGACGGGGAATAGTCTATTCGTAATGTAGTTCTTCAAAATATTATATAGATGCTCTGGCAGAACTTGTCGTAATTTAAACTTTAAGCCTAAGTGCGGCGTTTATAATGAACAGAAGCTTAATTAGAGCTTTTCTTGGTAGGGCTTTAAGAACCTCTCCCGTAATTAGGTCGTATCCAGGAGCCTTCTTAGGTCTAAGTTTCTTTATTTCTACCTTAAGTTTGGTAAGTGTGGCATTTCTTACTACGCTATTGGCTATATAAGACGTATTTATATTTTCAATAAGAGCTTGTCCATCAAACGGTTTGAAAGTTTCTTCCAGGTGGGTGGCAAAAACTTGCGCTTTCTCTTTATCATGCCTGGCCCATTCGTCTTGATTTTTCCTAATTGGTGCGGCTTGAATTTGAGATTTTTTAATACCTTTTATAGCCTTCCAAAGCGAGTAATTAGAATCTTTTTCTGCCGTTAAGCTTTCTAGGTAAGTTTGCATTTCATTATTCTTAAGGTTTTTAATAGAACTTTTTAGTGAGTTGCACAAACGGTTAAGACGTGCTTTATGTTGCGGAGCCCGAGTTTGTTGCCATTTTTTGCGTGCTTTTCTCTTCTCCTTAATCATCTCTTTTATTTCCTGTGGATAAGTTTGAATGTAGCTTGCCGGGTTTTCTGTGGTTTGGGAGTATTCTTCCACGCGGCATTCTGTAGGATTTCGACGAAGCGATCAACTTCAACTTCAAGTTCATGTGGCGTTTTAAGTGATACGCTCAGCTCAGTATTTGCTTCAATATCTTTTTTAAAGCCATCCCAATTAGTTTTCGCACTGGTTAATCTGACCGGTCCTACTTTTTTAATCAGAGCACCGCTTATCGTCATAATGATTGGAGAATGATCAGAGGAGAGATCAAAGCTTTCTTCAACTTGTATACAGTTGCCAGATATTCCTTTAACAACAAAGAAATCGATCAGATCTAGTATCTTATTTCTATCAGTCGGCCAATATGTTGGTTTACCCGTCGAGTGAAAATCACAACTGTATTGCATACCCGCATTATAAAGCTTTCTACCTTTCTGTGAGGCGTACCTTGAACCCCAGAAGGGGTGTTTCGCGTTGAAGTCGCCACCAATAATAAAATATGGTTTAAGGAAGTTGAAGATGTTTGTGAAATCACTTTCTTCAAGTTTACATCTCAGTGGACAATATATAGACGAAATGTTGAAAGCAATATGTCTATTTCTAACACGTACCGTGCTTACTTGCATTGCTTCTAATTCAATCTTTACTTCCGCTGAGTGTTCGATACATTCTTTTATAAACAAGGATGATCCGCCTCTTGCTCTTTCCGGTGGGTGGAAGGCGTGATACACGCTATATCCTCTTATCTTAACGTTCGTTTGTTTTGTCAGATGAGTTTCACAGACCAAGCATATATCAATATCTTTTTCTCGTATAAATATTTCTAGGTCGTCGAGTCTTCGTATGAGGCCGTTAGCGTTCCATGTAAGAATTTTTAGCATTTCTTATGAATGTTGCTTTCTAGTGCAACTAGTCTCTCGAAAATAAGTTTGTTTGTTTTGGATTGCTCTTCAAGTTTCGCAAGTATTAAGGAGAAAACATTGGATACTGGATTTTGTGAGCTACCTCTATCACCGTTTTCCAATGTCACAACTTGAGCAAGAGTCTTTACGTTAGAGTTTGGACGGTTTTTTGCCTTGATCTCCCGTGGGTTGACGGTCATATACTTGCCATTAGCTGCCATCGCCGCTTGAGCATAAGAATGTGCGTCAGTATTCGAAGATTTTGCGTCTGTCACATTTTCTCTACTGCGTTTGGGGTTTTCTTCGTTACCCGATCTTAAGTCAATATTGACGGATTTCCTATCTTTTGCTGCTTTTTTCGTAGCTATTTTGGGTCTGTTCTTAATTGGTTTCGGAATAGGGCGCATGGAATTTTTAAGCGTATCGCGCCTTTTTTGGAGCTCTTTCGCCACTTCGCAACCTCGATAGTTCGCAGGATGTTTTCCTTTGCAGTTTATACAAGTGGCTGGGGTTTGCTTGTTTAGGTGACACTCTTCCGAGAGATGCTTACCTGCGCATTTGACGCATCGCGGCTCTTTCTGGCAGTAAGTCTGCGTATGATTGAAGCCTTGACCGCTTAGGATGAGGTCAATTGACTTTTGGAGAAGTGCTGGAAACAGACCGTCACCACCGGGGGCTTTAAAAGGTTTGAATGTGTCTACCGCCCATTCAACTTTCTCTGGACTGAATATTTTTCCAGATAAACTATTAACTCTACTGCCCAGATAAACCCTGTGGTTAACTGTGTTCGAGTACACATGAGATGTGTTAAGAGGCGAGCCTGGGAAATGTACGTGAAGTAAGGTTCTAAGTGTATCCAGACGGTCCGTCGTGTAGGTTCCGTCTTTCTTCTTCAGTAACCCTACACAGTTGACATGATCGTTTGCGAGCGATTTATGGATTCGTGCCGCTGTAGTCATGTCAGCGATTGTTTCGCAGCATTTCCTCCAAGCAGCTCGCTTAGATCGTCTCAATACTAGATTGTATTCTGTGAGAGCAAACCTGTATTCGTCCCACCTCTTCGTTCGCTTTGCAGAGTTGAAGAGTTTTCTGACTGTCTTCCTAAGTTCCGCCAGTTGGTCATTCCACCAAGGCACTTTGCGTTTGCGAACATATGTCTTTGGGACACAGCTGTCGTGGTAGGAATCAAGCAGTATATTGTTAAGTTGGTATGCAGCTGCATCCAGGTCTTCTATGGACTCGATAGATGTGAGAAGCATATCTTTTTTTGAGAACACTAGTTCACGATAGCGATGCCAATCCGTAGATTCGGGATCGTATCTATTAGAGACATATGAGAGTTGGCCAGCTATGTCAAACCTGATGTGCTGATGGTCTGACAGAGAGGCCTCATCTGATACGTGCCAATTTTCAATAAAATTATAAATAAATGGCCTAGCGAGGATGAGGTCAAGTACTTCCTCACGAATCGCATTTATGAAGGTAGGTTTAGAGCCTTTGTTCAAAATATCTATTTGTCTACTTACAAAGTATTCTAAAAGACACTCAACCCTTCTGTTGATGTTGCTACTACCCCAGACCTCATGATGTCGCCTGCGGAGATGGTCTTGGTAATACTTAATTACAAGATTTGAATAACTTCGTAATAAGATTTGCCCTCCAACAAAGCCGTATTGACTATCAAGAAGTTTAATTATGTTGCCCTGTCGACTGTCTAAAATCGTTGGTAAAATTTTCATTGCATGGGGTATTATGAGTAGCTACACTGATCGATAGAATTTTTCGTTGACGTATTTGCCTTTATCCAGTGGGTCAAGAAAGCTCTCCATCAACTTACTTGGCATTATATTTCGTATGTATATATGGTACATATGTACATATACATATATTTTTCCAGTATTTAGTGCGTACTTCAAAATTGTTCACACTTGTAGCGGTTCATCTTCCTAGCTCGCAATTTAAGGTCCAAAATGTGCTGACGGACGGATGGGCATGGCCTAATCAACTCGGCTGTTTGTATTGATCATTTATTTATAATATATATATTATCTACGCACAAATTGTGTTATGGGGTAGAGTATAGAAATGATTGCTATCAGTGTAAAACACTTGCGTGAGGACCGACTCGCTCTTCGCAATTTTTTGTTATACATAACCATAATTTTATTTTTAATGCTAAGAATATAAAGTATTTTTCTTTTATATTTTTCAGACAATTTTACACGGCCTTTAAAGCAGGAATATACATAGATTGTGGTTTTTGATTGGACCGTCATCGTTTTACTTCACCCCTCAGTTCTTTCTTCATCTTCTAACGTGTAACTGTATTATATTTGTATTTAATAATAAAGATAAATGAAAAGAGAAAAATTTAACAAATAATGTTCATTGCACAATACTGTTATATTTAAGGAGAAAAACCCACCTAGGCACTTGAAAATTATTGCTATTTTAGACAATTTTTACTTGCAGCTATAACTAAGCATGTAGAAAAAAAGGGAAAAAATGTTCATCACTTTTTAAACGCTAAAAATACCGAGACGAGCTCGGAAATGTAACAAAATCTAACAAATTGGTGAATAGTGATACGTTTCTGAATTCACCCTTAAAGTACGGGTAATTTTTTTCGGATTACCTCGTTGTAATTAAATGGTGATAACTTTTTAAATAATACTTGTATGTTATACGAATCTGTTGGGTTTTAGGTTACCTCTCAGAAAATAGCCACAAGGCAACTGATTTAAAAAGTAGATACTCGTTATTTGCATATGTATAACGGTAACGAATTGGCAAAATTAGGATACTCTACGGCATATTTGATGCTCCACTTTATTGGTCATGTTCAAAACTGCTCAGAATAATTATGTATGGAGACTATCTTAAAATGTTCGATAACAACATTTAAGAAAATCGGATTTCCATGCTGTGTGGCAAAGGCAGAGATAAAAGTGCATATAAACAAAGTGAACGTCACCGTGGCTCAGTGCTTAGTGCGCCGCTTTTGCCTTTCATAATAGCAGAGCCTCCCTGAGAAATTCCCTTCATTCCTTTAATTCCTCCTCCTGACCGAAAAACTGTTACTTTTTAAGTTTTAATCTTTCTTAGGCCTATTAGCTTAATTATTTAAGTTCCTTTTTGTTAGTTTTTAAGTTTAGCTTTAAGTTTTTGTTTGTATTAAGCTTAAATAAATAAATAATTTAAAATCTAGAGATCGAATTTTCTCATGAAACTACTTATTCTAACTAAGTGGAAATAAAAAATACTTCTTCCTCCTATTTCGGCGAGGTTATGATCCAAAAAGAAGGGATCATAACCCTCCCACTTCACCGCATTTCTACTGATCCGCCTGTGGGGTTCGCCTATTTGACCTCAGAAAATATCGGCATGCCTCCCGATTTTGGATCACTCGGTTACTGAGGCCAATTAAATGTCGATGTCGTCGCATTTGTGTGATCGAGGCGTTTATAGGTCCGCCTCTCCTGCCTCGCGAAGTCTTATAGAGACATACGCAGATAAGAAATACGTATGTATGTTAATTAATTAAATTAAAACGTCTCTATAGTTTAAAAAAAAAAACGAAACGAAAACTATTCTGAAGACAGGGTCCTAACATACACAAGAAGAGTTTTACACTCACTTCAGAATCAGAATTTAATGGGCACACTCAGGTTTCCAGATTCTGGCTGCTCAGTCACATTAGATTCCACAGAAAGCAAAATATGCCTGGTCAGTCTGTCAGCGTCAAACTTTTTCCTCGCAATTTGCGAAGACAAAATACAGCACTAAATGTAAAGTTAACCGGGGAAAATAAGTTATTCTGTTTTAAAAACTGATGACATTGCTATTGCTGCCTCCGGTAAGCATCCAGACATTCTCAGGGAAATCCTCCAATATGCTCTCCTTCGACTCACCAGATGGGCCTCCAAATGTGGACTAGGGGTTAATCCCCTTAAAACGGAACTCGTTTTCTTCACGAGGAAATACAAAGTTCCCCTCATAGACCCTCCTTTGATAAATGGCACCAAGCTCACCTTCACTGATAACGAAAAATACCTGGGTCTTATTTTCTATAGGAAATTGAACTGGAAAGCCTACTAGAATGCGTAAAGAAAGCTAATGCAGCTCTCTATTCCTGTAAAAAGGGTATAGGTAGGAGCTGGGGTACGAAACCTCAAATCACTCATTGGTTGTACGTACCTGTTATCAGGCCTATACTACTCTATGGCGTGATCGTGTGGTGGCCTGCTCTTGACAGGGCGGTCCACCTCACTCAGCTAGCTAAGGTGCATTTGCATCAGTGGTGCACTGAGGACTTCTCCCTCCGCGGCACTGGACATTTTGTTCAACCTGCTACCCCTAGATATATTCGGCAAACAGATTGCTGCCTGTACGGCCATCCATCTAAAAGCCTCCTCTCTGCGGCCTAGCTATAGCGTTGACCACTCCTCGATCTTTGATCTTCTCAACTTCAAGCACGAAAACAAGGACTACGCCACGCCGAAACTGAGATTTGACCGTAACTTCACCACTAGCATCCCTGAACGGGATTAATAGGATACATCCCCCTCTGTGGATGGTAGCTCGGTTCACTTCTTTACAGATGGCTCTAAGATCGAGGGTGGGGTAGGTTGTTGTGTTTTCTCCGAAAAGCTCAATCTGAACATCTCGTTCCGCCACCATGATCATTGTAGCGTTTTTCAGGCGGAAATCATGGCGATTAAGGAAGCCCTGTCCCGGTTGAAGTATATGTACTATCTGTCAGGGATATTAGTATTTTCACTGACAGCCAAGCGGCAATCAAGTCCCTGGAGAATCGGGCTCCTTCACTTCAAAGGCCGGCTTAAAGTGTCGTTTATATCTTATGGAGATCACAGAGCAGTTCAACTTTCACTCTCGTGCGGACAGCCAACCTAACCTATCCTAACCATAGCAAAAACAATTCGGAATAGGCAATTGTACATATCTCAGCAGCAATAGGTTAACCCAGGTTTTCTGGACAACTCCCAGATGAGTCAGAAAAACCTACGTTTTCCATTCTCAAGCAACGTTAATTCATTGGGTGTTTAGTAGATTATAACTGATTTAAATATAATTCAAACCTGTCATATGACAGCTCCACTTTCTTTACAGAAAAAGCCCCAGTTAACTTCATCAATCTTGAAGATTCCAAGAACTCTACTTCTGCTATCGCAGAATAGTCTCTTTCCTCTTTCCTCATTTATCTTTTATATTTTCTGAGAGACAATTTATAGGCATCCCAATCAGCAGTCTCACGAGGGCTTTTAGCTAGATCAAAAAGGATTTAACTTGATTTCTTAAGAGTACCGTGACCTGCATTCCACCAAGGTTTCGTCCCTCGAATTTTACGAAGAAGACAAGCATCATTTGGCGCCGATGTTAAGGTACTGACCATGTAAAGAAGATCATCAGTGCTTATAGCTTCAGCAGGCAAAATGAGTGGAATCAACGTTAATAAGCGTTTCCTACAAAGAGACCAATTAGTCTTTTTGTAGTTTCTGAAAATCTTTTGTTCGGGCGGATGGTCACCTAGACTAAATTGGACTAAAGAAGAGAGGGAACGGGCTCAGAAGGAGAGAAACACGCAGCCGGTAAATGATTGGCTTCGACCAGTCCTGACGGTACAGCAGAAGTTTTGGGGTTAACCCCTCGCGTCTTATCGTCTGGACTACTGATAGGACCAATATCCGCCAGAATACCAGGCGCGTATTTAGCAATTCTGGGAGCGACGCTTTGCTCGCACCTGCTCGCATAGCTAGTGCCAAGTTTTGAAGTCAAGCAGGAATTACAGTAGCAGTGCTTTCAGGGGCGCTTTCCAGGAGACTACTTACTTACTTAGGTGGCGCTACAGTTCGGGGTGAACCTGAGCCTCAACCAACAAGCCTCTCCATTTAGCTCGGTCTTTAGCTAACTGCCTCCAGTTGGGTACTTCAAGTTGGTCGAAGTCCCCTTGAACTTGTGCGCGCCACCTACGGCGATGATTCCCTCTACTGCGTCGTCCCTCGGGGTTAGATTCGAAAACTCTGCGAGCCGGAGCGTTGGTCTCCATGCGCTCTACATGTCCTAGCCATCTCAGACGTCCAATACGTAGTTTTTTGACTAGGTCGATGTCGCTGTACAGCTCGTATAGTTCGTGATTGATTCTTCTCCTCTAAAACCCGTCAACGCAAACGGGACCGAAAATCTTACGAAGAATTTTTCTCTCAAAGCGACCAAGAATATCTTCATCCTCTTTTAATAAAGTCAATGTTTCAGCGCCGTAAAGCAGGACTGGGATGATCAAGGTCGTATACAGAGTCTCCTTAGTTGTTCGAGATATGGCTTTACTGTTGGATTCAAGATTCAAGATTCAAGATTTTTTTTATTTCCATTTCAATATAACAATTCATTAAAGATATAATAAAAGAATTTAAATGTAATACATTATGATAATAGATACATATATAATAATATAGACGAATTCTGGGTATAATAATCACGAAATATGGAAATAATACACTTTGTGGTATAATACAACCAGTACCAAGTGTATGACTAATAATAATATTAAGAACGATAAGATTAAAGCCGAAAAGGGAAGACGAGAAAGGAGAACGCGATGTACAGCGAGATGCAAATATCATTTTTATCATGCAAATAATTTTTTTTTTGGAAAACAAAGATGAATATACCAAGAGAAGAACAATCGTAAAATGTGAATTAAACATAAATAAATAGTACGTTAAGATATAACTTGAAGTAGAGTCTCAACCTCAGATCTTGAAAGCAACCAAACTTTAAGTTTGTTTAAGAATTGGTTTCCATGTGTCACTAAAGTGGATATATCTGACGGCAGTTTGTTAAAAATGTAAGGTGCTATAGAAGTCAGAAAACGTCGATTGTGCTCTTTATTAACCCTAGGAACATCAACTGTAGACCCATTTCTCAAGGAATATACTCCATTTCGTCTAAAGTGAATATTACCACTTCTAACAAAAAATACTTTAAGCGCTTTGTAGATAAAGAGGTAACGAAGTGGTAGTATTTTCGCTGATTGAAATAGGGGCAATGAGGGCTCAAATCTGTTTTTACATAGTAATAACCGAATTATTTTTTTCTGAGCTGTAATAATAGGACTCAGGTTACTCATATAGGCACAGCCCCAACAAGCAAGACCATACTCAAGCCGTGATTGGACCAATGCGTAGTAGATAGCTGAGAGTAAACCATGAGGAACAAGCTTGCGCAAGTGATACATTTTGTTTAAAGATATGCATAGAATTTTTTTTAGGGACATTATGTGTGACTTCCAGTTTAATTTGTTATCTATAATAACTCCTAGGTACTTAAACTCCTTCACGAACTCAAAAGAAAAGCATTTGTTTGTGCAGTGCAGCTTATTACAACTAAGATGATGAGATGTAATGCCTTCCATTACTATATTAGGGTTGGACAAGGAAAAACACATAGCCTTAGACTTTGTGCTAAGTATAAGTTGATGGTAATTAAGCCAGTTACTTAGCAAATGTAGATCATAATTAATTTGGTCTCGAATAGTAATAAAAGAATTTTCTGCATATGAAAGTGCTAAATCATCTGCATAACCAATTAAATGGCCGTTGACAGGTAGGTTGAATATGGAATTAATGTAAACAAGGAAAAGGATTGGTCCTAGAACTGACCCCTGTGGGACACCAGTATTTGGACAGACTTCTTCCTTGCTTACAAATTCATTTACCCTAACGCACTGTTTTCGATTAAGCAAGTAGGACTTAAACCATTCGGATATATTGCCTCTAAAACCAGCGTTATTGAGTTTCTGAATTAATAAGTCCTGATTAACTAAATCAAAGGCTTTTGTTAAATCAAGAAATAGTGCAACTGTTTTTTGATTATTATCTAGAGCACTATAAATTCTCTTTAAAAAGGCCACAATTGCATCTTCAGTGCACTTACCTTTCATAAAACCAAATTGCAAGTTATTAAAAAATCGAGTCTTTTCAAAAAAGCTAAGCATTTTGCTAACTATTACCTTTACAAAAATCTTTGAGAAGACCGATAGCAAGCATTTCGGCCTATAGTTATTTGGGTCACTTGGATCACCTTTTTTAAAAATCGGAATAATTAACGAGGTTTTAAGGCAATCAGGAAATATTCCGCATTGAAAGCTTTGGTTAACAATGTGCCTCAAGGGATTTACTATTAACTTTCCTATCTTCTTGATGATAACGTTACTAATGCCGTCTATTCCACATGAGTTCTTAGCTTTCAAGCTGTTAATAATATCGATAAGTTCTGAATTACTAATGGGCCCAAAATAAAAAGAAAGTGAACTCGTATTATCAAGTAAAAATCTCCCATTACTCTCATTTAATTGAACACATACATCTGGCTTACATTTTTCAGCGACATTTTTAAAGAAAGTGTTCATTCCGTTACCTAAGTCCTCATTACTTCTGACGATTTGATTGCCTAGTTTAAGAAACTTTAAATTTGGGTCTTTTTTGTCTTTGCCTAATATGTTATTAACAATACGCCATTGCTCTTTAGGATTATACCGACTTTCTGCAAATTTTTTGCTATAGTATTCAATTTTCTGTCTATCTATAAGATCCCGCACATTAGTTTGTAGCTCTCTATACATCTGTTTAACTAAAGGCTGGTTCATTCTGCTCTTATTTTTTGCATAGAATTTATTTTTTTCTTCTATTTTTGCGCAAATTCCATCATTAATCCAAGGTTTAATTTTATTAAATTTATTCCTTTGCTTAGCACTTTTGCAGTCGCTTATATATCCTTTAAGTTTTTCTAAAAAAATTGAAAAAGCACTATCAGGACATTCGGAACTAAGCACAGAATCCCATCTTTCTATAGACAGACACCGAATTAGTTTAGAAAATTTAATTTGAAAAGTTTCTTTTTCACAAGTACTAGAAGATTGGTCCGAATTATTAACAGCGGAAGCTTTTCTTAAAGCATTCTTAAAAGCAACGCCGATTGAATAATGGTCAGTTATTCCTAGTTCCAAAATATACGGATAGACATTGGTAAAATCTCTGGACTTGAGAAAGAGGTGGTCAATGCATGACTTTGTTTTATCACTTATTCTTGTAGGAAGATTTATAAGCGAATGAATGATTGCCTTATAAGCCCAAAAAAAACAGCGATTGACAAGAGTTATTGTTTGCTTGATTTCTGCGCTGATGTTATTTTTCGGGTTTATAGAAGAGCTAAGGTAGGGAAAGTCCCTTACTACCTCGAAGTTTTAGCTGCCGACTGTGACGTTTTGTCCAATTCGTCGGTGTTGGCTCTCCCTTCTTGTTGACAGCATATACTTGGTTTTGTCATCGTTTATCGCTAAACCCATTTTGGCCGCTTCCGCCTCAATGCTTGCAAACGCACCGGTGACAGCCCGCCGAGTTCTTCCGATAATGTCTATATCGTCGGCGTATGCAAGCAGTTGTACAGACTTGTGATAGATTATGCCTCTGGTGTTGGCTTATGAGTTTCGCACAATCCGTTCAAGTACAATATTAAAGGAGTCACATGACAGCGCGTCACCTTGTCTAAAACCTTGTTTGACATCAAAGGTCTCGGTGAGGTCATTACCGACCTTGATGGAGCAGCGAGCGGTCTCCATCGTCATCCTGCGCAGATGTGATGTGAACAAGTTTGGCAGGGATGTCAAAACTTGATATGGCTTTATAAAGCTCTTCTCTATAGATTCTGTCATAGCCGGCCTTGAAATCGATAAAGAGATGGTGAGTATCGATTTGGACTTCTTGGGTTTTCTCCAGGATTTACCGAAGTGTGAAAATTTGTTCGATGGTGGGCTTTTCTGGCCTGAAACCGCACTCATAGGGTCCAATCAGGCTGTTGATAAAAGGTTTCAGGCGTTCACGCAATATCGCAGAAAATATCTTGTATGCGATATTGAGGAGACTGATGCCCTTATAATTGGCGCAGTTGAGGAGGTCTCCTTTCTTGTGGATCGGGCAAACGATGCTGAGATTCCATTCATCAGGCATATCTACACTCGTCTGACCAAATCTTAGAGATGAGTTGGTGTATGCACTCTACCAATTCATCCCCAGCTGCCTTGAAAAGTTTGGCCGGTAAGCCGTCAGGTCCAGCAGCCTTGTTCGATTTTAGCTTGGATATTGCTATCCTCACTTCGTTTTGGTCAGGTGAATGGAAATTTTGACTATCATCGCCTATGTTGAAGGGTTCATTCCGCCTGACAGCGGGATGTTGGTCTTCGTCGCCGTTATATAGTCTACAGAAGTAGTTTTTCCATATTCTCACCACCGACTGTGATTCTACTACGAGGTTTCCATTTTCATCTCTACAGGTTTCTGTACGGGTATTGCTTCTCTGACACGTTCTTTTTACCTTTTGGTAAAACTTCCGTACATTGTTCCTGAAGTATAAACTCTCGATATTCTCAAACGCGCGTTTCTCATGGTCTTTCTTCTTCTTTTGGAGAAGCTCGTCTCTTTTGCTCGTAGAGCTCACGAGCAGCTCTCGCCTTCCGTTGCAGCGCCGCTTTGTATGCCTCTTGTTTTGCTGCAAGCGCTCGCCGGCATTCTTCGTCGAACCAGGGCTTTCGCGGTGGTGGTCGAGCGAGACCCAGCACATCAGTCGCGGCGTTTCTGATGGCATGTTGGCAGCGTTGCCACTGGTCTTCGGCACTTGATGCTGGCAGCAAAGGGGTGATTGAGAGATTTCGGGATACGCGTTCAGCGAAGAGTCTGGCGGTCTCTTGCGATTGTAGCTTTTCGACGTTATATTTTCTCACAGTGATTCGTCTCTGTTGCTCAGATTGGGATACCCGCATTCGTACCTTGGCAACAAGGTAATGATCAGAGTCTATGTTGGCCGCTCGGAATGTCCGGACATCCAGAATACTGGAGGCATGCCTTGCGTCGATCGCAATATGATCAATTTGGTTGATCGTTACATGATCATTGGACCGCCATGTCTGCTTATGAATATCGAGATGAGGAAACAATGTGCTTTCTATGGTGACATTTCGCTCTACAGCGAAATCAATTAGTCTTAGTCCGTTATCAGACGTGGTGTCGTGTAGGCTGTACTTACCGACTGCCCAATTAAAGACGTTCTCCTTTCCTATTTTGGCGTTAAAATCGCCCAATATGATTTTAACGTCGTATTTAGGACATTGCTCATATGTCTTGTCGAGGAGCTCGTAGAAACACTCTTTGGTGGCAGGGTCCTTTTCTTCCGTGGGGGCATGACCACATATTAGGCTTATGTTAGCGAATTTAGCCTTGATCCGGATAGTCATAATACGCTCGCTCACGTGTCGGATGCTTAAGACTTCTTGATTAAGTCTGCCGTATATGACAAATCCGCATCCGAATAAGCGTTGTCTGTTGCCTCTATAGCAATCACCGTAGTAGAAGTCACAGTTTTTCATCCTCTTTTTGCCCGGCCCATCCCATCGCACTTTCTGGATGTCGGTAATATCTGCTTTATAGCAGTTTAGGGCCTTTGCTAGTTGTTCGGCTGCACGTGGTCTGTAAAGGGACAGAACATTCCACGTACAGATCCGAAGGTCGTTGTCCTTATTTTATTTGGTGAGGTCGTCAGCAGTTGAGTCATCCTTATCCGAGGCTTTTTGTTGTTTCGGAACCATAGGTTTTTTTTTTTAAGGTGGGCTCCCAGCCGGGTGTAACACCTTGTTCCAGCCCTCCGGATAGGAGTGGGGAATAGATAGGATGAAAGGGGGGAGGATGAGGCCCGGCTACTTCTTAGCTTTATGTCTCATCTATAGAAGGAGAGCTGAGAAGAAGCCTTGATCTTTACTAGACCCCTACACTGCGGCAATGTATGTAGTCTCGTAGGAGATCTGCTTAGATAACACTGAAAGGAAAAATTTAATAAATAGTAAGGCTTTAACGATGCATACTTACGCACGCTCTTAAATCAATATTTAGAAAACTGAATAAAGTCGACTTCGAAAGTCACAGTTGTTAAGCGCACCATACATATTCCAACTCAATTGTAAACTCAGTCAAATCAAATAAAAATCAACCCGTGTTTGGCGCAGTCATTTGATCGACTTGACGGTTGAGAAGTTGGTTGAAGAAAAATCAAAAGATTTTGATTTTCCGAAATTGAACAAGTCTTTCAACTGAGTTGAATCGTGTGTGGCCGAATTGGTTGATTTGATGTCAAATGAAGTGCCAGTTGTGTTTGAGCTGTGGTAATGAATGATTTTAATTGTCTTGGGAGTTGTTCAGAAAATAAATATAGAAAAAAAAACATGACTTTAAATTCGAATAGGAATGTTTGAAAGCGGTTTTTTTGCAGAAAAGAAATTATACTTTTGACAGTTGAAGCAAAGTCTTCCAATTCAGTTGATGTAGTGTGTGGTCAAATAGCAATTCAGTTGACAACTCAGTTTACAATCGAATTGAATGGTGTATTGGCTGCTTTAATTATGACAAAGCAGCTATCATTGACATACTATATATGGACTGCTAGTGAAATGTCAGTTTAGAGATTATATGAAATCTCTGCCTACTCTTGGTTCGGAGCGGAAAAGTGTGGAAACAAATTGTCAACCATCTTGAATTTCTTCATAGAATGGTAGAGACACCTCTTGCGTTTGTTTGGATTTGCTAAGTAAAACGGTTAAAATTCAAATTGTTCAGGCGTTGTTTGCAACAGATGTCACCTGTAAAATGTGCTAGTTCAAATAATTACTGATAGATGCGACCAACAAAATTAGAATAAAAGATCGTTATATATGCATCCATTTAACTGTCCCATAAGTTGCACAATATTCGTATATTTATTACGAATCAATTTGTTATGTAATATGTCAATAAAAACACTGTCTTTGTACACCCAACTGCATCCAACGAAATTTCAAACAAGTGTGAGTTTCCATTTTTTCGCTCCGAACCAAGAGAGCTGGCGCTAATGTTGGAACCAACGTGAAGCTGGCTACTAACAGTCCATATTATGTCAATAGGGGTGTTCACATGGTCCAACATATCATGGTCTGACAGACTCAAATTTGATCATGTGAACGCAAAAAACGACGGTCTGTCAGACATGTTGGATGTTTTTCAAATTATTTTGATATTTTGGTGGTTAGATAGACATATCTGATAGTGTGAACGAGTGTCTGTCAGACCTGGAGGAAATTTCATTTACGAAAGATATTCACGCTGTATGGTTGTCCGCTGATAAGCAAAAAATGGCAGTTTGTGAGAATGTGCAGTTCTGGAAAGAATTTTTTGAACTATACAGAAGTGTACCGGAGACGTCGAAAATAAAAAGTGAAGTGTATAAAAATAGGAATTTAAAAAACAGAGCCTATGAACAGCTATTACTAAAGTTAAAGGAATTTGAGCCAAATGCGGCGGTTAAAAAAAAATGTATAATCTTCGAACTTCCTATCGTAGGGAGTTAAAAAAAATTAGTGTAGTAGAGATGACGTGTATATATCGTTCCTGTGGTACCTGGCCTTTTTGCAGGACCAAGAAAAAACTGTCGATGGTAGGTATGTCTTCAATGGAGGAAGAAATTAACACAAACCTTTCCACCGATGCCGAAGAAGTGAGTAAAATTTGTTTTACATTTAAATAAACAGTTTTTAATATTGTCATCGATATCTTTGCATATTTACATATATGTATATTATATTATAGTTTGATATTCATATATTTGTACGCTTTGGAAGTTAAGCTGCACAAGCTTAAGGGTTTGGACCTACGCTAGGCATAGCGAAAAACCTCTAAAAAAGCTTACAAAAGATACACTTATCCAATTGCATACTTCTAGGCTTGTACTGCAAATTAGATGAGTGTTGTACGATCGCCCCCAACGGGGCGCGATCTTAACGCATTCCCGGATCTCCATGTCCATAATAACTTCATCACAATGATGACTTCAACAACCTCGACATCTACTAGCGTCATAACAACACTTGCCTCAGCAAGTACTACATCAACTATGACAACACATATAGGACAAACAAAAACAACACCCTTCATAACAACTTCGATGAATGAAACACAAAAACCAAGCTACAGCAACAACAGAACATCAATCAACCGTGCAAGTACTCAAACTCCTAAATCAAAGACCCCTACTTCTGCCCACATGGACCGCAAAAATACAAATTATTCACAAAACCAAACAATTTCCAAACCCATTGTCGCCACTGATACCATGACAAATATCGACAAACACAATCCTACAAGTCAAAAAAGAGACAGATCATCCCCAATCAAAACAACAGACAACAACAACAACCAAAAGAAACTTAAAACAAAAAACCAACAAACTTTGAACTACTGGTTAAGCAAACCCAAGGAGTTATCTTCGTCAAATCGTTTCGACATCCTCAGCGTGGACGAAGACATCGACTACAATAATACAAAAAACGAAACAACCGATAAAATTAACCAACCTAGCAAATCGCAATTTAAGAGACCCAGTAAACCACCGCTGATTTACGTGCAAAGTGTTGAATGCATTAAAATTCTAAACAACGCGCTTAACGAAGTTGCAAAAGACAATTTTGAATTAAAAGTATTAAAGAACAATGAAATCCGAATACAACCCTCTGACTCGACTCACTACACGGGTATAATAAAAATGCTACGAAAAAATGACACAAAATACTTCACATTTAGACCAAAAGAAGAAAGAGGATTTAAAGTCGTACTAAGAAACATGCACCACTCCACTGACACAGAAGACATCAAGAATGAGCTAGAAGAAAAAGGACATAAAGTCATGAATATTCATAACATTCTACAGCGAAATACAAAAAAAACATTGCCACTTTTCAATGTTGAGGTAGCCATGGGTGACAATAACAAAAACATTTATGACATTACACATTTACGCCAATGCAAGGTTTCCTTCGAACCACCACATTACAAAAGAACTATATCCCAGTGCACAATTTGTCAAAGGTATGGACACACTAAAAATTACTGCACAAAGGACCCAGTGTGCGTTAAATGCGCGGGATCCCACAAGACCTTGGACTGCCAAATGTCATCAGAAGAAGGTACAGTTTTTTTTTTTTTTTTTTTTGGATTGCGCCAGGGATGTGTAATCTTCATAGATACTAATAGCCCGAGTGCTACTAGCATGCACGATTCGCAAACCTGAGTAATCGATTTCAGGAATACGCCTACGTACTAAACACACACCCTACACACTTCAACCACTCTCCCCGCGGGACTGCCGTTAGGTATTACTTCGCGGGGCTGGTTAGCAATTTATGCTATGCTTCTTGTGTCAGCTTCTTCCGCTGCTTCAGCTGCTCTTCTTAGCTCTTCTATTCTCCGCAGCTCTTTTTGTAGAGTTGTGACGAAGGAACATATTGCCATCCAATTCTCTTCCGACTGTAACATATGGTCGAGGAGTAGTGACGGACTTGGCAGAGTAATTCTCCATGCCGTGAAACGTGTGCAGTAAAACACTGCGTGCTCCGTATCTTCATCTTCACCTGGGCATTCCGGGCAGGATGGTGAGTTGTCATGTCCAAAACGGTGTAGATATTTGCGGTAGCCACCGTGGCCAGACAGGAACTGCGTTAGATGATAGTTGCAGTCTCCATGCTTTCGACTTATCCAGTCTTGGATTGTCGGTATAAGTTTATATGTCCATCTGCCTTTTGTTGTATTAGCCCAACGAGCTTGCCACATAGCTGCTGACGCTGCCCTTTCTTCGATTTTTATCACCTTGATACCAGTGGCGTCGTGATGACTCAATGCTCTTCTGTTATATATCCTCAGCATTTCATCTGCGAGAATATCGATGGGGGTCATTCCAGCTATGACAAATGCAGCCTCGTCAGAGATGGTTCGAAAGCCGCTGATTGTCCGTAGCGCACAGAGTCTGTATGATGACGATAGTCTCCTTTTGGTCTCCTTCGTCCTCAGTGCCTCCGCCCAGACTGGGGCGGCATACAACAGAACTGAGGTGATAACTCTAGAGAGTAGAATCCTTCTAGCGTATCCAGGTCCACCGATGTTAGGCATGATACGCGAGAGAGCTCCCTGCATATGCGATGCTTTTTTGGCAACAAAATCAACATGCGTTTTAACCGCCTCCTTCGACCTGATGGTTTGGTTACCAACCTGAAAGTTGGCAAATTCGACGGTTTTCCGGCTGGTTATAAGAACAGCTTCTGTCTTATGGTCAGCTAGTTCTAGTCCGGCGGATATTAGCCAATCTTTTATCCGGGCAATTGCTTCATTTGTAGCTGATTCTACTGCATGGATCTGTTTAGCTACTGTCACGACTGCAATGTCGTCGGCGAATCCAATTATCGTTACTCCGCCAGGTAGAGTTAATCGTAGGACTCCGTCGTACATGATGTTCCACAATAGTGGCCCTAAAACCGATCCCTGTGGAACTCCCGCAGTTACGTCGTAGTATTTTACCCCATCATCGGTGTTGTACCTCAGCTTCCTGTTGTTGAATTAGTTCGTCACTATCCGTAGCAGGTAATATGGCGTATCCATCCTGGCAAGTGACCTTCTAATAAACGACCAGTCCGCAGAGTTAAATGCGTTTTTAACGTCCAGCGTTACTACTGCACAATACTCCTTTGTGCCATAGAGCCATCTTTCGCCTTCGATGGCACCTTTGGCGATATCAACTACCGCTCTTATGGCATCAACAGTAGATCGTTCTCTTCTGAAACCAAATTGGTGATCTGAGAGGGCTCCTTTCTCTTCTGCTACTGCGAGTAATCTATTATAGATTATCTTCTCGAGGATCTTTCCCATGGTGTCCAATAGGCATATTGGACGATAGGATGATGGTTCCCCTGGAGGCTTCTTTCCTTTTGGCAGTAGGACCAAATGCTGCGTCTTCCATTTTTCGGGAAAGGTTCCTTCTTCAAGGCATTTCTGCATTGTTGATATGAAGAGGTCTGGTCTTTTTTTTACAGCTGCCTTTACTGCCTTATTCGGGATGCCGTCAGGTCCCGGCGCCTTGTTGTCACCTATCTTGCTGCATGCCCTTTGCAGCTCCTCGTGAGTAATTAAAGGAATATCTTCTGGATTGACTTCTCGTATAATATTGCACATAGTAGCAGGCCTTTGAGGGAAGAGGTGCTCTACTATGGATCTCAGCATTATCGGACATGTTATTTGAGGAGTCTTATAGCCCTTCAATTTCGTCATCGCCATTCTGTATGCCGAGCCCCATGGGTTAATGTCGGCTTCTTGACAGAGACGTTTAAAACACGCAGTTTTACTTTCCTTGATGGCTCTATTTAAGTTACGTCTCGCCAGTCTACAGAAGAAGGTACAGTAAAATGTGCTTTATGTAATGGTAGCCACACGGCAAACTACAAGGGATGCGAAATCTATAAAGCTTTAAAAATAGAGCGCTTCCCCCCAATGCGTAAAAAGGATCTCCCGACAGCTAGAGAAGAGACAATTGCTGAAACCCTCACGAACATCAGACCAGATACAACCTACGCCCAAGCAGTTGCATGCAAAAGACCCCACCATATCAATCCCCGAGATTGCGGCAAGCTAACTGAAAGCGTCAGTGCAACCAATGACACACTAGGTATTCCTGTAGTAGAAGCTAGACAAATTTTCCCACAAACTACCAGCAATAACAACAAAGAGGACTTCGCTGAACTAAAAGAAATGATGAAGAACCTTATTCAACAAATGACGAATATGCTACAAATATTGACCATCCTAACGACGAAACTTAATGGACCACATGCATAAAGAACTTAATATCATCATCTGGAACGCGAATGGACTTAACCAACATGCACTAGAACTAAAGCAATTTATAAAAGACAATCACGTTGACATTTTAATGATATCAGAAACACACTTTACTGCTAAAAGCTTCTTCAAAATACCAGGATATAGAATCTACAACACAAATCACCCTGACGGAACTGCACACGGTGGCACAGCTATTATAATTAACAACAAATTCAGCTGCATTGAATTAGAACATCATAACTACGAACACATTCAATCGACTACAATCCAAATAGAAGACAAAGACGGACCATTAGTACTTTCAGCCCTATACTGCCCACCTAAGCATATTATTACAACTCTACAGTACGAAGACTACATCAAATCACTAGGGTGCAGATTTATAGCAGCTGGAGACTTCAATGCAAAACACATCGACTGGGGTTCGAGGATATCCAACACTAAAGGCAAAAACCTCCTAAAAGCAATCCTTAAAAATAACTGTAGATATCTAAGCACCGGCGAACCTACCTACTGGCCTACTGATCCAAATAAAACACCGGACTTAATCGACTTTTGCATCATTAAGAACATCCAACTAAAGACACTAAGCATTAAGTCTAGATTTGAACTTTCATCGGACCACTCCCCTATCCAACTCAAATACTCGTGTAAAATAACCCCCATAACTAATTCGTCCCAACTATACAACAAAAAAACCGATTGGGACTCTTTTCGGGAATATATAGGACGACATCTACTACTTAATGTACGACTACAATCGCAAAATGACGTCGAACGAGCTGTAGTTCACATTAACGACATAGTAACTGCTGCAGTATCTAAAACAACCCCAATCAATACACTAAAAATACACAACAATATTACACCAACTATAATTCGACAACAGATAGATGAAAAAAGAAAACTCAGAAAACGATGGCAAATCACTAGACTACCCCAAGACAAATCAAAATACAACAAAGCAACCAAAGAACTCAAAGCAAAACTTAAGGCAATCCAAAACAATCAATTTAATGACTACTTAAAAAATCTGACCCCAACTTCTGAGACCAACTATTCACTTTGGAAAGCTACTAAAAAGTTCAAGAACAAAATAGTACATCAAACTCCTCTAAAGAAACCAGACGGATCTTGGGCCAGAACCAATCAAGACAAAGCAAATATTCTGGCTAAGCACTTCGAAGAAGTATTCACAAACGACAAGGGCAATACGGCTGTCCCACCTTCACGCCCAAACACACTCATCACCAACGTAAAAATAAAAAAAGTTACAATAAATGAAATTGAACACTGCATCAAAAAAAGGATTGACCACAAGAAGGCTCCAGGATATGACTCTATTAACGGAAAGATATTAACCCAACTACCCACACAAGCCATGATATACTTACGAAATCTTTATAATGCATTAATTCGACTTAAATATTTTCCAAAAACTTGGAAAGTTGCGCAGATAATTACAATACTTAAACCTGGTAAAGACGCAAAGACTACTTCATCCTACAGACCAATAAGTTTACTCCCCATATTAGGGAAAATATTCGAAAAATTAATCTATGATCGACTACAGCCAATACTGACTAATAATAAAATGATACCAGACCATCAATTCGGCTTTCGCAGACAACACTCGACTATCCAACAAATTCACAGGGTAGTTACCAAAATCACAACGGACCTAGAGGAAAAAAGATACTGCATAGGGGTGTTTCTTGACGTAGCAAAAGCCTTCGACAAAGTTTGGCACAAAGGACTACTATACAAACTTCAAAACTTACTTCCACTAGACTTCTACCAAATCATTGAAAGTTACCTAAGCGAACGCCACTTCTTCGTAAAATATAATGACCAACAATCCAAAATACTACAGACAAGAGCTGGAGTACTGCAAGGATCTGTATTGGGACCACTTCTATATGTCCTCTACACTGCTGATATCCCTCTACCGAGTGGAGCTACAACCATGATGGCAACCTTTGCTGACGATACTATTCTGCTGATATCCGATGAAAACCTGAACACTGTAACTACTCGAGCACAACGACTTCTGGGTAAGACAATGCAATGGTTTGACGAATGGAGCATACAAATTAACGAAGACAAAACCCAACAAGTAATATTTACCACTAAATCAAACTACTCTCCAATCCCAATAAAAATAAAAGACAAAACTATACCAATCGACAATGTGGCCAAATATCTTGGTATGCACTTGGACAACAAACTTAACTGGAAATACCACATACAAAAAAAAGGGACCAAATTAAACTAAAATATAATCAACTGTACTGGCTCCTGCGTACAAATTCTAAACTTTCGACAACCAATAAATTACTACTATATAAATCCATTATCAAACCTATCTGGACATACGGGATTCAACTCTGGGGAACGTCAAAGAAAACAAACATCGCCATAATCCAAAGACAACAATCAAAAATATTACGAACCATAATCAATGCGGACTGGTACATACCTAACATCGACATCCATCGCGACCTAAAAATACCAACAGTGGAAGAAGAGATAATAAACATAAGCAGAAGACATCACATAAAAATAGTAGTTCACCCTAACATCGAAGTCAATTCACTACCAATGAAGGAATTCTTCGGAAGACGACGACTTAAGAGAAATAGACCCAGTGACTTGATAAGAGGGACCACAAGGTCAACATACTAAAACATCCTAAATATAAAAAAATTCAATTTCTATTATAACTAACATACTTTACTCGTTCAATAATTGTTACAACTGTTTAATTGTTTTTGTTTTTTTTTTGTTTAATTGTTAAGCTGTTAATAAGTTTAAATTCCTAGAAAATGGCTAAGAACATTGGTCACTTAGTCCAAATTATATCCCAAAATTCAAATTGTACAAACAAGTATTAGATGTCTTTTTCTAAGACAGATGTATTTACTGCATTGGGAAATAAAAAAAAAAAAAAAAAAAAAAGTCTCTGCATGTTTCAATTATAATGTTACTTACTTATGTCCTGTATCCCCTTGTGGGTCCTAGGGCCTCTACTACGCCTACGCGCCATTGTGTACGGTTTCTGGCAATGTGTCTGAGTTCTTCCCAACTTCTGCCTAACTGCCGTGCCTCCTTCTCGACTGTTCTGCGCCATGTTCTCTTCGGACCGCCAGGTCTTCTGCTATCCTGAGTTAGAGGGTTCCATTGCATAGCATGGTTCGCTATGGAACTGTCACCCTTTCGGAACGTGTGACCAATCCACTGCCACTTCCGTCATTGGATGGTTGTGCCTATTGGTTCCTGACCCGTTCTCTCGTAAAGGTGTTCGTTAGAGATACGCTTGGGCCAGAAAATCCTTAAGATATTGCGCAGGCACCTACTAACAAACGTTTGCAGCTTTTTGGTGATAGTAGTGGTCACTCTCCACGTGCTGCAACCATATAGCAGCACGAATTCAACGTTGGAGCGGAACAGTCTTATTTTGGTGCTCAAACTGATTGCATTGCTTCGCCATATTTTGGAAAACATCCCGAACGCGGACTTTACTTTGGCGATCCTGTTGGCTATATCCAGTTCGGTTCCACCATCGGTCGAGACAATACTCCCAAGATACTGGAAATCCTCTACTCTCTCTACCGGTTGTCCAGCAATGCGTATTTGAGCCGATGAGTTAGTTCCAAGGCTGATAATTTTAGTTTTTGCAATATTAATTTTCAGCCTGCCTCCCTCTCTACATCTGCTGTCATTTGGTGGAGGTCCATAATTCTGTGGGAGAGTAAGCATACATCGTCAGCGTAGTCAAGATGTTTCAGTTGAGATGTAAGAGACCATCGAATTCCTCCGTTTCCCGTCAACAAAGCTGCTTAAAGCACATCGCTAATCACCAATAGGAATAATATTGCTGAGAGGATACAGCCTTGTCTTACCCCACTTTGGATCTCAAATTCCTCAAACAACCTTCCCCTGTGCAGAACGTGCCATTTGGAGCCTTCATATGTAGCTTTGATAATAGCAATTAGTTTATCGGGAATACCTCTCCTGCGTAAGGCACGCCAAATAACCTCCCTGTTGACACTATCGAACGACTTCTCAAAATCGATGAACAACAGGTGCAGTGGCGATCGATATTCAACACACTGTTCGATGATAATCCGCAGGGTGTTGATGTGGTCGGCACAGGAGGATCCAGAGCGGAAACCTGATTGTTCGGCATCGAGTGTGTCTTCGAGATGTTGTTTAATTCGCTCCAGGCTGATTTTAGCTATTATTTTAGCGACAGCAGGTAGCACGCAGATACCCCTCCAGTTTCCGCACTCCATTAAATTTCCTTTCTTAGGAAGCTTGATGATCATTCCCTTTTTCCACTCGTAAGGAAAGCTCTCAGGTTCCCAAGCTCTCTCTATAAGTGGAAGCAGAAGCTCAGCCGATGTTGTGGGCGCTGCTCGTAAGAGCTCTGAGGGAATATCGTCAAGTCCTACCGCCTTGTTGGATTTGAGTGCCTTGATCGCGGTAATGATCTCATCTTTACTGGGAGTCGTGGTGCGTATTCGGGAACTTCTCACCTCGGGCATCTCAGTCTGATTTGGGAGCATATCGCCAGCGAATACACGGTTTAAAACCGCAGCAAAATGCTCTTTCCATCTCTTGAGCTGGTCCTCATCCGAAATGAGCAAGGAGCTGTCTAGGTTTTTCACTGGGTGTTGGCTGGAGCTGCGACCACCTGTCAGCTCTTTCGTGATTCTGTAGACGGTCCTGCTGTCGCACCTCCGTGCAGCTTCTTCTGCTTCTGTAGCCAGCGCGTTGATGTAGTTGCGCTTGTCACGTCGCACGCTACGCTGAACTTCTCTCAACTTCATGCGATATAGGGACTCTAGCTCGCTTCTCCCTGCTGCTGGGGTAGCTGCAACGCGAGCTTTCAGCTGTTTTCGTTCGTCAATCCGTCTCCAGGTATCCTCGGAAAGCCACGCCCTATGTCTTCCCTGCGATCGACCGACAATTCTTTCAGCACCACTTTCACAGCACACCAATGGTCTTGGATGGTTGCGGGCATTGAGCTGCTGATTGCTTCCACACCTTGCGAAAAGTGCTCCCTTAATTGTTGTCGCGCTGAGGGATCACTAAGTCTATCGATGTTGAACCTGGGCATTCTTGTGTTGTCGTGGGATCTTCGAACTGCAGCAGTGCGTATTTGGAGAGTAGATATCATAAGATGGTGATCACGTACTATCCCCACATCTGCCCCTCGCCTGTTTCAGACGTCCAGGAGACTACTTCTAAAGCGGCGGCTGATGGCAAAATGGTCAATTTGGTTGGAGGTTGCTTGCCTGTCATTGGAAACCCAGCTGACTTTGTGGCAGGTCTTGTGCTCAAACATGGTGCCACCTATCACAAGGCGGTTGGCATTGCAGAAATCCACAAACCTTTCGCCGTTGTCCCGATTACATGTTTGAGCCCTTCGTTGTCGTTGCCTACGTTGGCATTCAAATCCCCCAACACTATGATAATGTCTCCATTTGGTGTTGTGTTGAAGACGGCGCTTAAGAGATTGTAGAAGCTCTCTTTTTCGTCCTCAGACGAACTATTCGTTGGGGCGTAACACTGTATGATGGTGACGCGTCGTACTCTAGTCCGGAATCTGGCCGTCAAAATCCTATCACCATGAGGCTGCCAGGAAATAAGGCCCTTGAGTGCTGTTGTTGTTAGCAGTAGTCGGACTCCATATTCCCGCGGACTTCCGGGTGGTCTTCCAGAATAGAGTAATACAGTGTTACGCGTTGGAGACTGGTACTCGCCCGCTTCTTACCATCTTACTTCACTTACCCCCAAAATTTACAGTTTATATCGCATGAATTCGTTTTCCAATTGGAGGAATCTGGCATTGTAAGGACCTTCTCTTCCCGAGTCGAGGAGCGTCTTTACATTCCAGAAACCTATCTTTATCCGGGTACAATAGCCAGAAGTCGTCAACATGTGATCATTCCTTATCCGAGGCATAGTGTCGGTTTCTGTAGCGGGCAATATTCGGCAACGCAGGTTGCTGGCCCACGTTACCTAGTCTAGAATCAAGTCCCTAGACAACCCGCACTTAAAATTTTAGCCTATACGTATAAGGGTTTATACGTATTGTAGCATTGACTACAGGATGGTTTGTGTACCAAAAACTAAAACACTGTATCTCAAACTGTGCAACGACATCTATTGCCTACTAGTAGTAAATATTCCAACCTCATGTGCTTAGGTTCCAACCTGGTGTGCTTACGTTCCACAATTGTTCCACACAATATCCCAATATTCCATGATCTTCAATTCACTCGGAGAAACATCTAGCATGTTCTAGAACCCCTTGCAATTTCCTATAAATACCCATACCACAACCAACGTCGACACAGTTGTTTATAAGTGAATATAGCGATTACAAGAGATATTCGACCGGTGGTGAAAGCAAGCATTGTGAAAATAAATCTGTAGCGACCGTTTGTTTTGAAATAAATAAAGAATAAAGTGATTGACTATTGTGTTAAAGTAAAGTTGGTATTTGATAATAAATAAACAATTAAAATACACAAAAGACGGTTTTATTTAAACGAACCCCAGCAAGAATATTACATTGGTGTGAGAAAAGTGGAATAAAACAAATTTTGTGTATTGCTTATTGTGTAAGTGAAAAAAAAAGAAATGGTTCGGAAATTGTTGGAAGATTTGTCATTGCCGCAACTAAAGGAAGTACTGAGCCAGCGGGAGCAACCTACGACTGGTACAAAAAGAGAATTGATTATTAAGCTGCGGAAAATAATGACGGATGAGGGTGCAGATCCTGAAACAGCTTTGTTTGACGTTGAAGAAGAACACGTAAGTACGACGAGTGACATGTCGACTCTAATGAAATTACTTTCCGAAAAATTCAAGAAGCTAGACAATTCTTTAGACCAGCAAAAGAATTCTCTAGAAGCTAAGTTCGATGAGCAAAAGAACTCTCTAGAGCAACAGCTATTTGATCAAAGGAGCGTTCTCGAAGGCAAATTCGATGAACAAAATAAAAGTTTGGAAACAAGATTTGGGGCAATTGACGAGAAGATTGAAAATGTAGAAGCCAAAATAGAGACATTTGAAACAGCCATTGAAGGACGACTCGAGAATGTTGAAACAAAATTCGAGAACGTTCAAACAAAAATCGAGACTGTTGAAGGAAGATTCGAGAATTTGGCAAAGGAACTCGAACACGTGAAGAAACAGAAAGTTCGGGAGTATTCAACCGACTGCCCGAGAAGGAAAGAGATGCAGCCTCCCGTCTTCGATGGACAGACATCATGGCCGATATATAAGAGGCAGTTCGAAGCTGCGGCAATGACGAACAACTGGGATGACGAAGATAAGTCCATTGCCCTCACACTTGCGCTTAGAGGATCAGCTGCAGAGCTTCTGCAAACTATTGCCGACGATAAGCAACGCAACTATGATAGTCTGGTAAAAGCCATCGAGATGCGATTTGGGGACGACCATATGCAGCAAGTATATAGGGTCCAGTTGCGCAGACGAGTTCAGGTGAGAGGAGAAACTCTCCAGCAATTGCAAGCGGATATCGAGCGACTGGCACATTTGTCCTATCCAAACGCCGGCGAGGAGATCATTAACGAGATGGCAACCGAAGCGTTTACCCATGCCATAGCTGATGCGAAACTACAAATGGCGGTAAGAATGGCTGCAAAGAAAACGTTCGCCGAAGCGTTGGCGTTTGCTCTGACAATGGAGGCCGCAGACCAGGCCTGTCAGGGAATCCACCGTGTGAGGGAAGTAGCCGCCATCGAATGCTCTTGCCAGAGGATGGACGTCGAAGACCGACACAACGCTCGCGGAGGACAAATTCGTTGCTGGAACTGCAACAAAATAGGACACCTACAACGACAATGCAGAAATCCACCCAGACGCGGAAACTGTCCACATGGTTCGAATAGGCGACGCAACGAAGAACCATCCAACAGGGACAACATCCATCTTGTTGGCCAGGCTCCTCGAAACCAGGAGTCGGGAAACGCCTAAGAACCAGCTTCGCGGGGCAAAAGTTGGCTATTGGAATCGACGCCCCCAAGACCACCATCCAGGTCTCCCAAACCAAACGATGCAACAAGAGTCTAACAGTGGAAGCATTCATCGGCAAAAATAAGTGCGTGGCTACTATCGATACCGGCGCCACGGCTTCCATTGTAAGAAAAGATCTCGTCCGGAAGTCTTGGCTGCACAACACCAGCTGCTACTATCTTAGAACTGCGACAGGGGAAGCGGCGAATGTATACGGAGAAGTTCGCCTCACGTTACAACTAGCAGGGTTGGCCTTTTCTCATGCGTTCCTGGTGGCCGACATATGTGATGAATGCATCATCGGAGTGGACTTTATGAAACAACATGAGGTAATCATCGACATCGGAATGCAAGTTCTGCGGTACAGGAACGTAGAGATTCCAATGGTGTACGGGAACGAGAATGCAGCACATTTAAGGACAATACTCAGCAAGGACGAAGTCTTACCACCATCTTCCGAGACTATCATTTGGACAAAACTAGAGGGTGATCCTGGGAGCCACCGATTCTACCTATTGGAACCGGATTCAGGAAGGAATTCCCCAAACTACATCGTGGGAAAAGTGTTAGCGGAGCCAAAGAACAGCCTGGTCCCAGTAAGGCTCATGAACTTAAAGAGCCACAGCGTCAAACTAAAACAAGGGGAGGTTATTGGTAAATGTGCGCCGATATGTTCAATTTCAACAATAACGGAAAAGGAATCTGCGAAGCCCGTTTCATCAGCCAGGTTGGCCGAAGTAAGGGACAGGATCCTCAAGCACTGCGAACTGGATCGGGATCAGCGTGCCATGGCAGAAAATCTAATCGGTGAGTACGCTGATATATTTGCCTCACAGGATGGAGAGTATGGTCGAAGACATCTGGTGCAACATCGCATAGACACTGGGGATGCCAGACCAATTCGTCAGCCTGCCAGACGACTACCATTGGCAAAGCAGACGGAGGTTGCGGATATGGTGTCAACGATGGAGAAGGAAGGGCTCATCGAAAGTTCTAAGAGTCCGTGGGCCTCACCTGTTGTACTAGTTAAGAAGAAAGACGGCAGCACTCGATTCTGCGTGGACTATCGCAGACTTAATGATGTCACGGAAAAGGATAGCTACCCTCTGCCACGGATCGATGACACATTGGACACACTCTCAGGAGCTCGATGGTTTTCCACCCTTGACTTAAAGAGCGGTTACTGGCAGGTACAGATCGATCCAAAGGACCGAGAGAAAACTGCGTTCACTGCAGGAAATGGGCTGTGGCAGTTTACAGTAATGCCATTTGGATTGTGCAACGCTCCGGCAACTTTTGAGCGCCTAATGGAACACGTCCTGCGTGGATTAACCTTGAAAACTTGCTTGGTGTATCTGGACGATGTGATCGTGATAGGAAAAACATTCGAGGAACATCGCGACAACCTGAAGAATGTGCTAGAACGGCTTCGAAGCGCTCATCTGAAGCTGAACCCAAAGAAATGTGACCTCTTCAGATCCGAAGTCAAGTACCTGGGCCACGTTATCTCGTCAGAAGGAGTGCGAACCGATCCAGACAAGGTGGAAGCTGTGAAAAACTGGCCAGTTCCAAAAGACAAACACGAACTCAGGAGCTTTTTGGGCCTCGCCACGTACTACCGACGATTCGTAAAGGACTTTGCCGGAATCGCGAAGAGCTTGCACCAGCTGACGGAAAAAGGAAGGCAATTCAAGTGGTCAGGTGAGTGCGACAATAGCTTCAAGAACCTTAAGCAACAACTATGCGAAGCACCAACACTAGCATATCCCATTCCCGGAGAAATGTTCATCGTGGATGAAGATGCAAGTAACGTCGGTGTCGGAGCGGTTCTTTCGCAGGTACATAACGGCCAAGAGAAGGTAGTCGCATACTTCAGCAAAGTGCTCTCCAAGCCGGAAAGGAACTACTGCGTGACCAGGCGAGAACTTCTGGCGCTGCTTCTGGCGACAAAACACTTCCATAAATACCTCTACGGCCAAAAGTTCCTTTTGCGCACAGACCACGCGGCTCTAAAATGGCTGCTGCAGTTCAAGAATCCAGAGGGCCAGGTGGCAAGATGGATTGAACGGTTGCAGATGTACGACTATGAAATACAGCATCGCAAAGGAAAACTTAATTCTAATGCGGATGCCTTATCCCGGCGACCATGTAAGAGCGACTGCAAGCATTGTGTGCGGCAGGAAGAGAAGAACCTTCTTTCCATCCAAAGGGTAAGAGCTGAGCCTATCGCCGGCTGGAGTGCAGAGGAAATCCGCAACGCTCAAAAAGAAGACCCAGACATCGAGCCGATATTAGCGTGGAAGGAGTTTATGGAGAAGCCAAATGGACAGGATATCTTGGACAGGAGCCCCACTCTCAAGGCATACTGGGCTCAGTGGGACTCTCTTCATGTGCAAGATGGTGTACTGAAAAGGAAATGGGAAAGGCCAGACGAGAAAGATTTCATAATGCAGCTTGTCTTGCCGCGATTAAAAGTACACGAGGTGCTACGGGAGATGCATGATGGAGCATCCGGAGGTCATTTGTGTGCGAACAAGACGCTGGAGAAGGTGCGAGAACGTTTCTATTGGCTCAGCGCAAGGGTAGACGTAGAGAGTTGGTGCCGAAAATGCATCGTGTGTGCCGCCAGCAAGGGACCCAGAACGAAAACGCGAGGCAAGATGCACCAGTACAACGTGGGCGCACCCTTTGAACGGATTGCCGCTGACATCGCTGGTCCATTTCCAGAAACCGACAATGGTAACCGTTACATCCTAGTCGTCATGGACTACTTCAGCAAATGGCCGGAAGCGTTCGCCATCGAAGACCATCGTGGAACAGATCGTCAACAACTGGGTGAGCAGATTTGGCGTACCCATGGAACTGCATTCTGACCAGGGACGAAACTTTCAATCGAAGATATTCCAAGAGGTATGTCAACAACTAGGAATCAAAAAGACGAGAACTACCCCGCTTCATCCACAATCCGACGGGATGGTAGAGCGCTTCAACAGAACCTTAAACGAACATCTCTCCAAGGTCGTAGAAGACCATCAGCGCGATTGGGACCGACAAATTCCTCTTTTCTTGATGGCCTACCGAAATGCAGTGCACAATACTACTGGATATACTCCATCCGAAGTCTTGTTTGGTCGAGCAGTTCGGCTACCTAGTGAGGTGAAGTTTGGATCCCCTAACGATGAGCCCAAATGTGAAGAGGACTATGTGGCAGACCTCAGGGAAAGGATCCGAGACATACATCAGAGGACCAGGACGAGGATAAGGATAGCGAGTGACCGCATGAAAACCAGGTACGACACAAAGGCAACAACGTCCAGCTTCCACGAGGGAGACCTAGTATGGCTGTACAACCCACACCGGCAAAAGGGGAGGTCACCCAAGCTGCAGCAAGACTGGGAGGGCCCTTATAAAGTGGTCACATGCATCAATGACGTCGCCTTCCGGATCCAGCGTGGAGTAAGAGGCAAGATGAAAATTGTCCACCTGGATCGTCTTCATCGTTACCATGGCAGTAATCCAGATGATCTTGTTCGGGACGAACAAGTTTAAGAGGGAGGCCGTGTAGCATTGACTACGGGATGGTTTGTGTAGCAAAAACTAAACCACTATATCTCAAACTGTGCAACGACATCTATTGCCTACTAGTAGTAAATATTCCAACCTGATGTGCTTACGTTCCAACTTGGTGTGCTTACGTTCCACAATTGTTCCCTACAATATCCCAATATTCCATGATCCTCAATTCACTCGGAGAAACATCTAGCATGTTCTAGAACCCCTTGCAATTTCCTATAAATACCCATATCACAACCAACGTCGACACAGTTGTTTATAAGTGAATATAGCGATTACAAGAGATATCTGACCAGTGGTGAAAGCAAGCGACATTGTGAAAATAAATCTGTAGCGACCGTTTATTTTGAAATAAATAAAGAATAAAGTGATTAACTATTGTGTTAAAGTAAAGTTGGTGTTTGATAATAAACAAACGATTAAAATACACAAAAGAAGGTTTTATTTAAACGAACCCCAGCAAGAATATTACAATATTTAAATTTGAATTTAAGCTACAACACCTTAAACATTCGCTTCCGCAAAATTCTTGATAAATCTGCAAATATTTCGATAAAATATAAAAATGAATTAATAATTGTTTGAGAGATCCTCACATTTTAGTATAGATTGAGAATCCTTTCATTTAGAGTACGGACTGCAGTCTTTTTGACATTGGGTATATTCACTGCTGCCACTGTTGCTGAAGAACTTCTTTTAATTGTGTTTTGCTTGAAATTGTGTGTTTAGGATTGTATGTTTCTCCTATATTTCTCCATGAAAAAGTTTGTTCCCAAAATGATAATTTTGACGCATCGGAAAATAGAACATTACTTGAAAATCTATAGACTCAAGGACATATTTTGTTTGCAAACTTAGTTTTTTTTACTTTTTGGTTTGCAGATATGAGCGGCTTTTTCTTAGTTTATTACCAAATTTTCTTTGTAATGCTAATACAGAAATATTATTTAATTGAAAAATTAAGAAAATTTAAGCTTATTTTCAACAACATTTCAATAGCAGTTTGATTTCTAAAATGTATCTTCGCTGTAACTAGGCTTTTGTGGAACACTGTACAAATGTAACACACGAAAATGTGTGTTATGTATACATACAATACATATGGGTATATGTACATATGTACCAACTTATTCGAAAAACTCATTTGCAATATGTTTACAAATTTCTGCTGAAACACCTATCATATGTTTACAAATTTCTGCTGATGGTATCAAACCAGGGTTACGATTTGGATGAAATTTGAGTACCTACTTGTGGTATTTTTCTGAGAATTTTTGTATACATACATACAGTGATCACAAAAAGTATTCGACATAAGGGTACCTTTCCATAAATCCAATAAAAGTGTGTAAAAAAAATAACAAATTCAATTTGTTCAAAGCAAAATTACATACTAGACTTATTTATTTTTTATTTCAATTCATAATTTTTTTAATTTTTTGCATTTCAAGAAAAAAAAAAAAAACTAAATCATATAAAATGAAGATAAATTCACAACCAAAAAAGTATTCGACATTAAAGAAAATTAGGAGAAATATATATTTTTTTGAAACACCAATATTTAGTAACTTATCCTTTGTGTCGTATGACCTTTCGTAGATGGTCTGGCATCGATTTGACCAATGTTTTAGTGTATTCAGGATCAATGCTAGTCCATGACCCCAATGAAGCAGTTTTCATTTCGTTTCTCTTGGTAAAGGTGTGTACTCGCAATTTTTATGGGGTTCAGATCGGGTGATTGGGCAGCCGTTTTAATCACTTTGGGGCAGTGCTTTTGATTATTATCCCGATAGAACTGAAAATGTTGTCCAAATTCTAATTTTTCTGCACTAGCGAGTAAATTTTCTTTTAGGAAATATGTAATATAATATGTAAGGGTATTCACTTAAACTGATAAATTTACTCATCTCGCAGTTTTGTAAATTTACGAGGTGATTTAAATGAATATCCCTCGGGACCAAGTTGCGTAATTGAATCAGCTTTTCTTTTACGTTTACGAGGGTTTTACGAGTTTAAGTGAATACCCTTAATATATATTATTCAGCGTTCCGTAAAAAAAAAACAAATTTCCCACACCCGAAGCCGCCAGACACCCCCACACCAAAACACCTCCTCCCAAGTTTCACTGTTGGCACCAAGTTTTTTTCTTCTGGCTCCGCATTTGGCTTGTTACCAAATCTCAGGAGTTCTGGATGGATGTTATTTTTGCAGATGAAAGTAGGTTTAACCATTTTGGATGTGATGGCAAAGTTCTGGAAGGAAGGAAGCCAAATACGGAGCTAGAAGAAAAAACTTGGTGCAAACAGTGAAACATGGCGGAGGAACTGTTTTGGGATGGGGGTGTATGGCGGCTTCGGGTGTGGTAAATTCGGTTTTTATTAACAGAACGACGGATCATGTATATTATATTAACTTTCTTAAAGAAAATTTACTTGCGAGTGCAGAAAAATTAGAACTTGGACAACATTTTCAGTTCTATCAAGATAATGATCCAAAGCACATCGCTTTAAAAACAAGACTTTGGCTTCTGTACAACTGCCCCACAGCTGCCCAATCACCCGATCTGAACCCCAAAGAGCAACTATGGGGTTATTTGGAAAAAAAAAATTGCGAGCACAGAAAAAAGAAGAGAGAACAGAAACCAAATGAAAACTGCTTTACTGGGGTCATGGACTAACATTAATCCTGAATATCGAATCGATGCCAGACCATTTACGAAAGGTCATACAACACAAAGGATAAGTTACTAAATATTAGTATTTCAAAAAAATATATATTTCTTCTAATTTTCTTTAATACGTATTTGGTTGTGAATTTCTCTACATTTTATATGATCTAGTTTTTTTTTCTTCTTGAAATGGAAAAAAATAAAAAAATTATGAATTGAAATAAAAAATAAATAAGTCTAGTGTGTAATTATACTTTGAACAAATTGAATTTGTAATTTTTTTATACACTTTTTATTGGATTTTTGAAAAAAGGTACCCTTATGTCGAATACTTTTTTTGATCACTGTATGTGCTATATATTTCAGGTTGGATTTACCTAATTTCGAAAATATTAACATTTTAAAGTTCCCATACAAATACAAATGTTTTTAATGGAAAAACTATTTGTTTAGGGTTCTTCTAAACAATGTTTATTTTTATAACAACGATAGATGTCAGCCAACGAAATCTGTTAAATTTTGTAACAGTACACCGATTGTGAAATTATTTTTATAGTAGAGAATAAAAAAAAACTTTTAAAATTCGGATTCAAAAAAGATTTCTTTTTTCCGGTTCATCAGCTGTAACTCCTCTCTTCATCATAGTCACAAATTTTCGACTTTTTGACGCTCATTATTCCGTTGTACATGATCAAATGACCGACAAAATAGTACGAGAAGCATCTCCACACCATTTATATTTCAGAATGCTTCACAGTTCTTTTTAAGCATTCGTCGGTAACCTATCCACAGATCGGCAGATCTTGGTCAGATGCACGATTATGTGCGCCATAAAAGTCACGGAGTCGTCAGGGTTGAAGAGTGAGTCTATTGATGATAATTTCCCAGACTATACTGAAAATACATAAATGTCAGAAAGACCGGGAAGGATGACAGCTTGGTCTGCTTTCAGTTGTGATTTTTTTTTAATTTGAAATGGTATCTGGTCTGTGGAAGGTGTTGTATAAGTTAATATACGGAAAAATGTGTGTTGTATGTACTTACATACAGGGTTTACCAATAAGCTCGGCAGAATATTGAAGTGACACACAATGATAACTAACATGTGATACCTTACTTATCTCTATTTGATTTGAAGACCAATCGATGGCATTATGTTTTGAAAATAATATTATATAAATGGCCTCCTGGACTTTCTTTGATTGAATGTATTATTCAATGGTACTGTAATATTCTTGCTGCGGTTCGTAATAATAAAACCATCTTCTGTGCATTTAAACTGTTTACTTATAAATAACTATCAACTTCACTTTCAATGTATGCACTTCAAAATAATCAAATCAATTTATTGTTTATTGATCTCAACTAAAACTTCTTCTCTTCTTCCATTTTATCAGCGAGGTTATGATCCGAAAACAAGGGATCACAACCCTCCCACTACACCGCATTTCTACTGGTCCGCCTGTGGGGTTCGCCTATTTGACCTCAGAAAATATCGGCAGGCCTGCCTGATCACTCGGTTACTGAGGCCAATGAAATGCCGATTTGTGTGATCCAGGCGTTTATAGGTCTGCCTCCTACGATGTCTTTGGAACGTGCATTGATATTGCCGTTTTAACAGGGTTAAAATGATCTCCTCTTTGAACGTGCCAATACCAGCTGAGCCGGTCGCGCTCTATTTTTTGTACGATGATTTCCTTGATGTGAAAGCTTCCACGGATCTTCGAACTTCTTATTCGATCAAGCTTTGTCACTCCTGCTGTCAGGCGAAGCATCTTCATCTCAGTTGCCGTTAATTTACTCTCATACTTTTTGTGCATAGTCCAACATTGTGAACCATATGTGAGCGCTGGACGCACAACTGCGGTGTAGAGCCTTCCTTTCAACTTAGGTGGAATTTTTCTGTCACAGAAGATAGCGGAATTTTCTCGCCACTTCATCCACCCTACGCTTACGCGATGATTGATGTCGTCATCACAGGTTGCTTTGCTATTGATCATATATTCCAGATCCCAGATATTTGAACTTTTCGCACTTGTGAAGCACTGTTCCATTCAAAAAAAAGTCTGGAATAAGCTTGAGTGGATCAGAGAACGGGCAGCACAAGTACTCTGTCTTTTTTGAATTAATGCGATACCTATTTCCCTCCAGAGCGTCCACCCACACATAAAGTGCTCGTTGCAGAATGAAGGATCCTCACTTATGATAGCTCCATCGTCAGCAAAGAATAACTGATTTACCTTGGGGTCCATCACTTTACCTTCAAGCAGATAATCAAGGACTGTAATAAAGAGCAAATGACTTAAGACGCTTCCCTGGTGCACCCCGACTTTGATTGGGAACTCTTCGGTTACTCTTGTCTTTGCTCCTTCGTACATGTCCTTGATCATCTGTACATAGGTTTCTGGAACCCCTCGATGTCTTAGCGCCACCCATATCAGATCTCTTGGTTGTCTGTCGAATGCCTTTTCAAAGTCCACCAATACAATATGCAAATCCCTTAAGGAATCATGATGTTCTTCCATTATGATCCGTATACTTTGGATTGCATCTGTGGTTGATTTACCAGAGACAAACCAGCACTGATCATCAGACAGCCGTATTATTTTTCGCAGTCGGCCACCTAATACCCGCTCAACGATCTTCATGGTGTGTGACATCAGCTTGATCGAACGGTAGTTATCACAGTTTCGCGTATCACCCTTGCCTTTGTATACAGGAAGAAGGTAACTTTCCCTCCATTGATTCGGCATTGGGTCACCTCTCACAAATTTGGAGATGAGAATTCTGAGCCATCTGAACCCGATGTCTCCCATCTTTTTCCAGAACTCAGAGGGCATCTCGTCTGGCCCAACCGCTTTTCGTTTTTGGAGTATTTGACCGCCTCACTAACTTCTTCGACTGTGATGTCGGGTATTTCTGTACAGTTAGGGGTGGCTCTTGGAAAGTATAGCCGGGGAAACTGTTCATTTAAATGTTCTTCACAATACTGTCGCCACCTCTGCAGAATTTTGTCGTCATCCACAAGAAGGTGGCCATGAGCATTGTTAATGAACTTTGGCGAACGAATCTCCTTAGCATTCCTCCTTCTTTGGGCGGCTATTTTGAAGATGGTTGCGCTCTTGTTCATTTGTGTCTTCGCAGCTCCTGTATAGCCTGGTTTGCATCAACAACCGGGGAAGATATTTTCTTCAGCTCCCGATACAGGCCCTCCGTACTCTCTGCTTGAAGCTGAGCGCACTTCTTCTTCGCTTTTTTCTTGCAACATCTGTATTCCATTTCGAGGCGAACTATTAAGGGCGATGCACTATTTGTATATAAACTATAGAAGTTGTGTTCGGGTAAACGGCGGTAAATCAATACCCTCCACTGTGGGGGTTGGACTCTGCCAAGGGTACGTTTTGTGACCTCGCCTCTTCATTGCACATATATCGACTGGATGTTCCAGCGCAGCCGTGGGAGGGAATGTTGCAAAGTGGGGGACTTAAGTATTAGTCATCTTTTCTTTGCGGATGATTTGGTCATTCTTGGGTCCTCTTAAACCGAACTTCAGCGCGCACTCGAAAGGTTTGTAGCCGTTTGTAATGATGCTGGAATGAAGATAAACATGAACAAATCGGAAGTAATTGTTGTTTCCAGAACGCCTATTCAGTACACTCCGCATGTTTCTGGAGTGCAACTGAAGCAGGTGGATAAGTTTAAGTATCTCGGCGGTTTTATTCACGAGTTATAGAAAGAGCAATGCCGAGTTATTCTTTAGAATTGGTCAGGCTGGATGGATTGAGAGAGCTTGGTCAATCTGTTATAAGGAAGACCGAACTTAGTGTTCAAGCTAAATTATCGATTTTTAACTCGATATATGTTTCAACTCTCACCTATAGTCACGGATACAAGCTGCTGAAAGAGGTTCCTTGGCGGTGTTGCTGGAATAAATCGTAGGGGTCGAGCGCGCAACACCAGAGTACGTGAGGAGCTCAATGTTGAGCTGCTACTTCTCCGAACGGAAGGATTTATGTCCTGACGGTTTGATCACGTAGTGTGTATGTCTCTAAACTGGTAGGCATAGAAATAGATGGTTGGATCAAGTTCGACATCTCCTCTGGAGCCGTCTAGGGATTCCTATTGATGAGTTGGAGTCGACGGCGGAGGATCAAGAATGATGGAGAGTGCACCTAATCATCCTACCCCCGGGACCCTCATAAAGGATTAGCGGGTAAGCTATTTCAATGACAAAATTAAGAGTGCTCTAAAGAAGTGTACTTGAAATCGCATATTAAAAGACCCAGCAAAGCGGGTACAAGCAGCTAGTTTTAAATATGACTGAAATTAATTTCTGGCTATATTCAGAAAATAATTCCATTCGCATATGTTGCAGAACACGTAAGTTGCTCAAAAGAAGTAGCTTCGTTGATATAGTCTAATCCATATTTTTCATCTGCTTTTGTGACGAGGTCTTAAAGTGCAATTTCAATATCCCTACCATTACTTCCCTGCAGGGTAAAGTCAAAGTTTGTGCGGCAATAATCTGCAAACCATAGATTCCTCTTTTCAATTATATGAATGGCTACAATTTGTGGCAATCTCCCCTTACGCATTTTGAATACTTTCAGTAAATACTCCACGTGTAGCTTAAGCGTTTTGATGAATAGCGGTGACAACATCGGTTTGGGTGGTTATCATGTAATTTGGAGTATTTCTTTTAAAATAAAGTCAACAATTTTCCACTGTTTCGTACTTCTCATATCCCCACTTTTGAGCTGCATACTTCATCAACGATTCGGCCGCTGCTACGAAAACCTTTCACCTTACGATGTGGGCTAAAAGCTTGTTTGAGAAGCATTTCTTCCAAGCAGCACTTGTCACGCTTTTGGCTTTTACGAGTTTATGATTTAAGTAAGTGGCTTTCCATATTCAGATTGCTGGTTTTTATAACACCGAGACATTTATAGGCTCTTACAATTTCAGTAGGTTTACTGTTTAAATGTCATTTCTCAATCCTGGACATTCTGCCGACCCCCTTTTTAAAGACCATCACTTTTGATTTGTCTAGATGCACCATCAAATTCCACAACCAGCAGTACACATCAAGTCGGTTGAACATAAGTTGAAGAGTTTCAGGTGAACATGCGGAAAGACAACACAACATCGTCCGCAAATATGAGAACTTTAAAGGGTATTCTGGTAAACCCTATTCCACCTGGTAGATAGTCAGTCAGATCGTCAATAAATATAGAAAAAGATATGGACTCATAGAACACCCCTGTTTAACTCCCATTGTCATCTCGAACCCTTCCGATAGCTCGTCTCTATTCCATACAGCTGAATAGTTCCCATCATACATATTTTCTAAAAACTTTAAAAACTTTGATGCCATTTCGGCGTCATACAGCTTGTAAAAGAAAGCTTTTCTATCAAGTATATCGAAAGCTGCCTTGAAGTCGACGAAAAATACATACAACTTCCTTTTTGCTCAAGGAGTGTTCCAGCAATGCTTCATAGGATAAAGACGTTATCGCTGGTCAAATAACCACTGCGAAACCCCGTCTGGAATTCCTTAAGCTTTTTATTTTGGTTTATCCATTCACACAGCCGATTGTTTAAGAGTGACACAAACACCTTAAATGAAACATTAAGAAACGATATTCTCCATCACTCTATCTTAAGCCTCGGTTACGAAGCAACCAACAGCCTTGGATACGGATGATTTTACTGTTAACGACCCAAGCAAACGTAGAAAAGGACAACGATCTTCGTGTCTGCACGTGGAATGTTTGGTCCCTCTACAAACCACGTGCAGCCGAACAACTTGCGGAGGCCCTAGTGTTTAAAAGCAGACATTACCGCCATCCAAGAAGTGCGAAGGGATGGACCGGGCAAAAGGAGGACGAAAAACTGCGACATCTATTACGGCGATTGCTACAGACAACAAGGACAGGGTCTATTCGGGTGCGGATTTGTCATTGTAGGCAGATCTAGGCAAGGAGTCTTGAGTTTCCGGCATGTTAACGAGCGCCTTATGACTATCCGTATCAAGGCTAAATTTGCCAACATTAGCCTAATATGCACTCACGCCCGTAGAATTTATAGCAGAGCCAAGGTAGACAAAGTCCCTTACTACCTCGAAGTTATAGCTGCCCACGGTGACGTTTTGTCGAATTCGTCGGTGTTGGTTTTGCCTTCTTGTTGACAGCATATACTTGGTTTTGCCCTCGTTTATCGCTAAACCCATTTTGGCCGCTTCCGCCTCAATGCTTGCAAACGCACCGCACCGGTGACAGCCCGCTGAGTTCTTCCGATAATGTTTATATCGTCGGCGTATGCAAGCAGTTGTATAGACTGTAATAAATTGTGCCTCCGGTGTTGGCTTGTGAGTTCCGCACAATCCGTTCAAGTACAATGTTAAAGAAGTCACATGACAGCGCGTCACCTTGTCTAAAACCTTGTTTGACATCAAAGGTCTCGGTGAGGTCATTACCGACCTTGATGGAGCAGCGAGCGTTCTCCATCGTCAGCCTGCACAGACGGACAAGTTTGGCAGGGATGTCAAAACTAGACATGGCTTTATACTTACTTACTTACTTAGGTGGCGCTACAGTTCGGGGTGAACCTGGGCCTCAACCAACAAGCCTCTCCATTTAGCTCGGTCTTTAGCTAATTGCCTCCAGTTGCGCACTCCAAGTTGGTCGAGGTCCCCTTGAACTTGTGCGCGCCATCTCGGGGTTAGATTCGAAGACTCTGCGGGCCGCAGCGTTGGTGTCCATTCGCTCTACATGTCCTAGCCATCTCAGACGTCCAATACGCAGTTTTCTGACTAGGTCGATGTCGCTGTACAGCTCGTATAGTTCGTGATTGAATCTTCTCCTCCAAAACCCGTCAACGCAAACGGGACCGAAAATCTTACGAAGAATTTTTCTCTCGAAGCGACCAAGGATATCTTCATCCTCTTTTAATAAAGTCCATCTTTTAGCGCCGTAAAGCAGGACTGGGATGATCAAGGTCTTATATAGAGTCTCCTTAGTTGTTCGAGAGAGGGCTTTACTGTTGAATTGCCTTATAAGCCCAAAAAAACAGCCATTGGCAAGAGTTATTCTTCGATTGATTTCTGCGCTGATTTTGTTTGTAGAATTTATAGCAGAGCCAAGGTAGACAAAGTCCCTTACTACCTCGAAGTTATAGCTGCCCACGGTGACGTTTTGTCCAATTCGTCGATGTTGGTTTTCTTGCTTGCAAAAGCATCGGTGACAGCCCGCTGAGATCTTCCGATAATGTCTATATCGTCGGCGTATGCAAGCAGTTGTACAGACTTGTAATAGATTGTGCCTCCGGTGTTGGCTTGTGAGTTCCGCACAATCCGTTCAAGTACAATATTTAAGAAGTCACATGACAGCGCGTCACCTTGTCTAAAGCCTTTTTTGACATCAAAGGTCTCGGTGAGGTCATTACCGACCTTGATGGAGCAGCGAGCGTTCTCCATCGTCAGCCTGCACAGGCGGACAAGTTTGGCAGGGATGTCAAAACTAGACATGGCTCTATAAAGCTCTTCTCTATAGATGCTGTCATAGGCGGCCTTGAAATCGATAAAGAGATGGTGAGTATCGATTTGGAATTCTTGGGTTTTCTCCAGGATCTGCCGAAGTGTGAAGATTTGATCGATGGTGGACTTTCCTGGCCTGAAACCGCACTGATAGGGTCCAATCAGGCTGTTGATAAAAGGTTTCAGGCGTTCACACAATATCGCAGAAAAGATCTTGTACGCGATGTTGAGGAGACTGATGCCTCTATAATTGGCGCAGTTGGGGGGCTCTCCTTTCTTGTGGATCGGGCAAACGATGCTGAGATTCCATTCATCAAGCATACACTCCTCTGACCAAATATTAGAAATGAGTTGGTGTATGCACTCTACCAATTCATCCCCAGCTGCCTTGAAAAGTTCGGCCGGTAAACCGTCAGGTCCAGCAGCCTTGTTCGATTTTAGCTTGGATATTGCTATCCTCACTTCGTTTTGGTCAGGTGGACGGAAATTTTGACTATCATCGTCCATGTTGAATGGTTCATTCTGCCTGACAGCGGGATGTTGGTCTTCGTCGCCGTTATACAGTCTGCAGAAGTAGTTTTTCCATATTCTCAGCACCGACTGTGATTCTACTACGAGGTTTCCATTCTCATCTCTACAGGTTTCTGTACGGGTATTACTTCTCTGACACGTTCTTTTCACCTTTTGGTAAAACTTCCGTACATTATTCCTGGAGTATAGACTCTCGATATTCTCAAACGCGCGCTTCTCATGCTCTTTCTTCTTCTTTTGGAGCAGCCGATGTTCTTCCCGTCTCTTTTGCTCGTAGAGCTCACGAGCAGCTCTCGTCTTCCTTTGCAGCGCCGCTTTGTATGCCTCTTGTTTTGCTGCATGCACTCGCCGGCATTCTTCGTCAAACCAGGGGTTTCGCGGTGGTGGGCGAGCGAGACCCAGCACATCAGTCGCGGCGTTTCTGATGGCATATTGGCAGCGTTGCCACTGGTCTTCGGCACTTGATGCTGGCGGTATAGGGGTGATTGAGAGATTTCGGGATACGCGTTCAGCGAAGAGTCTGGCGGTCTCTTGCGATTGTAGCTTTTCGACGTTAAATTTTCTCACAGTAATTCTTCTTTGTTGCTCAGATTGGGATATCCGCATTCGTACCTTGGCTACAACAAGGTAATGATCCGAGTCTATGTTGGCCGCTCGGAAGGTCCGGACATCCAGAATACCGGAGGCATGCCTTGCGTCGATCGCAATATGATCAATTTGGTTGATCGTGACATGATCATTGGACCGCCATGTCTGCTTATGAATATCGAGATGAGGAAACCATGTGCTTGCTATGGTGACATTTCGCTCCACAGCGAAATCAATTAGCCTTATTCCGTTATCAGACGTGGTGTCGTGTAGGCTATGCTTACCGACTGCTCTACCGAAGACGTCCTCCTTTCCTATTTTGGCGTTAAAATCGCCCAATACGATCTTAACGTCGTATTTAGGACATTGCTCGTATGTTTTGTCGAGGAGCTCGTAGAAACACTCTTTGGAGGCAGGGTCCTTTTCTTCTGTGGGGGCATGAACACATATTAGGCTTATGTTAGCGAATTTAGCCTTGATCCGGATAGTCATAATACGCTCGCTCACGTGTCGGAAGCTTAAGACTTCTTGCCTAAGTCTGCCGCGTATGACAAATCCGCATCCGAATAAGCGTTGTCTGTTGCCTCTGTAGCAATCACCGTAGTAGATGTCACAGTTTTTCATCCTCTTTTTGCCTGGCCCATCCCATCGCACTTCCTGGATGGCGGTAATATCTGCTTTATAGCAGTCTAGGGCCTCTGCTAGTTGTTCGGCTGCACGTGGTCTGTAAAGGGACAGAACATTCCACGTACAGATCCGAAGGTCGTTGTCCTTATTTCGTTTGCTGGGGTCGTCATTAGTTGGGTCATCCTTATCCGAGGCTTTTGGTTGTTTCGGAACCATGCGTTTTTTACGTGGTAGGGAAGTTACCCCGACGGCACAACCCCCAACCTGGAAGGCCAGTTCCTTAATTATTCCCCTAGGACGAGGGGCCGGGTACACCGGTGCCAGTAGTCCACTACGGGAGTATGAGCGCTGCCGTTGGCCCATTAAGGGCTCCTCCGCCACCATCTCTATTCCAATGTCCTGACCAACATTGGAAATTCCTTACCGACCTGTGATCCGAATACGTCGAAGCAGCTCGCGCAAGGTATTCACTAAGTTCAACCTAACTGGAACTATAGACGCCACCGTTGACTCCGTCTAGGGAATTCGTCCGCTGCCGCCTGGAACAGGAAGAAGTGCTCTAGTGAGAAAAGCATTCTTCCCCCCCTCTCTCATCTGCTGCCACCAAGAATCCGCCAAACGGGGTTGGTTACCCATTTCTTGGATTAAGGTACTAGGCACCCGGCTGTCACCGCGTGGAGGTTGAGAGTAGGAGTTGGTAGGCCTCAGCTGAGTGAAAACGCTTGTGTTTTCATATGATCGCATGCACTACCGTTTGACTAGCCATGGCTTTATAAAGCTCTTCTCTATAGATGCTGTCATAGGCGGGCTTGAAATCGATAAAGAGGTGGTGAGTATCGATTTGGAATTCTTGGGTTTTCTCCAGGATCTGCCGAAGTGTGAAGATTTGATCGATGGTAAACTTTCCTGGCCTGACACCCCCTCCTCTTATTAGTATTTTCCTTTTCTTTAATATAAGAGACACCTACTTCTCTGTGTAATTGAAAATGTATTGAATTAGCTTTTATGTTTTTATTTTATTTTTTGTTTTATCAATGAATTCCTACTATTATTTATTCAATGCTATCGATTTGTGGTTTATAAATGAATTTATTATTTTTCTTTTTTGTTAATTTTTTTATGTTAATGGATTTTCTTATGTTATTTGTTATTTAATGTTTAATAACGCAAGAATAAAGAAAATTAACAAACATTTTTCTTATGCTACGTTTTTTTTTCGTGAACCTTCAGGATTCCTAATTTAAAAAAAAAAAGCATGTGCATATGTTTATGATTAACCATAAGACTATCTACTAATGCTCAGATGCATTTGCCTGCACCTAATCTAACAAATTTCGAATTTTAAATTTCGAAACGCTTATCATCCGATTCCTAATGTTTCCCATTTTAAATTGAAATACAAAGTACCTACACAACACAAGAGACTGATGTTCATACGTAAAAATATTTCAAATGCTTCAAAGGAGTAGAGGTTCCCTTAAACTTACAGAACTTAAGGTAAGACTTCTCTCAATCAGTTAGGTTCGACGACTCTATTAGAGCTATGTCTAATAAGAAACTTACCAAACAAACTTGGTCCAGAATAGATTTGTTTAAATACGGGATCCTCTTCTTGCATGTAGACTTCACGATCTTCTTTTTTTATTGATATAGCGTTATCTATACCGCATATGACTTCCTCGAATGTAACCATTTTTCTTCTGAAAATGTAAGAAATTAAATTTATATAAAAAGAGCTTTGTATGGGAGATATTTAAAAAAAAAAAAACAAAATGTCCACTATCCAGGTTTCGCAAGATACTTTTATAAGCAGATTCCACTAAACACAAGTCGTACTGTAATGTTACATGTTTGCTATATAACCGGGTTTGTTCCTGAAATAAATATGTAACTGAAGATTTTTCGTCTTTCGGATTTCTCTTTGTCGCTGGCAAAGAATGTCTAGCGTTTAATGTAACAGGTCGCCGCCATTACCACCGGCTGGAGGTCTACTTCTTGCTGGAGAATATAGCATCTTTGGCACTGCCAGCTAAGTCGGTAATCAAATCCTTCAACTCCGACAGATAAGTGGGGAAATTGCTTATTGGGGCAACAGCTCTTTAAGTGCCTGTGCCTAGCTTCTCGCAACCAGGGCAAGTACCTACAGTTTATTGCCGTATCCGAAGGGTAATTTGCTTTTGAGAAGCTTTCTTGTGACAACAATACTCTCGGATGTTTGTCAGATGTTCGCGAGAGGTGGGACCGTGAAAAAACTTTTTGTTTTTTTTTGGGATACAAACATTGAATTTCATGCGCAGTGGTCCGACACACTAACCACTGCGACCCACTAATTAGTGTCAAGCAACCTGCGGTGTCATTATAAGAGCACTTTAAAAAACTTCTCAACCCGGTAACCATGGCGCCATTATTCTGTATACAAACCCCACATTTACTGATGCTTTTACTCATGAAGAAGTTCTTTTGACAGCGAAAAAACTCAAAGATGGAAAAGCACCAGGAGCTGGTATAATTACTGTAGTTTTTCAAATATGGAACAATGGTTATTATAAAAAAAAACTTACTTACTTACTTAGGTGGCGCTATAGTCCGGGGTGGACCTGGGCCTCAACCAACAAACCTCTCCAGCCAGCACGGTTACGAGCCTAGATCTGCCGCAGTGTGATTACTTGGTCAATGGTGGACTTCCCTGGCCTGAAACCGCACTGATAAGGACCTATCAGGTTGTTGACGATCGGTTTTAGGCGTTCACATAATACGGCAGACGAATCTTATGTGCGATGTTGAGGAGACTTATACCCTTGTAGTTGGCGCAGTTTAGAGGGTCTCCTTTCTTCAGGATCGGGCAAGCGATGCTGAGGTTCCATTCATCGGGCATACTTTCATCTGACCAGATTTTACAGATGAGCTGGTGCATGCCCCTTACCAACTGATCTCCTCCTGCCTTGAAAAGTTCAGCGGCAAGGCCGTCGGCTCCACCAGTTTTGTGGGACTTGAGTTTAGATATTGCTATCCTCACTTCATTCTGATCGGGTTGACGGGAATCTTGACTGTCATCGTCACTGTTGAATGGCTCATTCTGCCTGACAGCGGAATATTGATCATCATAACCGTTTAACAACCTGCAGAAGTGTTCCTTCCATATTCTCAGCACCGACTGCGAGTCTTCTTCTATGTTGCCATTTTCGTCCCTGCAGGCTTCTGTTCTGGCTTTGAAACCGTGGCATGTTCTTTTTACCTTTTGGTAAAATTTTCGAACATTATTCCTGCAATAAAGTCTCTCAATCTCCTCGATCGAGCGCTTCTCATGCTCTTTTTTCTTCTTTTTGAAAAGTCGATGTTCCTCTTTTCTCCTGCGCACGTAGAGCTCGTAAGCAGCTCTAGTCCTTCTATGCAGCGCCGCTTTGTACGCCTCTTGTTTTGCTGCATGTGCTTGCCGGCATTCCTCATCAAACCAGGGGTTTCGTTGTGGTGGGCGAGAGAAACCCAGTACATCAGAGGCGGAATCTCTGATGGCTTGTTGGCAACGCTGCCACTGGTCTTCCGCATTTTCTGCTGGCGGCATAGGACTTAGATTGAGATTAGAAGAAACTCGATCGGCAAAGGTTCTGGCGGTCTCTTGCGATTGTAGCTTTTCGACGTCAAATTTCCTCACAGCTACTTTGGCTACAACTAGGTAGTGATCCGAGTCCACGTTGGCTCCTCGGAAAGTCCGGACACCCAGAATACTGGAAGAATGCCTTGCGTCGATCGCACTGTGATCGATTTGGTTGACAGTTTTTTGATCAAAGGAGAGCCATGTTCCTTTGTGAATGTCGAGACGTGGGAACCGCGTACTAGCTACAACAAAGTTTCGCCCCGCTGCAAAGTCGATTAGCCTGAGTCCGTTGTCGGATGTGATGTCGTGCAGGCTGTGCTTTCCGACCACGCTACTAAAGACGTCCTCTCTTCCTAGCTTTGCGTTAAAATCACCTAGGATAATCTTAACGTCGTGGCTAGGGCATTGCTCATACGTCTTGTCCAAGAGCTGTGTTGTGTATCTTCGACGACAAAAACAAAACTCTTCTTCTTGTGAAGGATGAACTAATACTGAATTTATTTGTAAAAATCATAAGAAGAGGATGATTGGAAAATGAGCTAGAATGCATGAAAAATGAGTGGGTGGATAGCATAGAGTGGATTTGTGTTGAGTATGCACAAACGTGGATGATCAGCAGACGTTCACATGATGGAACATATCTTCTGAAGAGATAAAGTATTTGCAAAGTATGCAATTTGGTCGTCAAAGTGACTTCCAACAGAGTATGAATTGTGGATATCAAGTATCCAATGAGAGGAAGCTGAGGATAGAGTTATGGAAAAACAAAGAAAAGAATGCAAAGGAATGCATGCACATAACACCTCCCTCCTTAGAAAGAAAATTGTAAAGTGGATAGAAATGATGGAGAAGTTACAATTTTCTCTTAACAACTAACTAAATTAAAACATGAGTTAACATTCAATTTCAGTATACTTATGAATAATAGTAATTGTTATAGCATTAGATTTAATATTGTAACTTATTTATATATTAATAAAATTATAATAATATTAATGAAAATTAAGTGTTACAATAATTAATTTTCTGCTATGAGGACTTAATCGGATGTAGAGAATCCTCGTGGTAAGCTGTCTCGGGAACAAGAAATCGAGCGTCTGGAAGATATGTGGGTAGTACCATACTTTTGAGGTCGTTCGCTTAATTGGTAGGTTGGTAGAATGTTTTCTGGCTGTTCTCGTATTGGTTGCAGAGTTAATATAGGTTGAGGATGGTTGTTTGAAGATGAAGAATCAAAACATTGATTATAGATATTGACAAGACATCCTGGTGAAGAATCGTGTCGACTGCGTTTACAACATAGCAATTGAAGTAATGAGTAGAGTCCAATACAGGAGAAGATTTTATGCAAAATGCTGCATATGATAATGAAAGTGATTATCTTAAGTATAATTATGAACCAATTTCCATGTTAAATTATATTATGTTTTCCCAACATACGGTCTATTTGATCGTCGATTACTCGTAGTCGATGTGTCGCATGTTTTAGATCATCAAGTTTTATATTTGTTAAGTGAATAGGCGAAAGATGAAAGGAAATTGTTTTGTTGGTTGAAGCCTTAGAACAACAATCGTCTTCAAAAATATTGATACTTGGAATAATATTGTGATATTCTGTGATTATTTTGCTGGTAGCGATTAGTTGAACTAGTCTGGAATAAGCACGACAACCTTCTTGAAGTTTAAGTATTCCAGTGTGTTGTATGATTTCGTCAAATATTTCTTCATTTGGACAGTCAATGGTAATCCTCTGTGGTTCACTTAGTACATAAATCCATTTATTAAATTTGAGTGGCTGCCAAACTTCGATGACTCCTTTGATGGTGTTTACTTTACATGTTTGAGGTAGTTTATTATTTGCTGCAGTAAGAAGGGATGTTTCGCATATAGGTTTGTCCATCGTGGAATATACGAGTTGATTCTGACAGATGAAATCTTCTTCGGATATTTTCTTACAATAATCGAAATTATCTAACTGCTTATAGGCTTGTTTATTATTTGACAATGCAATAAATTTAAATGTTGGTTCTACATAAACATAAGTTGTATTTACTTGAAGAGTTGGTAGTGGAATTAGTTTATAAATGTTATAAAATTGACCAGATGTCAAAGGTATTTGAATTACAAATATTAATCGTTCATCGGAATAGAATGCTTTCAGCGTACTTATTTTAAATAGTTTATAAGCAAAGTTATATTTTAGAGGCAATGGAAACATTTTACCGTTTGTTAACATTTTTACATTATTATTAAGTTCGTTTATAAAATTTTTAGGTGATATGATACATGGATGTTTAATATTAGCTTTAACAAGTAAGATTGCGTCAATAAAAAGATCAAATTGTTCATCGAGTTCATTAGCAAGATAAGTTAAGTAATTGACATGATCCAATAACATAATAGAGTTTTCTATAGAATTCTTGGTTTCTTCAAAGTTTTCAATAAATTTATTTAATTTTTGGATATTAACATTAAAAGTTTCTTCATGTATTTTTAAAGAATGAATAGAATCGTTAAAATTTGAAATTGTACTTGTAATAACTTGTATTTGTTCTTTCATTAATTTCTGTAAGTTTTGATCATCTTGTTAAAATTGCTTTATTGCGTCGCTATAATATTGTGCGTCATCTGCATCAGGAGTTCCAAAAAGCCAGTTTAATACATAACCACCGCCATTAAATATACCGCGTTTCGTTCTTTTATTTTCGGGCGAATGATTCAATAAGTGAGATAGAGTTTCTTGTTTTTGGAACAGTTTATGAATTTTCATAAATAAAAGTTTTAGAGTTTGAGAACAATGGAAAGTGTAAACTTTTGGGAGATCTTTAGGGCATAACAATTGCGTTTGTTGGAATACTTGTTCAATGTCATTTAATTTTCTTGAATAAAAAGAAATATTTGTATACACGATTAATTCCCAATTATCCGAGTAGAATTCTGCATGACCTATCTGCTTGTAAAATAAACCACTAGTTCTTATAGGTTCAATCTCAAATGATAGGACTTCATTTATCAAAATGATGATAAATCTGGAAAAGAAGATAAAGGTTTTAGTCTGTTGACATGAACACGAACAAATTTATTTTTGATTTTGATTGTAGCATTTTGATTGTCATGGAGTTTTGTTATTTTAAAAGGTCCTTTGAAATTTGGGCTAAGCTTTTTGCTTTTACCGACTTTGATTTCATTTCAAACTTCATCACCTACTTTGTATTGAGGAGAGTGAAGATTTTTATCATAATATTTTTTCGAAGTTGCTTTTGAAGATAGCAAATTTTCTCGAGCTATTTGATGAGTTTTATTTAATCTGTATTTTAGTTGATCGTAGTATGAATCATAGGTATACTTAAACTCTGGTTTTGATGTAATAGAACTAGGAAGAATTGCTTTATGACCAAATACTAATTCATAAGGAGTTAGTTTGGTGGAAGAATGAACACTGGTATTGTATGAGAACATTGCTAGAACAATAAATTTATTCCAATCTGTCTGATTGCTATTAATAAAATGTTTTAAGTAATCTTTTAGAGTTGAGTGAGAACGTTCTAATGCGCCATTAGTTTGGGGATGATATGCGGTAGCAAATATTTGTTTTATGTGGAGTAATTTCGATACATTTTTCATTAACTCTGAAGTGAAATCTGATCCTTGATCAGTAAGAATAGATTTGGGAATACCGAACATTGTTATGAAATTAATAAGATTTTCTGCGACAGTTTTAGCTTCGTGATTAATTAAAGGAATTGCATAGGAGAACTTCGTAAGATCATCTTGCATAGTGAAAATGTATTTAAAACCGTCTTCGCACAATGGCAATGGACCAACAATATCTAAAGCTAGTCTCTCAAATGGTTGGCTACTGGTGCTAGTTATTTCCATTGGAGCCTTATGTTTTTTCTCATTGTTTTATTAACTTGACAAGAAGTACAATTTTTTATATATTTCTTAATATCTTTTCTCATATTAGACCATTTATATCTAAAGGAAATTCGTTTTAGCATTTTGTGATAGCCACAATGTCCAGAAAGTGGATTATCATGATTTTCACGTAGAATTGTGGGAATTTGTTCCATAGATGGGCTTACAATTATGTTGTTGTACATTACGATTTTGATTTTAGAATTTCTAAAAACGAATAAAATAATTTGTTTGCATTTCTCGTAATTGAATTGGTTAAAACTATTAACCGGATTAGCAATAGAAATTGAGTTGATACTGTCCTTTTCTAATTGTATTTTTAAGTTTTGCGTTGTATAAAAGAAATCTGAATATGTAGGTTTTTCAAAATACAAATGCTTTATAAAGCAGTGGTAGAAGGATTTTCCGTTTTTATTTTTTGATTTAGAAATAGAGAATAATTCATGAGATGAATTGCTTAAGATTTCTGAATTTGTGGACGACGATAGTATTGTTTCAGTATAAGGATTTTCTTTATCGAGATCGATAGCAGTGAAGTATGCTATATGAGTAGAAGATTTTAGGATGTGATAAGAACTTTCTGTGAAATCATATACTGTCGGATTTAGTGACTGATAGTAGAACTTTACATAATCCTCGAAGGATTCTTTTGTTTCAGTATAAAGTATTGTATTCGAATTATTATGCGTAATGCGTGATAAACAGTCGGCGTTCATATTAATGCCACCTGGTTTATAACAAATTTCATAGTCATATTGCTCAAGTTTAAGTCTCCATCGAATAAGTTTCGATCCAGGGTCCTTGACATTAAATAACCAAACCAATGGTCGATGGTCAGTTACTATTTTAAAATGTCTACCGTACAGATATGGACGAAAGTGATTTACGGACCAGATGATAGCTAAAAGCTCTCGCTCGGTTGTGCTGTAGTTACATTCTGCTCTATTAAGAGTCCTACTAGCGTAAGAAACTAAGAACGGCACCAATTGCATAATTGGAAGCATCCGTAGTTAATACAAATTCCTTAGCAAAATCTGGATATTGCAATATTGGTTCGGAGGTTAGTTTCAGTTTGAGCGTATCGAATGCTGATTGCTGTTCGGAGCACCATTTAAATGAAGCAACTTTTTTAAAAAGATTAGTTAAAGGTCGAGTTATTTTTGAAAAATTTTCAATGAATCTTCTGTAATAACCGGCAAGTCCTAAAAAAGATTTAATATCTTTTACATTCAGTGGAACTGGAAATTCATAAATTACTCTAATTTTTTCGGGATTTGGTTTTACTCCGTTATTTGTTATTATGTGGCCTAGATAGACAACCTCTTTTCTCATGAATTCACATTTGTCTGGTTGTAATTTAAGGTTATTTATTCGAAGTCTTTGAAATACATTTCGAAGTTTATCTTCGTGATCTTTTATTGAGGATGCATAAATGACTAAATCGTCTAGATAGACGAAACATTGCAATCCTTGTAAGCCAGTAAGTATGTTATTCATTAATCTTTGAAAGACTGAAGGAGCATTTTTTAAACCAAATGGCATTCGAACAAATTCAAAATGACCATCGGGAGTTGAGAAAGCCGTTTTTGGTTGATCATCAGGCTTAACTTTTATTTGATGAAAGCCAGATGCGAGGTCGAGCGTTGTGAAATAAATGGAGTGACTTAGTTGGTCTAGAATATCAACGATATTCGGAAGCGGATAAGCGTCACCGATTGTAACATTGTTTAGCTTTCGATAATCTACAACGACTCGCCATTTTTGTTGACCCGAAGCGTCGAGTTTTTTTGGAACTACCCAAAGTGGGGCAGACCAAGGAGATACAGAAGGCTTGATTATTTCTTGTTTAAGCATTTTTGTGATTTGATTACTGACTTCAGCTTTATGCTTTTCGGGGTAACGATAAGTTTTTTGCGGCTATAGGGCTTGAATTGTTTGTATTGATCTCATGTTGAATGGCTGTTGTAGCCGTAAGGATATTGTCGCACTTAATTCTGCAACAGAATTATTCCCGAAAATTTTATTAAAAAAAACGAGCAGAAGAAAACTAAGCCGGCCGCGCACGCAAGACAAAAACGAGAGTGACAGATAGCCACAGATAATAATAAGAGGATCGGGAAAGTGCGACAAAAGCAGCCTGTAGGATGCTGCTCTCCCGGTTACTCAGCTGGGGTGAGTTCACTGGAGTCAGCGGAATCGGGTGTTTACACACGATGTGGAAATGGGCGCCACTAGATCTTTCAAAGGGGGATCTAGAAACCTTTAAGGGGAAATTGAATGGGGTGGGGATCCTGAAATTGTGCAAATAGAAAAGAAAACAATGAACGTGCGTTACAAATGCTCTATAATTCGGAGCACTGCCAATTTATTTAATTAAGAAAACGGTTTATATGGACAAAAGAGGTTGAAAATGGCAAACGGAAAAACCGCTTGAAAGTACCGAAAGGTAAGTAGCCGTTGGGGTGGCCCGCTATCACCGGTCCCGAACACAGTTGTAAAGAGAAACGTTAAAACGGAATTAGGTCGCGCGTCCCGCTTTCACCGGGAAATATACGGTATGAGGCCCTACCGGGATTTATAACGCCCAAAATCCTACACTAACCGAAAAACGAATGCAAGAAAAAAGTAACACAACTTATCTGTTTTTCTTTTGGAGTGGTAATCTGCTTCCTACTCCTCGCTTCCAGACTGTTTCTCCTCCTCGAATGCTCCTTCTTCTTGAGTCTCCTTCGCCTCTGTATTTTCCTTCAGTCCCCTTCTGGACTTTTCGCTTGTTCAAAAAAAATAAGCCAACTTGCTAACTGCTAATAGTAAAACTACGAACTCCTCAATCACCTTAGCGCTTACTGCACACTCTCGTGGTCAACCAAGAAGTGCTGAACTCGCCTCAGCACTTTGCTCAACCGACCGAGAGCCTCTCTCTTCAAATTGGCCTACCGCTTATTCAGCCCGTACAAGTTCAAGGACGGCTTTATGTGCAGTACTCCGCTCTTTTGCTGAAGCATGCAACTGTTCCTTGAACGCCGCTATCTAGCAGCTATTTCCAGTCTTCCAATGCTCTCTCTCTCTGAAATCGCCCCAACAACTGGCAGTTCAGAGGGTCGGGTTACGCATTCCCAAGGTTCGCTCTTTACCTTGGTGCCACGTTCACAGCAAGCGCTAGCAACTGAGGGGCTAGTGAACGCAAAATTAAAGATTCAAAAAAATATTGCAAAAAATACAAAAGCGAAGAAATATGAGACGAAGGAGGAAATTTGTCAAACAACGCTTGGCGTTGGACCTAGCAAGAAGAAAAGAGGTTATTGAAATGAAATGTAAATGTGTCAAACAACGCCTTACGTTGGACACTCCTGAGGAGGAAGAAGCCTGAGTACCCACTCGTATTCCGATTATTTTGTTAAGTCCGCGTAAGCTAGCTATCCCGGTGGAATCTCACGCAGATTTGGGGAAAAGGGACTAGCCGATGACGTGCCACCCCATACAAATAGTAAAGTATAAACGTTGGGCTCTCGGCCATCGGTGAATTTGGACTGAACGTCCTCCAGTACGTTGACCGCTGCTCATGGCCGTACAAGTTGTGTTGAATGTTTGCGATGTTTGGGTAAATGTGTGATGTATCTTGTTGTGTACTTGTCCTTTATGTTGTAGATACATATGCCCTGGTGGTGTGGGCAAGATATTAGGGCAGTCCACCCTCTTCTTCCGCTCGTCTCACTCGTCGCTGATCTGATTTACATCGTTGGCGGACGGTCCATCCGCATCAGAGGGTTGCCAATCGACCGTTGGGCTCTGTTTCCCGGAGTACCTGCTTTTGTTGCCCCCTTGAAGCGTGTGGAGAGGTATAAGCACTGAATGGCGGAAGCAACCAGGAACGCTTAACGAGACCACTGCTTCAAGAAGACAACGGAATAAAATTGAATAGAAAGGCCGAAAATGGTGGACGGGTGAGAATTGGTAGGATGGAGGGGACCAAGGATCTCGTGCGAAATTTGGACGTAACAATATCTCCTTCTAAGTGAAATATATCATTGTATTCTTCACATATATTTATAACATTCATTTTTTCTTCATTGTTTAAATGAGTGAGTCTTAAATTGGCTTGTAAATTTTGGAGACGATTTGAGTTATATTCATCTGTCACTGGATATAGAGACGATAAAGGTTCCAACTAACAGGATAGATTTTGAAGGATTATAGGTTTATCTGTAGTATTAAGAATGGAAGCTAAAGCGTATGATTCACTGTTCACTTTAGTAATGGCTTTGGATAGATACACACCTTCTTGTATAGATAGCTCTGGAATAATACTTTCCTTTAATTCAGGATTTGATATTAAATTTGAAATTAATGTTTCAGTTCGAGGTTCTAGTTTAGTAATGTTTGAATTTGATGAAAGTACGTGATCAGAATTAATTGGAATATTAACGTTTTGAAAAAGAAGACGTTGGAGTTTGTAATCAATAATTGCATCTTGCAATTTTAGAAAATCATTCCCTAGTATTCCATCGAAAGGAATATTCGATATGGTATTCAATACATGAAATTTGTATGTAGGTAAGTGATTTCTGTGAGAAACTGAGATTTAGATTGGAATAGCCTGAAGTTTGAATAGGATTATTTTGACTAATTCCGTTTAATAAAATTTGTTCATTGCAATAGACAAGAGTTTCTGGTTTAAGAGATCGAGCTTTAACTATCGATATATTTGCTCCTGTATCCAATAGGAGTTTGAGATTATGATTTTTTGAATCAGTACATGGAACTAGAACATATGAATTTGTTTCGGAAAACAAAATGTTTTCAATTAATTTTCCGTGGTTACCTCGTTTATGTGTCGAGACTCCAGTTGAGTAACCGAAATTGGAGCCTGTATTAAGTTTTTTGAGCTATTTGCAAACTGTTTCTTTTCATTATTATATATTCTTTTACGACATTCATCAATAAGATGACCCTGCTTTTTACAGTATTTGCACTGTTTGAATATTTTCGGATTTGAGACATTAGAGTTTGAGTGATTAGAGCTTGTAAAATTTGTATTCGAAGCTTGATACACTTGTTTTTATTGCTTACGATTAAAATTGTTAGATGGGTTTTGGTTTTGATTCATTTTAGGATAGTGACGAAAATTATTCGTAAAATGCTTATTTTGATGGTACATATTTTGCACTTGTTCTTCCGCAACTGCAACAGATATTGCTTCGTTTAATGTTTTTAAATCCCTTATGCGTAAAGCATTTGAAATAGGAGCTAATGTGAAATGTAGAAATCTGTTCAGCGCAATTTCATTTAACATCTCTAATTTACCATTAAGAATTTCTTCAGATTGTCTTGGATTTGAATTTTGTTGGGTTGCGTTGATAGTTCGCTTTAAACAAGTTTCAACGCGATATGCGAATTGGGAAACCGTTTCATTCTGATTTTGTTTTAGAGTAGTTAGTTCACACAAGAGTTGCGAATAATGTTTTTTATCTTGATACATAGTTTTAAGAAACGATTTAAGTTCGTCCCAATTTGAGAACGTTCTGTTGACACAAGCTGCCTTAGCTTTGCCAGAAATTTGAGTTAGTATATAATCAAGCAAGACATATTTTTGACTGAACGTTGCCAATGTAAACACTTTATTACAATCCGAAATAAAAGAACTTAATTCTTCGCGATTTCCATCAAATGGTTTGACGAATTTAATTAAAAATGTAATTGGTAATTCGGAAACTTCTGATACGGATGATGCATTATCAATAATATCTTCATTTATGTTTTCGTTCGACATTTTCGTTAATAATAATAGCACAATACAATTAAATATACGATATAAATATAAAGCGAGCAATTTACAATATAATATAATAATGAACACTTACAACTTTATAATGGATCTATGCATACTCGTATAATAATGCTTTGTTTTATTTCACCTTATATTTAAAGAATAATTTTCTTATTTTTCTTTGGAACTACTCGTTTGTTGATTTAGTTTTTCACTGTTCAATTGATTTTACTTCTGATTTAACTTATGGTTGACTTCCGATTTTAATTGTAATTTTACTTCTGAATTTGCTCTTGATTTTACTTTTGATTTTACTTCTGAATTTTCTTTCGATTTTACTTCTGACACCAATTTTGTTGTGTATCATCGACGACAAAAACAAAACTCTTCTTCTTGTGAAGGATGAACTAATACTGAATTTATTTGTAAAAATCATAAGAAGAGGATGATTGGAAAATGAGCTAGAATGCATGAAAAATGAGTGGGTGGATAGCATAGAGTGGATTTGTGTTGAGTATGCACAAACGTGGATGATCAGCAGACGTTCACATGATGGAACATATCTTCTGAAGAGATAAAGTATTTGCAAAGTATGCAATTTGGTCGTCAAAGTGACTTCTAACAGAGTATGAATTGTGGATATCAAGTATCCAATGAGAGGAAGCTGAGGATAGAGTTATGGAAAAACAAAGAAAAGAATGCAAAGGAATGCATGCACATAACAGCTGGTAGAAGTCGTCCTGTGTCGCGTCGTCCTTCTCCTCATGAGGGGCGTGAACGCATATTAGGCTAATGTTGGCAAATTTAGCCTTGATATGGATAGTCATAAGGCGCTCGTTCACATGCCGGAAACTCAAGACTTCTTGCTTAAGTCTCCCTCCAATGACAAATCCGCACCCGAATAGACGCTTTCCTTTTTGTCTGTAGCAATCGCCGTAGTAGATGTCGCAGTTTTTCATACTCCCTTTGCCCGGCCCATCCCATCGCACTTCTTGGATGGCGGTAATGTCTGCTTTGAGACACTCTATGGCCTCCGCAAGTTGTTCGGCTGCACGTGGTTTGTAGAGGGGCCTAATATTCCATGTGCAGACACGAAGATCGTCCTTTTTACGTTTGCTTGGGTCGTCAACAGTAAGATCATCCGTATCCGAGGCTGTTGGTTGCTTCGTAACCAAAGGTTTTTTACATGGTAGGGAAGTTAACCCGACGGCACAACCCTCAACCTGGAGGGCCATATCCTTTTTTTTGTACCCCTAGGACAAGAGGCCGGATACACCGATGTCAGTAACCCACTTCGGGGATATGAGCGCTGCCGTTGGCCCATTAAGGGTTCATCCGCCACCATCTCTTTTTCAATACCCTGACGTAGTATTGAAAATCCTTACAGACCTCAGCTCCAAATATGTTGAAGTAGCTCCGGTAAGGTATCCGCTGGTCGGTAGACGTCACCGTTGATTCCATCGAGAGAATTCATCCGCCGCACGTCCTCCTTCTGAGGAGCTCTTGCTAGACTTCTGAGACGCATATTTCAGCCAATCAGGTCAACAAGAGATGCCTCGTGCGGTTAACATATGCGCGCTGAAGTTCACCCAGATGTGCTTACGCAGGTCTGAGTGTTCAGCTGCACACATATCGTTAGACTCAGCATACGCTCATCGTTAGTTCACTATCAGATAGCTATCCAGCGGGCACCGCGAGGAGGTGATGATGCGATTTTGCCGCATGTCCTGCTTAACATTGATTGCGCAATATTGCACTTATGTATGGGCCGTAATTTAAGCTATAAAACATCCTCCAACGTTCTCCTGAAGCTGAGCAATTTTCAAAATAATTATTCAAATCATGGCCCACAATTTTCCTTCAGTGCGACCACTGCCAGCAGTCACTGGCTGAACAAAATGCATGCCACTGCGGCTTAGCAGCTTTGGTTTTATATACGATGTTTTCGTGGTGGATTCTTGAACTGAGTTCAGCAGTAGAGCAATAAATTTGAAATATTCGTTACAGTCAAAATGGAAGAGCACGCCGTGGAAAACTTGATTTTGCTTGTGAAAGGAAAATAAATTTATCCATTTCTTATTATTTTTATTTTATTATTACAGCACAATAATCTCACAAAAATAATCAAATCTCAATAACACTCAAAAAGAAAAACACAATTTTAATCAGCTGACATTATTTGACATTACTACGCGCTACACCATTGTGGGTGAATTGGCACCTTCGGGTGAGGAAAAATTGGTTTTTATTAACAGAACGATGGATCATATATATTGTAAAAAAAAATAAAATTTACTTGCGAGTGCAGAAAAATTAGAACTTGGACAACATTTTCAGTTCTATCAAGATATAGATCCAAAGCACATGGCTTTAAAAACAAGACTTTGGCTTCTGTACAACTGCCCCAAAGTGATTAAAACGGCTGCCCAATCACCCAATCTGAACCCCATAAAAATTGCGAGCACACACCTTTACCAACAGAAACGAAATGAAAATTGCTTTACTGGGGTCATGCACTAACATTGATCCTGAATACACTAAAACATTGATCAAATCGATGCCAGACCATCTATGAAAGGTCATACGACACATAGGATAAGCTACTAAATATTAGTGTTTCAAAAAAATATATATTTCTTCTAATTTTCTTTAATGTCGAATACTTTTTTGGTTGTGAATTTCTCTTCATTTTATATGATTTAGTTTTTTTTTTTTTTTTCTTGAAATGCAAAAAATTAAAAAAAATATGAGCTGAAATAGAAAATAAATAAGTCTAGTGTGTAATTATATTTTGAACAAATTGAATTTGTTATTTTTTTATACACTTTTTATTGGATTTTTGGAAAAGCACCCTTATGTCGAATACTTTTTTTGATCACTGTATATTTAGACGCTAGCTTAATAAAATTTTTGTACAAAAAAAAACGGAGATTTAAGTATGCTAAATTAGCTCTCATCGGAATAAAAGGACGCAAGATCATGTGGCGAAAGCAGGGCACAGCTACATGGTGGAGGTGTGATGGTGTGGGGGTGCATGGCAAGTGGAGGAGTTGGAGAAATGGAATTTATTGAGTCTACAATGGACAAATATGCAAAACTTAATATTCTGAAGACAAATTTAACGAAAAGTGTGAATAAACTTCAACTAGACTCTGAGTTTTGTTTGCAACAAGATAACGATCCAAAACATACCGCTGAGATCGTTTGCCTCTGGTGGTTGTGTAATGTGCCTAGACAACTGCGTACGTCCCTCAATCTCCAGATTTAAATGATCTGTGGGATTCACTTGAAAGGAAAACTCGTTAACACACAATAAGCAACAAACTACATATGCTAAAAACTGTGTTTAAAGAAGAATGGGGAAAAATTACCCCCGAAGACACGTCTGAATTAGTTAGTTCTATGCAAGAACGAGCTACGAGCTACTAAACTGTAAGATATGATCATTTTTCTGTTCGATATTAACGTTTAATTACAACAGAAAGAAAGAAACTCCCTTTTAGATGTTTGAACAAAAGAGTTCCGTTAACTGGACGCGTGTTCATAAGAATTCAATGAAATTTTCGTAATATGTTGTCCCTGTCGATGCTTCTAAATGGTTATAATTAAAATTCAAAAAGTTACATTAATTTGTTTGTTTTAATGCAGCAAACAATTGTTTTAGTAGGTAAATGCAGACGTTTTCTGCTATGTGTATGCTTTCTCTATCGCCAGTCAGAACCACGAATCCCTCCCGTTTTAGTTTACTTCCTACAATGACACTCGACATCCATACGACCAATGGCTGCTGCTTAGAGACTCACTGCCGGAACACAATGGTGAAGCTGAAGCTGTCGCGCTGTCAAAGCTAAATACACACTCATCCAATACTGCGAACACAATGTGAAGCTGAAGTAGAAGTGGAGTTAACTTCAGCTTCACTACAGCGCGCTTTTTTGACATTTCCATACAAAACAAAAAAGATGTGGCACATCAGTAAACAGAAAAACTATTCGACCTAGTAAAAAGGGACAATATTCTATGCGATTTCAGTAATGCTCACTATAAAAATATAGCAAAAAAAAAGGCCAAGGTGTGAAAAAAAAAATTCCAAAGCATTTGGACTACCAACAACAAACACCCATGCAGCTCTTCACCATTGTGTTCGTAGGTACTCAGCTTCATCAGTGCGGGATTTTTTGACAACGCTACACGCGTCATTGACATACTATATATGGACTGCTAGTAGCTAACTTCGCGTTGGTTCCAACATTAGCGACAGCTCTCTTAGTTCGGAGCGGAAACAAATGGAAACTCATACTTGTTTGAAATTTCGTTCAACAATTTGAATTTCAACCGTTTTACTTAGCAAATCCAAACAAACCCAAGAGGTTCTTCTATGGAGAAATTCAAAATGGTTAGCAAATAGTTTCCACATTTTTCCGCTCCGAACCAAGAGTGCTAGTTATGTTGGCGTCATTTTTTGGGCAGAGAATGTATGGAAATGACGTTTCACTAGCAGTACATATACCATATAGTTGTGTACGCTACTTTTACTCAACTTGTTTTTCCGCGGCAATTTTGTGCTTGACTTATCAACGTAGAGGTGAAAACTTAAAAATGGAAGCAATCCGACAAAAGTAGCAATCCGTTCATGGAAATGTAGCGATGATTTTACAACTGTTGTGTACTCAGGAATGCAACCAATGACACGCGTATAGCTTCAGCTTCATCATTGTGGTCGGCCGGTCAAACTAATCGGCGATTTCCCTTTTCAGATCCAAGACAAAAAGGGAATTACCCTTTTTAGATCCAAACAAAGGGGGGATTGCCTTTTTTAGAAGACAATTGATTGGTATTGCCAAAGCAATATTTTACATATCAGGTCAAATTTGCAATGAACCGGCAAAGTAGGGAAACTAAATAAATGACCGCTATATGTCTCCTCTAAGATTTTCTCACGATACTTTAAATCTACATTCGCAATTACTTCGTACAGCACTGGCTTTCAGGTCGTTTAATCTGCTTCTTGCAAGTTTGATTCTATCTCACATTTTTGGGATAAGTCAAGCCAAGCACCATACCAGCTGTTCCGATTGGATTATGCTCTTCCGGTCTGCCTTTCTATGCAGTCAGCACTCGTAGAACTTTAACGACATAGTCCACCTAGAGTTTTAGGGTAGTTATAAAGAGGACATTCACCTGTTTCCAGCATGATAAGGTAGTTCAGCGTACTAGGTGGAAGACGAAATATTATTTTGATCAAATACTTTAGAAACTTCTTCATCGTATTTTATTTTTTAGCTTCCCATACTTCAGCCGCACAAAGCAAAATGGATTCCGAGGCTACTTTAAATATCCTGTATTTACAGCTGAGCTATGCACTTATTATAAAAGTATGTTTTCCAGGTCATATTAATACCGGTCTTGGGTTTTGAGAGCTTTTCCTTCAGATGCTTTTCCAAGCTTAAGTTTTTGGTAAAATAAACCCCAAGATATTTATAATCGTTGACTGCTTCAATGGCTTTTAAATCATTACACACACATATACATCCATACATGCATACATTTTCAATGGCCCGATAATCCTTTATGAGGGTCACGAAGGGTAGGATGTTCAGGTGGACCTTCCATCCTTCTCGATCCTTCGCCATTGACTCCAATTCTTCAGGAGGAACCCCTAGATGGCTCCAGGAGAGATCTCGGACTTGATCCAACCATCTATTTCTAGGCCTATCAGGGGGTCGCCTACCTGATGGCCCCGCAATCAGAGCACGTCTTGGAAGACCGCTAATCCTTTATGAGGATCACTGGGGTAGGATCCTCAGGTGGACCTTCCATCCTTCTCGATCCTCCGTCATTGACTCCAACTCATCAGGAGGAATCCCTAGAAGGCTCCAGGAAGATGTCGGACTTGATCCAACCATCTATTTCTAGGCCTACCAAGGGGTCGCCTACCTGATGGCATGGCAATCAGAGCACGTCTTGGAAGCCATTCTTTTTTAAAAATCATTACTTCTGTAACTTGAACGATCTTGTCCTTTCCTTAAAAGATCACTTTCAGAACTCAGAGGTAGCCATGCGCTTTCACGCCATTTTTGGTACTTAAAATTCATTTGTAGTTTGTTATCTTATTATTTTCAAATTTGTATATAAAGGGTGTTTTTTAAGTCAGTACTAACTTTGATTTTGAACAAAACACACGAAATTGCATTAAATGGCCATTTATTTTCGTTCAGTCGAGAGAATACATTCTGCAATTCATTTTAAAACACAACTTCGGCCATATGCCCACCACGGCTGGATCTGATGAATGTCATCTGAGAGACAAAGTTTTTAACAACTTTTTCAAGCATTTGTGACCGTATGTTCTCAATAACACGAATAATGTTGGCTTCCAATGCGTCGATTGTTGTTGGTTTGTCAGCGTAAACTAGGGACTTTACGTATCCTCAAAGAAAATAATCAAGAGGCGTCAATTCACAAGATTTTGTAAGCCTTCAAACCAAGATCATTGCGTTAAATTTTCCATAAAGTGGACGGACAAAGCCCAAGCTGTTATGAACGACGTCGAATCGATAAATTTGGATATTCTTTAACACTCCTGAACGGATGCAATACGCACTCTTCTTATGCGTCTAGGTGCCACTGCTCGATTATGTCGGGTGCAATATGGTGCAATTGCTCTGTAAGCTAGAACCATCATTTTGGAACCAATTTTTAAAATTTAGTAACGTCGTTGAAGAGTGTATGTCATCATGATAATATTGCAAAGGCTACTGAATAAAAATGACCCTGAGAGTTTGCAATCTGATAATTGGGTTGACAGATATATCTGTCTGAAGTTAGTACTGGCTTAAAAAAACACTCTCTAGGTATGAATATCATAAGGCGTTTTTATTTTTTCGTTCAGAGCAGAGCTCGAGCACATCGAGCGTGCTCTGAATGTGCTCTGAACCGAGCGTGCTCAGAGCGCTCTGATTTGTTTATGAAACACACTTGAGCACTCTGATGTTCATTTAAACTCTTTCGTTTCCTTTCTTCAGCTGCCTTGACGTGGCGAATCGGCTTAAGAGTCAATGACCCTAAGGATCTGAAAGGATCCCAGGTGAGACATCGAACTAAAGGTTGAAGACGTCTTGACTGTGACGTAAAACTTTTTATACAGTATAATGGAGAAAACAAATGAGATATCCACTCCAAATGGTACTCGTGAAAACGATGGTCTTTTCGACTACGGTCGGAACGAGGATTCTGGAGGTCTCAACCACCATACTCTTACCCCCAACCTCTGGCGTTGAAACGGAAGTAGTAGCGACGCTTGCTTCAAGAGACTCCTGCAGCTCTGTCTCTGACTCGTTTGGTAGACTGGACTGGAATGACAAAGAAAGTGGCGGAAAGGCTTCGGCTGGAACATCAAATCTCTGTCCCAATAGACGGGTAGCTGATCGAAGTTGTGTCCGTGACGGTTTGACTCGGGAAACCAATAAGGCTAAACGAGCTCCTGAAGCGGCGTACTCCGATAAGCTCCTGACTAAGAGTCAACTGAAAAGGAGAAGAAGGAAGGCGGCGATGGCGCTGTGCAAAGAGGCAGCAGAGTCAGCTGAAGGCGCAAGCGCCGAAAGCAGTCATCCTTCAGTAGCGACAGGAATGAGTCCTAGGTCAGCAGAAAGTACTCCAACTGGAACCGATCAATCCCTCAGACCCAACGCTGGCTCCTGTTCGGTCGGTTCGAGCAGGTCCAATCTGACGAAGCAAGTTTCGTCTGCTTTCCTTGGTGGAAGCGTGTGCGCATCTGATGCACGCTCTTTTGCTGGGCACACTCTTACCGGTGGCATTATCGGGGCATAAAATCTGGTGGCTGCTGGTGCTGTTACCCCTAAAGGCCCCAGCACTAGCGGACAGAAAATGGCTGACGCAGGCAAAGCTACGGGTAGGGGCGCTCGTCTCGGCGGAAGCGTTAACTCATCTGGTGCGCGAGTTATGTTAGAGACACACAACACGAGTAACAAGACACCAGCAGAGGGACGAATATTCATATAAGTACAAAAAGGACGAGTGTCCACTTTCATCCCCAGCTGCAAACAATAAACTCGGTGAGTTATGATGGACGCCGTCGATTCCCATCTACACCACATCTCTAATCACAACTCATAAAATCGCTGAGTTATGATGGACGCCGTCGATTCCCATCTACACCACATCTCAAATTGCAACCCATAAAATCGATGAGTTACGAGGGACGCCGTCGATCCAACTACATGGTGGACGCCGCCCAATTTAAGTATTTTTAAGAGTAGAATTGTAAGTAGAATTTAGTTTAGATTTGTCAACGCAAATGAGCAGATCGGCTCAAGTAAAATAAATTTATATTTTTTAAATAGAAATAGAATTGTTTAACTTAATTCGCGCCCTTCTACTAATAAAACACCGACTATATCTTTGATATTTTCGCAGATAAACCTCCACCACTCAAAGGCTTCTACCGCTCTCTTAAGTACCAGACTTTCCGTGGTGCGTACAAAACCCCACATAACATCTATCCAGGAGCCATACGTGCGGAACAAGCGCATATGTGGTTTTGTAGGTATTCGTGGAGTAACAGTGCTATGTGACGAGCGATATGAAAGACCGAGAGCTTGTCTCATTGTGCCGAATTTCGTCTCCAAGCTTGGACAATTCTGTGGACAAGACCTGATTGCTGCAGCTGTAAGCTACGAATCGACCGGAAGTTGGAAAGCCTTCGTCGTTGCGTCGGCTTACTTCTCTTATGATTCGGTAATGCTTCTACCACCGAAAACGGTTGCCGAACTCATAAAGTACTGTCCATTTAGGAAAAGCTCAAGGCTACAAAGATCTCCGCCTCAAAAGACTTCTCCTAAAGAGCAAAATGAAAGTCTCGGAAACCCGGATGTGTTAATTCGGGAAATCTGCTCTAGAAATAAAATCGAAGCTTGTGAAGTGTTGTAGAGAAGAGCTCAAGGTTCTTGGAACACAGCACGATGTAAAGCTCTGCTGGGTCCCTGGTCATGAAGGCATACCAGGGAATGAGAAAGCCGATGAACTGGCTAGAGGAGGCTCAGCACTAAGCTCGGACCAATCCGACCCCTCGGTGTACATCCCGCCTTGCGCCTTTAAGCTCGAAGCCGGAAACAAAGCCATAACGGAGGCTAACAATAGGTGGACCTCTTTAGATACTTGTGTCACCACGAGGAAGCTGTGGCCCGCATTTGACAGAGTAAGAACCAATAGACTCATACAGAGGCATAGACAATCCCTCTCTACTCTAATAGGAGTCATTACGGGGCATAATACCATGCGGTACCACATGAAAAAACTACGTGTGACTAGCGAAGACCTTTGTAGAGGCTGCGGCGACGAGGAGGCTCAGGAGGACACCGCCCACTTTTTCTGTCATTGCCCAGACCTCTATCATTTGAGAAATAAGATCCTTGGACAACACTTCTTTGAAGATCTAGAAGAGTTGTCCAACAGACCAATAAATGACATCACAAACTTCATCAAATCCTCTGGATGGTTTGTATCTAGGGCACAGTGTACTAAGTTATTTCTTTAGGATATTTACAAAGACGGTATTTTTCCACGAGGAAGGGATTTCCTTTTCTATCTCCTTTCCCTCCATGGGTATCACAATGGGTCTATACTGACCTGAGTGTGGTGTGGAGGTTTTCTATCCCCCTATACCTGCCCACTTACCTAACCTAACCTAATTCGGGAAACGCAAACCTTGGAAGAGAGTACTCTGGAAAAGGAAAACGCTGTGCTCCGTAAGAGGTTCGACGAAATGAAGCTGTTGTGTCGGGAGTTTAGAAACTTCAATCAGAAAATAAAATATATTTGCTTCAAAACGAGTCTTCAAAAATGCAGACGGTTACTCATAGTGAACCTTCTCCGGGTAGCAATTACTTACGGACGAAGAAGAACTCGCTCCCGAAACGGATTGGATACTTAAACGAAGACCATCTGTTGCGATCACGTACCGTGTTTTCCCGTATTCGGGAGAAGAGTACGAATCGGAAAAAAAACGTACGAATCGGAGTATAGTTTTAAAATAAAACAATTAGTTTACTTTACAATTAGTTTATTTACTCTAGGGCCCGCTGTCTCAATGCTTGGTTGCGGCCGTTCGAGTTATAATCAAGAACTTATCCTGTTAAATTCTAAATCTATACTATATAGTATCGATTCCATCCATTTCATCCACATAAGACATTATGTACATTCGGTACCACCTTTAATCTTTGCGTACCTGAACATAAAACGTATAAACCTTTTCCTGTGATCAGGTACCGTCGGTGATCCGTTCCTATGTTTATTGCTTTAAGCAATAAGCCGGATTAGTCGCATTTAATGTGTAATGAAAAAGCAACTTAAGTGATTACGCTTAAGAGTTGCTATGCGATAGTTAGGGATGGAATCGATATATGTAGGTATATTGTTATTATAATAGTTTGGGACGCATGTAGTGAGTCACTACACATCTAAAAAACGAAAGGCCGGTTCATCGCCCGAGGTTGTTCAACAACACGAACCTAATCGCAAAGCCCAGCCAAAATCTGATAAGAAAATTGAAAGCAAACGCGCACCTCCACCAATAAATATTACAGGCGTTGCAGACTACATTTCTTTGAGGAACATTTTAAAAACAACGATCGCTACTGAATTTAAAGTAACTTCCTTGCGAAACGATGCATGGAAAATCAAGGTTAATGACGCTGAGGGTTATCGGGCTGTATCTCAAAAGCTTAACAACGAAAAAATTCAATGGCATACTTATGAAGACAAGTCTGAGAGACGCTTGAGGGTCGTAGCAAGAGGACTTCATCCATCATGAGCTAAAGAAGACGTTATAGATGATTAACGCGATTGAGGTTATAACATTCTCGACGCCGTGAACCTTTTAAAAAAAGAAAAAAAACGACCCGAGCGTGGAGAAGTCGCTATAGTGAAACGTAAACTTCCGCTTTTTGTGCTATCATTCGATAAAACGGAAAGCCAGGAAAAGATATATAATATTCGTACAATCATGAGTATGGTCGTTAAAATCGAGCCGCTACGTGTCAACACGAAGACAATCCCTCAATGTTAGCAGTGCCAAGAGTTTAACCATACACAAGCGTACTGTCGGAAAGAGCCGCGCTGCGTTAAGTGCGTTGAAAAACACTCTTCGGAAAATTGCAGTTTGAGCAAAAATGAAAAGGCAACTTGCGTTAACTGCAAAGGAAGGCACCCAGCAAACTATGGCGGTTGCGAGGTCGCTAAGGAATTACAGATGCGACGGAAAAAATCTACAACGCCAATTGTACGGGTAACGAAATCAGTCGATCGGGCTCCTAAGTCGGTAGAACGTATTGCTAAGCAGACCGAGCAGGCTCGTAAGCCACTATTAAACGTACGTCAAAGTCGACCACCTAAAAGGCTGAACGAAAAATAACCTCTGATAAGCCAGCGAACCCCGTACGTCTGACGTATTCTCAGGCTACAGTCAAAGCAACCAAACGAAACAGCGGGCCACCCTCTGATCCGTTGAATGAAATTCTGAACTGCATCTACGCTAAGTTCGAGGAACAATGTGAAATTAACAAACGGATTCTCGAACGTCTTAGTACGTCGAAAGCTTTTGTATGGCTAACCTTATATCTAAATCTAAGTAGATATGGACGCTTTGCTTAAAATAGTAACATGGAATGCAAATGGACTCTTACAATAATTTAACGAATTAGAAATGTTTCTAATAAGAGAAAATATCGACATATGTTTGATCTCCGAAACCCATCTAACAAGGGAATCGCAAATAAAGATAAGGGGCTTTGCTGGTTATCACGCCTATAATCCTTCTGAAAGGGCGCGGGGTGGTTCGTCCTTATTCATTAAAACTAACATCGAACATTCGGTCGATATAAGCATAGAGCTGGAAAAACTTCACTTGTGCGCGGTAAGGGTTAAAAATAAACACCCGAGCTACAATATAGCATCTGTTTACTGTCCGCTCACTAGAAAAAGAAGACTACTTTCGTGTTTTCAATGCCCTTGGTTCAAATTTCCTTATTGATGGAGATTTCAACGCGAAGCACACCTTCTGGGGTTCAAGATGTACATCTTCTAAAGGGAAAATTCTCTACGAAGTGGCAAATGAATTCGGTTGTTGTTTTTATTCGACAGGAAAACCAACCTATTGGTCAACTGATTCACAAAAAATTCCCGATCTTATCGATTTTTTGTTACAAAAGGCATTTACGAGAAGTTTATTATAGTCAAAGAATGTTTTGATCTCTCTTCTGACCACTCGCCGGTAATTTTATTACTTGGAGAAGCGCTGATCTAGAAAAAGAACCTCCAAGACTTACTAACAATAGAAGAAACTGAGAGGGCTTTAGAAATAATTGCGAAACAAATATCGCCTTAAAATCACTCACAAGACCCTGTGAACTAGTGGACGAAGTTGATCGTTTTGTGGAATCAATCCAAAGAGTGGCATGGAGAAACACTCCTTCTAGAAGCTTTAAGATCAACCGCAACGAAAAGTACCCCAGAGAAATCATTGAACTGGTGAGGGAGAAACGTAAAGCACGAAAGAAATGGCAAAACACTCGTGCGCCGCAGCATACAACGGTCCTTAACTGACTATGTAATCGCCTTAGAGATAGTATTCGCGAATTTAAAAGCAAAAAGATAGATACCTTGAAAATCTCTCCGGTGAAAGAGAATCAAATTATTTGCTTTGGAAAGCGCTAAAAGGCATCCGGAAACCTCAAATGCAAGCACCACCAATTCGGAAAAACGATGGAAACTGGGCCAAGAGCGACAAAGAAAAGGCAGAACTTTTTGCTTTGCACTTAGAAGAAACGTTTAAGCCGTTTGACGGCCCTTCGTTATCGCCCGACTCCCCAGTCACGACATCTGACAAGTTCAAAGTAAATAAAGTTGCATTGATTGAACTGAGGGAAGTGATTGAAAATCTAAAGACGAAAAAAGCACCGCGTTATGACTTGATAACGGCGCAGGTAGTCAAGGAATTGCCGAATAAAACTCTTATCAAACTGCTCTATTTGACCAACGCTTCATTCAGATTGCTCTACGTTCCGAGACAATGGAAAGTCGCTGAGATCATAATGGTCCCGAAACTAGGCAAACCGCTAAATCAGAAGAAATCATATCGGCCTATTTCCCTATTGCCGGTTATCTCAAAAATATTTGAAAAACTACTTTCTAAACGTCTACAGCCGGTAATCGACGAAAGACGTCTCATTCCTGACCATCAGTTTGGATTTAGAATCAAGCATTCTACAATTGACCAAGTCCACAAAATAACTGACGTGATTGAGAACGCTCTGGAAGAAAAAAAGATTTGTTGTGGTGTATTTCTTGACGTCTCACAAGCTTTCGATAAGGTTTGGTACGAAGGCTTGGAGTATAAATTGCAACTACTATTGCCACGGCAACTCTTTCAAATCTTACGATCGTACGTCTTCGTGTTAAGCACGGAAATGATTACTCTGACGTCAAGGAGATTGCGGCCGGAGTTCCACAAGGAAGTGTCCTTGGCCCGCTTCTATATGTACTCTACACGCGTGATATCCCGCAGGAAAGAAACTGAACTGTACTAAATCTTGGCGTATTGTGCTGAACGAAAGCAAATCCACTCACGTCTACTTTACCTATAAAACAGTGGATAGATTACCTGTATATCTTAACTCGGCTCAAATACCATTCGCGAACGAAGCAAAATATCTAGTAATGACTCCAGATGTTAAGCTTAAATGGAAATCGCACGTAAAAAGAAACGCGACGAGCTCCAAAACAAATACCGACAAATGTACTGGCTACTCGGAAAACATTCGAAGTTGAGCTTACATAACAAACTGCTTATCTATAAGCAAGTGCTAAAGCCTGTGTGGACGTATGGTATACAACTATGGGGTTGTACCAAGAAAAGCAATAGAAACATCATACAAACTTTTGAAAATAAAGTTCTTAGAACGATCGTCAACGCACCTTGGTATGCACGTAACGAAGATATTCATCGAGATCTGGGAATTCCCAGCGTCGTCGAAGAGATAACCAAATTCGCGCGTAAACACAAAGATCGTGTTCACGGCCATTGTAACCGTACCGTCATTCAATTACTTGACGCGAATAATTCAATTCGTCGTCTGCAAAGGACAAAACCTTTTGACCTCGCTTCATAGTACGAGTATAAGCCGGTCGCGAAAAAGACAGGAACTTTCATTGGAATTTCACCTGTCTAAAGTTCTACATTTCTTTAAACTTCATACGAATATCTTTTTCTTCCAAAAATCACGTGTCTCGTAAGCGAAAATAAAACTGCTGGATAAGCATCGGCTTAGTTGTAGTATTCATTTTGAAGAGATGTGTTTTTTTAGTGAGTAAAAATCTCACACTATAAGCACGGGCGGTCGGGCCTTATGGTGTCTTTAGAAGATTTTTCACCTGCTCTCGGCAAAAAAAAAAAAAAATAAAGCACTGTAACACCCGAGAGATGGGACTAGTAATGTGTTGCGACGCAAATGCTCAGAATACAGTCTGGGGCAGCAGCAAATGTAACATACGAGGAAACCATCTCCTAGACTTTATACTATCGTCTGGCATGGTAATTAACAATGTTGGCTCCCAGCCAACTTTTGTTACGGCAAGGAGGCAGGAGGTAATTGATTTGACTTTATCTAATAGGTACTTCAAGTCGATCACTAACTGGAGGGTACTGCCGGAAGTGTCCTTATCAAACTCAGAACGAAACGAAAGGTTGAGGATGCTGTTCAAAACCTGACCAGTGTCCGTACCAACTGTTTTGAACTGGCGTGTCCAATGACAAAAAACTCCTGCAGAACTCCGGTTCCCTGGTGGAGCCCGGAACTGCAGCGGCTTAGGAAAGAATCCAGAAAACTTCTGTGGCATCTTTTGATAGTTTCAAATCGCCTGGCGCTGATGGAATATATCCAGCTATGCTGCAAGAGGGTATAGACCAGTTGCTGCCAACACTGAAAATAATTTTCACCGCTGTTCTAGCGCTGGCATATATCGGTACACCTTGGCGGACAGTCAGAGTAGCTTTCATACCGAAAATTGGTAAAGAGGACTATTCGCTCCCCAAGAGTTTCAGACCTATAAGTTTGACATCCTTCTTACTGAAAAGTATGTAGAGACTGGTAGAATTTCACGTGCGCAAAGTTGCTTTGAAGCTGCATTCACTATCGGAGATGTAGCACGCCTATCAGCGTGGGAAATCCCGCGAGACCGCACTTCAAAATTTAGTGGCCAGAATTGAATGCGCACTTGATAGAAAAGAATACGCGATGGGTATCTTCATCGACATTGAGGGTGCTTTTGACAATGCGACTTTTGACTGCATGTGCGACTCGGCCAGACAACCCGGGGTAGATGAAACATTAGTGTTGTGGATTAAAGCAATGCTAATGAATATAACTTTGGTAGTGGATGCGGATTGTGGCCAATATGTTATGACAGGGGTAAACAGGGGCTGTCCGTAAGGTGGCTTTCTATCTCCATTGTTATGGTGCATGGTCGTCGACTCTCTGTTAAACACTCTAAATAGTTCTAACGTCTACGCCTGAGTATATATGCGGATGATGTCGCCGTACTTTCTGTCGAGTCATGCCTGGCGACGGTCTGTGCTAACGCGCAGGCGGCGCTGGACATGATCGATGAATGGTGTACTAGGAGTGGACTTTCGGTGAATCCTCTTAAAACCGAGGTTGTTCTTTTTACGAGAAGGAGGATTTTGACCGGCCTGACTCAGCCAGTGCTAAAAGGCGTCGCCATTCGCATTTCCAATGGAGCCAAATATCTGGGAGTGATTTTAGATAACAAACTTCATTGGTCTAAACACGTTGAGTCGAAAACACCCAAGGCGCTCTTAGTCTTCTGGCAGTATAAGGGTGGTTTTTGCAAGACTTGGGGCTTATCACCGAATAAGGTTCTCTGGATCTACACGGCTATGATAAGACCATTCCTCGCATATGCATCCGTTGTTTGGTGGAAGGGGCTCTCGCGTAAATATGTGGTTGCCTTTTGCGCGAAACTCGAAAGAACGGCTTGTCTCGACTTCACGGGAGCTTTTTCGAGTACGCCTGCCTCTGCTCTAGACGCTTTGCTGAACTTACCTCCCCTCGATACTTATATCATGGGTTGCACTATCAAAGCCATTCATCTTCTTAGGCGGGGCGGTTTTTGGTATACCCAACACTGGAATTTTCTTGAACTTGCGGGACACTTAAAATACGACTCCTGTCTTATGGATATGCCGTCTGATGCAATGACACCAGAACTCCAGCTGATGCGCAAATTCAGAGTCGACTTTCCCTGTGTTCAGGACTGGCTTCGGACAGAGTTTGAGCCGGGAATGGAATGTAGTCGTATTTTCACGGATGGTTCCAAAACCAGTCAAGGGTCTGGCGCTGCTGTCTTCGTGGAAGTCGACAACGTTATACTTCACTTCTCGTTAGGCAAATATGCGTCTGTTTTCCAAGCGGAAACTTATGCAATCCTAATGGCCATGAATTATGTTGTGAAGAACAGGTGAAAGGGACGTAGCATTTGTGTCTGTAGTGACAGTCAGGCTGCGCTTAAGGCCTTGCTTAAGCCTTTAACCACTTCTAAAATGGTTCGTGAAACCAAAAACTCTTTGAACTCGGTCGCAAGGCCGAATTCTCTGTCTCTTATCTGGGTCCCAGGTCACAATGGGATCTTGGGGAACGAGATCTCCGATGAGATTGCTAGACAAGGCTCAGAGGAGGCTTTCTCAGGTCCCGAACCCGCGTTGGCTTTCCCAGCGTCCTCGGTTAGGGCTTCCATTGACGATTGGGTCTCTCACGAACACAATTGTGTGTGGCATGACTCTCAAGGATGCAGGTTGACTAAACGCATGCTCCCGGACATCTGTAAGAAATCAGCGGCATTTTTGCTGTCTCTCAGCAGAAAAGAGTGTAAATAGCTTATTGGCGTCTTGACAGGCCACTTCGCTTTTGCCAAGCACCTTACCGTGTTAGGCTTAAGTGATACTACAATCTGCGATGATTGTGGAGAGAGTGACGACACCGCGGAACATTATCTCTGTGAGTGTCCGACCTTCGCTCGTATGAGGTGGTAAATCCTCGGTGCGGATGTGGTGAGTGCTGTTACTGTAAGCTCCTCATCACTGAAGTGCTTGCTTGGCTTTCTTAGAAAGACAAGGAAATTCCAATAAAATGTGTAAATCAGGGTTTGCGCTCTGGCAGTACAATGGACCAGTTGCGTCTGAGTTCTCCAGTCGAGCATTCCTATTCCGACAAAAAAAAAACCCTAAAACAAAGTTTATGCATGAATAGAATATCTTTTGATAGTTATTTTTTATTTTATATTTACCTACTCAGCAGAACAACAAATTTCGCCTGCCATTTCAATTGTTGGATTTTTTGTTCCTTGTCCTCTCCTGTCAAATATGAAAAGTGACTGTGCTCAGGATTTTGCTCTAAACGCTCGGTCAATTTATCTACGCTCATAGAGTGCGCTCTGAGCATACTCTGAAAGAAAAAAGAAAAACGAATTCAGAGCTCTGATGCGTCTGAGCTAAAAAAGAAATACGAATTTTCTCTTGACAACTCAGGCTCTGCTCTGAACGAAAAAAGAAAAACGCCTATAATTATTCTTGAAATTGACATATACAAGTACATGAATAATTATTGGTAATTTAAATGGCCACAAATGAAATCACCATCTCAAGGCTTTTGTCAAATAAAAATTAATTAAATTGAATTCTGATTTGTCGAGATTCACAATCAAATTCCACAAACTACGGTACTCCGAAAGCCGAATTTCTTTAGCTAGAGAGTTTGCGGGGATTGTGCCAGTAACACTATACCATCAACAAATAGAAGGGCCTTAAAAAGCGTTTCTGCGTACTCAATGCCTCCAGGTAAGAAGTCAACCAATCGGAAACCTCATTACCAATTCAGACTGCTGCTCGGATATTTTTATAAAGGCCTTGGAGAATTTTTCCAAATTTAAGCTTAATGCATTTCGGTTTACAGTCAAACACTGACTTGAAGTCTTCATAAAACGCATACAACTTCTTATTTTGGGCCAATAAATATTAAACTACACTTCAAATTTTAAATTAATACTTAAAAATTCGACTGCAACAGTCGCAGTTGTTCCGTGTGACAAAATAGCTATAATTTGAACACACCCCTCAGTTCAATTTGATCATATGCATTTTCGCTGTTTGGCTTGTGCATCAAGAACGATGGGGAATCACACGAATTCTCAGAAATAAACGGACGCGACGGGAAGTGCAATAGCTGTGAATGGAGAACACTTCATCCATTGCTTCGTGTAGCCTATTAGTTTCGTTGCAAATCGCGGTCTTTTAAGTAAAGTTCTTTTACCGGTGGTAGTATTATAGTGTGGTGATCGTGTTAATAATTACTCGTAAAGTAAATTTAAATTCACTTGATTGCTTAACGAACAAGTAAGTAAGCAAATACGTTATAATTAACATTTTTGTTTGGAATAAATTGTTTCAGTCGTCGTTCTACGTTATCAGCTTATACTAATACATAGTTCGTTACAGTATGCACTTTTTTAAAATTATTAAATAAGTTTTTTTTTTATAGGTGCATTTTAATATTCTTGTACATAAGTACACATATATGTACATATATGTACGTACATTCTCGTATACATTTACAATGCATAACTCTAATATTGAACTTCTATCTGTACAGTTTATTTTACAGCATTTCGTATTTGCACGAGTATGACTAATAGATTCAGATAAAAGCTTTTGTTATTACATACTACTATCATTGCACATTGCTATTTGATAGGTCGATAAGAATTTACATCACATATGTTCGAAAATTAGGCACTTAAGCGCACTAACGTACTTATGCGTTCATAGCTATGTATGTAGAGATATCAACTGCAAGAATGAAAATGTGCTTCAGAATCACATTATACATAGTAGGTACCTACATATGCACATATGTATGTGTGTATAGTATATATGTACCATTGTTTAAAAAACTCCTTTTCAATATGTTAACAAGTTACTGGTGAAACTCCTTTCCTATATGTACATATGTATGTGTGTATGTTTACATATTTCTGTTTATGAAATCCAGCTAGGGCTACCGTTGAGATTTTTAAAAACTTAGCGAAGGAGATCTCATTTAGCGTAAAAAGTTCACTAAATAAATTACAATATGTTATTTTTGTTACTATGCATTCAAAAGGAATGATAAACCGACCCACAGGCGGATCAGTAGAAATGCGGTGAAGTGGGAGGGTTGTGATCCCTTATTTTCGGATCATAACCTCGCTGATTAAAGGAAGAAGAAGAAGGAAAAAAATAAAAATGTTTTAGGACTTTTTCTATCATTAGTAATACTGATATTAACTCCTATCAATACCGAGTGTCTTGATGGCATCGGATATACAAAGTTTTGGGTATCCTCTAGGGAAATTTGATCAAACCATATTTTGTCAACGCCGTATATATGTACATATGTAAATTCCTCTCTTCATCATGAGCCACAAATTCTCGCTGACCATGACCAAATGATCGACAAAATAGTACGAGAAGCATACCCACACTATTAAGTTCTCAGTATGCTTCACATTTCTTTTTAAGCATTCGTTGTTTAATCTTTCGATAATTATTTAGAAAATGTCATCCAACCCCAATTTTAATGAAATTTTTAACCTTCCTATTTCGGCAAGGTTATGATCTGAAACCAAGGGATCATAACCCTCCCACTTCACCGCATTTCTACTGATCCGCCTGTGGGGTTCGCCTATTTGACCTCAAAAAATATCAGCAAAACTCCCGATTTTGGATCACTCGGTTACTGAGGCCAATGAAATGTCGATGTCGTCACATTTTTGTTTTCTAGGCGTCTATAAGTCTGCCTCTCCTGCCTCGCGATGTCTTTGGAACGTTCATTGATATTTCCAGGGTTCAAATGATTTCTTCTTTGAACGTGGCAATACCAGCTTAGCCGGTCGCGCTCTATTTTTCGTAGCTGGTTTCCTTGGCGTGAAGACTTCCACATATCTTCGAACTTCTTATTTGATCAAACTTTGGCACTCCTGCTGTCATGCAAAGCATCTTCATCTGAGCTGCTATCAATTTACTCATACTTTTTGTACATTGTCCAACATTGTGAACCATATGTGAGTGCTGCACCCACAACTGCAGTGTAGAGCCTTCCTTACAACTTAGGTGACATTTTTCGGCCACAGAGATAGCGGAGTTTTCCCGCCACTTCATCCATCCTACGCTTACGCGATGATTGATGTCGTCATCACAGTTTGCTTTGCTATTTATTATAGATCCCAGATACAGTCGAACCTCCGTAAGTCGAGCATCCTTAAGTCGAATATTCTATAACTCGAACGAATGTTTCAGAACTGAGCATGTGTAATCTGAGTTTTGGATGCTCCATAATTCGAACATTCCAAAAATCGAACACATTGTTTAATCCCGTGAGTATTCGCACTTGGGAAGCACTGTCCCATTCAAATAAATGTCTGGAATAGGCCTGAGTGGATCAGAGAGCGGGCAGCACTAGTACTCTGCCTTTTTTGAACTAATGCGATACCCATTGCAGGGATGTAGGACCCTCACTTATGATGGCTCCATCGTGAAGAAATTTTAATATGTGATGGAAGACTTTTATCTGAGCATTTTGATATACACATAATAATGTCATAAAAAATGCAGCTTGTTGTATTTATAATTTCGTCTAGAACTAAGCAATCAGGTTTTTCAATAAAAACAATTTTTTTTTTTCTATTATACAAGGTACTTTCTTTAACGCCTAACAGTACCTATGTAAAGATTGGATTTTAACAGTTTAGAAGATACGTACTAACGACAAGAATGATATTGAAGTTCTAAGATACAGTAAATGAAAGATGTAGTGACAGTTGTTGACATACCCTTAGCGGAGCGACGAGTACTGTTAGGAGTAAAGATCGTAGCTTTACGTCAAAAGAAAATCTTTTTTTTTTACTTAAAAACATGATTGCTTATTTCCAGGTGAATTTAAAATTATAACAAGTTGCCTTTTGTATGAAGGCTCATATTTTCGAAACTAGACAAGCCCGACCCTAAGTATATATGTATATCAAAATTCTCAGAAGAAAACCTTCTATCACATATAGCCTCTGCACTAACCTCAATACGATTGAACAGTTCTGTCGTAGGTTAAGTTAGGTTAGGTTAGGTTAGGTTAGGTTAGGTTAGGTTAGGTTTAACCTAGAATAAGTTGGTTTTATTTGTTTTCCCTCTAGTTAAGTTGAATAAAAATTATAAACATTTGTACTAGGTTTTCCCACATTTCTCCTTAAAACAAAAAATAAAAATAGCATTAAAAAAAAAAATAAAATAAAATAAAAAATAATGAAAATATACCAAATATATAAAAATCATATTGTAAGTATTGAGAACCCTTCAGGTTAGATACTTTAAGTTATGATTATTGCTGTAGTTTCTGGGTTTATTTAAACAATAAAATATGTAATAGTATATAATTGGATAAATAAACAAACAGAAAACACATTATTTTCACACGTATCTGATGCCTGGATATACGACTTTCCTATTATGTTGCGAAACGATATTCAATCGAGTGGAGTATAATTTATTCAGAACGTCGACTAAATTTAGTTTGTTCAAGCACTCGTAGATGGCTTAGTGTTTTTCAAGTTGGGTGGAATTGGCCAGAAATGAATGGTAAATTACCTGTACAAGTCGCATGCCCCCTTTCTAGCAAATTTGTCTATCTCTTGGCTTTTCACGATTACAATAAATTGATAGGAGTTTCCTGTTCTGCTTTGATAGATAGATAGATAGATATTTATTTCGTACAATGATATACATTTAGGTTTGATACCGCACATTTTACAATACAGGGATTTGATAATCTTATCTTTCCACTGAAATATTAATTTGTAAAATTATATAAATTACATTAACAAAACGGAGTAGTTAGAAGGAAAATACGAGAAAAACCTTCCATAAAAGCAAAAAAAAAAAAATTAATAAAGATCGCAAAGTGTGAATTTAATCGCACAATGGTAACACTGGATCCAACATTGTACTACGACACTCGACTATATCTACAAACGTTTGATAAGACTAGTGCCTACATACATACGTATGTATGCACGGGAAATAAAAATGATGATCATGAATTGTATGGAAGTTTATACATATAAGTGAAATATGATCACTGATCGCAGAAACGATTGTGAATGACTGCTCCTTGTGTCTTGGGTGGTATGGGCATTGGATAGTGTATGTCTTAATTTTGGCAAAATAATCAGTGCTATAAACAGTTTTGTAATATTCTTATTAAGTATGTATAAATCTGCATACACATACATAGGGATTGAATTCTTTGGACCAGCGTTTGATAAAACCGAGGGTAGGGTTAGCTCTATAGGATATGCTCATTATGTGAGCGAAAGTTGCGTTCTCTGTAGCAATTCGCGGATTGAATTGACTAAAGGGACGGGCTTGTTGCGGAAATAATAGGGCGTAGGAGAAGGAGAAAGCTTGCTTGCGTGAGAGGGTAATAAACCTTATGTACATTTGCTTGATATTCAGCTCTAGGAAATTGTATTTGCACTATGCATAGAAGGAGTTTCGATCGGATTGCAGAGAGAGAGCATCTGATGGGGAAGAAATTATCCTAAACATTTTTTTATCGTCCGCGTACAGGAATAGATCAGAATCTTTTAAGATGAGACCAACATCGTTTCGAGTGACTGATTTAAAGAACACCGGACTCTGTACTGGCGATTCTCCTAGCATGACCTAATCCAGGAAATAAAAGATGCTGGGAAACTGAGGGCTTTGGTTAATATATCGAAACATGTATGTACATATATGTACTCACATATGTTTATGGGTGGGGTAAGATCGCCAAGTCTGGGAATTGAAGAATGAAAATTACTCATTGTGGCAATTTAAGCAATCTGTGAAGAAGTCATTGATTCGTTTTTTTTAGAATTGTTAAAAAAAAATATTAACTATTAAAAACCTGCCATCTTATATAAATTCAAATTCTTACATTTTCAGAAGCAAAATGCGTACATTCGAGGAAATCATATGCAGTATTGATAACGCTATATCAATAAAAAAGGAAGATCGTGAAGTTTACGCGAAGGACTTTGACATAATTCGGAATTATCTTTTACATATAATGCAAGAAGAAGATCCCGTATTTAAAAAAATCTGTTCTGGACCAAGTTTTTTTGGTAAGTTTTTTCATTAAACATAGTTTTTATAGAGTCGTCGAACCTAACTAAACCTACCAGAGCGGTCAGATGACCGCTTTTGAGACTTTAATCAAAATTGTTAAATTCCAGGTTCTAATTTTTCTTGAACTCACTGCACGACTTTCTCTATAATAAATAGCTACTTAATTTTTCAATATCTATCTCTCTTCTTCTTTCGTTTTTCCTGATAATCACATGTACTCTACCGTTATCTACCGTGAGCGGTCTTTTGACCGCTGGAAAATATATGAATTTCTATAAAGTTATCTGTATTGAAATCTCAAACTTACTACTAATTTTAAGTTATCCAAGAAAATGTCATCCGATTGTGTTTTAGGAACGCATCACGTGTTTATGTAGAGTTTGTTTTATGCCGGGTACAGAGCGCCGCCGCCGGCTGGCTGGTGTTAACCCACACGAGGAAAAATAACGATCATTCAAATTCGATCACTGGATCTGTAAGCGGCATTACATATTTGCGACAGGATCAGCTTACAAATAGTAATAATAATAGGCTACTAAGTTTGGGAAATAAATAAATAAAAATAGTTAGTAGTAATTTTTATAATTTATTGTTAGAGAATTATTCAAACACAGATTCTAAACTGTACCTCTAAAATGTCAATATCAAAGGAAATTGTTGGAAGAAATCTATACAAATAAAATTGAAATGCTGTTCGTTGGTCATCGCATCACTTGAGAACGGCTGGACCGATTTGGCTTTTTTTTCTTTTAAAATGTTCATAATAGTCCGAATATGGTTCTTACGGAAAGAAAAATTGGAAAAGTTGCCCGTAAAATTGGAAAATTCTGGTAAAACTGAAAGTGTTTTTTTCCATGGAAAAAAATGTGTGTACCTATGTTTGTATGCTATGGACTCCGAAACCACTGAACCGATTGAGCTAAAATTTTCAGGCAATCTTCGGTATTCCAGAGTATTCCTATGAAGTTGTTCAAAATCGGTCGACTACTTTAGTATTATAGTACTTTAGTACTAAGAAACATCCCTTTTGTTAGTCGCAGCAAAGCACGCCGGGTACCATCAATCCAGCAGTTTGCCGACTACTTTAGTATTATAGTACCTTACTACTATTTTTTTTATATTGTATATATATATTTACGGTTGGACCACTTACCCACTGTTGGCCGGCACAAAACTGTTCTCTAATAGACTTAGCCCCAGGCGCCTGCCTGACAGTTGTTTTCTTTTTTGTTAGGCGAAGCAACGCTCGCCGGGTACCCGCTAGTAAATAATATAAGCAAGCTATGCCCTGAACTAGATGAGGAAGAAAATTCTCGGAGTGATGGTGGTATATTATAATCTATTGGATACTGACTATGAGCTATTCGACACGGATAATAAAGAAGAGAAAATTGTGAGTACGCGTAAGGGACGAAAAAGAATGAGATTGTTCTCTAGTTCTGAAGGCAAATGTGAAGAGAACGATCAGAATATTGAAACTTCAATTGAAGGAACTATTTGGCAAAAAATTCAAGAAGGTTCTGAACCTAGAAGATCCCCGCTTTATAGTATTTTCAGAGAAATATCACGGCCAACGGGATATGTGAAACAAAATATTATGAAGGGCAAAGTAAGGAGTGCATTTTCGTTGATACTTGACCATCGCATTATTCATTCATTCATTCATTTTCAATGGCCCGCTAATCCTTCATGAGGGTCGCGGGGGTAGGATGCTCAGGTGGACTCTCCATCCTTCTCGATCCTCCGCCATTGACTCCAATTCATCAGGGAGAATCCCTAAGCGGCTCCAAGAGAGATGTCGGACTTGATCCAACCATCTATTTCTATGCCTTCCGCGAAGTCGCCTACCTGATGGCACGGCAACCATGGCGCGTCTTGGAAACCGGTCTGGGGGCATACGCACTACGTGACCAAACCATCGAAGCATAGATCGTTCTGTTCGGAGAAGTAGCTGCTCAACGTTGAGCGCCTCGCGTACTCTGGTGTTGCGCACTCGATCCCTACGAGTTATTCCAACAACACCGCGAAGGAACCTCATTTCGGCAGCTTGTATCCGCGATCTTATTCTTTCGGTCACTACCCAAATTTCATGACCATAGGTGAGAGTTGGAACATACACAGAGTTAAAAACCGATAGCTTAGCTTGAATACTAAGTTCGGCCTTCCTAATAACAGATTGGCCAAGCTCTCTCCAAATTGATCTAGCCTGACCAATTCTACAGGATAACTTGGCATTGCTCCTCCCATCACTCGTGAATAAAACCCCGAGGTACTTAAACTTCTCCACCTGCTTCAGTGGGACTCCACTAACATGCAGAGTGCACTGAATGGGTTTTTTGGAAATGACCATTACTTCCGATTTGTTCACGTTGATCTTCATTCCAGCATCATCACAAACGGCTACAAACCTTTCGAGTGCGCGCTGAAGTTCGGTTTGAGAGGACCCAAGGATGACCAAATCATCCGCAAAGAGCAGATGACTAATCCTTAGGTCTCCCACTTTGAAACATTCCCCGCCACGGCTCCGCTGTAACATCCAATCCATATATACAATGAAGAGGAGAGGTGACAAAACGCACCCCTGGCGGAGTCCAACGCCCACAGTGAAAGGTATTGATTTAACACCGTTTATCGGAACACAGCTTCTACAGTTTCTATATAAAGACTGAATCGCCCTTAACAGGGAACCAGCAATCCCATACTCCTGCAGAACACTCCAGAGTTTGCTTCGAGGAACCCTATCATATGCTTTTTCCAAATCCACAAAACAAGCTTAGAGAGGTTTGGCATATTCCCAGGCCTTCTCAAGAACCATTCTGAGAGTGAACAACTGGTCGGTTGTGCTTCTACCGGGACGAAAACCGCATTGCTCATCCCCCAAACTGTCCTCAACCACAGCTCTGGAACGCTTTTCTAGCACCTTAGCGAAGACTTTTCCAGGGAGACTTAAAAGAGATATACCCCTGCAATCTCTTTTGTCCCCTTTTTTAAAAAGAGGAACTATCACCCCCATTTGCCAATCACCAGGTGTTTCACCGCATTCCCAGGCCACTTTAATGACACGCGAGAGCCATTGAACTCCCTCTTTACCTAAAGCCTTGAGCATTTCTGGCCGAATTTCATCCACACCAGCAGATTTGCCAACTTTTAGCGCTTTGATCGCCAAAGTTACTTCCTCTACCGTAGGACTACTTTCCGCCCAACTCTCGACCATAGGTCTGTCATCTTCGGTGCCCTGTTCGGGATTGAGCAATTCTGAAAAGTGCTCGCTCCATCTGCGTAAGATGTCCTCCTCATTGGAAAGAAGTCTACCGTCTTTGGATTTGACTCCTTCAACGATATTCAACTTTTTTCCTCTGAGTCGGCGGACGGCCTGCCAGAACATCTTATTTGCAGATCTGTGGTCACGTTCCAATTTCTCGCCAAACTCCTTCCAAGACTGTTCTTTCGCTGTTTTCACAGCTAATTTGCAAGTTCTTCGCGCCTCAGTATACCGATTTCGAAAATCGGAGTTCCCTAAGTGAATCCACACCTTAAAGGCTCTCTTCTTCTCTCTGATGACTTCTTGAACTCCGGGCGTTTTAAACCAAGCAGTTCTTTTCTCACCACCAGCCGCCACACCAAGCCGCTTCACTCCACAAACATCTCCCGCAGAAGCAATAACCGCTGTTGAAAACAGTTGCCATTCTTCCTCTACATTTGATGGAACAGTTGGAATTCGTTCAAACCTCTCAGATATTTGCCGTGCAAATGTCTCCCGTATCTCATCGTCCTGTAACCTCTCCCATCGTATGCGTGTAACCATCCTTGGTTTACGCTTTGGTAGGGGAGGCACTCTCTCGCTAAGATACAATTTGCACAGCACTAAGTGATGATCAGTTGACAGTTCGGCCCCTCTCAATACGCGAACATCACAAACCATTCTCTTCAGACACGATGGTACCACAAAGAAATCGATCAGCGACTTCTGCTGAAGACTCTGACGGTACCACGTGTATTTGTGAATGTCTTTGTGCGAAAAGATAGTGTTCATGATGGATAAGCCATTTTCACAACAAAAATCCAACAACCTCTCTCCGTTCGCGTTTTGATCAGGGTCACCATTCCTCCCAATCACACTCCCCCATGTCATAACATCTACACCCACATGAGCATTGAAGTCACCCATCAGGACAAAAGAATCCATATCTGCAACCTTTTCAAGGGCAACATCAACTTCATCTAAGAAAGCTGCGTACTCTGACTGAAGGTTCGGTGCATACACCTGCACCAATGCCAGAGTTGATCTTTCAAGCTTGAGCTTTAAGATCGCAACTCTCCCTCCTAATGGTATCCACTCCAATACTCTGTCTGTCAATCTGGGACTTGTGAGTATCCCCACTCCCGCCCGAGCAGACATTGAGGGTGCGACTCCTGACAGGAAGAGCTTCCACCCACCCGAAAGGTCCACAGTTTTAGAACCTCTCTGCTTTGTTGAAGAGACGCCAACTATATCTAGTCGACTTTTAACAGCCTCCCCAACAAGCTCAAGATCCTTCCCTGTGAGCGATGAGACGTTCCATGTGCCTATCCTAAGTCGATGACGTTGTCGAATCTCAGAGAGTCCATCTGTGCCCCTATCGGTGCACAGCGCGTTCATCCCTTGACCCCCGTAATGGTTCGCGAGACCATTGACAGGAAGCTCGTAGCCATTTCGGGTTTGACCCGGCCGGCTGCCGAGCGTGACAAGCCGACCACCAGACGCTCGCATCCTGACACCCTTCAGGCCTGGCTCCAAAGGATGCCCTGGCTTACCAGGCTTGGCAATATCCGAGGCCGGTCGTCTTCTTCTTGTCATCATGGGGTGTGCGCTTTGTTAGCCGTGACTGGATTGTATGGATGGGAATAACTATTTAAGTTACCCCATCCGCACATCCCAGTCATGTTGCACGCATTATGACTCATAAAATTGTGCACAATATGAGAAGCACGTGGTGCATATAAAAAAGAAAACTTTGAACGTTTCATATTGTAATATTCTGCTAGGGTTCGGTTAAATAAAACCGTCTTTTGTGTATTTTAATCGTTTATTTATTTATCAAACACTAACTTTAATTTAACAGAACATTCAATCACTTTATTCTTATTTATTTCAAATTAGATTGTCGCTACAGATTTACTTTCACAATGTCGCTTGTTTTCACCACTAGTCGAATATCTCTTGTAATCGCTGTATGCACTTATAAACAACTGTATCCACGGTGGTTGTGGTATGGGTATTTATAGGAAATTGTAAGGGGTTCTGGAACATGCTAGATGTTTCTCCGGGTGAATCGAGGATCCTGGAATATTGGGATATTGTGTGGAACAATTGTGGAACGTAAGCACACCAGGTTGGAACGTAAGCACATCAGGTTGGAATATTTACTACTAGTAGGCAATAGATGTCGTTGCACAGTTTGAGATACAGTGTTTTAGTTTTTGGTACACAAACCATCCTGTAGTCAATGCTACAATATTTATAGAATAAGAAATGGTATCCCTTACACGAACAATGAACAGAAATTGTTTCACAGAAATTATGCGATTTATTCGTTTTGATAGAAGAAGCGATCGGAGCCAGCGTTCGCAGACTGACAAATTTGCTCTCATCTCGAAGGTATGGAATACATTTATAGAAAATAGCCAAAACTGCACAAACCAGATGCAAATATTACTGTTGATGAACAGCTATTTACGATAAAACCAAGGTGTAGATTTACACAATACATGCCCAACAAATCCGATAAGTTCGGAATCAAATTCTAGTAATTCTTCTCTCATCGGACGTTGAGAGTAAATATATTGTGAGTGGATTTCCATATTTGGGAAAAGATGAGATGAGACCATGAGCAATACCACTTAGTGAATTTGTTGATCTCAAACTAACTGAGCTATTTACAGGGTGCGGAAGAAATATATCCACCGATAATTAATATCGGGTGGAGCGAGAGTCAGAAGCCACTACGTTGGGTCATATACCATATTACAGAACAATATCGGTTATAGCCCTCATTGCGATGTTCAGTTGTAGGTCTACTTTTACGGCATTGGCTCTGTTTAACCACACTAGTGTTGATATACAGTAGTTGAGTATTAATTCCTAGAGTCGCATAGCGCAGGGCAGGGACATCGGCTCCTCATGTGGTACCAGCTAATTTATGCACGATATTGTTCCTGGATTTCAGTTTGTGTGAAAGATAGTGTATGAGATACTTAGGTAAGTGGTGTGGTGAGACTCGCAGCTGACTGCTGAGATGGTAACAAGCTGACTCCGTTTTGCTCATGTTGGTGTTAAGTCTCCTCTTTTTGAAATACTGGAAATACTGGCACAGACGGCTTAGATCTGTCATTAAGGTAACTTCTGTGGCGCTTGGTTTTGTGTTGGTTCTGAGTTGCTAGGCTTAGGTCATCACATCCAGGCACATCCAAACTTCCGTGATAGATTAGATTGGTGCATTTATCTCTTTTTTTTGTTGCTATTATTGGCGTTTCTTTGGATTCTTTTTCATAAAAATAATTCTCTCTTTTCAGTTACTGAAAATGCGTATCGAAAATCATATCCATATTCGCCATACATATTATGTTCTACCACTTCGAAAAGTGAAAGAAAGAAAGGTTGGAATGCAACAGTCATTTCGCGATATCAACGAACTTTTTGGCGAAGTTCGTCAATAAACGTCAATTAAAAAAGCCGCAATTATGCACCAACTCAATAGATAAATCCGATTGTAAAGCTCTGTAGATTTTATAACAATTGATGGTTTTGAGTAGCTAAATATGGTAAATAGTAATGGCAAATGCAAATGCAAACTAACGATTAAAGGCATTTCTGAGTGCAAATCTGCTGCAAGGAAAGTCTGGAGTGTTTTGCATACCTTTAGCCATGCGTAGCATTCTGGACATTGGTTCATTACGCCCATAATCGGCGCGGTGGAAATTAAAAAGGAATGTGCACAAAGTATTGTGTTCAAGACTGCCCATCTACATATGTGTGCCCATCCAACCGCTTAAGTCAATCTTTGTTGCTGTGCTTATGTGATAATCCATCTTGGAGGTTGTAGTTGTCCGGGGTTATAAAAATAAAGTCGATAACATTTTTAGAAAAAAAAAAAAAAAAAGCAACATTTACTCTTGATCCGATCTTTTAAAGGTCTTGAACAAGAACATAAAGCAGTGATAGGAATCCGTTATTCAATTCCACCTAACAGGATCTACAAATGTATTTAACTAACTAGCTACAGCCAAACATATTTTAAAGGCGTGTACCTGCCATAAGTCTTCATATTACCACGACTACTTTTTTTTTGTTAATTTGTCTATTTCATAATTTCTTTTCAGGGAGCTATGCTGAAAATATGAAAATAGATGTGCCCGACGAGTTCGATGTCAATTTCCCAATTGAACTACCATTCTACGAGCAAATTGAAATTGAACATGATATTGCTCGACCTGGATTTGTAATGATTAATCTCTCCAAAGTATTGCCCCTGATGAAAGCCAACCCAGATTTTTTCTCCGTGTATTTAAAATTTGAAGGTTTTGTTAAAAAAAGGAAATATCTTTGCCGGACTTTGGTACAAAAATGGTTGGAGAAAATCATCCTACAAGCACTTACAATACATGGCAAAACAATTAAAAGTTCCACAGGCGAAGATTACACGCTGCATTACTGGAAAAAAGGATTGTCTCATACTATTGAAGCAGGATCTACCAAGCGTAATATTTCTATAGATTTTGTACCTGCATTTAGATTTAGTGCAGACAGCAAATGGTTTGCCGATCGTCCATTCCCAAGAGATACCCAAGAAAAGCTATGGTTTGCTGTTCCTAAGCCAACTGTGGGCCTCAAACATGGTCGTGTCATTAAGTTTACGATTTGTGTTCCGCAAACCGAGAAGGATTTACTTACAAAAAAGAACAACCTTAAAATTTCTTTAAGGCTCTTCAAGAGTTTACGAAACGGGAGAGTAGGATACCCACTAACATCATACTTTATCAGGAGTGTCTATCTCAACGAAAATGATAAACAAAGCGATGATTTTTGGATACAACCGCCAGGACGAATTTTAATACATGTAAGCTATTTTATGCTTTCTGTCTTCTGTTTTTTTTTTCATTCATTCCTGCTTTATTTTAGATGATAAACAGGGTATTGGATTACTTAAATGATGGATTCATGCCATTTTACTGGTGTCCGAGCTTGAATTTACTCGGTGGCCTGGACAAATATCAAATTATGGAAATCAAAATTGTGCTTGAGAGGATTAAAGATATATTACAGTCCTACTGCAATCAGCCTAAAGTTAATGAACATGAACTAAAGCGTCTGTTTGGTAAGGATCTAATCTTACATGACTACGGACTTATAATCGAACTTTTCTTTTCTTCAGACATTTCAGCAAAGCCCCTGAGCAAAGAATATTCGTAGACTGTACTCTTATGCTGTGTCGCTATATATTTTATTCTCTTGTATTTTTTATTAATGTGCTTACTTCACATCAAACTTAATTAAATCTTATTTTTTTACACATTATTTTGTGTTTTTTTTTTCCTGCCCTTCCGTCAAAATTGCCTAAAATAAATTGGGCGTTGGTGCGAAAAAATTTGGGAAAGGTCCGAACTCTGCATTTGTTGAAAATATTAAATTAATTTTAATATCAGATACTATAATTTACTTACCGCACATGTCGCTGCCATAGATTGGGAGTGAAGAAAACGTGGTTCACGTCTCTGCTCTCATACTAAGGATTTGTTCTCCAAAAAGTTAATAAGGGGTGACTTTATAAGATTTTCTTTTTTAAATAAAACGCAAAAAATGTGTTAGATTTTGTTCGCAATACGGCCATTGTTTCAAGCGCTGTGTGACAATTAGCATCATCTTGTTGAAACCACATTTTGTGTAAGCCCATTCTATCCAATTCACATCATAAAAAATTTGCTCGAAATCAAAAATGCAGTCTTGCGGTAACATTTAATTATAAAGTTTAAAAATGCAACGTTCTGGTAGTACTGCTCAAATCAAAGTGTGTTTTCTTTTTTTTTTGCAACACCAGCGCAACCAAACGTCAAAGCAGAGCAACAGTTGTTTTGCTGTTAAGTAAGGTTGGCGTGCATTAGATGCACCTTCACTTAAGTCCCCAGAAAGAACTACCCTTGAACCAATTGGAGCTTGCTATGAAGCAACTGACTCTAGATCTTGACGTTAGATAAATCCTCTAAACTGTCGAAGAAGTAGACTCCAAATGCAATCTTGTACGAGCGGAGAGAGCCTCGCTATACAAAGAAGGTGTAGTGTAGTCGTTTGCGAGCCGCACTAGATTAATGGCATGCCTTTCAATGTAATAACACTTACTATAGTTGCCTGTCTATCTAATAAGGCTGTTGTGTCTGAACACAACCATTGTTCGGGCGAGCGGCTAGCAGCTCGCAGTTCCTTGTTGCAATGCAAGTCGACGAAAATAACCTCGTGGAAAACTCCCCTTTCTGCTGTCTATTTCTTCGGCGATCACCTGGAAAGTATCATCGGTGTGGCAATAATTAATTCCTAGCTTTTTTATGTATTGTAATTAAACTTGTATTTTTAGTGTTAAGACTGAATTAACTTTATTTAAAAATAAACACATTGGAATTTGAAAGTTAGTATTCTTCACTGGCGACGAGGATGGGATTGATTAATTAAGATCAGATTCCAATCGCTAATTTTACAAGTCATGGGTAAGGAAGAGAAGGGTGAGGAAACTAAAATTCCACCTGCAATCACAGCTTCGCAATCACAGACACCAAGGATGACGTCCATTGGTTCCATTGAACATTTCGACATATCCAATCCAGCGGCCTGGAGTTCGTACAAACGGCGGTTCGAGATGTTTTTGCTTGCAAATTCCATCACTGACAAAGGGCTACAAAAGGCAACTTTTCTAACAGTATGTGGACCAGCGTGATTCGAGTTGGTTGAGACACTCATTTCTCCAAAGAAGGTGGAAGAGGTAGCGTATGCGAAGGTGGTAGATGTGCTGTCTAAACACTGCACACCAACCCCCTCTGAAATTGCTGATTTCTTCAAGTTCTTCAGAAGGGACCAACAGCACAACGAGACGGTCGCCGAATATATAGCAGAACTTCGTCGAATGATTATCGACTATAATTTTGACGGTGGTGTCGTAGACCGCATGTTGCGAGATAGGTTAGTTTGTGGACTGAAGAATACCCACTTACAACAGAGTCTACTAGCAGAGAACTCAATCACATTAAAGCAAGTGCAGGAGAAGGCCGTGGCAGCAGAGGCAGCAGCGAAAAATCAGCAAGAGATCCAAGCGAATTTGACACATACAATTACGTCACCCACACAAATTCATTTTACTCGCGCCAAGAACAAGAGAGAAGCGGGGGACGGTAAGTTTGGGAACGTCAAACCCGATAATTTATCAAGGTGCTACGGATGTGGCAACAGACATCCCAGAGTAGATTGCCCATTCAAGAATGCAAAGTGTAACAGGTGTGGAAGAGTTGGGCATATAAAGAGAGTATGTCAAGCGAAGCAGAGCTCGACTAGTTCTAACAGCAAAGCTAAGTCCAGTAAGCAGCAACAAGTATATTCCATTGAGGCGAATAAGAGCGCGAAGAAAGTAGCAACGGTAAACATCAATAGTGTCGACTGTCAATTCGAAGTGGACAGTGGGTCAAGCTACACCCTCATGTCAGAGACAGAAGCAAAGAGGATTTGGAAGCAAACTCTACCGGATATCGGGAAAACAGGTTTGAGCCTGTTTGACTATGGAAATAGCCACATTCCAATTCTAGGTCTCATGAAGGTGGACATTGTTTACAACAAAAAGCGGGTGCTGGACCTTCCGCTGTACATAACCGCTGGCCATCGAGCTAATTTTCTTGGATGTAACTGGTTTGACCAGCTGGGCATTGTTGTGCAGGGCGTACTCAATATTCGTTCACCTCTAGCAGAGTTGTTAGAGAAATATTCATCACTAATCTCGGAGGAACTGGGCAGGTACGTGGGTGAGGAGATTAGTCTTACGCTCGATCCCACCGTGAGTCCAGTTAAGCTACCAGCCAGAAAGGTACCCTACGCTCAACGACAAGCAATTGAGGCGGAGATCAACAAGTTAGACAACCAGGGAATTCGAGAGCTGACCGAATACAGTGACTGGCTGACACCTATTGTGCCGGTTGCTAAATCTGATGGGTTCGTGCGCATTTGTGGGGACTACAGGTGCACAGTTAACAAAGCACTAACCGCTCACTGTTTTAAAACACCGTCAATTACCGACATTCTGGCGTCCATGCCAACAGGCAACACGTTTGCTAAAATTGATTTAGCACAGGCGTATCAGCAAATGGTCATGGACGAGAAGTCATCAAGGGTTCTCACTCTTATTACGCACAAGGGTGCGTACAGGGTAAGAAGGTTGCCATTCGGAATCTCCACCGCACCAGGAATTTTCCGGAAGCAAATTGAGGAGCTACTGCGGGGCATACAGGGAGTAGCCGTCTACTTTGATGACATAATTGTCATCAGTCACGACTCATCACAGTTGGTGAAAACATTGGAGGAGGTTTTTCAACGTTTAAGTGCTGCTGGACTGCGCCTCCGGAAAGACAAGTGCAAGTTTGATTTATCATCTACCTCCTTCCTGGGCTACGACATTGATCATCGCGGGATTCGCCCGTCAGGCGATAAGGTCTGTGCAATTCAAGAAACTCCCTCGCCTGTTGATAAAAAACAGCTCCAAGCTTTCCTGGGCCTCATCAATTTTTACCACGCATTCTTGAAGGATAAAGCAACCATCGCTGAACCGCTGCATAGGCTGTTGGACAAGGAGGCTGACTGGAAGTGGAATGCGTTACATGAAAAGTTGTTCAGAAGACTCAAGACCCTACTATTAGGTGAGAACATTCTGATTAATTACAATGAAAAGCTTCCACTCGCATTAGTCTGCGACGCTTCGCCATACGGGATTGGTATTGTTCTTACTCATGTGATGCCCAATGGTCAAGAGCGTCCGATTTCTTTTTACTCGCGTACGTTGTCTACTACTGAGAGGAACTACGCACAGATAGACAAAGAGGCACTGGCAATCATCGCTGGTGTCAAGAAGTTCCACAATTTCTTATATGGGCGGCAGTTCTCCATAATAACGGACCACAAACCGCTGATTGGGTTATTCAACCCAGAGAAGCCAACTCCAAGGCGAACCCCACATGCGGATCAGTAGAAATGCGGTGAAGTGGGAGGGTTGTGATCCCTTGTTTTCGGATCATGGCCTCGCTGATAAAAGGAAGAAGAAGAAGAAGAAGAAGCCAACTCCAGTAATACTTTCTCCCAGAATGCTCAGGTGGAGTGTTTTCTTGAATGGATACAATTTCCGAATTCAACATAGGCCTGGAGAGAAAAACTGCAATGCCGATGCACTCAGTCGTTTACCTGTCGAGTCACCAGTGGCTGAGTGTAGTTCCCGAGTAAACATGATCGAAGAAAATGACGTTAACATTCTGGAGTCCAGCGACATCGCCAAGATGACATCCCAAGACAAAATACTCAAGCAAATTCTTCATTGGGCGTTAAGGGGATGGCCAGATCGTGGGTTAGATGAAGACTACAAGCCATACCTACGGCACCAAAATGAGATCACGGTAAATAAGAATTGCTTACTTTTTGGTTCTCGTCTTATAATTCCAGAAGCTGCTCAGGGACACCTTCTAAAGACCCTACATGCTGGGCATCCGGGTGTGGTCACGATGAAAACTCTGGTTAGAAGCTACATCTGGTGGCCAAAATAGACGTGGACATCGAAGCAACTGTAAAGAGGTGCATACCGTGTCAACAGTCACGTCCAGAAAAAGCGAAAGCCATTACTCAACCGTGAGAGGAGACATCGAAGGCATGGTCTCGTGTGCACGTGGATTTCCTCGGTCCTTTTCAGGGCCAACAATTTTTCATACTCGTCGACTCATACACCAAGTGGGTCGAGGTGAAGCCTGTGTCAACAACTAGCTCAGTGTGCGCAATCAATTGTTTGCGATCTATCTTCGCCACTCATGGATTGCCAGACTCAATAGTATCCGACAATTGGGCTACGTTCACTTCGGACGAATTTGGCAGGTTTTGCAGAAGAAACCTTATTTCTCACATACTGACGGCGCCGTTTCATCCATCAAGCAACGGGCAAGCTGAACGCATGGTGCGGACGACGAAGGAGTATCTGAAGCGCAACACAGTGGGTAGTCTACAACTTCGACTGGCAAGGTTCTTACTTCGGCAGCACACATTACCGTCGACAACAACTGGTAAGTCACCTGCTGAATTGCTTCTCAAAAGGATGCCGACAACATACTTCGACAAGTTGCAACCAGACAACAACCCAATGCGATCTACCAAGAAGAGTGATGCAACAGCTCCGGTCACACAGCTTACCATCAACGAACCAGTATGGGCGAGAAATTACTCCAGTGGACCTTTATGGATTCCAGCCACAGTCACAAAACAAAATGGTCCCGTATCATACGCTGTGGCAACAAAAGAAGGTACTACAGTCCGAAGGCATTTGGACCAACTTCGCTCTAGAATCCAAGACAACAGCGCAAGTGCATCTGAGGAGGAACGAGAAGGGACAGCAGCCCCCCGCTATGCCAAGAGCAGCCGGAGAAAACACCAGTGGAACAACATGAGCCACCCATATTAGACCTTAGGCGTTCGGAGAGACTTCGGGGCAGGAACGTTAGTTCAAGTTAAGGTGGGAGGGGTGTTGTGTCTGAACACAACCATTATTCGGGCGAGCGGCTAGCAGCTCGCAGTTCCTTGTTGCAATGCAAGTCGACGAAAATAACCTCGTGGAAAACTCCCCTTTCTGCTGTCTATTTCTTCGGCGATCACCTGGAAAGTATCATCGGTGTGGCAATAATTAATTCCTAGCTTTTTTATGTATTGTAATTAAACTTGTATTTTTAGTGTTAAGACTGAATTAACTTTATTTAAAAATAAACACATTGGAATTTGAAAGTTAGTATTCTTCAAAGGCAATTCGAGAGTTTTTGATCCAGGTTATGGCAGATTTGTCTAGTTACGAGGCATGTAGTGCCGGTTGCCCATCTGTGGTTGGTTACGTTGATAGTGTTGAGCTTGTGCAGCAGATAGGTCAGGTGAACAGCTTTATCCAACCAGACGATCACACCATACCTTAGTATGGGCATGATGACATACTTATATAGAGCCTGTATGTAATTTGTAGCCATAGTCCCCATTTATTTCCTATTGCTTTTTACAGCTGTGGCTTTCTTAACGCGTTCTAGGATATTGGGTTTCCAGCTAAGTGTCTTGTCAAGAATGAGACCCAAATATTTGGCTTTGCTTACGAGTTTTTAACACCCCTACTTTGTTTAGCGAATCGAACGTTCGACTCAAGTTGGACTGCCACGCGAATTACTTCTTTCGTGGTATTGCTGTTAGCGAACTAAAATGCCATCCGTGAAGTGTCAAAAGCGAAATTGTTTCGATATTTATGTCGTTTTCCATTTTGCCAAAAGGAGTACTCTTTTTGTGTTCCGCACAGAAAAAGCACTCCCAATCCTGTTCCATTGGCTCGTTGGAGTGCTGTTCCGGGAGTGTTTTTCTGTTCCGGATTTCATTTGGGAGTGCTTTTAAAATGCACTAACTCATAAACCCTTACAGTCGGGATAGGAAACACTCTACTGGAGCACTCAGACACAACTGGTCCATTGTACTGCCAGAGAGCAAACCCTGATTTAAACATTTTATTGGAATTTCCTTGACTTTCGAAGAAAGCCAAGCAAGCACTTCAGTGATGAGGAGCTTACAGTAACAGCACTCACCACATCCGCACCGAAGATCTGCCACCTGATACGAACAAAGGCCGGACACTCACAGAGATAATGTTCCGCGGTGTCGTCACTCTCTCCACAAGTGTCGCAGATTGTAGTGTGACTTAAGCCTAACACGTTAAGGTGCTTGGCAAAAGCGAAGTGGCCTGTCAAGACGCCAATAAGTTGTCTACAGTCTTTTCTGCTGAGAGACAGCAAGAATGCCGCTGATTTCTTACAGATGTCCGAGAGCATGCGTTTAGTCAACCTGCAACATGGAGAGTCATGCCACACACAATTGTGCTCGTGAGAGACCCATTCGTCAATGGAAGCCCTAACCGAGGACGCTGGGAGACCCAACGCGGGTTCGGGACCTGAGAAGCCTCCTCTGAGCCTTGTCTAGCAATCTTATCGGAGATCTCGTTCCCCAAGATCCCAGTGCGACCTAGGACCCAGATAAGAGACAGAGAATTCAGCCTTGCGACCGAGTTCAAAGATTTTTTGGTTTTACGAACCATTTTGAAAGTGGTTAAAGGGCTACGCAAGGCTTAAAGCGCAGCCTGACTGTCATTACAGACGCAAATACTACATCCCTTCCACCTGCTCTTCATAACTCAGTTCATGGCCATTAGGATTGCATAAGTTTCCGCTTGGAAAACAGACGCATATTTGCCTAACGAGAAAAGAAGTCTAATGATATCGACTTCCGAGAAGACTTCAGCGCCAGACCCTTGACTGGTTTTGGAACCATCCGTGAAAATACGACTACATCCCACTTCCGGCTCAGACTCTGACCGAAGCCAGTCCTGGACACAAGGACAGTCGACTCTGAATTAGCGCATCAGCTGGAGTTCTGGTGGCATTGCATCAGACGGCATATCCATAAGACAGGAGTCGTAAGATAAGCGTTACGTAAGTTCATCAAACTTCCAGCGTGGAGTATACCAAAAACCGCCCCGCCTAAGACGATGAATGGCTTTGATAGTGCAACCCATGATATAAGTATCAAGGGGAGGTAAGTTCAGCAAAGCGTCTAGAGCAGAGCCAGGCGTACTCGGGAAAGCTCCCGAGCAGCCGAGACAAGCCGTTCTTTGGAGTTTCGTGCAAAAGGCAACCACATATTTACGCGAGAGTTCCTTCCACCATACAACCGGCGCATATACGAGGAATGGTCTTATCATAGCCGTGGAGATTCTGAGAACCTTATTCGGTGATAAGCCCCAAGTCTTGTCAGAAGCACCCTTACTCTGCCAGAAGACTGAGAGCGTCTTTGATGTTTTCGACTCAAAGTGTTTAGACCAATGAAGTTTCTTATCTAAAATCACTCCCAGATATTTGGCTTCATTGGAAATGCGAATGGCGACGCCTTTTAGCACTGGCTGAGTCAGACCGGTCAAAATCATCCTTCTCGTAAAAGAACAACCTCGGTTTTAAGAGGATTCACCGAAAGTCCACTCCTAGTACACCATTCATCGATCATATCCAGCGCCGCCTGCGCGTTAGCACAGACCGTCGCCAGGCATGGCCCGACAGAAAGTACGGCGACGCCATCCGCATATGCCTGAGCGTAGACGTTAGAACTATTTAGAGTGTTTAACAGAGTCGACCACCATGCACCATAACAATGGAGACAGAACGCCACCTTGCGGACAACCCCTGTTTACCCCTGTCATAACATATTGGTCACAATCCGCATCCACTACCAAAGTTCTATTCATTAACATTGCTTTAATCCACAACACTAATGTTTCATCTACCCCAGGTTGTCTGGCCGGGTCGCACATGCAATCAAAAGTCGCATTGTCAAAAGCACCCTCAATGCCGATAAAGATACTCATCGCGTATTCTTTCCTATCAAGCGCGCATTCAATTCTGGCCACTCAATTTTGAAGTGCGGTCTCGCAGGATTTCCCACGGTGATAGGCATGAGGGATGTCAAACTTGGGGAGCGAATAGTCCTCTTTACCAATTTTCGGTATGAAAGCTACTCTGACTGTCCGCCAAGGTGTAGCGATATATGCCAGCGCTAGAACAGCGGTGAAAATTATTTTCAGTGTTGGCAGCAACTGGTCTATACCCTCTTGCAGCATAGCTGGATATATTCCATCAGTGCCAGGCGATTTGAAACTATCAAAAGATGCCACAGCATATTTGATGGCCTGAACTGTTACCACGGTTGATGCAGTATACCAGCTGCGCCGAGTTTTCTGACTTAGATCAAGCTCAGCCTGGGTAAGCGGGCCAAGCTACGACCTAGTGATTATCTGATTGCCAGGAAAGTGAGTCTCCAGTAGAAGACTAAAAGTTTCCGCTCTAGTCTCAGTAAACTTGCCGTCAGACCGTCTGAGTGACTCCAGTTTGGTCGGCTTACCTCTTTTGAGGACCTTAACCAACCAACTGGTTTCACCGAGTGTCTCGATCTTTTCACAAAAATCTCTATAAGAAGCACTTTTCGAAAACCGAATTAACTTCTTATAATCTTTTTGCTTCGATCTAAAGAGATCCCAGTCGCCTTCTAAATTTGTCTTGATTGACCTATTCAGAAGTTTTCTGGATTCTTTCCTAAGCCGCTGCAGTTCCGGGCTCCACCGGGGAACCGGAGTTCTGCAGGAGTTTTTTGTCATTGGACACGCCAGTTCAAAACAGTTGGTACGGACACTGGTCAGGTTTTGAACAGCATCCTCAACCTTTCGTTTCGTTCTGAGTTTGATAAGGACACTTCCGGCAGTACCCTCCAGTTAGTGATCGACTTGAAGTACCTATTAGATAAAGTCAAGTCAATTACCTCCTGCCTCCTTGCCGTAACAAAAGTTGGCTGGGAGCCAACATTGTTTATTGCCATACCAGATGATAATATAAAGTCTAGGAGATGGTTTCCTCGTATGTTGCATTTGCTGGTGCCCCAGACTGTATTCTGAGCATTAGCAACGCAGCATATGACTAGTCCCGTCTCCCGAGTGTGACAATACTTTATGAGTTCGGCAACCGCCTTTGGTGGTGGAGGCATTACCGAATCATAAGGGAAATAAGCCGGCGAAGGTTTTTCAACTTCCATTCGTTTCGTAGCTTACAGCTGCAGCAACCAAGTCCTGACCACAAAATTGTCCAAGCTTGCTTACTGAGAGGAAATTCGGCACAATTAGACAAGGTCTCGGTCTTTCACATAGCACCGTTACTCCACGAACACCCCGAAATCCACATATGCGCTTGTTCCGCACATATGGTTCCTGGATAGATGTTATGTGGGGCTTTGTACGCACCACGGAAAGTCTACTACTTAAGAGAGCAGTAGCAGCCTTGGAGTGATGCAGGTTAATCTGCGAAAATATCATAGATATAGTCGGTGGCTTTCGCCCATTATTTGCACTCATTTGGAAATTAAGCGGAAATGAATCCTTCCAAGATGCAGGTAAGGACGCACGTCATACCCAGACTTTAAGACCTCCACAGAGCCAAGATCTTAACCCATAACAAGCGAAGAGCCTTCCACATTTTCCCGATTCTTGAACTTGCCGTGAGAGTAGACGAACCATTCGCTCGTGCCAGGATTATGGGTGCGGAGACGCGTCAGCACATCCGCCGTTTTCCTGAGTTTCCCCGGGATAAAGCAAATGGCGCGCGTTCTCTTGATAGGCATGAAAACCACAAAGGAAGTGGTCACCAAGGGTGGTATTTTCGGCACCGTATTGCTTAGCCATTCAAGGGTTTGCTGCGAGGAGCACTTCACCATAAAGGTTCCGCTCCTTAACGCACAGCCCTCTACTTGAATACAGGCATTTGCTACTGAAGCCAGCTCCCACAAACGATCTTCGCAGTGTTTGCACTCCACGTCGGTCATCTTGTGATCATTGCCAGCTCTTGCGATTCGTAACTTAAGAGCGGAGGAAGCAGTTTCACTATACAGAATCTGCTCCCTTCGCTCCTTCGATCCAGATTGCTTCTTACCGAGGGCCTTATCCGCGTCAGCCAATTTCTGTCCGCAGGTGCTAAAGCTTTTAAAAGTTCCAGCACATCACCCAGATTTTGTGCGCGGGTAATACCTCCGGCTTCTTGGTAGAAGGGCGAGCACCTGATGCACCCACGCTTCCGCCGAGACGAGCACCCTTACCCGTGGCTTTGACTGCGTCTGCCATTTTCTGTCCGCTAGTCCTGGGACCTTTAGGGGTAATAGCACCAGCACCACTTAGATTTTGTGCGCAGATAACGCCACCGGTAAGAGTGTGTCCAACAGAAGGGCGCGCATCAGAATGTAGGCGAAACTTACTTCGTCCGCTTTGACTTGTTCGAGCCAACCGAAGCGGAGGCGGCGTTGGGTCCGAGGTATAGATCGACTCCAGTTGGAGTACTTTCTGCCGACCTAGGGCTCTTTCCCGCCGCCATTGAGGGATGACTGCTACCGATGCTTGCGCCTTCGGCTGACTCTGCAGCCTCTTTGCACCGCGCCATCGCCGCCTTCCTTCTTCTCCTCTTCAACTGACTCTTAGTCAGGAGCTTATCGGAGTGCGCCGTTTCAGGAGCTCGTTCACCTTTTTCAGTATCCCGAGTCAAACCACCACCAACACAACTTCGACCAGCTGCCCGACTATTAAAACAGAGATTAGACGTGTCAGCCGAAGCCTTTCCAGCACTTTCTCCAGCGCAGTCTACCAAACGAGTCGGAGACAGAGCTGCAGGATTCTTCAGAAGCAAGCATCGCTACTACTTCCGGGTCAACGCCAGAGGCGGGGGGTATGAGTATGCTGGTTGGGACCTCCAGAATCCTTGTCCCGGCCGAGGTCGAAAAGACCACGAGTGGATTGTCACTTGCGCGAGTACCACCTGGAGTATTTTTTTTTTTTTTTTTTTTATTAAAAAAGGAAACCCAAATCCCAGAGCACTCAGACTCTCCGGTCCATTGTACTACCAGGCAGGAACCTTTCTTTGGTGCAGTGGTTGGAGAAACTTCGATGCAATTCGTTTTTCCTTTATACTTGGGTGGCCCATGATTGCTGTTCCCCGCTGGGGCTTGAACCTGCACACATCGGTTAACGAGCAAACACACTACCCACTGCACCATTGCCACCCCCTACCACCTGGAGTAAATACCGTAAATGTTTCTTCCATCATACTGTCAACAGGTTTTACGTCACAGTCAAGACGTCTTCAGCCTTTAGTTCGATGTCTCACCTGGGGTCCTTTCGGACCCTTAGGGTCATTGACTCTTAAGCCCTTCCGCCACGTCAAGGCAGCTGAAGAATGGAAACGGAAAAGTCATATGGTATTGTACAAGATGCATTCTTTTGCATGGCAAGTTATTAGAGACAAATTTTACCTAGATATAATTAACAAATTGATAATATATTAATAAAAGTATGATGGAATTGCATGTCGTTTTCCATTGGGCAAAGGGAAGCCATTTTTTGCTTTGTTTTTTGTGAAAAATGTAAACAAAAAATCAGACATTCACCAACACACACAGAAGTAAGCAGAAGACGATTTCACATGTTCCATTGGTATCAAAAAGGAGTGAAATCGGGAGTGAACCCAATGGAAAACGACATTAATTGTTTAATTTGAGTTGAAAGTTTAATATTGCATTCGCGGTCATGAATGCGAGATAGCTCAAATCCTTTAGAACTACCATACTTTCCTTTATAGGTTTATCACGTCCCTTCTATTGAATAAAGCAGCGTTTGTGTTTCTCTTCAACGGCAAATGACTCCCAGCATTCTTTTTGGCATTTCCTAGATGAACCAAATTGTCCCAATCCCTTTGCCATGTCCGGGTTTGCCTCCATCAACTCGACCAGCTTTTCAAATTGGCGAGGATTGGTTTTCTTAAAGCTTGAGAAACATTATTTTACTTCTAATATATGTATATACTTTTGTACTAATTTACCTTTTTCTTAGTCCACTCATGCCTATGGCCACCGTTGTCACCCAGAAATTTCATTCGAGTAATTTTGACAGAAGAGATGAAGTTCTGGTCGAACGTTCACTAACCGTAATAAAGTGAAGTCATAAATCGCCTAAATTTTGTCGTCTAATAGAGTTGTAAATAAATTTGTTCTAATTAATGCCGGGCAGTGAAATTTTCTTTCGGATTTGAAAACTCGAATGTCATACGCTTCTAACAAAAATAAAAAAAAAGAAGAAATTATCACATGGAGAAAGCACAAAAAAAGTCAATTGTTTATTTGAAAATTAAAAAATTAAAATTTTAAAAATTATTATTTTAAAATTTGACCTTTACTTAATATGTCTCTAAAATTTCATTAAGTTTTGGTGGATAATTTTCATATAATAATTTTTTTTTAAATTTTAGTATGACGAATTTTTAGCACGAAAAAAAACGTCATTGAAATTTAAATTTTTGAAAATCATTCCCTAGAATTGCTTATAAACACCAGTGGTCTATTTCACCAAACTACAAATTACAGCCACAAATGCATGAGCCTGAGAATCACAACTTCAAATTTGTAATCTAGGTTTTTCTTTCACAAATTACAAATATGATATATAATCCACAAATTTGTGATTAGACTGCAAAACAATTGTGAAAAAAAAAATTGTGGATCACAATTGTTCGAAATTCTCATTGCACCGGATTTGTGATTGACATGTAATCTACAAGTGTTTTCTCACAAGTTTTTTAAACGTGCGTCGTTGCGAAAACTTTATTGCCAATGCACGAACAAAATAAGATCTTTTTGTTAGAGATAAAAAAGCCATTTTGTTTGAGAAGTTTTCAAATACTTTAACCCACGGCATAAAAATGAACGAGTGGAAAAATATTTTAAACTCCCTAACGCCTCTTGTCATTTTAAGTAACAAATGCTAGAAATATCTTCGAGACGTTGCGTGGCAAAATTTTAAGCGGTAAACTGTGGTAAGTACCTATGTATGTATGAATTACATACTTAAAAAGAACTTCTGCCTTAAGCTATAGTTGTATCTATTAATTTATTGTTTTGCGTTGTTAACTTGCACTCGCAACTATCTCATTTCTGCAGGTGGTACGAACTGCATGTTTGAGGATCTTGATAATATCATTATTGATATTATCGGTAAAGAATCGCCTAGAAGAAGCCTATAAAAAAAACACGTATTTCCTGGCAATATCGTAAGACCTTTGACATATGTTTTTGTGTTCATTAGTCCAATATACAAAACGGTAGTGCATGCGATCATATAAAAACACAAGCGTTTTCACTCAGCTGAGGCCTACCAACTCCTACTCTCAACCTCCACGCGGTGACAGCCGGGTGCCTAGTACCTTAATCCAAGAAATGGGTAACCAACCCCGTTTGGCGGATTCTTGGTGGCAGCAGATGAGAGGGGGGGAAAAGTGCTTTTCTCACTAGAGCACTTCTTCCTGTTCCAGGCGGCAGCGGACGAATTCCCTAGACGGAGTCAACGGTGGCGTCTATAGTTCCAGTTAGGTTGAACTTAGTGAATACCTTGCGCGAGCTGCTTCGACGTATTCGGATCACAGGTCGGTAAGGAATTTCCAATGTTGGTCAGGACATTGGAATAGAGATGGTGGCGGAGGAGCCCTTAATGGGCCAACGGCAGCGCTCATACTCCCGTAGTGGGCTACTGGCACCGGTGTACCCGGCCCCTCGTCCTAGGGGATTAATTAAGGAACTGTCCCTCCAGGTTGGGGGTTGTGCCCTCGGGGTAACTTCCCTACCACGTAAAAAACTCATAGTTCCGAAACAACCAAAAGCATCGGATAAGGATGACTCAACTAATGACGACCCCAGCAAACGAAATAAGGACAATGACCTTCGGATCTGTACGTGGAATGTTCTGTCCCTTTATAGACCACGTGCAGCCGAACAATTAGCAGAGGCCCTAGACTGCTATAAAACAGATATTACCGCCATCCAGGAAGTGCGATGGGATGGGCCGGGCAAAAAGAGGATGAAAAACTGTGACATCCACTACGGTGATTGCTACAGAGGCAACAGACAACGCTTATTCGGATGCGGATTTATCATACGCGGCAGACTTAGGCAAGAAGTCTTAAGCTTCCGACACGTAAGCGAGCGTATTATGACTATCCGGATCAAGGCTAAATTCGCTAACATAAGCCTAATATGTGTTCATGCCCCCACAGAAGAAAAGGACCCTGCCACCAAAGAGTGTTTCTACGAGCTCCTCGACAAAACATACGAGCAATGTCCTAAATACGACGTTAAAATCGTATTAGGCGATTTTAACGCCAAAATAGGAAAGGAGGACGTCTTTGGTAGGGCAGTCGGTAAACATAGCCTACACGACACCACGTCTGATAACGAACTAAGGCTAATTGATTTCGCTGTGGAGCGAAATGTCACCATAGCAAGCACATGGTTTCCTCATCTCGATATTCATAAGCAGACATGGCGGTCCAATGATCATGTAACGATCAACCAAATTGATCATATTGCGATCGACGCAAGGCATGCCTCCAGTATTCTGGATGTCCGGACCTTCCGAGCGGCCAATATAGACTCGGATCATTACCTTTTTGTAGCCAAGGTACGAATGCGGATATCCCAAACTGAGCAACAAAGAAGAATCACTGTGAGAAAATTTAACGTCGAAAAGCTACAATCCCAAGAGACCGCCAGACTCTTCGCTGAACGCGTATCCCGAAATCTCTCAATCGCCCCTTTGCCGCCAGCATCAAGTACCGAAGACCAGTGGCAACGCTGCCAACATGCCATCAGAAACGCCGCGACTGATGTGCTGGGTCTCGCTCGCCCACCACCGCGAAACCCCTGGTTTGACGAAGAATGCCGGCGAGTGCATGCAGCAAAACAAGAGGCATACAAAGCGGCGCTGCAAAGGAAGACGAGAGCTGCTCGTGAGCTCTACGAGCAAAAGAGACGGGAAGAACATCGGCTTCTCCAAAAGAAGAAGAAAGAGCATGAGAAGCGCGCGTTTGAGAATATCGAGAGTCTATACTCCAGGAACAATGTACGGAAGTTTTACCAAAAGGTAAAAAGAACGTGTCAGAGAAGTAATACCCGTACAGAAACCTGTAGAGATGAAAATGGAAACCTCGTAGTAGAATCACAGTCGGTGCTGAGAATATGGAAAAACTACTTCTGCAGACTGTTTAACGGCGACGAAGACCAACATCCCGCTGTCAGGCAGAATGAACCATTCAACATGGACGATGATAGTCAAAATTTCCGTCCACCTGACCAAAACGAAGTGAGGATAGCAATATCCGAGCTAAAATCGAACAAGGCTGCTGGACCTGACGGCTTACCGGCCGAACTTTTCAAGGCAGCTGGTGATGAATTGGTAGAGTGCATACACCAACTCATTTCTAATATTTGGTCAGACGAGTGTATGCCTGATGAATAGAATCTCAGCATCGTTTGCCCGATCCACAAGAAAGGAGACCCCCTCAACTGCGCCAATTATAGAGGCATTAGTCTCCTCAACATCGCATACAAGATCTTTTCTGCGATATTGTGTGAACGCCTGAAACCTTTTATCAACAGCCTGATTGGACCTTATCAGTGCGGTTTCAGGCCAGGAAAGTCCACCATCGATCAAATCTTCACACTTCGACAGATCCTGGAGAAAACCCAAGAATTCCAAATCGATACTCACCACCTCTTTATCGATTTCAAGGCCGCCTATGACAGCATCTATAGAGAAGAGCTTTATAGAGCCATGTCTAGTTTTGACATCCCTGCCAAACTTGTCCGCCTGTGCAGGCTGACGATGGAGAACGCTCGCTGCTCCATCAAGGTTGGTAATGACCTCACCGAGACCTTTGATGTCAAAAAAGGCTTTAGACAAGGTGACGCGCTGTCATGTGACTTCTTCAATATTGTACTTGAACGGATTGTGCGGAACTCACAAGCCAACACCGGAGGCACAATCTATTACAAGTCTGTACAACTGCTTGCATACGCCGACGATATAGACATTATCGGAAGAACTCAGCGGGCTGTCACCGGTGGTTTTGCAAGCATTGAGGCGGAAGCGGCCAAAATGGGTTTGGCGATAAACGAGGGCAAAACCAAGTATATGCTGTGAACAAGAAGGGAAAACCAACACCGACGAATTGGACAAAACGTCACCGTGGGCAGCTATAACTTCGAGGTAGTAAGGGACTTTGTCGACCTTGGCTCTGCTATAAATTCTACAAACAAAATCAGTGCAGAAATCAAGCGAAGAATAACTCTTGCCAATCGCTGTTTTTTTAGGCTTATAAGGCAATTTAACAGTAAAGCCCCATCTCGAACAACTAAGGAGACTCTATATAAGACCTTGATCATCACAGTCCTGCTTTACGGCGCCGAAAGATGGACTTTATTAAAAGAGGATGAAGATATCCTTGGTCGCTTCGAGAGAAAAATTCTTCGTAAGATTTTCGGTCCCGTTTGCGTTGACGGGTTTTGGAGGAGAAGATTCAATCACGAACTATACGAGCTGTACAGCGACATCGACCTAGTCAGAAAACTGCGTATTGGACGTCTGAGATGGCAAGGACATGTAGAGCGAATGGACACCAACGCTCCGGCCCGCAGAGTCTTCGAATCTAACCCCGAGGGACGACGCAGTAGAGGGAATCATCGACGTAGGTGGCGCGCACAAGTTCAAGGGGACCTCGACCAACTTGGAGTGCGCAACTGGAGGCAATTAGCTAAAGACCGAGCTAAATGGAGAGGCTTGTTGGTTGAGGCCCAGGTTCACCCTGAACTGTAGCGCCACCTAAGTAAGTAAGTAAGTCCAATATACAACATTTTCAAACAATAAATTAACAATTGCTATACAAACTCTGTAAACACATCTGCATACGGTCGACTTAGATATTCCGTGCATATCAGCAACTCCATGGTGCTGTCCTCAATTTCCAAGCCAAAGCTGTGAGAAACTGTTGCCTTGGTGTTGAAGCAAAGTTTTTCTCAGTCGTGTGGGCTATCTGTGGTCCAATAATTGCAATGATCTCCTCTGCCTTGCATCGACTGAGACGAAACTTTTCATTAAAATTAAATACCTCCGAAATGACATAGTTAATACGCGGGCGCAAAATTTTGTTTCCTAAAATTAAAACGTAATCGTCATTTCCGCTACTATCACTACTACTATGCCTTCCCTTCATCGCAAATACATTTTTCGATTATTTTCAATAAGAAACAAGACTTGTAGGAGGAATTACACGTCAACTTTCAGTTGTGAAATATTCTTACATATTGAACAAAATTTGTAATTTAATTTTTTTTGTTTAAATACAAACTTACAAATAAGTCGAATATTCACATATTTGTAACTTGTAAATTACAACTATAAATAACTTTTGGTGAAACGATTTCTCTTTGTAAAATACAACTACAAAATTGTAATACCCAAAGTCTGGTGAAACGATATATGTACATCAACTACTTTACAAATTTTGTTAAAAAAACCCTTGTAAATACAAATTTGTAAGTTGGTGAAATAGGCCACAGCTTTATGTTATTAGAATTTCACTTGATGTGATTTGTCTCTCTGTAATTCCTAAAGACTGATTGATTCGGGGGAGGTCTCTAAGACCGAACGAAATATATCTATGATCAGAGAAGGAGTAACTCAACAGATACCTTCCAATCCCTGATCCTGTGCAGTATGTTTTTTATCTGAGACCTGAAGTGCTGGCAGCTAAGACTTTGAACACCAAACCTGGTCCTAGTTCTGTCAATAGCCGCGCGGAGCGTACCAATACTCCACCCGTGTGCCGTGCTGTACTGTTGTTTGCTGTACTGTTTCGAACACGCGGCATATCAGCAACTTCAAGCGTAACTTAACTACTACTAGCGCCGCACAGCGCCCAGACTTCTGGAGCGATGCTCTGCAGGACTCTCTTTCGGCGGAAAAAATAGAAAACACATGCCTTTACAACAAGAATTGTGGCAGAAATCCCATCTCCCTCTGGTAAGGACTTAACGCCCAATAGCCAAAGTCGGTCTACGGAACCGAAAAGAGTGAAGGTTAATTGCAGCTGTTCCTTCTCATCCGTAATACCGAACAAACCCTTCAGTGAAGTGCTCAATGGAAGTCTGATGCTGGCGGTCATAGATAAAAATGACATTGACGGCAACATTACACCTGGGAAGTAAGTGGAAGTTGGCCTGGCAACTATCAATAACAATCCTGCAGGACCATCCCGATCCTGTACCCACTTGTCGCAACGGCGGATGGCATCAGGGTCATGTGAAGCTTGTCGCCTGCTCAGACCAGAGATCTGCGGATCTCTTCAGAATAGCCGTAGCACGATTAGCAAGAAGTCGTGAGCAGGGATAATACCCCTAGCAGACAACTGGAATAAAGCAACTTAAAGGTCAGCTATAGGTTCAGAGCCATTAATCTCCGGGCTTATAAAGGATGAGGGAGACCTGGAAGTTCAGAAACCAAATTCCTCCATATCTGCATCGACCGTACAGGCTAGTGAAATACCGACCACTTCAAAAGTTACGGTAGAGGGGGATATGATAGAATACGATTCCGAACAGGCCACTCATCCTCCAAAGGCCCAAGGAGATATGGATCCGAAGTCCGGATGTTTTGTGAGCATCGATGAACATCGATCATCCCTAATCCGGTTATCCTGGCTCTATCGGACCTCGATCTCTCCAGCGGTCCCACCAGTCCATCCATATCTACCATATTCCGTGGCTGAAATCGGACACCGGTGATGCGAACGTCACTGTAGTTGCTCCAGAAGCGGGCAGTGAGGCAGTATTTCTGGCCGGAAGGAAACTTCTTAAGCGAGACTAGCGGATCGAAATGACCTCGACATCAACGCCGCTGGTCCGATCACCGAAGTCGGCGTCGGCCGCGGTTAGTGCTTAGATGGGGAATCTTTTGTGAAAACTACAGGTTGTTGATATTTCATTCTTTTCGTTTTATACGTTGATGTACATAGTCTACACAGATTTTAGAAAAGATTTTGATAGAGTGCATCAAACTTTAACTTATATCATTGGGTTTTCACTCTTCAATGCTAAGGTGGTTTTCCGATTATTTAAGTAATAAAAGGCAATTATTGGTAAAAGTCGAAAGTAATACATCTCACGTAATAATGTAACTTTTGGCGTTCCACAAGGTAAGGACTATCATCTGGAAAGTGAAAGGCCAGAGCGTAAGTTTAAATGTATGTTTGCATATGCGTGAGAGAGCGATGAGTAGATGTGTACGAGAAAGATGGATGAGTAGCGCATGCTTATAAGCTGTGTTTTCAGATTTTCTAAATGAATTTTTTTCTCTCTTGTCTCATTTCTCTTCCGTTTTTTCAGTCTATTTACCCCACATCCTCAAGTCGAATATATCATAATAACTCGACTTAAGCATACATACATACGTAAATAAGACAGCAGTTGACGCTGGGTGACTTATGCGTGTTGCTGACTTATTATTATAAGATTTTGTGATTTCGAAAATAATATTTCCAGTGCCGTGTTTCTCACTTTTTGTGATAGTTTCCCTTTTCCACTCAAAAAGGCAAAAAAAACTCACTCTCCATAAGTCAACTACGAGCTTAAGACGGTGTCAAATACTACATTTACATGCCAGATTGAATCCGAATTCAATTCGGTTCGAGTACCATATAAACGCATATCGGATTGAAATAGGGTTGACTCGGTCCGATCACAAAGCTTTCTTGAATTGAGTTGAGTTTTTGTATATGGTAAAGGTGGATCGAAAGATCGAAATTGACAGATAAGGAATGAAGAAAGAGTAGGGAAAGAAAAGGAACTTCACGTACAGGGGAAGAAGACCCTCTTTCGGTCTAATTTTAACTTGTTTCATGAATTCAGTTACAGCGAAAACGCGAATCGATACTCATTCCGGCCATGTAAACTTAATAGATGCATCAGCTGTTGTGTGCTCCGTGTGCGAGTACGGGTTATGCGTTTAAATAGCACGTTTTATTGAACTGAAGTTTCACTTCAACCATTTGCTTATATGGGTGAGCCACATATCATTTTTTTGTTTTTTTTTTTTTTTTTTGATAGATCCCACGGGGAGCAGAGAAAAGATATCAGTCTGTGCAGAGATCAGCAATACACATATAAGGCTGGCTAATCCGGTGGTCGTAGATGTAGATATCCGGATTCTCCGTTCGAAACTGAGCTATTATTGTAATGAGCTAATAGCCAGTTTGATCCTCGGCACGGGTCGTATGACACCTTGATCCAGCCCATCCGATGGAAAAGGGGGAAGGGTAGGGAAAGCAGTTGCAAGGGATAAGGCGATGGAATGGGAGGGCATCTATATCATTAAGTCATTGACCTTCACTAGGCCCCTTCACCACGGCGAGCTGTATAGTCACATAAGGGTGTTTTGCTGTTGTCTTCGTTTGAGATAGATAGATTTATTTCAGAAGCAATTGGTTACAATTTATGTTTGCTTAAATCTAGTTAGGCATGGCCAGAAGGGCCGTCAGCCAGATGACAGCTTTATAAGATTTACTTAAGACTCCAAAACCACGAAACCGATTGAGCTCAAATTTTCAGGCAATCTTCGGTATTGGCTCTAAAGTATTCCTATGAAGTTTGGTCAAATTCGGCCGACTACTTTAGTATTATAGTACTTTAGTACTGAAAAAATGCTCTTTTGTTAGTCACAGCAAAGAACGTCGGGTACCATCAGTCCAGCAGTTTGCCGACTACTTTAGTATTATAGTACTTTACTACTATTTTTTTTATATTGTATATATATATTTACGGTTGGACCACTTTCCCACTGTTGGCCGGCACAAAGCTGTTCTCTAATAGACTTAGCCCAAGGTACCTGCCTGACCGTTGTGCCCCAGGCGCCCGTCTGACAGTTGTTGCCCCAGGCGCCTGCCAGACAGGTGTTGCCCCAGGCGCCTGCCTGACAGTTTTTTTCTTTTTTGTTAGGCGAAGCAACGCTCGCCGGGTACTCGCTAGTATTATAATATAGTGCATTGTTACGGCAGTTGTACACGTGTCCAAAATTTCAAAGCACTAGCGCAGTTTTAACTACTCGACATTTTGATTCCAAGATTTGTAGCAAACAGGCAGACAACAAACCAAGTAAGTCGTAAAAAAGCTTTTAAAAAGAAATAAGTCATCACAATGCTCGTCATTACAGCATCATTTGACCCAATTCATAAAGTATTCAATAGAACTTAAAAAAAAAGATTTTGAGTTATAAGAGAAAAAAGTTAACTAAGTCAAATGTTATGTCAAATTAGGTCAAACAAGTTTGACTTAATTTCTATTTTTCCCTAAGTACATTTTGGTAGAATAAAGTCAATTTTTTAATTTTAAACAAGTTTAAATGGCAGCACTACGGATTAGTCCAATACTGTGTATTTGGGGTTTTTTTGTCGCTCTTGGGATATTTTTTTTCTTGGAGATAACTGGTAACGAAATGATGTTTACGTTTTTTTTTTTATCTTAACATGGTAAGCTGAGTTGGCAATACAGTATGCGATGCTTGTAAAAATGTCGATGATACTGCGGTGATACTCTGCCTTTGCCCGTATCAGGCGGCAGATCTTCGTGCTGGTACAGCAAGTTTGCTTGGCTTTCTAAGAAAGACAGGAGAAGTTTTGTTGCCTAATACAATGGAGCACCTGTGTTATATCAAAAAAAAAAAAACACACTTCCGTGGGATAACCACCATTAGGCAAAATAAGAGGCTAAATGAGATAGGGTATCATACCACTTATCCCCACTTTTTTTATAGCTTCATTATACACATACCTGTATATCGAAAACAAGCACAACATCAACATTGGGGTGATAGCTGTCTTAACAGTTTAATCTCGATTAGAAATCAATGACTAAATTAAAATTCGAAGCAAGTGGTTCACATCGGCAAAGTTATCTTATCCTCTCTTCTGATAAAGCAAATAAACTGGTGATTACGATGTTATTCTAACCTCGAAGGCGGTGCAAGTTCGAGTCAATTCCTTGAGTTGGGTAGTTCACCATGACATCGCCAAGTCCAATCGCGACTATATTTTTTCTGTTTGCGATCTTCTATTTGCAGTCGGTTACTGCTGTAGAATATCGCCTGTCGAAGGATGTATTTCCTTTAAACTACAACATTACAATAAAACCATATTTTCTGCCAGAAGATGGAGATAAACGCTTCACCTTTCATGGTGAAACATCCATCATCATTAATACTAGAAATTCGAGTATCCGTGAATTTGCTGTACACGCTGACTACCTGGAGTTTATCAAAGTGAATTTATGGTCGGTTACTGGAAAGGAGATTGAATTTACGACTGAATACGAAGAAACCACGGATAAATTAATTTTTCGATTGACAGAGGATATAGATCCGTTCGTCAACCATACATTGAACTTTCAATATACTGGACAGATTTCGAATGGTTACGATGGACTCTATCAAATCAATTATACTGATGATAAGAATAATGAAAAGTGAGTGAATTATAGATGGAAGCTTAAAGACATTAAAAATAAAAGAAACCTTCATCCACAGATGGATGGTAGCAACTCAACTTCAAAGGATTGATGCAAGAAAAGTATTCCCATGCTTCGATGAGCCAAGCTTTAAAGCATACTTCAATATACACATCAGTCGACCGAAGACTTTCCAATCCTTCAGCAACACAGTCTTACTGAAAACTACCATTGACGAGTAATAGCGAATACGTTTCTTAAAATATTTCACTTACACGTTTTTTTTTTTTTTTTTTTCTTGTTTAATAGCACTGAAGCTGATCGCTATGTGGATCACTTTGACACAACCCCGTATATGTCCACTTATCTAGTGGCTATGGTTGTAGCTGAGTTTATAGCCCACGGAAGGGATAATTTGTTTATAATTGCTCGACCAGAATACTCTAATAAAACTGAATTTAGCTACAACGTTTCAAGTGAAATTCTGAATGCCCACAATCAACTTTTTGGTATTCCATATGGAGCTTTGGGGAATCCTATTTTACAAAAGGCTTCTTTGCCTAAATTTATACACAACGGAATGGAGAATTGGGGCCTTATGATATACAAGTAAAGCACATTCATTTCTTTGAAGTCATATAGAGATGTCTTTTAACATTTTTACAGAGACGAAGTTCTTATTTTTGAGGATGACAACACTGATCTTAGTGGCATGCAATACACAACGACTATTATATCGCATGAAACATCACACAACTGGTTTGGAAATTCTATCACTTTTGAATGGTGGGGATATTTTTGGCTAAATGAAGGCTTTGCAAGGTACTATCAGTACTTTGCGACTCATAAGGTACTGCTTTTGTTTGCTTTTATGTCTTATTGTGGTGTAAATTCGGTCTTCTTCCTCAGATTTTTCCGCAGTACGAGCTAGACAAACAGTTTGTTGTTGCGCAGTTGCATTATATCTTTAATATCGATGCAGTCAATTCCACTCAGCCGTTAAGTGAACCGAATGTTGCCTCGCCCTCAGAAATTACCAGAAAGTTCAGCAGTATAACATATGTTAAGGGAGCTTCTGTGATACGAATGATAAGTAATGCTATGTCGGAGACCTATTTCGAAATGGCGATTCAGAAATATGTAAGCAACAAGTAAGTACATACCAGTAATTACAACATACATGCTGTTGAAGTCCATCTGTCTTGAAGTAGAAGACGTTGCTGTAGAGTCCGTGCATTTTGAAGCTGGACTACCTCATTTTTCCCCATACTCCTTTAATATACACGGAACAATTATTCACCCCGATTATCGTTGACGTTTTTCGTTTTTCGACGATCGTCGTTTTACTCAGAGCACTAACAACTTTTTGTCATCTGGTATACTATCACGATTCTTTCATGTTAAAAAGGCCGACGGAAATCTAAGGGAATGTCTTGCTTTATACAATTTCAACGAAATCGAAATCGATGTTCTGGTCGCAGTGTCTACACGCCATATGACCGTAGCTACTAACTTGTTTTTTTTTTTAAGTATTATATAGCACGAAACATAAGTTCGCCAATTTGTTGAGTATTTATAAATACTAATATCGCGTGTGGTCGAAATTCGACTGAGGGGAATTTACCTAACTTAAGTGTTACATACGTATATGATTTTTTTTTCTGCACGTCTATGGCACAGTACCTTTTGAATGATATAAGTTTTATAATATATATATAACTGTACGATAAATTTCGTGTTCACGTATTAATATATAAGATACTTGGGAATTTTATTTTTTTTTGTTTGTTTAATACTCGAAAATACTGTTGCAAAAATAGTGATCGCCGCCGAAGAAGACTGGTTCCGAATAACCAATTGAACTGCAAAAAGTGAAAAGTCCAGTAAAACACAAATTTTGGTTTCCGAGTGAGTTGGAACTTTTCTTTTCATTGAATTAAAGTAGCTTACACTCAGCAGAACTTTCAAAAACTGTACTACGATTTTTTAAAACTTAGACTCATGTAAACGGGGCACGACTAATCAGACCACTCATTCGAAACTTACTAAGTTGTTTAACTAGCATTACAGTTTAGGGTGAACCAGGGTCTCAACCGACAAACCTCTCCATTTAGCTCGGTCTTCAGCTAATTGCCACCAGTTGTGTAATTCAAGTTGGTTGAGGTCCTCTTGAACTTGTGCGTGCCACCTATGGCGAGGAGGCCCTCTACTGCGTCGTCCTTCTGAGTTGGATACGAAGATTGCGGGCTGGTGCGTTGGTGTCCATTCGCTCTACATGTTCTAGCTATCTCAAACGTCGTATATGCGGTTTATTGACTAGGTCGATGTCGCTTTCCAACTCGTATAGTTCATCATTGAATCTTCTCCTCCAAAACCTGTCAACGCAAGCGGGGCTGAAACAGCGGTTGGCAAGAGTTATTCTTCTCTTGATACTTGCCTAAATTCTTTTCTGACATCAAAGGTCTCGGTGAGGTCATTACCAACCTTGATAGAGCAGCGAGCGTTATCAATCGTCATTCTGCACAGACAGACAAGTTCGACAGGTATGTCATAACTAGACATGGCTGTACATATATGGCTCCTGTCTGCAGATGTTGTCATAGGCGGCCGGGAAATCAATAAAGAGATGGTGGCTATCAAAAAGGATTGCTAAGGTTGTCTTCGAGATCTCTCGAAGTGTGAAGATTTGATCGATGGTGGACCTTCCTGGCCTGAAACTGCAACCGCCAATCAGGTTGTTGATGAAAGAGGTGATGTTCACATAATATCGCAGAAAAGATCTCTTATGATCTTATGATGAAGACTGATGTCTTTATAATTGGCACAGTTGAGGAAGTCTCCTTTTTTGTGGAGCAGTCAAACAATGCTGAGATTCCATTCATCATGCATACACTGATCTGGCCAAATCTAGACATAAGTTGGCATATGCCATACCAATTCATCTCCAGCTGCCTTAAAAGTTTGGCCGATAAGCCGTCAATTCAATCAACCTTGCTGGATTTCAGCTTGCCTATTGCTATCCTCACTTCGCTTTGGTCAGGTGGACGGACATTTTAACCACCATCGTCTATGTTAAATGGTTCATTCTGCCTGACAGCGGATGTTGATCTTCGTCGCCGTTATACAGTCCGCAGAAATGGTTTTTCTATAATATTCTATTCTATACTGTGATTCTACTTGGAGGGTCCCATTTTCATTTCTGCGGCTTTCTGTACGGATTATGCTATTTTGGCAGTTTCTTTTTAAAACTTCTGCACATTATTTCTGCAGTATATCCTCGATCGCCCGCTTTTCATGTTCTTTCTTCTTCTTTTAGGGAGCCGATGTTTTTCCCGTCCCTTTTGCTCGTAGAGCTGAGTAGCTCTCGTCGCCCTTTGCAGCGCCACTTTACCTATTTGCCTCTTGTTTTGCTGCATGTACTCGCCGGCATTCTTCGTCAAACCAGGGGCTTCGATGTGTTGGTCAGCTCATCTGTTGCGGCGTTTCTGATGGCATGTTGACAGCGTTGCCACTGGTCTTCGGCACTTGATGATGACTGCATAGGAGTGATTGAGAGATACGACATTTCAGGATACGCTTTAAGCGAAGACCCTGGCGGTCTCTTGCGATTGTAGCTTTTCGACGTTAAATTTTCTCATAGTGATTCTTCTATGTTGCCCAGTTTGGGATATCCGCATTCGTACCTTGGCTACAGCAAGGTAATGATCCGAGTATATGTTGGCGCTCGGAAGGTCCCGACATCCAGAATACTGGAGGCATGTCTTGCGTCGATCGCAGTATGATCAACTTGGTTGATCATTACATGACCATTGGACTGGCATGTCTGCTTGTAAATGTTGAGATGTTGAGTTGCTTGCTATAGTTGCCTTTTGCTCCACAGCGAAATAAATTAGACTTTTATCGAGGAGCCCATAGAAACAATCTTTCTTTTTGTTCCGTGGGGTCACGAGCTCATATCACTCTTATGTTAGCGAATTTAGTCCTGATACGAATTGTCATAATACGTGCCCTTAAGTGTCCGAAGCTTAAGACTTGCCTAAGTCTGCTGCGTATAGCGAATCCGAATAAGCACTCCTTGTTTTGCCTGTAGAAATCATCGTAGTGTATGTTAAAGCTTTTCAACCTCTTTTTTTTGCGGCCCATCCCATCTAGGGCCTTTGCTAATTGTTCCGCTGCATGCGGTCTCTTATGAGTCCGAACCTTCCACGAAAATATCCGAAGATCATAGTTCTTATATTGATGAGCAGTTGAATCATTCTTATTTGAGGCTTTTGGTTGTTTCGAAATCGTTAGAAAAGTTGGTTACCCAATCTCCGATCAAGGTACTAGGTATCCAGTGGACACCAACGTGGTGGTGGAGAGAAAGAGTTGGTAGACGGTAGCTAAGTGAGAACTTTGTATTTTCATGTAATCGTATAGACGACGACCACCTCCACCTCTACACAGGCTGCATCGTTTTATGTAGTCCAGACTGCACAGCATGACTTCAACGCTGCTTTAATCTGGTCCTTACAAAGATTGGAGCAGTGTAAAAGATTATACATACTCGTATGTAATTACTTTGGTTAGAAGCAGTCTTCGACTATGGCTTGGCCCACTTCTGATGCTTATGAGTTCGCCGCGGTTATATGATTTGGAAGTGTGCCAATTGGAACAAGGCACGAACAGACAATTCTTAGTGATCTGCTCAACTTTTTGTAAATAGCTTAGCAGTAACAAGGAGCAGTAACTACTCGTACATTAGATTGCCAAGTTATTGAAAAAAAAATTCTACCAAAACCTATAATATCCTCGTCGTCGTTTAAACCATCCATATTTCGCTATTTCTGATAACACAACGTAAAACAACAATTGGAAGCAAAATGTGTTTAGGCTGACTGTACCTCGAACTCGTATATGAACTTGGCTTAAGCTATAATTTCTGCTGGTTCAAAAAATCGAATAGTTAAACCAAAGTGAACAACGCTTTGAAGTGCCTTGAACTTGCCTTAAATCCTATTCATTAGTTAAACTATTATATTTCCTACAACTGGCCCTTAGAAGTTTAACCTGACTGGAAATGTAAACGACGTTGCTGATCCCATTTTCCTGCTACCGTCTGTCTTAATAAGAACATCATAACCCCCTCTATTCGATATATGAACATATGTAAACTACTACTTCCCACCAATGGTTTATACCACTAAGAATTTGAAGCCAGAGTTTTTCAAGTTCACAACTTTGTCTTTATATAGCCCATAATATAATATACTTTGAAGTTTCATTCACATATAAATAAACTTTTTCTCTTCTTTCAGCGTCAACAGATCCGTTAACCCCTCGCATCTATTAAAATATCTGGTAATGTATTGGCCCTCATCACCAAGAGTGGACGTCGAAGAGTTCTTCTCTGACTGGACAGAACAAGTTGGATTCCCATTGTTAACAGTAACTCTTGCCGGTGACAATCTGAGTGTCAAAGTCGAACAGAAAAGATACCTTGCCAACCTAGTCGACGGAACTGATCCGAACCTTCGATACACAATACCACTCACATATACTACAAATGTACAACGAGATTTTAACAACACCTACCCAATCAAGTACTTCAACAAGGATCAGGATGAAATCAGTTTTAAATTTACGGAACCAGTCCAATGGGTCATGTTTAACATACAGCAAACCAGCTACTATAGGGTTATGTATGACACTACCCTTTGGTATAAGCTGCACTATGCCCTCTGTGAGGACAACTGGTCTGGAATACATGAGGTAAATCGGGCTCAATTCATTGATGACCTATTAGCGTTTGGCAAGGCTGCGCTTCTGGAATACGACTTGATATTTAAATGGCTTGAGTACCTAGAAACCGAAACCGCCTACACACCTTGGGAAAGTGCTTTCAATGGCTTTGCGTTTATTGGCACTTATTTGACCGTCGAAGAGCACATAGACCTTGGAAAATATATTTTATTTATGACAAAAAAGGTTTTCAATAAGTTGGGCATTGTTGGGAGCGCCGAAGAGCCCGTGCTAGATACTTATAACCGAAAGCAAGTTGTGAAATTCAATTGCAAATACGGACAAAAGGCTTGTACCACCGAAGTTCAAATGATTCTACGGGATTATTTGAATAATGTAAAAGTGATACCAGTTGATATGCGTTCCACTATATACTGCGATGGTATGAGGGATGGTTCGGAAGAAGACTTTGACAAACTGTACAACAGATTCAAGTCAGAAAAGGTACTTAGAGAGAAACTGAGAATCAGATCTGGGCTTGGTTGTGGACGGAACTCGAAAAATATGGAAAAATTCTTCGACATAGTTCTTAGTGATGATGTTCCAGTGGGCGATAAGGAGAGTGCAATGGGACCATTATACAAGGAAAATCCAGAGAATGTGTGGCCCGTCTATCAGATGGTTACGTCGAGAGTTGATGAAGTCGCTAAAGCGTAAGTATTTTTGGTACCATTTTAGTTTTCCTTTTCAGATTTCTGGCCAACATAATAGCATAACTGTATATATTAATAGTTTAAAGTACTACTAACACTGCCTCATTTATCTTTCTCTAGATTCGGAAGCTGGTCAGACACCGCCAATCTAATAAGTAGTATAGCTACCCTTTTGACGACGAAGGAACAGAGGGATGCCTTTGAGGAGTTTATAGGAAAAAATATAGAAAAATTTGGCACATCATTCAGAGTTTTAAGTGACGCTCTAATGAAGCTCGATGAGAATTTGGAATGGTCAGCTAAACACCTAGCACCTCTACGAAAGTACTTTGCATTACGGAATAAGGCGCCAGCAACTAGTTCCATAAGTTCATTTATGTTGTCCTTAGCTGTCCTATTGTATGCACTGTTTTAAATAAAAAAAAAAAACTAACTAACTGGCAAAAGAAAATAAATTACTGTCATTTCTTTATGACCTCTTCTCGTAGTGAGCTGAAGATTGTCAACTTGTGAAGAATCAAAGTTTACTAAATCAAGCCTTCTAACATCCGAAATCGCTTGATTAGAGATTCGTCTTTTACCATTTTGGACTACATCCAGATCCTGATACAGATTAAAAAGTTCACTGTTCAGCCCTTATCTCCTCCTGGCGCATAGAACCAACAACAAGCTTCTGTATTTAAAAATATTTGCCAACATACTACCACAGATAATATAGTTACATAGATATCGCATCCAGTACAAAAAAAAATGGCCAATTTTCAATCGACTGGGATTTACTCGTGGGTCCCAGTTCGATCGATCTTGTATGAATACCATGCTCAAACGGTTGTGAGTTGAGTAGCACATTTTGTCAGATACACACAGGCCATGAAAATGACACGATCGCTTTGAATCATACCAAACCATCAGTTTGTTGTATGTACATACATAGATATTGTTCTTTAACACCGAGTCTCCGCGAGACATATTTATTCCAAACATTATGTCAGACATCATGTTAATTTTGATTTTTTTATGTGGTGGGCAAATTATGTCAAGAAATGAAATGAGTCATTTCAAGAAATTTGCGGTCTCCATTGGAAATTTGGATTGCATGAAATATTTCTTGCAATGAATTATTGCCAGTGGAGACCAGGGGTAAGAGAGGACGTTTCCATTTTGGCGAAATAATGAACAATAAAATGACCTTTGCATCACACCAGTTCATGATGCGTTGTCTGCTGTTGCGCAGTAGATACATTTACGATGCGTTTTGGAACGGTATACATTGCATCACCACAACCTATTGACGTAAGGAATGCTTGACTTCGCAGTACTGCATTAAGGAATTCAGCCTTCATGCCATACAAGTTGCATATATTGCACCTTCGCGACGGCAACGGAGGGCTCAGACATGTTATCGTGCAGCACATAGTAGGCATCCGCAATGACAATGCCGAAAGGATTGTCGATTTCTTCCATGCATATCGAGTGAAGTCGAATGTCAGAAAAAAGTAGCTAGTAATTCTGTACCGCTGTGGCAAATTTTTCCAAGTTTTTTTCTAAAATAAACCGCCCTAATTATCCAAAAAGTGTTTAAATTGGTGTCTTGATTCAGCGTTTATCTGAATTAATAATTTTTGCTGCGAGTTTCTGCAATATTTGAGCAAATTTATCTCCTATTTATTGTCGAGTGCCACTGTTTTCATTCGTTGTTGTTGTTTGTCGTGCCAATTTTCCAAATGTCGGGCCCTCCAACTCCAGCAAAAACCAGATTTGGTGCCAAAAACAGTAAGTTGCACCAACAATCACCTGCACTTATCAATAAGGAGGAGACATCGACCAGTAAATTTGAACTACGCCTCACTAAACAACTCGAGGACTATAAGCTAAACTCAAATCACTGATAATGGAGACACATTGTAACCTGCTGGAGAAACTAGGCCAGATTGTCACTGATTTCAACACCCGCTTCGATGATATCAATCGAACCTTAGCAGCACTAACGGTACGTACTGAGGTGCTCGAGCAAACATCCGAGTCAATCCGATGCTCTCAGTTGGATAATGAAGTATCCATGCCGCATAGTAAAATTGACCAAATGGAGCGCGACAAGTTATTCACTGATGCCATACTTCTTGGTGTCCCCCAGTGTGCCAATGAAGACTTAAGGAAAATGTTCGCAACTCTCTGCTCATCGATTGATTGCGTATCACCGCCTGTACCCAAAGATATCTTTCGCGTAAAACCAAAGAGACGTCAGAAAATACAGCCATAATTATAAAATTCACCTCGGCGGCTAATAAATCCACAGTGGTCAAATACGCAAGCCGGCCATATAAGAAATAACGTAAACCAATTTGTCTACAAAATCTTGGACAAGCATCTGACAGGCCGATCTACATCAGCGAAAGTCTCACCACAGTCAACCTCTTACTTTACCGCAAAGCTTTTCACCTGAAGAAGCAAAAAAAGCTTTTTTTCTGTTTTCACCCGTGGAGGGCGAGTGTATGTGCGTCACACTCACACACCAAATGGAGAGGCTCTCCTGATCGATTGCAATCAACGCTTGGATTGTTTTGCCGCTGCTGGTACTCATCATGATGTCGTGCAAAACCAAAAGTAAGCTAAAGTTCCAGTCTCTTTTATGTAATGTTTTAAGTCAATCTATTTTTTCAATGCCTTGTTATTATTTAGCTATTTTGTTGTCATGTTTTACCTTAGTGTATATATCTGTCATTCGCCTTCCGCCTGAGAACATTTTTTTTTTTGATCTTATATCAAACGCATAGTCAAAGCATCGCATAACGAACGCGTCATAACATCACATCACAACGGTAGTGATGCATTTACGATGCGCATTATTTTGCGTTTAGGAATTCAGCCACAATTGTAGGCCAATTCCAAGGAAATGGCACAAATGATCACTTGTGCATACTGATAAATATTCTTTGTAATCAGCGCCAGGGTTTGCGTGTGTGTCACATTAATGCGCAGAGTCTTTTTAAGAAGATCGATGAATTTAGAGGATGTCGTATGTGTAACCGAAACATGGTTTAACACTGATGTTGTGGATGAGGTACATACAGTGGCGAGCAAAACTGGATACTAAAAGTATTAAATTGCATACAAACTTTAATATTATTGTCATTTTAGCACATACGTATGTCTAGCCTTTTTTCCTCAAGTATCGCATTATTTGTGAACGCAATCGTAGTATATGAACAAATAACAGCTTTTAGTTTCGACACATCGAAGGAATTGTTTCGCTTGTTCTATGTATCCAGTTTTGCACGTTTTTTTATGAGTAGTTTCATTCTAACGGTAGTTTTCACGGAACTTGAAAACATTCTGTCAAATGAAATTTATTTATTATTTGGAAGCCGAAGAAGAAGGTAGACATTCAATTTCTTTGTTTTGAAAAGTATTTTATTAAATGTAATTTGTAATAGGGAAAAGATTAGAACCATTTCAGAAGACGTCGAAGATAGCATCGTAGCTTTGTGCGAAAAGGGGTAGAGCTCACGGAAAATAGCTGAAAAGGTGAAGGTGTGCCACAGATCCGTCCTAAATATAAAAAAAAAAGAAATTGCAAGGCTGCGCCAAGCACTGGGGGACGCCCCAGATTACTATCCTATGGTGATGCTCGATTAATGGAACGCTTAATCAGATCACAAAAATTGAAGACGCCCAAGGAAGCAGCTAGGGCTATAAATAAGAATGTAAGTGAGTGGACCGCTAGGAGAGCCTTACAAAATATCGGTCTTGTATCGGCCATTAAACAAAAAAAGCCTGCATTATCAGACAGGAATGTTAAAGCTCGTCTAAAATGTTATAAGCTTCATAAAAACTGGACGGAGGAGGATTGGAAGCGGGTTATTTGGTCTGACGAGACTAAAATTAATCGCTACCAGTCTGATGGAAAGGAGTACTTTTGGCACCGACCACACGAAAGAATTTTAAAGCACCAAGTAAAGGAAACGGTAAAACACGGTGGAGGAAGCTTGATGGTATGGGGATGTTTTACATGGTGGCACGTTGGGCCATTAATCAAAATTGACGGCATCATGAGGAAGGAGAACTAACCGATATCATCAAGTCAAATTTACCTGATTTTATTTAAGATTGTGCCTATCCCACTGATGAGATCATTTTTCAACATGATGGTGATCCCAAACACACGGCAAAAATTGTGAAGGAATGGTTGTCAGCACAAATATTTACAACGTTGCAATGGCCAGCACAAAGTCCGGATTTGAATCCGATAGAAAATTTGTGGGCCATCGTAAAACGACAGCTTCTTCAATATGAAAGACCCCCATCGAATTTAAATGAACTGTGGACCAGAGTTCAAGCTGAATGGCAAAAAATTTCCCATGAAACCATTCAAAAGTTGGTTGAATCTATGCCTAGACGCATAAGAAGTGTAATAAATAATAAAGGTCTTTGGACAAAATATTAAAAGCACTACAATTTGCGATCTATGGAAACGTGCAAAAGTGGATAAATGGCACTGAACTGAATTTTTACATTTTATTTTTTTTCTAAAACATTGAATTAAGTTTTGTTTTCCTTTTTTAATTAGTGCTTAGTTATCTCTTAATAAACATAAAATTTTTTGTTTAAATTCTTTTTTGTTTTCTTAAAATATGGCTTTGAACAATTTCTCTCTTTTTCGTATCCAGTTTTGCTCGCCACTGTATATGCTCTAAAATGCTATCGGTTATTGCGAAACGATAGACCATATAGAATAGGGGGTGGCGCTGCAATCTGTATCCGCAACACTATATTCGTTAAGGTTTTAATCAACTCGCCTCCCGGTAGTCCAGTAGAGTATTGTTTTGTTGAAGTTGTTCGTGAGAAGAAAAAATGTCTTCTAGGTGTTGTTTATCGACCTAATAGCCATTTTGATTTATCTCCCGTATACCTACAATATCATAGAAAACTATTCTCCTAATTATTGGAAAACCATTATTTGCGGTGGTTTTAATTGCAACTTGTTAAATCATGCGGGCTCTACATTATTTTTTGAGGCAATGCAAACACTTAGTTTAGATATTGTAAACAAAACTGTTCCAACGTACTTCACTCACACTAGCACTCTTTTGGACTTATTTCTCACAAATAATACTCAGGACGTTTTTTATAGCCAGTTCTCAGCTCCTGTATTCTCTGTTATATTTGCCACATTTAGTTTGCCTTGTGGTGAACAACATTTAAAACATACCTACCGAGATTTTAGAAATTTAAAAATTGAAGCATTAAAACATGATCTGCAAAGAGTGAAAGAGTGAATCTGCCTATATAGTGTGAAAGTTCAAGTGAAAATCTGGTGAACTTCCTACATAGTGTTATACAGCATCTTTTTAATCGCAATGTTCCTCTTAAGACCAAGATTACCAGCTACTCCTATAATTTGTGGCTTACTCCTGAAATATTCGACCTAAAAAATAAACGCGACGCGGCTTATAAGAGATGGAAACAATTTAGACTTCCTGAATTTTATTTTGTTTTTCGCTAGCTAAGGAAACTAGTTAATTCAAAAATCAAGCATGCCACCCCCTTTGGGTAGGGGTTAGAATATACCCGAGGTAGGCATGCCTGTCGTAAGAGGCGACCAAAATCCACCCTCCGTATACCGAGCGTAGTGTATACGCAAAATGCAATGAACAAAACAAAACGATTAATTACCCCAGGTGGCAGCCCAGGCTCACTGGAAAATCCAACCTCTTCGGAGGTCGGCTCTACGGACTCTGGGGAGAGCCAGTTATTGCAACTAATAAATCCCTTCTTAAAAAGTGCAAGGGTATGTCGATCTCCTCCACCAAGATCGAATAACTCCGGGAAAAGAAGTCCACCGGGAGCGCCAGCGCGCGAAATTCTGGACTTAGCGAAATACAAAAGTCCTGAGGAAGAAAATAAAACACTCCGAATCAAGCTTAACGAAATGGATCTACTCTATCAAGATCTTAAGAAAGAGATAGACTTATTAAAAAAAGAAAATAAGGTCCTAACGAACACGCATTTCGAGAGAGAACGCGAATCTACTCCAGTACGCTTAGCTAGTCTGGAATATCACACAGACGAAGAAGAGCTAGCATGCGAAACGTATCGGGTCCCAAAGAAAAGACCTAGTAAGAAACGGAGAGCCGGTTCATCGCCCGAAGTCGAGCCCGTGAAAGAAGAAAATCACAAAGAACCGCAAAAAAAGCAACTTCGAGCGCAATTTCGTCCACCCCCACCAATAAACATCATCGGGATAACGGAATTCAATAAGTAGCTAAGGAGTTGCAAAAACGGAGAGATGCGCTCCTTAAGCCCGTAAATGCAAAATCTAAGCTGCAAACTAAACCAAAACGTAAGAATGCACAGGAGAAACTAGCTAAACTAAAACTACCGGGTTCAGAGCGCAAAAAGGTGAGGGAAAGAATTACAACAGAAAAGTCCTCGACCTCAGTTCTTAAAAGGAACGGTACTGAAAAGTTAACAGCGAAAAAGCCACCAGGTAATGGCCCTCGGTCAGCAGGTGTGCAGACTTACGCTCAGGCCGCGGCATCCGAAAAACCAAAAAACGTCGAAATTTCGACGGACCCTGTCTCGCATGTTTTGTCGGTTATTCTTGAGAAATTCGAAGAACAAAGCAAAATAAATAAAATTAATCTCGATAGGCTGGTTTAGCTTGAAAGTAATTCTCAGAAAACGCGTACTTCAACTAGAACATGAATAACAAACGAATGTTAAAAATATGTACTTGGAAGGCGAACGGACTTTTGCAAAAACTCGACGAATTGGAAATATTCATGCGTGAAAACGATATTGATATTTGCTTGATTTCTCAAACACACGTAAAAAAGGAATCGCATTTAAAAATAAAAGGCTACAATGATTACCACGCTTGTCACCCTTCGGGAAAAGCGAGAGGCGGATCATCCTTGTTTATTAAAGACTGCATCGAACAATCCGAAGACCTAAAGATAGAGCTTGAAACTTTGCAACTGTGCACGATTCGAGTTAAGAATAGTCAGCGTACTCTTAAAATCTCATCTATCTACTGTCCACCGCATTCCGCGCTTGAAAAGTCTGATTTTACTAACTTGTTTGAATCGCTGAAACCTAATTTTATCATCGGCGGCGACTTTAATGCGAAACATATGTTCTGGGGCTCAAGATACAGCTCGAAAAAAGGTAGAATGCTCTATGGGGCAGGTATGGAGTACAGTTGTGATTTCCATTCGACGGGTAAACCGACTTACTGGCCAACTGATACTTCGAAAATACCTGACCTGATCGATTTTTTCGTTGTAAAAGGAATATCTACCAACCACATAAAAGTCGAAGACAGCTTTGATCTGTGGTCTGATCATTCCCCGGTTATTTTAACAATCAGCGAAAAACTAGTCTACAACCTAAAGCCAGCGAGATTAACTGGTCGAACAACTAACTGGGAAGGCTTTAGGAACCAGTATTAAAAAAGAGAGCAACATCTAGTTCGCCAGGCTGAATACAGACCTCCCTTTCCTGTCAATGGTATTGGAAAAGATAGTACACCATCAAATGTCAGTCTATCTCCAGCGCAATAAGTTACTTTGTGAGAATCAGTCAGGATTCAGGCCATTTCATAGCTGCACATACGCATTGCTAAAAGTGACTGATGATAAACGCGCTGCGTTAGATAGAAACCGAATAAGTTTTCTTACTCTGTTAGACTTTTCCAAGGCATTTGACACAGTAAATCACCATCAGCTTGTATTAAATCTTGAAAGGCCTTTCGGCTTTTCCTCGTTTGCCTTGAAGCTCATGGAAACATACCTTGGTGGAAGGAAACAAGCGGTTGTTTTCGATGATAAAATGTCGGACTTCGTTGTAACCTCAGCGGGTGTACCCCAAGGATCCATCTTAGGGCCACTGCTTTTTACCATTTTCATTAATGACCTCCCGACTATATTTCAGCCTTCTTCCTTGCACATGTATGCAGACAATGTTCAACTTTATATCAGCTGCAAACCTGACCTTTTAGAAGATGTGGTTCATGACCTCAACAATGGCCTTGGTAAAATTCGAAAGTGGTCTGTACAGAACTCATTAAAGTTGAATGCATCCAAGACCAAATGTCTTGTTATTAGCAGAAGCGGAGTTGTTGATTGTGATCTACCCATAGTGTGTCTTTGAGATGAGCCAATTGAATTCGTAGACAAAGTTAAAAATCTTGGTGAGACCATATGGTATATCCACGGTTATATCCAAAATCTATTATTCCCTTAGAAATCTCTCAATATCACAATCCCACACACCGCTGCATACTAGGTTAATGCTAGTAAAGACATTGCTTATACCAATCATCCCATACGTGATGTGAAATTTTCTGTTGTTGCAGTGCGCTTATCAAGCGTAAGCTCTATGTTGCATTCAACAATATCACTCGCTATATTTATGGTTTGACACGGCATGACCACATTTCATCATATGTCAAAAAGTTTTGTGTACTCAAGTATCTACATAAAGTTTTTTTCAGCAAACAGCCTCCATATTTATTCGAAAAACTTAAGATCTCACAATCGCATAGGTCCCTTAGTTTGATCCAGCCGCGCGTATATTATCAAAACTCAGAGAGACAATTTTTCATTCATGCCACTAGTCTTTGGAATTCCCTTCCTCTTGGGGTGAGAAGGCTTTATAATACGAGTCCTTCGGCATTTGGCAGGTTAATGATAATACAAATTGATACATTTAATGTTTATAGATACACTACAGGTAAACTTCATAAATAAATGAAAATCATTTAACATTTTAAATTATATCCTTAATAATTGTTGATTATAGCAAATATCAATTTCCTAAACATACAAACATACATGAATTTAAATTAAAACTTTATTGTATATTTTGCGTTGCATAAATTTCTCATTTATAGCTTAAAGGTGATATAAAGCCTGTTATGAATGATGTTAATTAAGTAAATAAATAAATGAAATAAAAAAATAAGATAAATGAGAATATGTAGTCGGTCAATCGCAGAGTGGATGGATTTCTGAGAAAATCTAAAGACGGAACGAAGAACGAAAACAACTGAAAGCTCGCATTGCAGCTGTCCTGCAGAGTCCCTGTAGCGCATGAAGTTGAGGCAGGTGATCATAGCTCCAGTGAAAGTATTATGCAGTTCTTTGCCATCGGATGAGAATCAGCCCATAGAAGCAACATTTTGCAATGGGTTAAACCATGTATTCGCTAGTGATATGCACCCAAGTCAGATTAAGATGTCCGAAGAAACATCAGCACAACCTCTAGCAAGGATGAGATCACTGCTGCGATCAAAGCCCTAAATTTCAACAAGCAGCTGCAACTCTTACGGGCAGCGCTGCGAAAACTGGAGCGGTAACTGCATGCCGCCTGCTGTAGCTGAGGTACTAGCTATAATAAAGGTCACCTTCCCAGTCTAGTCAAGAGAGTAGTCTCGAAGTATTTGATGAATAGCAGACGTAGCAGGATGAAGCCGGTGTTTTTCGGAATGAACTCCATATCATTTAGAATAGTGGAGTGGCCAGAGAGCAGACATAACCATTCAGATGCCTGCCAAAGATATCTTGGGGTAGCATGTAAAATAGGATGTCGAGAGCTGCCGAAGCTGCGGTTGTAAGGGCACTGTTGATGCATATATAAACCAGACCGTTCACAAGACGATCGTGCCGTATATTAATTTTTTTTTTAAGTTTTCTACATATAATCCGCAAATGAAGGACTAGCACCCTACAGTTTTGGGGAGATCAGTATGGGGAACTTAATACTTCCTAAAGAAGAGCACTAATTCAGTTGAGTGAGAGTTTAGCCCAAGATCACAATTGTTAGTTCAATTGGAGACTTGTTGCAGAATCTACAAAGTCCTTCTTCTAATATACTTGTACCTAGTTTCATTGAGTCTCCATTGCCCCTTTAGGAAGCCTGTTAGGATGCATATTATGTTATTTTTATTTAGGTTGACACACGATTCGAACCTTTATCGGTTATAGTTTCCTAATAGTTTCATTACTTGCCTTAGAATTTAAGTGTTAATACAGCTGCTGGCCCTGTTTGATCTCTCTGCGGTCCAGAATTCTTATTTTTAGGGTATGGTCCCCTATTCCGTGAATGGGTGTGGACTTATAAAGGGTTCTGCTGCACCTTGTCTTAATGGCGAACTCGCTGCTTCATTACCTTCTATTCCGACTTGACCCATTATCCAATAGAGTTTTTTATTTCTACTGCCCAACTCGTTCAGTTTGTGTAGCCATTTCCACACAAGTACGGACTTGACGACTTCATCAAGTGGCTTGATGGCTGCTTCTCTGTCTGACATTATTGCTATATCGCAATTTCTCTAGTTTATTTTAAGATTGATTTGAATGAATCTGCCTATGGCATATATTTCAGAGTACTTTGTACTCCTGCACCATTTCCTTCATCAGGCCTTGATGCATCTGTATACCATTTTATCGTGTAGTAGACTGTGGATGCATTGCTCCTTCTTTTTATTGCTGACCTTCGATAGAAAATTCTTTTCAAATTGAAATTTCCTAATGCTGTCGTCGCTCCGGATTGCTAGAAGTAGAAGTTTTTTTACTACGCACATTGAATTCTCCTGTTCCAATGCACTTCTCTCTTCCGATTCCTCCTTTAGCCATCGTTTTATTTGCGCAATCTTCAACCACAAGGCATAAGGGAGTCAGTTCCAGGAGTACCTTCATGGCTGTGTTTGGGCAAGTTCTCATGGCTTCAGTAATGCAGAAGCTCGACAGTCGTTGTACTTAATTGAGTCTCTCCCTCGTTGTGACTAAGCTGGTTCATTTTGCACATCCTATGGCCCCATAGATGACCATTGGACTCACAATGGCTAGGTACATCCATCTTAGGATGCTTGAACTGCATCGCCAAGGTGAGACTCAAGACAGACAAATCAGAATAAGCAGAAAAACAGCTATGTTTCAGTGAGTGCAATTGAAGAAGATTTGAGACATTCGATGGCGTGTGAGCTCACGAAGAAACCTACCTACTCGTAAGTAAAGAAATATTTTAGAAGTACATTGATCTAATAAAGAACACACTTAGGTCTATAATTTTTTTTTTTTTTTACTTTTAGCGTATTATATTAGTCATTAACATGAATATTTATAGAAAGGTACTGAATACTTTTGCGTCTGATTAGTTGTTCCATTACAATTTTTAAATTTTGTATTCATTACAGAAAGTAACTTCTTTATATTCGGATCGGGCTATTCGCTGCTATGACAACAATGTGTATGTTCCCAAATCGGGCAAGTTGGATTCCAGTGGCAAAGACATAACCTACTGGCTTTGATTAAGATTTCTTTTCGCCAGACTTGGGCCTTACTATTTTTATGGAATACCGAACGTGGACTTTCTTATGCTGAGTTGGGTCCCAGTGGTCGTGGTGATGATGAGCTTCAAACATTTTTGCGTATTCTGTGTTTTTTACTACACTCACATTCGTCGCGATATTTATATCGTCCTTCAGCGTTTCCATAACTGGAATATCGTGGTTTTGAACAAAATCATCGAACTGCTCAGAGGGAACGCGCAGCCTCTTATAGTCTCTTGGGTGTCGTGGATGACAACGCAAAGTTGATTCTCGATATTCTGGTGCAGGCATGTTGCCACGCGTTCGTAAATCAGGGCGATCGGCGGAAAGTTCTTCCGTACTTGAATCTTTTGGGATCCAGTCAGAATCTCCTGAGTCCGAATCAACGCATTCAGACTTGGCGTCCCCTGTCTTATGCATTTGAGGACACGGTATACCTAGATACCGCATCCTCTGACGATTTTTAATTTTCTTTTTCACCCTCTCTATCTGAGCTCTAGTACGCATGTATTCCAGAGTTTGCCCCGGCTGAATAACGTCTTCTATGCTAGTTAAGGAATCTGAAGCACTCTTTCTACCTCCAATGCCGTATAGATAGCCAATCATGCTGAATTTCTTTACCTTAATCTGCTTGGGTTTCTTAATGCGTAGATTCCTTCTCATAACACGATCATAGTGCCTTCCAAGTTGTTTTCTTCGATATTCCTTAATGGCGCTTTTTACTTGAGGCATTTGCACACCCAATTCTCGAGGAAAGAGTTCCATATCAGCGGGGGGTTTTTGAAGCAGGGTCTGAACCCTTCTTTTACTTGGAACCAATGATTCAAACCACTCATCTCTGGTTATACAACCTTTAGCTTTTTGTTCATCGGCAGATAGCTCATTATGATGGAACTTTCCTCTAAGATTAGGACCTATCTTATAATGGAAACCTCGAAGAAGGAACTTGTTTCCTTGCTGGCCGACCATCATGTCATCCTCGTCATCTGTGGACTTTTCGTAGTCAGTCGGGCTCGGGGATGATGTGTCCGAACTGATCTCCAGTTGAGCTTCTGGGTATATTTTCGGCTTCCCCATCTCCGTGTAGAATTCTTGCTTAACCTTGGCACGATCCCGCAAAATCCGCTTCGATTTCTTTAACTTGTGTCGAAATTTTAGAGCCCCGCAGATAGTGTGGGGAAATTCTCTCCTCTTTGGGATTTGACGGAGCTCCATTTTCCTCGTAGTAAGAGTTCTGTCAAGTACTCCAACCAAGTCCTGAATATCTTTCTGGGCCAACATATTGGCTTTATTCTCAGCGGCCGCTTCTTGATTAGCACTTTCTATTTTTTCGTCTTGGGCTAATTTCTCTTTCCTGCGAATATACAATTGCTTGTAACGTTCTCTTCGATTCTTTTCTTCTTCTTCAAGTCTTTGTCTCACCTCTGGTTTCTGCTCGGTTCGGATAAGCCTTCCGAAGACCTCCTCTTTATCTGCCTCTGACACTTCACTTTGGATATCTGTAGAAAGTGGCTTGTTTATAGCAAAATGCTTGGGAACCGATATTCTCTCCTCCTGGAGCTCCTTTTCCGTACTTATCGCCGTCTCCAGTTTAACATTGCGCCGATGTTTAAACCGACGAACTTTACGATACTCTATTTGATTCTGGCAAGCCTGTTCATCTCGACCGTATGTGTTCTTGTAGTCCATTCCTTGAAAGTCCAAATTCAACGGATTTGTCAGGTCAATAACTTCACAAATACTCGAAGCGCTTGACTCCGAGTCTGAAGATGTATCCAGATTATCTGCTGTCTTTACGAGTTCAATAACTCTAGCTTGTTCTGTATCTGATGTAATCGGCTTAAAATGAGATGCCACTTGATCCCTGAGACAATATTTTTTTCGAGGATCTTCCGTGAGGCTAAATATCTTTATGGATGCAACTTGCTGCGCAGCGACACGCCGTCCTAGACAATTGCCAATAAACCGATTTGGTGCACCTAGCTCAACACTATCCGGGCAGGCTGGCCAATATTCCAGCGTCTTCGGTCGTTCAAACCTTTGATGCTGTGAGTCTGATAGATTCGTTAACGTACTATCCCTATTTAAGGTCAGACAGGAACATGAGATACTTGGGTTGCTTGAATTTAATGGGATTGATTCAGTGACGGGTTGTTGCGTCTCCTTGTTATCCTTCCCCTTCTCGACTGACGTAACTGGGCTTTTCTTTTGATTACAGTTAAGATAGAAGTTAGAATAGCCATCGTGGTATGTACGAGTCTTTACAGATACACTGCTTTCGGATAATTTTTTGACGGGCGACATTTTTTTTTTTCTTTATTTTTTTAAACATAAATATAATTTATCAAAAATAATAAAAAAGATGACTACACTAGTAAATTTATCAAATACTGCTAGATGTTTTGCTTCAGTTCGGTTCATAGTTCATAACAGTGTCTGTGGTACTCGTAAGTATAACATGTTGCCCTATTAGTCTAATGAGATTCCCCGTTACTCATTTCAATCAATAAGGGTTTCTACCTTTCTCGATCCTTCATCATCTACTCCAAATTATCAGAAGGAATCCCCAAACGGTTCCAAGAGATATGTCTGATATAATCCAACCATTTATTCCCAGGTTTGCCAAGGGATCGCTTACGAGAAGACATTACAATCATGACACGTCCTCGAAGCCGGTTTGGTAACTCTGACACTATGTGAAGGACTATGTGGCAGTCAGGTGAGGACTCTTAGGGTAAATTTATCGTACGATCCGTATTAAGTAACCGTTACAAGAAGACTCATTGGCTCCTCGGGGCGACCGCCCGGCAACGAATGCTACAGCATGATAATCTGCCTACAACCTCAGACCCGCCCAACCGGACTATGTGTTCTCTTGCTCTTTCCTGGACTATACGGCTCGAATTCATCACTGTGGTCTTCGGCAAAAGTAAGCAATATGAGGAGACAACATCTCAAAAAAATGTCTAATCCAAGGTGGAACAGTATACGTCATGGGATGCATGGCTAAGAAGGTGCTTAGTCGCTAGTATGCGAACTCAGGATACTCAGGCGACCTCCTGGCTTACCTAATATCTTCCCACAGTATACCGGACTCTGCCGATCTCTACTCGTAGATCCAAAATTAGCTCAAATATAAATAAAACTGTACAGGGTGATGTCCGCTTACTGCATCAACTTCTGGGACTGCAATACTGAGGAAATCGCTGCCATTGGGGCCGACTGTCCCATTACCACTGTTGGCGACAAGAGACAAGATGAAGTGGATCTGTTCTCCCATCTCGACTCAGACTTGGATATTCTCTGCGGGGAATCTTCTAGCATGCTCTCCGAAGAACACTCTGTGTAATTCGGCTGCACTACTGTTGAAGTAGATATTTAAACACCAGCGGATTCGCCAGATTAACTTCGGCTGAAAGCAGGCGATTTACTCGCGCCTTACAACTCGGGGTTTCCAGAAATTATGCTCTAGAAATCGCCAAATTCTCTCAGTCTGACAAGGGTATCGAGGTGAAGTGTATGCGATCCAAGGAGTCTACCCCTTCTACACAGAAGAAAAAAGCCAGAACCAAGACTGCCAGACTGGGCAAGACTTCCTTAAGGGACTAATCAGGTATTGTCAAACTGGATGTAATTTCCCCTGACCTGGCGCGAGTTATGGGTAATTAATTTACACAAACACAATCCTTTTTATTTTGTTAACAAATTTATTTTATTTTTATTGTATTAGTTAAATGTTTGAAAATTTCATGTGTCAGCATTGACCGCAAGAAATCAACTAAACTAGAAAAAGAGACTACTTAACCGTTCTTCTTAAGAAGAGAGTTAGGCTTGATCATTGCTTGTTGTCAAGCATTAGGTGTAATGTTATGTGTAATGTTTCGTTAAGTATTTATATTGCTAAGCAGTCTATGTGATCTTATGTATAATACTTAACTAACTGATTATTGATAAGTATAGTATATTTATATGTATATGTTTTTATGTGAATGTTTTCACAGGGTGTCTATAATTTTATTGAGAATAATAATATTAAGAGTAATATAGAATAATATTTAATACAGGGTACGTTATGGGTACATAACTCGCGCAGTCCGCTTAATACGAGGCAAATGGATGGTGTCCAAGAACAAATTATAAACACTCTGATATTTAAAGCTGATAGACGAGGTCGCTAAGCCACAGTTTCATTGCTTGTTTCACAAAGCTGACTTCTAGTCCACTGCAAAGTGGATGAGGATCAGTTTCGAAAAAATGAAAGAAAATGTGAAATAAACATGGTGCTAGTGGAAGAGTATTCATTTCCGAAGCTACATACATACGTGGTACCACAAAGTAACGGTTTTGCCGGCAGCAACATTTTGACACTTCTGGATGCTCAGAATACTGATCTCTTCGCCAGTGGCTTACTGCTTTGGCAGAGTTAGGCTACTCCTGAAGAACGCCGCAGGAATTGCAATAAATGTTGTCACCTGTCCTCAAGACACAGGATCGCAAGACACTGTGAGATGTATAATAATACAATCGTGTTTACATCTTCTACGGAAGTCTCGAATGTGAGTACATATAGTAATGGTTTTGCCGGCAGCAACATTTTGACACTTCTGGATGCTCAGAATACTGATCTTTTCACCAGTGACTTACTGCTTTGGCAGAGTTAGGCTACTCCTGAAGAACGCAGTAGGAATTGCAATAAATGTTGTCACCTGTCCAAAAGACACAGGATCGCAGGACACTTGTGAGATGTATAATAATACAATCGTGTTTACATCTTCTACGGAAGTCTCGAATGTGAGCACATATAGTACAATTATGTCTAGTGTAGTCACATTGCAGAATCCAGTGACTTACAATGTTAGTACCGTCAACGTATCGTGTGGTGGGTGAGGCACCTGTGCCTACCCAAATTAAAAAGGTGTTGCATAGATTGCTGTAATACCTTCCTTGAAATATTCTTTTAGAATCGGGATAACTTCTTCTACGGTTCTATAGGTGACTATGTGTCTAGTTCTGTTCATATTTTTGAATGGAATTATTTTCTCATGGAATGTTAATGAGCCTTTGCCTATCAATAATTGCTGTGCATATTGGTTAAGACGTTTATTGATTTTCTCCATAGTATCTTCGTTAGAGCTTTCGGCCGAATGTTGGGAGTTTGCATCTGAGGCATTAGATATCTAATTGAGTTGTTGTCGTGACAGTGTGTCTGCGACGATGTTCGTAGCTCCTGGTTTATAAATTATTTTTGGAGCATATTCTTCTATTAATGCATGCCATCTCTTCATTTTGGCATTTGGGTTACGTATTGAGACTGCGAAAGTTAGGGGTTGATGATCTGTGTGGATCTCAAGATCTTTTACCACGTAAAGGTAATTTCTGAGATTTTTTAATGCAAATACGATTGCGTATAACTCCTTCTCGTTGGCCGCATAATTTCTTTCGGCTCCTGCTAATGTTTTTGATATAAATGTTATAGGTTTGCCTTCCTGAGTTAAGACGGCTCCTATGGCATCATCGGATGCGTCAGTCGTCAAAACAATTTTTTTTATTAAAATCGGGTTGGTTTAATTCCGTTTCTATGACTAAATGGAATTTTAATGACTCGAAAACTGCTCTTGCTGTGGTATCAAGGATAATTGGGGTTTTTTAGCGACATGTGTCGAAATTTAGCGAAACCTTTAATAAATTTACGATAATATCCGATCATACCTAGAAATGATCTGAGCTGTCTCAATGCTTTAGGCTCTGGATATTCTTTTATGGTTTTTATATTATTTGGATTCATTTTTATTACTTGTACACCTATCGTATATCCTAAGAAATCCACTTGTTTCATGAAGAAATTTGATTTTTCCAGGGAAATCTTCATATTTGCTTCTCTAAGTGTTTCAATTATTTGTTTCAAATGGGTTATATGGTCTTCTGTTGAGTTTGAATAGATTATTATGTCATCTATGAATATATGGCAGAATTTACCTATACAGTTTCGCAAGATATTATCCATGGCTCGTTGGAACTGGTCCGGTGAATTTTTGAGACCGAACGGAAGTCTCAGGAATTCGTATTTCCCATTGTTTACTGAAAAGGCTGTCTTCTCTATGTCCGACTCTTTTATTGGGATTTGGTGGAATCCTGATTCTAAGTCAAGCATAGAGAAGATCTTGGCTTTCCCCAGATTCGAGAGGATAACATTAGTATCTGGTATTGGATATTTATCTGCAAGAGTTTGTTCACTTAATTTTTTGAAATCGATCTGATGTCGCTAAATTGACCGGAAAACCACCTAATCCTTTCTTTTATAGTCGCATATGATGCGAAATTTTGGAAAAACCTGATTGAAAAAAGACATGAACACCTAGTAGTGTTTGAGGCTAAAGCTACTGTATAAAACAAAACAAGATGTCGCAAAATACAGCGGATGAATTACATATATTGAAGTTTATTACAAAAAAAGGAACTCAGTTTGCCTCTATAATCCCCGCCTCACACTTATCCGACATAGGATACACGGCATAAATGCCGGATACATGACGTCGGATATATGGTATTAATGTGTTCAGACTAAATGGGAATTTTCAAACTATTTATCCAGCATCGGATACACGACATCGTACACATTATCTTCACACGTATCTGATGCCTGGATATACGACTTTCCTATTATGTTGCGAAATAATATTCAATCGAGTTGTGGTGGAGTATAATTTATTCAGAACGTCGACTAAATTTAGTATGTTCATGAACTCGTAGATGGCTTAGTATTTTGGGTAAAATGGGCAAGAAATGAATGGTTAATTACCTGTTCTAGTCTCATGCCCACTTTCGAGCAAATTTGTCTATCTCTTGGCTTTTTATGATTACAATAAATTGATAGGAGTTTCCTGTTCTGCTTTGAGATTCTTCGTGATTTGCTCCGCTTTCAAGTACTCTAATACTGAAAATTTATTTGTTCTCCATTATTATCTCCATTATTAGAATCGAAGTTTTCCAATTGATTTATGCAGCTTCGCCAATTATTTTGCATTCATGGAACCAATAAAGATCCAAAAAAACCTGTTTTGTAGTTTTAAATGTTTAACTAGAACAAATACAGATCTAGCACACCTGTTTCTGAACTCAGTGCATAATTTGGAGTGAAATCAGGCAGATTAAGGAGTTTCTTAATAAAGTATTTTTGAATGTTAACTACTTCACTAAAGTTACAGGATCCCCAAAGCTTACTAGCGTAGCATAAAGTAGCTGGTGCCACCGACTTAAAAACTTTAAATTTAGATAAGAGGCTTATGTTTTTTTTTTTGCAATAAAATGTTGGCGTATATTGTTTATATTGTACTAGATTTTACTTTCTTTTTCTTTTTTGCTCAACTGTCCCGACAACGCCAATTTGGGTGTCATCCTTAGCCCTAAGTATTTATTTATACCGCTTCAATTTCTTCATAACCCCTTGAGTGCGTGCAAATTATAAAAAAAAAAAAAGTTTTAATTTTTCTGCTTTAGTCCTTTATCAGATTTTTTCAAAGGTTTTGATTTTTCCAAGTTTACCCTGAGATTCGAAAGATTGCAGTATACTTCCACCAGTAATGTGATCTCATCTACTATAAAAAAAAAAAAATATTTGGCGCAACAGCTCTTTAAAGTGCACCAAAGCGACCAAGGATATCTTCACCCTCTTTTAATAAAGTTCATGTTTCAGCGCCGTAAAGCAGGACTGGGATGATCAGGGTCTTATACAGAGTCTTCTTAGTTGTTCGAGATAGGGCTTTACTGTTGAATTGCCTTATAAACCCAAAAAAAAACAGCGATTGGCAAGAGTTATTCTTCGTTTGATTTCTGCGCTGATCTTGTTTTTCGAGTTTAAAGCAGAGCCAAGGTAGACAAAGTCCCTTACTACCTCGAAGTTATAGCTGCCCACTGTGAGGTTCTGTCCAATTCGTCGGTGTTGATTTTCCCTTCTTGTTGACAGCATATACTTGGTTTTGTCCTCGTTTATCGCTAAACCCATTTTGGCCGCTTCCGCCTCAATGTTTGCAAACGCACCGGTGACAACCCGCTGAGTTCTTCCGATAATGTCTATAACGTCGGGGATGCAAGCAGTTGTACAGACTTGTGATAGATTGTGCCTCCGGTGTTGGCTTCTGAGTTCGGCACAATCCGTTCAAGTACAATATTAAAGAAGTGACATGACAGTGCGTCACCTTGTCTAAAACCTTTTTTGACGTCAAAGGTCTCGGTGAGGTCATTACCGACCTTGATGGAGCAGCGAGCGTTCTCCATCGTCATCCTGCACAGACGAACAAGTTTGGCAGGGATGTCAAAACTAGACATGGCTTTATAAAGCTCTTCTCTATAGATGCTGTCATAGGCGGCCTTCAAATCGATAAAGAGATGATGAGTATCGATTTGGAATTCTTGAGTTTTCTCCAGGATCTGCCGACGTGTGAAGATTTGATCGATGGTGGACTTTCCTGGCCTGAAATCGCACATTGAGTCGTGTCAAGTGTCATGTAGGCATAAACACGAAATTCATTCGCTTATCTTTGTTGCAAGATTTTTATAATTCCTAATAATTACATTTATTTAAAAGTGCTTGCAATCTAGTCGCTAGTTATAGACGCATAGTCTTATTTTCACCGTCTTACAAAATAATATATTTAAGGGCGTAAAAATTGCAATATACACTTCAGTTCATCCTACCGTTTGCCAAGAATGAGTGATTCAGCCCGTTTAACCCGTTCGAGCAACAAAGACCAAAGATCATACCCTGCTTTGAAAACAACAAGCAAACTACAGGACAAGCAGCTTAAAACCATCGAACTACGCATTCAAAAGCAATACGATGAACTTAAATATTTAATCGTGGAGGAGCACAAAAAACTGGCTGAGGAACTGGACAAAATTGAAAGGGACTTCAACCTCCGTTTCCTTGAAGTCAAACAAAAAATGTCAGCGCTATCTTATATTGGACTTAATTTTTGTAAACAGAGGTCAAGAAATTCTTTTTTATGCACAGGAATCCGCTCCAGTTTTCTCGAAACACGACTTAATGTTTGCTATTTTCAAAAACAATCTGCTAACTCTACCTCATTATATTTCTTATAGGGACTTTCGAAATGTGAATGTTGTTCTTTTAGAGCAGGATGTCTGCAATATAGATTGGCGGCAAATATACTTTATGAGTTCCCCTGAGTCACAAGTTAAGTGTCTCCAAAACAATATACGCAGCCTATACAATAAACACATCCCTTTAAAAACCAAATACATTAAAAATCGTGTTGATTCTTGGCTCACCCCTGAAATAAACGATCTTAAAAATAAGCGTGATCAACCATATGGTGGAAACGATTTAAACTCTCTGATCTATACAATATTTTTTTGTGGCCTTCGTAACTTAGTCAATTTTAAGATCATATGTGCCAAGAGATCTTACTCTGCAAATAGATACAGTCATATTCTCCCATCCAAAACTTTATGGAGCAACTTGCCTGAGATAGGAATAGGCAAACAGATTAATAATGATCTGGGAAATGTTGACCCTGATGAGCTGAACTGCACATTTGTGGGGACACAGTCATCAACATCTCTATCGATGCCATTAATCACAAATGTAGCTGCTAGTGACGTAAGTGTTGAAAACATTTTTGTTTCTCTGGTGTCGATCAAACTGAAGTTGTTCAAGCTACACTTAAAATAAAATCCAAATCTTTGATGACATTCATCCTAACTTTATAAAAATGATTTTACCCCACATACTTCCAATAGTCACTTATGTATTTAATACTATTCGGCCTGGAAATCAGCAAAAGTAATTCCTGTATTGGAAGGTCAACGATCGCGTAATTCTGCTCCCGAGTATAGGCCTATCTCAATACTGCCTTTTCTATCAAAAGTCATGGAAAAATTAATTCGCAATCAAATTTCTGATTTTATACGAAAAAACAGTATCTTGTGCAAAAATCAGTCGGGCTTTCGTTCTAAACATAGCTCTATTTCTGCTCTGTTAAAAGTTACGGACGATATAAGGGCCTCCATCGATAAAGATGAGGTTACTTTCTTAGGTCTTCTTGATTTTTTAAAGGCATTTGATACTGTTAACCACTCTCTCCTCCTTCACAAATTACAAACACTCTATAGTTTTTCCCCTACTGCTGCTAAATTAATTCATTTGTATCTTTCTAAAAAAAATCAAGCGACTGTGGTAAATGGTAGAGTCTCCAAATTTTTGGATGTGGTTACAGGTGTGCCACAAGGATTTAGTCTGGGCCCATTGTTATTCTCCCTGTTCATAAACGATCTTCCATCTGTTGTTCGTAACTCCAAGTTACACATGTATGCTGTGCTGATGACGTGCAGATTTTTATGAGCTGTAAACTAGGGCTTATTGAGGATGGAGCTAGTCGCTTAAACGTTGACCTTTTGCATATCCTTAACTGAGCGGAATCTAATTATCTTCAGTTAAATCCTGTGAAATCCAAATGCCTTGTTATTCACAAAACTCTCTCGGATTTAAGCTACTTTCCAAAAATTTTTCTCGGCCCTTCTGAACTACAATATATTGACAAAGGAAAAAATCTCGGTATATGCTTCAATCGTGTCTTAACATGGGATGATCATATTCATAGCACAATTGGAAAAGTATATGGCTGCCTCAGAAATCTCTCGATGTCACAACATTTTACTCCTCTGCATACCAAATTATTGCTCGTTAAGTCGCTGATCATTCTACTGATCACATATGGTTGCCAAATATTTTGTTGCCATAGCGCCGAAACTTAACGTAAACTTGTAGTTGTTTTCAACAATTTAACCCGATATGTCTTCCAACTGAAGCGTTATGACCATGTCTCGCCTTATGCGAATAAAATTCTTGGGTGCTCGTTACACACTTACTTTAACTACATTTCAATTATGTACGTAAAATAATCATAGTAAAAGAGTCCCAATTCCTCTCCGAAAACATACAGGTCGCGAATTCAACACGATCTTTGGCTATTATTCAGCCGAGATCTTTCTGTCAAACTTCGGAAAGACAATTCTTTGTTCAAGTTGTTCGTTTGTGGAATTCATTACTTGTTCGCATTAGAAGACTGCACTGTACGAATCGTTTTGGTGAGGTTTTATTTCAACACTTTGCTGGTGTTTTAATGTTTTGTTAAATATTTGTTAATTAATTGAATTTCAATTACTTTGCTTAAGTTAATTAAATTAAATTTCAGATATATAATTACCTTGAATACTTCTAAATCCATTTTTTTTTCTCTAAATTTATTGAATTGTATTGTATAAAGTAACTTCTACTAACAGAGATTGTTGCAATCTATTGTAAAAGATTTGTTCAGTTAATAAATAAATAAATAAATAAATAACAGGGGAGGGGCCAATCAGGCTGTTGATAAAAGATTTCAGACGTTCACACAATATCGCAGAAAATATCTTATATGCGATGTTGAGGAGACTGATGCCTCTATAATTGGCGCAGTTGAGGGGGTCTCCCTTCTTGTGGATCGGGCAAACGATGCTGAGATTCCATTCATCAGGCATACACTCGTCTGATCAAACTCTTAGAGATAAGTTGGTGTATGCACTCTACCAATTCATCACCAGCTGCCTTGAAGAGTGCGCCAGGTAAGCCGTCAGGTCCAGCAGCCTTGTTATATTTCAGCTTGGATATTGATACCTTCACTTCGTTTTGGTGGACGGAAATTTTGACTATCATCGTCTATGTTGAATGGTTCATTCTGCCTGACGGCGGATGTTGGTCTTCGTCGCCATTACACAGTCTACAGAAGTAGTTTTTCCATATTCTCAGCACCGACTGCGATTCTACTACGAGGTTTCCATTTTCAGCTGTACAGGTTCCTGTACGGGTATTGTTTCTCTGACACGTTCTTTTTACCTTTTGGTAAAACTTCCGTACATTGTTCCTGGAGTATAAAAAATATTTGGCGCAACAGCTCTTTAAAGTGCCAGGGCCAAGCTTCTCGCAACCACTCATGTTGTGTGCGTTATATTTTTCACACGAATGGAAGGGACCTACAGTTTAATGCCGAATCCGAACGCCGATTTGAGAAGCTTTTTCTTGACAACAATACTCTCGGATGTTTGTCAGACGCTCGTGAGAGGTGGGACCGTGAAAACCTTTTTGGTGTTTTCTGGGATTCGAACTTGGAACCTCATGCGTAGTGATCCGACACACTAACCACTTACGCCACCGCGCCCACTACTCATCTACTATACATACATTAATACTCATACGAGAAGGTCATCGATGATAAGACCTCCAGTAAGAAAATTATAAGGATCATTTGAAACAAATGCTTATAGCAAAGGGTTGCTACAAAATATTCAGACATTTCATCTTCATCTCATACAACCCCCTTAGTTTTGGTATGCATGGAATAATGTCTTATTGTCAATGCAGCCGAATGGAGCTTTGTAAGAAGGAAGTACCAATCTGAGAGTATTAAGCACCTAACATTTCGGCGATGTTCAAACGAAGATATTTGGCTGCTAATAGATCTATCATCGATCAGCCTAAAGACCTGATGTTGAACATGGTCAAATAAGCACGTGTCAGGAGCCCATGTCCAAACATGCGACTTATATTCACGTTTCGGACGAATTTAAGTTTTAGAGATAACACTGGTCAACAATGGTTTTGTTGCCCTTGACATGAAAGTGGTTTCGAATAAATTTATGCCTACAATTTATGAAACTATGAATGATTTTGGAATATTGGCTCTAGTTCTTTTAAATCTTCATTTTCTTATTACACTATAAAACCAGAATGAAATAACTAGTATATTCCTTAATATCAAATGTTGAAAAATATTGCTAATTGCTCTGTTTTGGTGTTTAATTACTGTACATAGAAGTAAAATGAGAGGAAAATTTGTAAAACGTATGTTATACTTTAGAGAAACACCTTTTATAAGCATTTCTTCTATAATTTTTCTTAAAGACCAGCAGTAATCTGTCAGCATGTGACGATCCCATCTACCCTGATACCTTTCCTAAATCACTTTTAGGTCCTGGTGGAAGCGCTCTCCCTATTCCTCACTATAATTTCCTAGATTATCAGGAAATCTATCCAGGTTTGTTGGTCAAACGGTAGTGCATGCGATCATATGAAAACACAAGCGTTTTCACTCAGTTGAGGCCTACCAACTCCTACTCTCAACCTCCACGCGGTGACAGCCGGGTGCCTAGTACCTTAATCCAAGAAATGGGTAACCAACCCCGATTGGCGGATTCTTGGCGGCAGCAGGTGAGAGAGGGGGGGAAGAGTGCTTTCTCACTAGAGCACTTCTTCCTGTTCCAGGCGGCAGCGGACGGAGTCAACGGCGGCGTCTATAGTTCCAGTTAGGTTGAACTTAGTGAATACCTTGCGCGAGCTGCTTCGACGTATTTGGATCACAGGTCGATAAGGAATTTCCAATGTTGGTCAGGACCTTGGAATAGGGATGGTGGCGGAGGAGCCCTTAATGGGCCAACGGCAGCGCTCATACTCCCGTAGTGGACTACTGGTACCGGTGTACCCGGCCTCTCGTCCTAGGGGAATAATTAAGGGACTGGCCCTCCAGGTTGGGGTTGTGCCGTTGCGTCGGGGTAACTTCAAAAATACAAATACAAATATTTGGCGCAACAGCTCTTTAAAGTGCCAGGGCCTAGCTTCTCGCACCCACTCATGTTGTGTGCGTTATATTTTTCACACGAATGGAAGGGACCTACAGTTTAATGCCGAATCCGAACGGCGATTTGAGAAGCATTTTCATGACAACAATACTCTCGGATGTTTGTCAGACGCTCGCGAGAGGTGGGACCGTGAAAAAACTTTTTGGTATTTTCTGGTATTTTTTTTTTTGTTTTTTTATAATTTGCGCGCACTCAAAGGGTTATGAATACCTTTAACATGTTTACACACAGTGCGGGCGTTGGAAAGGATGGATAGAGAGAGAGAGAGAAAGATTTTTGGTGTTGTGGTTCTTGAAGCTCAGTTGTTTATGCTTCAGCTATTCTCCGGGGGTGGCGTCCAGATAACTGGGGAGATTTTTGTTACTATTGTCATTGCTTCTGATTCGCAGTACTTTTTTCCCGATAATCCATGTCAAGGGCAAATCATTATCAACAGAGCGAACAATTTTCCAGCCACATGACCAAGCTACTGCCAGTGCTATGCCTTCGCAGTAGTGTTCACACAAGCTTTCGCAAATGATCGGACTGACTTTGTATATTTCATGAGAAAATAAAGAAATGCTTGCTGACATCAGGATTTGAACCATGAACCATAAGCGTGGCAATTGACGATGTTACCACAACACCATTGCCACCCTTAAATTCGAACTTGGAACCTCATGCGTAGTGATCCGACACACTAACCACTTACGCCACGGCGCCCGGATAACTTCCCTACCACGTAAAAAAACCTATGGTTCCGAAACAACCAAAAGCCTCGGATAAGGACGACTCAACTGATGACGTCCACACCAAACGAAATAAGGACAACGACCTTCGGATCTGTACGTGGAATGATCTGTCCCTTTATAGACCACGTGCAGCCGAACAACTAGCAGAGGCCCTAAACTGCTTTAAAGCAGATATTACGGCCATCCAGGAAGTGCGATGAGATGGGCCGGGCAAAAACAGGATGAAAAACTGTGACATCTACTTCGGTGATTGCTACAGAGGCAACAGACAACGCTTATTCGGATGCGGATTTGCCATACGCGGCAGACTTAATTAAGAAGTCTTAAGCGTCCGACACGTGAGCGAGCGTATTATGACTATCCGGATCAAGGGGAATTTCGCTAACATAAGCCTAATATGTGTTCATGCCCCACGGATGAAAAGGACCCTGCCACCAAAGAGTGTTTCTACGAGCTCCTCGACAAAACATACGAGTACTGTCCTAAATACGACGTTAAAATTATATTGGGCGATTTTAACGCCAAAATAGGAAAGGAGGACGTCTTTGGTAGGGCAGTCGGTAAGCATAGCCTACACGACACCACGTCTGATAACGGACTAAGACTAATTAATTTCGCTGCGGAGCGAAATGTCACCATAGCAAACACATGGTTTCCTCATCTCAATGATCATGTAACGTTCAACCAAGTTGATCATATTGCGATCGACGCAAGGCATGCCTCCAGTATTCTGGATGTCCGGACCTTCCGAGTGGCCAACATAGACTCGGATCATTACCTTGTTGTAGCCAAGGTACGAATGCGGATATCCCAAACTGAGCAACAAAGAAGAATCACTATGAGAGAATTTAACGTCGAAAAGCTACAATCGCAAGAAACCGCCTGACTCTTCGCTGAACGCGTATCCCGAAATCTCTCAATCACCCCTATGCCGCCAGCATCAAGAGCCGAAGATCAGTGGCAACGCTGCCAACATGCCATCAGAAATGCCGCGACTGATGTGCTGGGTCTCGCTCGGCCACCACCGCGAAACCCTTGGTTTGAGGAAGAATGCCAGTGAGTGCATGCTCCAAAACAATAGGCATACAAAGCGGCGCTGCAAAGGAAGACGAGAGCTGCTCGTGAGCTCTACGAGCAAAGAGACGGGAAGACCATCGGATTCTCCAAAAGAAGAAGAAAGAGCATGAGAAGCGCGCGTTTGAGAATATCGAGAGTTTATACTCCAGGAAAAATGTACGGAAGTTTTACCAAAATGTAAAAAGAACGTGTCAGAGAAGCAATACCCGTACAAAAACCTGTAGAGATGAAAATGGAAACCTCGTAGTAGAATCACAGTCGGTGCTGAGAATATGGAAAAACTACTTCTGCAGACTGTATAACGGCGACGAAGACCAACATCCCGCTGTCAGGCAGAATGAATCATTCAACATACTTAGATGATTATAGTCAAAATTTCCGCCCACCTGACAAAAACGAAGTGAGGATAGCAATATCAAAGCTAAAATCCAACAAGGCTGCTGGGCCTGACGGCTTACCGGCCGGACTTTTCAAGGCAGCTGGTGATGAATTCGTCGAGTGCATACACCAACTTATCCCTAAGGTTTGGTCAGACGAGTGTATGCCTGATGAATGGAAGCATCTCAGCATCGCTTGCCCGATCCACAAGAAAGGAGACCCCCCCAACTGCGCCAATTATAGAGGCATCAGTCTCCTCAACATCGCATACAAGATCTTTTCTGCGATATTGTGTGAACGCCTGAAACCTTTTATCAACAGCCTGATTGGACCCTATCAGTGCGGTTTCAGGCCAGGAAAGTCCACCATCAAAAAAGATTTTAGACAAGGTGCGCGCTGTCATGTGACTTCTTTAATATTGTACTTGAACAGATTGTGCGGAACTTACAAGCCAACACCGGAGGCACAATCTATCACAAGTCCGTACAACTTCTTGCATACGCCGACGATATTGACATTATCGGAAGAACTCAGCGGGTTGTCACCGGTGCGTTTGCTAGCATTGAGGCGGAAGCGGCCAAAATGGATTTAGCGATAAACGAGGGCAAAACCAAATATATGCTGTCAACAAGAAGGGAAAATCAACACCGACGAATTGGACAGAACGTCACAGTGGGCAGCTATAACTTCGAGGTAGTAAGGGACTTTGTCTACTTTGGCTCTGCTATAAACTCGAAAAACAAGATCAGTGCAGAAATCAAACGAAGAATAACTCTTGCCAATCGCTGTTTTTCTTTTTCGGCTTATAAGGCAATTCAACAGTGAAGCCCTATCTCGAACAACTAAGGAGACTCTGTATAAGACCCTGGTCATCCCAGTCCTGCTTTACGGCGCTGAAACATGGACTTTATTAAAAGAGGATGAAGATATCCTTGGTCGCTTTGAGAGAAAAATTCTTCGTAAGATATTCGGTAATGTTTTGCGTTGACGGTTTTGGAGGAGAAGATTGAATAACGAACTACACGCAGTCCAAAAAGTCTCCGTACAGCAGCTTACTTTCTTCTACACTTAGTGAAAATTATTAAATAAAAAAGATTTAAAGATGCGAAAAACAGTTACCACCATTAAAAAAAAAACAATAACATTTTATTTAAAACAATTAAAAAATGACAATTCACTTCATTTAAAGCAAAAAACGTGACAAAGAAGTCTCCGCACCGTTCATAATTTTCTTTATAATACGCGAAATTAGCGTAGCTTTAAAAAACACCGTGTTTAATAACTCGTTGGCCCTCCTTCATGCTCAACGACTTCTTGTAAGCGATTTTTCATGGAATGAACTAATTTGGAGGTCGTATCTGGGGCGATATATTTCCATTCCTCAAGCAAGATGGACTTCAGCTCATTTTTGGACGTTCTGTCCAATTCGTCGGTGTTGATTTTCCCTTCTTGCTCACAGTATATACTTGGTTTTGCCCTCGTTTATCGCTAAATCCATTTTGGCCGCTTCCGCCTCAATGCTAGCAAACGCACCGGTGACAACCCGCTGAGTTCTTCCGATAATGTCTATATCGTCGGCGCATGCAAGCAGTTGTACAGACTTGTAATAGATTGTGCCTCCGGTGTTGGCTTGTGAATTCGGCACAATCCGTTCAAGTACAATATTAAAGAAGTCACATGACAGCGCGTCACCTTGTCTAAAGCCTTTTTTGACATCAAAGGTCTCGGTGAGGTCATTACCGACCTTGATGGAGCAGCGACCGTTCTCCATCGTCAGCCTGCACAGACGGACAAGTCTGGCAGGGGTGTCAAAACTAGACATGGCTCTATAAAGCTCTTCTCTATCGATGCTGTCATAGGCGGCCTTGAAATCGATAAAGAGGTGGTGAGTGTCGATTTGGAATTCTTGGGTTTTCTCCAGGATCTGCCGAAGTGTGAAGATTTGATCGATGGTAGACTTTCCTGGCCTGAAACCGCACTGATAGGGTCCAATCAGGCTGTTGGTAAAAGGTTTCAGGCGTTCACACAATATCGCAGAAAATATCTTATATGCGATGTTGAGGAGACTGATGCCTCTATAATTGGCGCAGTTGAGGGGGTCTCCTTTCTTGTGGATCGGGCAAGCGATGCTGAGATGCTTCCATTCATCAGGCATACATTCGTCTAACCAAATCTTAGGGATAAGTTGGTGTATGCACTCCACGAATTCATCACCAGCTGCCTTGAAAAGTTCGACCGGTAAGCCATCAGGTCCAGCAGCCTTGTTGGATTTCAGTTTTGATATTGCTATTCTCACTTCGTTTTGGTCACGTGGACGGAAATATTGACTATAATCATCTATGTTAAATGGTTCATTCTGCCTGACAGCGGGATGTTGGTCTTCGTCGCTGTTATACAGTCTGCAGAAGTAGTTTTTCCATATTCTCAGCACAGACTGTGTTCGAGTGACCGCCATATTAGATATAGAATGACGTCGCATAATGTATCGTGTTATACTTGTCAAACCCTTTCATTTAATAACCACATCAAAGATAAAAGTAATCCGCCGTCTCAGGGACGTTCGCCATATTGGATTCAGAACTATATCAGATACACTACATATATTGCATTATTATGGGACTTGTACACGTGTCCAAAGTTTCAAAGCACTAGCGCAGTTATAACTACTCGACGTTTTGATTGCAGGATTTGTAGCAAACGGGCAGACAACAAACCAAGTTCTTCTTATTGTTCCTTTTATCAGCGAGGTTATGATCCGAAAATAAGGAACCACAACCCTCCCACTTCACCGCATTTCTACTGATCCGCCTGTGGGGTTGGCCACAAATCAAGTTAGTCGTAAATAAAAGCTTATAAAAAGAAATAAGTCGTCACAATGCTCGTCATTACAGCATCATTTGATCCAATTCATAAAGTATTCCATAGAACTAAAAACAAAATGATTTTGAGTAATAAGAGAAGTAAGTTAATTAAGTCAAAAGTTATGTCAAATTACGTCAAAAACGCTTGACTTAATTTCTATTTTTCCTTACGTACATTTTGGTGGAATTAAGTCAATTTTTTTTAATTTTAAACAAGTTTAAATAGCAGCACTACGGATTAGTCCAATACTGTGTATTTGCGGTTTTTTTTTGTCGCGGATGGAAGATTTTTTTCTTGGAGATAACTGGTAACGAAATGATGTTTACGTTTTTTATTTTTTGATCTTAATATGGTAAGCTGAAGTGGCACTACAGTATGCGATGTTTGTAAAAATGTCGATGACACAGCGACGGGGAATTTTCTCTGCCTTTGCTTGTATCAGGCGGCAGATCTTCGATGCTGATGTGATGAGTGCTAGTACAGTAAGTTTGCTTGGCTTTCTTAGAAAGACCGGAGAAATCAAGGTTTGGTCGCCAAATACAATGGAGCAAAGTGCTTCAGTGCAGCATTTCATCGAAAAAAACACTTCCGTGGGATAATCATTCACAACCTATCCAGTAGCTTTGTATTAGGCAAAATAAGAGGCTAAATGAGATAGGGTATCATAGCACTTATCCCCACTTTTTTTATAGCTTCATTATACACATACCTGTATATTGAAAACAAGCACAACATCAACATTGGGGTGATAGCTGTCTTAACAGTTTAATCTCAATTAGAAATCAATGACCAAATTAAAATTCGAAGCAAGTCGTTCACGTCAGCAAAGCAAATAAACTGGTGATTAAGATGTTATTCTTACCTCGAAGACAGTGCAAGTTCGAGTCAATTCCTTGAGTTGGGTAGTTCACCATGACATCGCCAATTTCAATCGCGACTATATTTTTTCTGATCGCGATCTTCTATTTGCAATCGGTCACTGCTCTAGAATATCGCCTGTCAAAGGATGTATTTCCCTTAAACTACAACATTACAATCAAACCATATTTTCTGCCAGAAGATGGAGATAAACGCTTCACCTTTCATGGTGAAACATCCATCATCATTAATACTAGAAATTCGAGTATCCGTGAATTTGCTGTACACGCTGCCTACCTGAAGTTTATCAAAGTGAATTTATGGTCGGTTACTGGAAAGGAGATTGAATTTACGACTGAATACGATGAATACACAGATAAATTAATTTTTCGGTTGAAAGAGGATATAGATCCGTTCGTCAACCATACATTGAACTTTCTATATACTGGACAGATTTCGAATGGTTACGATGGACTCTACCAAATCAATTATTCTGATGATAAAGATAATGAAAAGTGAATGAATTATAGATGAAAGCTTAAAGACGTTAAAAATGAAAAAGAAAACCTTCATCCACAGATGGATGGTAGCAACTCAACTGCAAAGGATTAATGCAAGAAAAGTATTCCCGTGCTTCGATGAGCCAAGCTTTAAAGCTTACTTCAATATACACATCAGTCGCCCGAAGACTTTCCAATCTTTCAGCAACACAGTCTTACTGAAAACTACCATTGACGAGTAATATCAAATAAGTTTCTTAAAATATTTCACTTACACGTTTTTTTTTTTTTTTTTTTTTCTTGTTTAATAGCACTGAAGCTGATCGCTATGTGGATCACTTTGACACAACCCCGTATATGTCCACTTATCTAGTGGCTATGGTTGTATCTGAGTTTATAGCCCATGGAAGAGATAATTTGTTTATAATTGCTCGACCAGAATACTCTAACAAAACTGAATTTAGCTACAACGTTTCAAGAGAAATTCTGAGTGCCCACAATCAACTTTTTGGCATTCCATATGGAGCTTTGGGAAATCCTATTTTACAAAAGACTTCTTTGCCTAAATTTATACACAGCGGAATGGAGAATTGGGGCCTCATGATATACAAGTAAAGCATTCATTTCTTTGAAGTCGTGTAAAGTCGTCTAACACTTTTACAGGGACGAAGTTCTTATTTTTGAGGATGACAACACTGATCTTAGTGGCATGCAATACACAACGACTATTATATCGCATGAAACATCACATAACTGGTTTGGAAATTCTATCACTTTTGAATGGTGGGGATATTTTTGGCTAAATGAAGGCTTTGCAAGGTACTATCAGTACTTTGCGACTCATAAGGTACTGCTTTTGTCTGCTTTTATTTCTTATTGTGGTGTAAATTCGGTCTTCTTCCTTAGATTTTTCCGCAGTATGAGCTAGACAAACAGTTTGTTGTTGCGCAGTTACATTATATCTTTAACATCGATGCAGTCAATTCTACTCAGCCGTTAAGTGAACCGAATGTTGCCTCGCCCTCAGAAATTGCCAGAAAGTTTGGCAGTATAACATATGTTAAGGGAGCTTCTGTGATACGAATGATAAGTAATGCTATGTCGGAGACCTATTTCGAAATGGCGATTCGGAAATATGTAAGCAACAAGTAAGTACATACGAGAAATTATAACTTACATGCTGTTGAAGTCCATCTGTCTTGAAGTCGAAAACGTTGCTATAGAGTCCGTGCATTTGATGCTGGACCTCCTCATTTTTCCCCATACTCCTTTAATATACACGGACCAATTATTCATCTCGATTACCGTTGACGTTTTTCGTTTTTCAACTATCGTCGTTTTACTCAGAGCACCAACAACTTGTTTGTCATCTGGTATACTATCATGACTCTTTCATGTTAAAAAATTTATAAAAAGGCCGACGGAAATCGAGATGATTTTTATACAATTTCAGCGAAATATGTGTTAAAATCAATTTCTGTGTTTTTAAAATTTTGTAAAGTTTTAAGGTTTCCTTTCGTTCACGGCACTATGTGGGTATATGCAAAATCACGCCAAATACAGTGTATCTTTCTGCAAGGTACAGATAAAGGTAAAAAACATAACAAAAACAGCACGTGTGATATACGGCTGGTCAAACGGTAGTGCATGTGATCATATGAAAACACAAGCGTTTTCACTCAGCTGAGGCCTACCAACTCCTACTCTCAACCTCCACGCGGTGACAGCCGGGTGCCTAGTAGCTTAATCCAAGAAATGGGTAACCAACCCCGTTTGGCGGATTCTTGGCGGCAGCAGATGGGAGAGGGGGGGAAGAGTGCTTTCTCACTAGAGCACTTCTTCCTGTTCCAGGCGGCAGCGGACGGAGTCAACGGTGGCGTCTATAGTTCCAGTAAGGCTGAACTTAGTGAATACCTTGCGCGACTTGCTTCGACCTGGATCACAGGTCGATAAGGAATTTCCAATGTTGGTCAGGACCTTGGAATAGGGATGGTGGCGAAGGAGCCCTTAATGGGCCAACGGCAGCGCTCATACTCCCGTAGTGGACTAGTGGTACCGGTGTACCCGGCCCCTCGTCCTAGGGGAATAATTAAGGAACAGGCCCTCCAGGTTGGGGGTTGTGCCGTCGGGGTAACTTCCCTACCACGTAAAAAACTCATGGTTCCGAAACAACCAAAAGCCTCGGATAAGGATGACTCAACTGATGACGACCCCACCAAACGAAATAAGGACAACGACCTTCGGATCTGTACGTGGAATGTTCTGTCCCTTTATAAACCACGTGCAGCCGAACAACTAGCAGAGGCCCTAAACTGCTATAAAACAGATATTACCGCCATCCAGGAAGTGCGATGGGATGGGCCGGGCAAAAAGAGGATGAAAAACTGTGACATCTACTACGGTGATTGCTAGAGAGGCAACAGACAACGCTTATTCGAATGCGGATTTGTCATACGCGGCAGACTTAATCAAGAACTCTATAGCTTCCGACACGTGAGCGAGCGTATTATGACTATCCGGATCAATGCTAAATTCGCTAACATAAGCCTAATATGTGTTCATGCTCTACGGACGAAAAGGACCCTGCCACCAAAGAGTGTTTCTACGAGCTCCTCGACAAAACATACGAGTACTGTCCTAAATACGACGTTAAAATTATATTGGGCGATTTTAACGCCAAAATAGGAAAGGGGGACGTCTTTGGTAGGGCAGTCGGTCAACATAGCCTACACGACACCACGTCTGATAACGGACTAAGGCTAATAAATTTAGCTGTGGAGTGAAATGTCACCATAGCAAGCACATGGTTTCCTCATCTCGATATTTATAAGCAGACATGGCTGTCCAATTACCATGTAACGATCAACCAAGTTAATCATATTGCGATCGACACAAGGCATGCCTCCAGTATTCTGGATGTCCGGATCTTCCGAGCGGCCAACATAGACTCGGATCATTACCTTGTTGTAGCCAAGGTACGAATGCGGATATCCCTAACTGAACAACAAAGAAGAATCACTGTGAGAGAATTTAACGTCGAAAAGCTACAATCGCAAGAAACCGCCAGACTCTTCGCTGAACGCGTATTTCTCAATCACTCCCATGTCGCCAGCATCAAGTGCTAAAGACCAGTGGCAACGCTGCCAACATGCCATCAGCAATTCCGCGACTGATGTGCTGGGTCTCGCTCGCCCACCACCGCGAAACCCCTGGTTTGACGAAGAATGCCGGCGAGTGCATACAGCAGAAGAAGAGGCATACAAAGCGGCGCTGCAAAGGAAGACGAGAGCTGCTCGCGAGCTCTACGAGCAAAAGGGACGGAAAGAACATCAGCTTCTCCAAAAGAAGAAGAAAAAGCATGAGAAGCGCGCGTTTGAAAATATCGAGAGTCTATACTCCAAGAACAATGTACGGAAGTTTTACCAATAGGTAAAAAGAACGTGTCAGAGAAGCAATACCCGTACAGGAACCTGTAGAGCTGAAAATGGAAATCTCTTAGTAGAATCGCAGTCGGTGCTGAGAATATGGAAAAACTACTTCCGCAGACTGTATAACGGCGACGAAGACCAACATCCACTGTCAGGTAGAATGAACCATTCTACATAGACGATGATAGTCAAAATTTCCGTCCACCTGACCAAAACGAAGTGAAGGTATCAATATCCAAGCTGAAATATAACAAGGGTGCTGGACCTGACGGCTTACCGGCCGAACTCTTCAAGGCAGCTGGTGATTAATTGGTAGAGTGCATACACCAACTTATCTCTAAGAGAAGAGTGTATGCCTGATGAATGGAATCTCAGCATCGTTTGCCCGATCCACAAGAAAGGAGACCCCCTCAACTGCACCAATTATAGAGGCATCAGTCTCCTCAACATCGCATATAAGATATTTTCTGCGATATTGATGAAGCTCATCATCAGCACAGCATACATGTGTAACTTGGAGTTACGAACAACAGATGGAAGATCGTTTATGAACAGGGAGAATAACAATGGGCCCAGAATAGATCCTTGTGGCACACCTGTAACCACATCCAAAAATTTGGAGACTCTACCTTTTACCACAGTCGCTTGATTTCTTTTAGGAAGATAAAAATGAATTAATTTAGCAGCAGTAGGGGAAAAACTATAGTGTTTGTAATTTGTGAAGGAGGAGAGAGTGGTTAACAGTATCAAATGCCTTTGAAAAATCAAGAAGACCTAAGAAAGTAACCTTATCTTTATCGATGGAGGCCCTTATATCGTCCGTAACTTTTAACAGAGCAGAAATAGAGCTATGTTTAGGACGAAAGCCCGACTGATTTTTGCACAAGATACTGTTTTCTCGTATAAAATCAGAAATTTGATTGTGAATTAATATTTCCATGACTTTTGATAGAAAAGGCAGTATTGAGATAGGCCTATACTCGGGAGCAGAATTACGCGATCGTTGACCTTTCAATACAGGAATTACTTTTGCTGATTTCCAAGCAGAAGGAAAGCAAGACGTTCGCAGAATAGTATTAAATACATGAGTGATTATTGGAAGTATGTGGGGCAAAATCATTTTTATAAAGTTAGGATGAATGTCATCAAAGCTTACAGATTTGGATTTTATTTTAAGTGTAGCTTGAACAACTTCAGTTTGATCGACACCAGAGAAACAAAAATGATTTTCAACACTTACGTCACTAGCAGCTACATTTGTCATTAATGGCATCGATAGAGATGTTGATGACTGTGTCCCCACAAATGTGCAGTTCAGCTCATTAGGGTCAACATTTCCCAGATCATTATTAATCTGTTTGCCTATTCCTATCTCAGGCAAGTTGCTCCATAAAGTTTTGGATGGGAGAATATGACTGTATCTATTTGCAAAGTAAGATCTCTTGGCACATATGTTCTTAGAATTGACTAAGTTACGAAGGCCACGAAAAATATTGTATAGATCAGGGAGTTTAAATCGTTTCCATCATATGGTTGATCACGCTTATTTTTAAGATCGTTTATTTCAGGGGTGAGCCAAGAATCAACACGATTTTTAACGTATTTGGTTTTTAAAGTGATGTGTTTATTGTATAGGCTGCGTATATTGTTTTGGAGACACTTAACTTGTGACTCAGGGGAACTCATAAAGTATATTTGCTGCCAATCTATATTGCAGACTTCCTGCTCTAAAAGAACAACATTCACATTTCGAAAGTCCCTATAAGAAATATATTGAGGTAGAGTTAGCAGATTGTTTTTGAAAATAGCAAACATTAAGTCGTGTTTCGAGAAAACTGGAGCGGATACCTGAGCATAAAAAAGAATTTCTTGACCTCGGTTTACAAAAATTAAGTCCAATGTAGTAGTGGTAACGTCGTCAATTACCACGCTAATGGTTCATGGTTCAAATCCTGATGTCAGCAAGCAAGCATTTATTTATTTCTCCTGAAATATATAAAGTCAGTCCCATCATTTGCAAAAAGCTTCTGTGAACACTACTGCGAAGGCATAACACTGGCAGTAGCTTGGTCATGTGGCTGGAAAAATTGTTCGCTCTGTTGATGATGATTTGCCCTTGACATCGGTTATTGGGAAAAAAGTACTGTGAATCAGAAGCAAAGACAATAATAACAAACAAAATCTCCCCAGTTATCTGGACGCCACTCCCGGAGAGTAGCTGAAGCATAAACAACTGAGCTTCAAGAACCACAACACCAAAAATCTTTCTCTCTCTCTCTCTATCCTTTCCAACGCCCGCACTGTGTGTAAACATGTTAAAGGTATTCATAACCCTTTGAGTGCGTGCAAATTATAAAAAAAAAAAAAAAAAGTATAAGATAGTGCTGACATTTTTTGTTTGACTTCAAGGAAACGGAGGTTGAAGTCCCTTTCAATTTTGTCCAGTTCCTCAGCCAGTTTTTTGTGCTCCTCCACGATTAAATATTTAAGTTCATCGTATTGCTTTTGAATGCGTAGTTCGATGGTTTTAAGCTGCTTGTCCTGTAGTTTGCTTGTGGTTTTCAAAGCAGGGTATGATCTTTGGTCTTTGTTGCTCGAACGGGTTAAACGGGCTGAATCACTCATTCTTGGCAAACGGTAGGATGAACTGAAGTGTATATTGCAATTTTTACGCCCTTAAATATATTATTTTGTAAGACGGTGAAAATAAGACTATGCGTCTATAACTAGCGACTAGATTGCAAGCACTTTTAAATAAATGTAATTATTAGGAATTATAAAAATCTTGAAACAAAGACACGCGATTGAATTTCTTGTTTATGCTGTCATGACACTTGACACGACTCAATGTGCGATTTCAGGCCAGGAAAGTCCACCATCGATCAAATCTTCACACGTCGGCAGATCCTGGAGAAAACTCAAGAATTCCAAATCGATACTCATCATCTCTTTATCGATTTGAAGGCCGCATATGACAGCATCTATAGAGAAGAGCTTTATAAAGCCATGTCTAGTTTTGACATCCCTGCCAAACTTGTTCGTCTGTGCAGGATGACGATGGAGAACGCTCGCTGCTCCATCAAGGTCGGTAATGACCTCACCGAGACCTTTGATGTCAAAAACGGTTTTAGACAAGGTGACGCACTGTCATGTCACTTCTTTAATATTGTACTTGAACGGATTGTGCCGAACTCAGAAGCCAACACCGGAGGCACAATCTATCACAAGTCTGTACCCCCTTCGGGTAGGGGTTAGAATATACCCGAGGTAGGCATGCCTGTCGTAAGAGGCGACTAAAATCCACCCTCCGTATACCGAGTATGGCGTATACAAAATATGCAATGAACAAAACAAAAGATATAAATACCCCAGGTGGCAGTCCAGGTACACTGGAAAATCCACCCTCTTCGGAGGTCGGCTCTACGGATTCTGGGGAGAGCCATTTATTGCGTTCATCTGACCCTTTTAAAAAAGGTACCAGGGTAGTTAGATCTCCACCATCAAGATCTACAATAAAAACGTGCGGAACTAGAAGTCCGGCGACATCGATAGTGTCGGCGCACGAACAACGGGCTTCAACGAAAATTCAAAGCCTTACGGACGAAAATATGGAACTCCGGACCAGGCTTAATAAAATGGAACTTCTCTGCGAAGAACTAAGAAAAGAATTAAATGTACTTAAAGCAGAAAATAAAGCATTTAAGGATATGAAGAAACCTCGTAATGTGTCTGCTACGAGTTCAAACGTCCCCGATAACACTGATTATCAAACGGATGAAGAAGAACTAGCTCGGGAAACTAACTGGATTCTAAAAAAAACGACCAGTTAAGAAACGAAAAGCTGGTTCTTCACCCGAAATGGTAGCGAGGCAAGAAAACATGCAAAATGAGCGAAAAGATAACGAACAGCGTGACAAAATAAACACATGTGTCGAAGAAAATCCACGAACTAAGGTACGATCACCGCCGCCAATAAACGTAATCGGAATTGCAGACTATAATAAACTGCATTCTATTCTTAACCTCTGTTGCTATCCGATTTTGAAGTAACATCGCTCAACAACAACAAATGGAAAGTAAACGTAAAGGACTCAGACAGTTACCGCTTAGTATCTAATAAACTGAAAAAATTCAGTGGTATACTTACGAAAATAAATCTGAAAGACCGATACGAGTCGTAGCTAGAGGACTTCATGCCTCATGCTTAAAGGAAGATGTTGTTCACGATTTGAAGAGCAAACACTTTAAAATTGTCGACGCGGTAAATTTAATTAAACGGGAAAAACAAAAATTAGAAGGCGAGGAAACAACGGTAAAGCGCGGGCTTCCTCTTTTTATGCTAACTTTTGATAAAGCTGAGAGTTTGGATAAGATTTACGAAATAAGAACAATTCTGAATGTCGTAGTCAAAATCGAACCCATGCGCAAGAATACAAGATTGATACCTCAGTGCAAACGATGCCAAGGATTCAATCATACGCAAACGTATTGTCGAAAAGAACCACGATGTGTGAAATGCGCCGGAAATCACCTCTCCCAAGTTTGTGGAGTAAACAAACAAACCTCTGCAACATGTGTTAATTGTAAGGGAAAGCACCCGGCAAATTATAGAGGCTGTGAAGTAGCTAAGGAGTTGCAAAAACGGAGAGATGCGTGCCTTAAGCCACTAAATATAAAATCAAAATTGCAAACTAAACCAAAGCGTAAAATCGCGCCGGAGAAAGTAGGCAAACTAAAACTACCGGGTTCAGAGCACAAAAAGGTGAGGGAAAGATTGACAACAGAAAAACCCTCGACCTCTGCTCCTAAAAGAAACGGTACTGAAAAGCTAAGATTAGAAAAGCCACCGGGTAATGACCCTCGGACAGCAGCAATGCAGTCTTATGCTCAGGCCGTGGCTTCCGAAAAACCAAAAAACCTTGAAATTTCGACCGACCCCTTTTCTCATGTTTTCTCAGTTATTCTCGCGAAACTTGAAGAACAAGGCAAAATAAATAAAATTATTCTCGATAGGCTGGTTAAGCTTGAAAATAATTCACAGAAAACGCGCACTTCAACTAGAACATGAATGACAAACGAATGTTGAAAATATGTACTTGGAATGCAAACGGACTTTTGCAAAAACTTGACGAATTAAAAATATTTATGCGCCAAAAAGATATTGATATTTGCTTGATTTCTGAAACCCACATCAAAAAGGAATCGCATTTAAAAATAAAAGGCTATAATGATTACCACGCTTGTCACCCTTCGGGAAAAGCGAGAGGCAGATCTTCCTTGCTTATTAAAGACTGTATCCGATTGCTCGGAAGACCTAAAGATAGAGCTTGAAACTTTGCAACTGTGCACGATTCGAGTTAAAAATAGTCAGCGTACTCTTAAAATTTCGTCTATCTACTGTCCACCGCGTTCCGCGCTTGAAAAAAGTAATTTTACTAACATGTTTGAATCGCTTAAACCTAATTTCATTATTGGCGGCGACTTTAATGCGAAACACACGTTCTGGGGCTCAAGATACATTTCGAAAAAAGGTAGAATGCTCTATGGGGCAGGTATGGAGTACAATTGCGATTTCCATTCGACGGGTAAACCGACTTACTGGCCAACTGATACTTCAAAAATACCTGATCTGATCGATTTTTTCGTTGTGAAAGGAATATCTACCAACCACATAAAAGTCAAAGAGAGTTTTGATCTGTCGTCTGATCATTCCCCAATTATTTTGACTTTGAGCGAAAAACTAGTCTATAACCTAGAGCCAGCGAGATTAACTGGTAGAACAACTAACTGGGAAGGTTTTAGGAACGAAATTGAAGACAATGTTTAACTGAGCGTTCCACTTACGACACCCTATGAACTTGAGGTTGAAGTTGATCGCTTCGTCGAGATCGTACAGCTCGCTTCTTGGAATAATACTCCCATTCCAAGGAAAACGCCGAACAAATACGGCTTACGATATCCTCCGGAAATAAAGGAATTGGTCAAGGAAAAACGAAAAGCGCGTAAAAAATGGCAACAGAGTCGTGCTCCGCAGCATAAAGCACACTTGAATCGTCTGTGCAATTCGTTGAAGAAAACTATTAAGGATTTTAGGAATCGTGCAATAGGCTCTTACCTTGAAAGTTTAACAGCGAAAAAAGATTCCAATTATTCACTTTGGAAAGCCATAAAAGGCACCAAAAGGCCCAAAGTCCCCGCGCCACCAATTAAATTGAATCAAAATGAATGGGCAAGGGAAGATAAAGAAAAAGCGGACGTCTTTGCGGCCCACCTGGAAGAAACCTTTAAACCGTACGATAGTCAAGTGGTTTACGATAACGTCAATAGGCCGGATTTACCATCTGGCAATTTAACACTCACAAGTGCAACGCTTAGGGAACTCAAAAATGAGATCGAGATTCTAAAACCTAAGAAAGCTCCTGGTTATGATTTAATCACCGGAGAAATTCTCAAAGTTTTACCTAGAAAAGCTTTGATTAAGCTTCTCCATATTGTAAATGCTGCCAATGGAAAGTTGCGGAAGTAATAATGGTCTTAAAACCAGGAAAACCGCCAAATGAGGTAAAATCGTATAGACCAATTTCGCTTCTTTCAGTCATATCCAAAATTTTCGAGAGGATATTACTACGGCGTGTCCAACCGGTTACAGACGAAAATAATCTTATCCCTGACCACCAGTTTGGGTTCAGAAGTAAGCATTCGACGATTGACCAGGTGCATAGAATTACTGACGTAATCGAGAAAGCATTTGAAGAAAAAAAGATTTGCTCAAGCGTATTTCTTGACGTCTCGCAAGCCTTTGATAAGGTGTGGCATGATGGCTTGAAATTCAAACTACGACAAGTTCTCCCTGTGTGCTTATACGATATTCTAGTATCATATCTGGGGAATAGACTCTTCCGTGTTAGACATGGAAACGAATACTCGCAGCTCAAAGAAATTTCGGCCGGCGTACCACAAGGAAGCGTTCTTGGCCCGCTTCTCTATTTGCTATATACTCGTGATATACCGAAAGAAGATGGCACTATCCTAGCTACGTTTGCCGATGACACCGCTATCCTAGCAGTAGGTAAAACAATCGAAGAAACGACTGGAAAACTGCAAAACGCGCTAAATAAAGTAAATGAATGGACGAGGGACTGGCGGATTGCCCTCAACGAATCTAAATCTGTTCACGTGAATTTCACTTACAAGAAAACTAATAACTTGCCAATTTTCCTAAACTCGGCCCGAATACCATTTGCAAACGAGGCCATATACCTGGGAATGACACTCGACGCAAGACTGAAATGGAATTCGCACGTGAAAATGAAACGTAAAGAACTCGAAATCAAATATAGCGAAATGTACTGGTTACTCGGAAAACATTCCCAGCTCAGTACTGAGAACAAACTGCTTTTATACAAGCAAGTGCTAAAGCCGGTGTGGACCTACGGTATACAACTTTGGGGTTGTACCAAGAAAACAAATGCCAATATTTTACAAACTTTTCAAAATAAAGTGCTAAGAGAGATTGTCCAAGCACCGTGGTATATTAGAAACGACGATATCCACAGGGATCTCAGAATTCCGACAATTGAAGCTGAAACTAGAAGCTTCGCGAGAAAGCATAATCAGACATGTCAACAATACAGTCCTACAAATATTGGATGAGAGCAATTTATTGCGCCGACTACAAAGGACGAAACCCTTCGACTTGGCGAGATAATGATAAACCGCGTTTAGATTGCGGAACATGCAGGATCTTTCAGTAGAAAGTAACCTGCCAAACGTTTTTATTTCGTGAAAGAAAAATTGCTTGATAAGTTATTACTTAGTTGCGATATCTAACAAATTTATATCGAAGGGTGGTGTTTTTTTAGTCAGTAAGAATCTGACACTACTATGAGCACGCGCTTGCTATTCTCATAGTGTCTATGGAAGATTTTTCACCAACCCTCGGAAAAAAAAAAAAAAAAAAAAAAAAAAAAAAAAAACAAGTCTGTACAACTGCTTGCATCCCCGACGTTATAGACATTATCGGAAGAACTCAGCGGGTTGTCACCGGTGCGTTTGCAAACATTGAGGCGGAAGCGGCCAAAATGGGTTTAGCGATAAACGAGGACAAAACCAAGTATATGCTGTCAACAAGAAGGGAAAATCAACACCGACGAATTGGACAGAACCTCACAGTGGGCAGCTATAACTTCGAGGTAGTAAGGGACTTTGTCTACCTTGGCTCTGCTTTAAACTCGAAAAACAAGATCAGCGCAGAAATCAAACGAAGAATAACTCTTGCCAATCGCTGTTTTTTTTGGGTTTATAAGGCAATTCAACAGTAAAGCCCTATCTCGAACAACTAAGGAGACTCTGTATAAGACCCTGATCATCCCAGTCCTGCTTTACGGCGCTGAAACATGAACTTTATTAAAAGAGGGTGAAGATATCCTTGGTCGCTTTGAGAGAAAAATTCTTCGTAAGAAATTCGGTCCCGTGTTGCATTGACGGGTTTTGGAGGAGAAGATTCAATCATGAACTATACGAGCTGTACAGCGACATCGACATAGTCAAAAAACTGTGTATTGGACGTCTGAGGTGGCTAGGACATGTAGAGCGAATGGACACCAACGCTCCGGCCCGCAGAGTCTTCCAATCTAACCCCGAGTGACGACGCAGTAAAGGACCTCCTCGCCGTAGGTGGGACGCACAACTTCAAGGGGACCTCGACCAACTTGGAGTGCGCAACTGGAGGCAATTAGCTAAAGACCGAGCTAAATGGAAAGGCTTGTTGGTTGAGGTCCAGGTTCACCCCGAACTGTAGCGCCACCTAAGTAAGTAAAGTGATATATGGCAGGAAGTCTTTTTTAAGAATCCTTAAAATAGGCTTAATCACTACAATAAAATCTGTGAAGGATGTATTGGAACGTATGAATAAAATTTCCTTTGTACTCGATAGTGCAAATTATTAAGTTCTATCGAGATTCAATGAAACTCAAGCATTATCAAGTAAACACTTTCATCTAAATATCATTTCAATCATAAAACGTAGCTTCTGGCACAATAGATCTTTCTGGTCGCAGTGCCTACACGCCATATGGGCGTGGCCACTAACTTGTTTTTTTTTTAAGTATTATTTAGCACGAAACATACGTTTACCAACTTGTTGACTATTTATAAATATATTTGAGAATTATATTTTTTTGTTTGTTTAAAATTTGAAAACACTGTTCCAAATATGGAAGAAGACTGGTTCCGAATAACCAATTCAACCGCAAAAAGCGAAAAGTCCAGTAAAATATAATACAAATTTTGGTTTCCGAGTGAGTTGGAACTTTTCTTTTTATTGAATTAAAGTAGCTTACACTGAGCTTAACATACAAAAACTATACTACGACTTTTTAAGACTTAGACTCATGTAAACGGAGCACGACTAATCAGTCCACTCATTCCAACCTTACTAACTTGTTTAAGTAGGATAACAGTTTAGGATGAACTAGGGCCTATACCGACAAACCTCCCATTTAGCTCAGTCTTTAGCTAATAGCCTCCAGTTGCGCACTCCAAGTTGGTTGAGGTTCTCTTGAACTTGTGCGTGCCACCTATGGCGAGGAGGCCCTCTACTGCGTCGTCCTTCCGAGCTGGATTTGAAGACTCTGCGGGCCGGAGCATTGGTGTCCATTCGCTTTACATGTTCTAGCCATCTCCAACGTCCTATTTGCGTTTTATTGACTAGGTCAAATAGCGGCTGGCTAGAGTTATTCTTCTCTTGATACTTACCTAAATCCTTTTCTGACATCAAAGGTCTAGGTGAGGTCATTACCAACCTTGATGGAGCAGCGAACGTTATCAATCGTCATTCTGCACAGACAGACAAGTACGACAGGTATGTCATGGCTATATATAGCTCCTGTCTGTATAAGTTGTCATAGGCGGCCGGGAAATCAATAAAGAGAAGCTGGGTATCAATATGGATTTCTTAGGTTGTCTTCGAGATATCTCGAAGTATGAAGATCTGATCGATGGTGGACCTTCCTGGCCTGAAACCACAACCGCCAATCAGGCTGTTGATGAAAAAGATTATGTTCATATAATATCGTAGAAAAGATCTATTATGCCATGTTGAGAAGACTGATGTCTCTATAGTTGGCACAGTTGAGGGTGTCTCCTTTCTTGTGGAGCAGTCAAACTATGCTGAGATTCCATTCATCACGCATACACTCGTCAAGCCAAATCTAGACATAAGTCGGCATATGCTCCATACCAATTTATCTCCCGTTGACTTGAAAGTTCGGCCGGTAAGCCGTCAAGTTCAGCAGCCTTGTTGGATTTCAGCTTGCATATTGCTATCCTCACTTCGCTTTGGTCAGATGGACGGATATTTTAACCATCATCGTCTATGTTAAATGGTTCATTCTGCCTCACAGCGGATATTGGTCTTCGTCGCTGTTATACAGTCCGCAGAAGTAGGTTTTCTATAATATATTCTCAGCACCGATTGTGATTCTACTACGATGTTTCCATTTTCATCTCTGCAGCTTTTTGTACGGATTTTGCTGTTTTGGCAGTTTCTTTTTAGCTATTAGTAAAACTTCTGCAAATTGTTCCTGCAGTATATTCTCGATCGCCCGCTTTTCACGCTCTTTCTTCTTTTATTTTAGAGAGGCCGATGTGTTTCCCGTCCCTTTTGCTCGTAGAGCTGAGTAGCTTTCTTTGTCCTTTGCAGCGCCACTTTACCTATATGCCTCTTGTTTTGCTGCATGCACTCGCCGGCATTCTTCGACAAACCAGGGGCTTCGATGTATTGGTCGGGCGAAACTCAGCACATCAGTCGCGGTGTTTCTGATGGCGTGGTGGCAGCGTTGCCACTAGTCTTCGGCACTTGATGCTGGTGTCATAGAGGTGATTGAGAGATACGCGTTCAGCGAAAACTCTGGCGGTCTCTTGTAATTGTAGCTTTTCGACGTTCAATTTTGTCACAGTCATTCTTCTTTGTTGCGCATTTTGGGATATCCGCATTCGTATCTCGGCTACAACAAGGTAATGAGCCGACTCTAGATTGGCCGCTCGTAAGGTTCGGATATCCATAATACTGGAGGCATATCTTGCGTCGATCGCAATATGATCAATTTTGTTGGTCGTTAGATGACCATTGAACCGCCATGTCTGCTTATGAACATTAAGATGAGGAAACCAGTTTCTTGCTATAGCGGCGTTTTGCTCCACAGCGAAATTAATTAGACTTTTGGCGAGGAGTCCATAGAAACAATCTTTCTTTTTGTTCCGTGGGGTCACGAGCTCATATCAGGCTTATGTTAGCGAATTTAGCCTTGATACGAATTGTCACAATACGCTCGCTTACGTGTCGGAAGCTTAAGACTTCTTGTATAAGTCTGCTGCGAATAAATAAGCGCTCCTTGTTATCGCTGTAGAAATCATCTACCATAGAACACCATAACCCCCTCTATTCGATGTATGTATGTAAACTACTACTTTGTACCAATGCTTTATAGCACTAAGAATTTGAAGCCAGAGTATTTGAAGTCCACAACTCTGTCCTTATATAGTCCATAATAGTTGTAGTATCATTCACATATAAATAAATAAATAAACCTACTCATGGGAAGCTAACTCCAACTAAGTTTTCTCTTCTTTCAGCCTCAACAGATCCGTAAATCCTTCGCATCTATTAAAATATCTGGTGATGTACTGGCCCTCATCGCCAAGAGTGGACGTCGAAGAGTTCTTCTCTGACTGGACAGAACAAGTTGGATTCCCATTGTTAACAGTAACTCTCGCCGGTGACAATCTGAGTGTCAAAGTCCAACAGAAAAGATATCTTGCCAACCCAGACAACGGAACTAACCTGGATCTTCGATACACAATACCACTCACATACACTACAAATGTACAACGAGATTTTAACAACACCTACCCAATCAAGTACTTAAACAAGGATCAAGACGAAATCAGTTTTAAATTTACGGAACCAGTCCAATGGGTCATGTTTAACATACAGCAAACCAGCTACTATAGGGTTATGTATGACACTACCCTTTGGTATAAGTTGCACTACGCCCTCTGTGAGGACAACTGGTCTGGAATACATGAGATAAATCGGGCTCAATTCATTGATGACCTATTAGCGTTTGGCAAGGCTACGCTTCTGGGATATGATTTGATATTTAAATGGCTTGAGTACCTAGAAACCGAAACCGCCTACACACCTTGGGAAAGTGCTTTCAATGGCTTTGCGTTTATTGGCACTTATTTGACCATCGAAGAGCACGTAGACCTTGGAAAATATATTTTATTTATGACAAAAAAGGTTTTCAATAAGTTGGGCATTATTGGGAGCGCCGAAGAGCCCGTGCTAGATACTTATAACCGAAAGCAAGTTGTGAAATTCAATTGCAAATACGGACAAAAGGCTTGTACCACCGAAGTTCAAATGATTCTAAGGGAATATTTGAATAATGTAAAAGTGATACCAGTTGATATGCGTTCCACTATATACTGTCATGGTATGAGGGATGGTTCGGAAGAAGACTTTGACAAACTGTACAACAGATTCAAGTCAGAAAAGGTACTTAGAGAGAAACTGAGAATCAGATCTGGGCTTGGTTGTGGACGGAACTCGAAAAATATGGAAAAATTCTTCGACATAGTTCTTAGTGATGATGTTCCAGTGGGTGATAAGAAGAGTGCAATGGGACCATTATACAAAGAAAATCCAGAGAATGTGTGGCCTGTCTATCAAATGGTTACGTCGAGAGTTGATGAAGTCGCTAAAGCGTAAGTATTTTTGGCACCATTTTAGTTCTTCTTTTCAAATTTCTGACCAACATAATAACATAACTGTATACATTAATAGTTTAAAGTATTAACACTGCCTCATTTATCTTTCTCTAGATTCGGAAGCTGGTCAGACACCGCACATCTAATAAGTAGTATAGCTACCCTTTTGACGACAAAGGAGCAGAGGGATGACTTTAAGGAGTTTATAGGAAAAGATATCGAAAAATTTGGCATATCATTCACAATTTTAAGTTACACTCTAATGAAGCTCGATGACAATTTGGAATGGTCAGCTAAACACCTAGCACCTCTGCGAAAATACTTTGCATTACGAAATAAGGCGCCAGCAACTAGTTTCATAAGTTAATTTATGGTGCCCTTAGCTGTCCCGTTGTATACACTGTTTTAAATAAAAAAATAAACTAACTGACAAAAGAAAATAAATTGCTGCCATTTTTTTATGACCTATTCTCGTAGAGAGGGGAAGGTTCTCAGTTAACCAAATCAAGCCTTTTAACATCCGGGATATTGCGTGTCGAACATTTGTTTTTTTTACCCTTTTGGAGTACATCCAGATCCTGGCATGTAGGACAAACAAAGAATCTTCTGTATTTAAGAACTTTTATCAACATACTACGTTAGGTTCAGTTTAAGACCAGCGTAGGTACATTCTGATACCACAGGGAGCTAGAGCGGACAGAGCCAGCCACCCGAAGTCCACATTTACCAAGTCACTTTGAAATAGTGATCTTGTAATGGGGATTGCGGGATAATTGCAAAGAAGGTGAAGAGATAACGTCTCCCCCTCCTTGATCGGGAAACTGCTGACTACTCAAAACTTGGCTTGGGCCAGTAGCGCAATAATCAAGTTCGTGATGAAGTGCTTGCTTTACCTCCTAGTGGTGGTCCCCGGGCAACTTTGCGTATAAAACCTTATACGTGTAGGCTTAAAATTGCAAGTGCGGGTAGTCTAGGGCCTTGATTCTAGACTAGGTAACGTGGGCCAGCAACCTGCGTTGCCGAACTCTGCTCGCTACAGAAACCGACACTTCTTCTTCTTCTTCCTTTTATCAGCGAGGTTATGATCCGAAAACAAGGGTTCACAACCCTCCCACTTCACCGCATTTCTACTGATCCGCCTGTGGGGTTCGCCTATTAGACCTCAGAAAATATCGGCAGGCCTGCCGATTTTGGATCACTCGGATACTGAGGCCAATGAAATGCCAATGTCGTCGCCTTTGTCTGATCCAGGCGTTTATAGGCCTGCCTTTCCTACATCGTGATGACAGAAACCGACACTATGCCTCGGATAAAGAATGATCACGTGTTGACGACTTTTGGCTATTGTACCTGGACAAAAATAGGTTTCTGGAATGTAAAGACGCTCTTCGACTCGGAAAGCGAAGGTCCTTACAATGCCAGATTCCTTCCCTTGCAAAAAGAATTTATACGATATAGACTGGACATTTTGGGGGTAAGTGAAATCAGATGGACTACTGTTAACAACAACAGCACGTAAGGGCCTAATTCCTTGGCAGCCTATGTTGATAGGATTATTACGGCCAGATTTAGGACTAGAGTACAACGCGTCACCATCATACAGTGTTATGCTCCAACGAACTCGTCCCGTCTGAGGACGAAAAGGAGAACTTCTATAATCTATTTAGAGCCATCTTCAACACAACACCAAATGAAGATATTGTCATAGTTATGGGAGATTTAAATGCCAAGGTAGGAAACGACAACGAAGGGCTCAAACATGTAATCGGGAAGCATGGACTAGGCAACCGCAATAACAACTGCGAAAGGTTTGTGGATTTCTGCAACCGCCTTCTGATAGGTGGCACCATGTTTAAGCACAAGGCCTACCACAAAGTCAGCTGGGTTTCGAACGACAGGCAAGCAACCTCCAACCAAATTGACCATTTTGCTATCAGCTGCCGCTTTAGAAGTAGTCTCCTGGACGTCCGAAACAGGAAAGGGGCAGATGTGGCGATAGTACGAGATCACCATCTTATGATAGCTACTCTCCAACTACGCACTGCTGCAGTTCGAAGATCCCACGACAACACAAGGATGCCCAAGTTCAACATCGATAGACATAGTGATCCCTCAGTACGCCAACAATTAAGGGACCGCCTTTCGCAAGGTGTGGAAGCAATCAGCAGCTTACTGTTAATAATATTTTTACATCTGGTGCTGAAAGAATTGTCGGTCGATCGCAGCGAAGACATAGGGTGTGGCTTTCCGATGATACCTGGAGATGGATTGACAAACGGAAACAGCCGAAAGCTCGCGTTGCAGCTACTCTAACAGCATGGAGAAGCGATCTAGAGTCCCTGTATGACATGAAGATGAGAGAAGTTCAGCGTAGCGTGCGAGATGACGCAACTACATCACTGCGCTGACTACAGAAGTAGAAGAAGCTGCACGGAGGTGCGCCAGCAGGACCGTCTACAGAATCACCAAAGGGCTGACAGGTGATCACAGCAACAGCCACCACCCAGTGAAAAACCTAGACGGCTCCTTGCTCGTTTCGGATGAGGACCAGCTCAAGAGATGGAAAGAGCATTTTGCTACGGTTTTGAACCGCGTACTCGCTAGCGATATGCTCCCAAAACAGACTGAGGTGCCCGAGGTGAGAAATTCCCGAATACGCACCACGACTCCCGGTAATGAAGGGATCCCTGCAGCGATCAAGGCACTCAAATCCAACAAGGCGGTAAGTCTTGACGGTATTCCCGCAGAGCTCTTACGAGCAGCGCCAACAACATCGGCTGGGCTTCTGCTTCCACTTATAGAGCGAGCTTGGGAAGCTGAGAGCTTTCCTAACGAGTGAAAAAGGGAATGATCGTCAAACTTCCGAAGAAAGGAAATATAATGGAGTGCGGAAACTAGAAGGGTATCTGCGTGCTGCCTGCTGTAGCTAAGATAATAGCTAAAACCATCGTGGAGCGATTCAAACATCATCTCGAAAACACACTCGATGCCTAACAAGCAGGTTTCCGCTCTGGATCTTCCTATCCTGACCACATGAACACTCTGTGGATTATCATCGAACAGTGTGTTGAATATCAATCGCCACTCCACCTGCTGTTCATCGATTTTGAAAAGGCGTTCGATAGTATCAACAGGGAGTTTATTTGGCGTGCCTTACGCAGAAGCGGTATTCGCTATAATCTAATTGCTATTACCAAAGCTACATATGAAGGCTCCAAATGTCACGTTCTGCAAAGAGGAAGGTTGTCTGAAGAATTTGAGATCCAAAGTGAGTTAAGACAAGGCTGTATCCTTTCACCAATACTATTCCTATTGGTGATTACCGATGTGCTTCGTTCAGCTTTGTCGGCGGGAAACGGAGGAATTCGATGGACTCTTACATTCCAACTGAAACATCTTGACTACGCTGACGATGTATGCTTACTCTCTCACAGAATTATGGGCCTCCACCAAATGACAGCAGATGTGGAGAGGGAGGCAGCCGTCGTCGGGCTGAAAATTAATACGGCAAAAACTAAAATTATCAGCCTTGGAACAAACTCATCGGCTCAAATATGCATTGCTGGACAACCTGTAGAGAAAGTTGAGGATTTCCAGTATCTTGGGAGTATTGTCTCGACCGATGGTGGAACCGAACTGGATATAGCCAAGAGGATCGCCAAAGCAAAGTCCGCGTTCGGGATGTTGTCCAAAATATGGCGAAGCAATGCAATCAGTTTGAACACCAAGCTAAGACTGTTCCGCTCTAATGTTGAATCCGTGCAGCATGCAGAGAGTGACCACTACTATCACTAGGAAGCTGCAAACGTTCGTTAATAGGTGCCAGCGCAATGTCTTAAGGATTTTCTGGCCCAATCGTATCTCTAACGAACACCTTTACGAGAGAACGGGTCAGGAACCAATAGGCACAACCATCCAACGACGGAAGTGGCAGTGGACTGGTCACACGTTCTGAAAGGGTGACAGTTCCATAGCGAACCATGCTATGCAATGGAACCCTTTAACTCAGGATGGCAGAAGACCTGGCGGTCCGAGGATAACATGGCGCAGAACAGTCGAGAAGGAGACACGGCAGTTGGGGAAAAGTTGGTGAGAGCTAAGACACATTACCAAAAACCGTACACAATGACGCGTAGGCGTATTAGAGGCCCTAGGACCCACAAGGGGATACAGGACATAAGTAAGTAAGTAAGTAAGTTTAACATATTGGGGTAAATGAAGTAAGATGGTTAGATGAAGGCGAGAGTCAGTCCCCACGGCGTGACAATGTAATGCTCTCGTCTGGAAGACCACCTGGAAGAACTCGGAAATACGAAGTAGGACTTTTGCTAAAACCAACAGCACGCAAGAGCCTTAGATCTTGGCAGCTGTATGGCATTTTTTGACAGCCCGTTTCCACACTAGAGTACATCGAAAGGTTTGTCGATTTCTTCCATGCATATCGGCTTGCGAAAGGTAGACTTGCAACAAAGTTAGTTGGGTATCAAACGACAGGCAAGTAACATCCAATCGAACTGGCCATTAGAAGTAGTTTCCTGGTCGTTCGAAGCAGAAGAAAAGCAGACATGAGGATAGTACGAGATTACTATTTTTTGGATAGCTATTGTAGAGCTATGCCCTCAAAAACTCCACAGCTTAAGAACGCCCATGTCTAACATCGTTAGACTAGAGAAATTGTTCCGCGAGTTGCGGAAACATCAAAAGCTCACTTCACACCACCATGCAAAGCCATTGGGGTACTGTGAAACGTGGGCGCCGTGGCGTAAGTGGTTAGTGTGTCGGATCACTACGCATGAGGTTCCAAGTTCGAATCCCAGAAAATACCAAAAAGTTTTTTCACGGTCCCACCTCTCGCGAGCGTCTGACAAACATCCGAGAGTATTGTTGTCACGAAAAAGCTTCTCAAATCGCCGTTCGGATTCGGCATTAAACTGTAGGTCCCTTCCATTCGTGTGGAAAATATAACGCACACAACATGAGTGGTTGCGAGAAGCTAGGCCCTGGCACTTTAAAGAGCTGTTGCGCCAAATATTTGTATTTGTTTTTGTACTGTGAAAACAGTTTTGTGCTGAAAGAATATGTAGACTGTCGATCGAAGGGAAGACATAGAAGTTGGATTTCCGAGCAAATCTAGAGACGGATCGAAGTACGAAAACAACTGAAAGCTCGCATTGCAGCTACTCCAGCAACAGGAGAGCTAGAGTCCCTGTATCGCATGAAGATGATCATAACTCCAGTGAAAGGATTATGCGGTTCTTTGCCATCGGATGAGAATCAGCCCATAGAAGGAACATTTTGCAATGGGTTAAACCATGTATTCGCTAGCGATATGCACCCAAGTCAGATTGATGTCCGAGGAAACATCAGCACAACCTCCAGAAGGTAGTAGCTATAATAAAGGTCTCCTTCCCAGTCTAGTCAAGACGGTGGTCTCGAAGTATTAGATAAAAAGAAGACGTAGCAGGATGAAGCCGGTGTCTTTCGGAATGAACTTCATATGATTTAGAATATTGGAGTGGCTAGAGAGCAGACATAACCATTCAGATGACTGCTAAAGATATCTAGGGGTAGCAAGTAAAGTAGGACGTCGAGAGCGGCCGAAGCTGCGGTTATAAAGGCCCTGTTGATACATATACATGCCGATCTACACACTTCAATGATAGTCATGATATACAGCTATAAACCAGACCGTTCGCAAGACGATCGCGCCATATATTAGTTTTGTCTTGAGTTTTCTACCTAGAATCCGCAAATGAAGGACTAGTACCATACAGTTTTGGGGAGGTCAGTATGGGGAATTTTATACTTCCTAAAGAAGAGCACTAATTCAAGTCAACATTGCCCCGTTAGAAAGCCTGTTAGGATGCATAGGTTATTCTTATTTATGCTGAAACAATGCTTCGAACCTTTATCGGTTATACAGTGTTAATTGATCTCTCTGCTTTCCTGAATTCTTATATTTAGGGTATGGTCCCCTATTCCACAGAACGGGTCGGGACATATAACGGGTTCTGCTGCACCTTGTCTTGATAGCGAACTCGCTGCTTCATTACCTTCTATTCCGACATGACCCAGTATCCAATAGAGGGTTTTTATTTCTACTGGCCAACTCGTTAAGTTTGTGTAGGCATTTCCACACAAGTAGGGACTCGACGACATGGCATCAAGACCTTGATGGGTGCTTGTCTGTCTGACATTATTGCTATATCGCAATTTGATTTGAATGAATCTGCCTATGGCATATATTTCAGAGTACCTTATACTTGCTCCAAATATACCGCACCAGTTCCTACCTCAGGCCTTGATCCAAGATCCATTGATGGATGCATTGATCCTTCTTTTTATTGCTGATCTTCGATAGAAAATTCTTTTCAAATTTAAATTTCTTAATGCTGTCGTCCCTACCTACGTATTGCTACAAGTGGAAGCATTTTACTAAACACATTGAATTCTCCTGCTCCGATGCACTTCTCTCTTCCGATTCCTTCTTAAGCCATCGTTTTATTTGCGCAATCCTCAACCACAAGATATAAGAGAGTTAGTTCCAGGTGTACCTCCATGGCTGTGGTTCGGCAAGTTCTTATGGCTCCAGTAATGCAGAAGCTCGACAATCGTAGTATATAATTGAGTGTCTCCCTCGTTGTGACTAAGCTGGTTATTTTGCACATCCTATGCGCCGTAGGTGATCATTAGCTTGGTACATCCATCTTAGGATGCTTGGACTGTATCGCCAAGATTTACCCGCTAAGCTCCTGCACATGATAGGAGCGAGAGTTGCCTTCATAAACATCTTTTCTGTATATTTTACCCTAGGTGCTTAACTTCTTTGACTGGTAGCAGTGATCTTTTCCTCGTGAAAGGTAGAGACTATAGTTTTTTTTAGACGGATTTATGTCAAGCCAAGCCGTGCAGCACCATACCTGAGTTATTTTCAAACCTCTTTTATGATATCACAAATGGTTTCCTCAAACTTTCCTCTGGCGATCAGTCCTATGTTATCAGCTCAGATGTGATAATTAATACCAAGGTTGGTTTGCCTATCAAGCAGTCCGTCCACATTAGGAATTGTTTTTTTATTTTTTTTTTAGTGAAGGGGAAAATCTTCAAAAGAAACACTGATGATCCGAGTAATCAGATTTCCTTTTTTTCGGGATGAAAACAAAAATTGGCAATATCTTCCACGTAGTAGACAGATAGAACCCCAACTGCTGCGAGCAACGACGACTCGATAAATTTGGATCTTATTGCAACTTGCCTACAGTGGCGATATTCTCTTCAGTAGGCACATTCCTTTGACGTAAAGGGGCTAGCATTGTTGGAAGTCGTCTATAAGTTTCGCGAATCAACGACTGATTTTCCAAGTAAATTTGGTTAATTTGGTAGCAGTGTTCAAGCGTTGGACAGTTCATGATGGTTTGGCAGACTATACTATAGTCCCTATTTTTTTTCCATCTAGCAAAAGAAAACACCCTTTATGGATGTTTACATAAGACGGTATTGGAAAGTTGTATTTGGGGTCGAGAAAAATAGTATCTTGGAAACGCTCGAGACAGGAAAATCACAATAAGCCGAAACACAGCCATGTTTCAGCGGGTGCAATTGTAGAAGATTTGAAACATTCGATGGCGTGTGAGCTCACGGAGAAACAGGACCTACTCGTAAGTAAAGAAATATTGTAGAAGTATATTGATCTAATAAAGAACACACTTAAGTCTATCTTTTTTTTTTTAGCGTATTATAAATGTTAGTCATTAACATGAATATTTATAGAAAAGTACTGAATACTTTTCCGTCCAATTAGTTGTCCGTCCATTACAATTTTTTAAATTTAGTATTCAATGCAGAAAGTAACTTCTTTATATTCGGATCGGGCTATTCGCTGCGATGACAAGAATGTGTATGTTCCCAAATCGGGCAAGTTGGATTCCAATGGCAAAGACATAACTTACTGGCTTTGATTAAGATTTCTCTTCACGAGTTGGGTCTTACTATTTTTATTGAATACCGAACGTGGACTTTCTTATGCTGAGTTGGGTCCCAGTGGTCATGGTGATGACGAGCTTCAAACATTTTTGCGTATTCTGTGTTTTTTGGTACACTCACATTCGTCGCGATATTTATATCGTCCTTCAGCGTTTCCATAACTGGAATATCGTGGTTTTGAACAAAATCATCGAACTTCTCAGAGGGAACTCGCAGCCTCTTATAGTCTCTTGGGTGTCGTGGATGACAACGCAAAGTTGATTCTCGATATTCTGGTGCAGGCATGTTGCCACGCGTTCGTAAATCAGGGCGATCGGCGGAAAGTTCTTCCGTACTTGAATCTTTTGGGATCTAGTCAGAATCTCCTGAGTCCGAATCAACGCATTCAGACTTGGCGTCCCCTGTAATATGCATTTGAGGACACGGTATACCTAGATACCGCATCCTCTGACGATTTTTCATTTTCTTCTTCACCCTCTCTATCTGAGCTCTAGTACGCATATATTCCAGAGTTTGCCCCGGCTGAATAACGTCTTCTATGCTACTTAAGGAATCTGAAGCACTCTTTCTACCTCCAATGCCGTATAGATAGCCAATCATGTTGAATTTCTTTACCTTAATCTGCTTGGGTTTCTTAATGCGTAGATTCCTTCTCATCACATGATCATAGTGCCTTGTTTTCTTCGATATTCCTTAATGGCGTTTTTTACTTGAGGCGTTTGCACACCCATTTCTCGAGGAAAGAGATCCATATCAGCGGGGGGTTTTTGAAGCATGGTCTGAACCCTTCTTTTACTTGGAACCAATGATTCAAACCACTCATCTCCTTTAGCTTTTTGTTCATCGGCAGATAGCTCATTATGATGGAAATTTTCTCTAAGATTAGGACCTCGAAGAAGGAACTTGTTTCCTTGCTGGCCGACCATCATGTCATCCTCGTCATCTGTGGACTTTTCGTAGTCAGTTGGGCTCGGGGATGATGAGCCTGAACTGATCTCCAGTTGAGCTTCTGGGTATATTTTCGGCTTCCCCATCTCCATGTAGAATTCTTGCTTAACCTTGGCACGATCCCGCAAAATCCGCTTCGATTTCTTTAACTTGTGTCGAAATTTAAAGCCCCACAGATAGTGCGGGGAAATTCTCTCCTCTTTGGGATTTGACGGAGCTCCATTTTCCTCGTAGTAAGAGTTCTGTCAAGTACTCCAACCAAGTCCTGAATATCTTTCTGGGCCAACATCATGGCTCTATTCTCAGCGGCAGCTTTTCGATTAGCACTTTCTATTTTTTCGTCTTGGGCCAATTTCTCTTTCCTGCGAATATACAATTGCTTGTAACGCTCTCTTCGATTCTTTTCTTCTTCTTCAAGTCTTTATCTCACCTCTGGTTTCTGCTCAGTTCGGATAAACCTTCCGAAGACCATCTCTTTATCTGCCTCTGACACTTCACTTTGGATATCTGCGGAAAGTGGTTTGTTTATGCTTGGGAACTGATATTCTCTCCTCCTGGAGCTCCTTTTCCGTACTTATCACCGTCTCCAGTTTAACATTGCGGCGATGTTTAAACCGACGAACTTTACGATACTCTATTTGGTTCTGACAAGCCTGTTCATCTCGACTTCATGTGTTCTTGTAGTCCATTCCTTGAAAGTCTAACCTCAACGGATTTGTCAGGTCAATAACTTCACAAATACTCGAAGCGCTTGACTCCGAGTCTGAAGATGTATCCAGATTATCTGCGGTCTTCACAAGTTCAATGACTCTAGCTGATACAATGGGCTTAAATTGATATGTGACTTGTTCCCTGAGACAATATTTTTTTCGAGGATCTTCCGTGAGGCTAAATATCTTTATGGATGCAACTTGCTGCGCAGCGATACCGCTTCCTAGACAATTGCCAATAAACCGATTTGGTGCACCTAGCTCAACACTATCCGGGCAGGCTGGCCAATATTCCAGCGTCTCCGGTCTTTCAAACCTTTGATGCTGTGAGTCTGATAGATTAGTTAACGTACTATCCCTATTTAAGGTCAGACAGGAACATGAGATGCTTGGGTTGCTTGAATTTGGACATTTATAAATCATAAGAGATGTTGTGTTGGGTTGCCCAAAACGATGATTTATAAAGATATTGAATCAAACGATGCTCTTGCAACAGTTGATCTATTTGCGGAATTTTTTGAATCTGTTTTTTCTAATTGTATTGCACCCAGCAGTTCTGTACCGAATTCAATATCCAAGATTGATTTCGGTTTTCTGGTTTTGGATGTTCATGATGTTCAATCTGCTGCTAGCAGCCTCAAACCTAATGCTAAGCCTGGAGCAGATGGCATTCCGGCAATTGTATTAAAAAACTGCTGCAATGCTGTTTGTATACCTCTGCTAAAAATTTTTAATGCATCTCTTTCGTCAGGCATTTTTCTCGAAGATTGGAAAATCTCGTTTCTGGTCCCTATTTTTAAATCTGGATCTAAGAATGACATCGAAAATTACAGAGGAATATGCAAACTTTCAGCTATACCAAAGCTTTTTGAAAGTATTGTTAAAAATAAATTAGAATTTCATATAAAAGAGCATTTATCCGAATTCCAGCATGGCTTCTTTTCTGGTCGTTCGACAACTTCCAATTTGGCCCATTTCACGTCTTACATCATAAATTCTGTAGAAAGCGGATGCCAAGTTGATGCTATATACACGGACTTTAGTAAAGCCTTTGATTCTGTGAATCATATAATTTTGTTAAAGAAACTTGAAAATTTTGGATTTCACTCTGCAATGCTAAGGTGGATCTCATCGTTTCTAATCGGTCGGACCCAAAAAGTTTACCTAAACAACTGCTGCTCGAGAATAATCTCCTGTACATCTGGAGTTCCACAAGGTAGCCATTTAGGACCGCTGCTTTTTATTATTTTTATTGACGATATTGTCCAAAGCATACAATTTTGCCAATGTCTAATGTATGCAGATGATCTTAAGATTTTCCTTAAAATTCGAAGCTTGAATGACTGTTTAAAGATACAGTCCGACCTGAATAATCTATCTGATTGGTGTATTAATAATTGCTTAAGGCTGAATATACAAAAATGCATGACCATATCCCTTTCAAGATCATATATGCAATACAATTATGACTACTGCCTTGAATTGACGTCTTTAAGAAGAGTTAATCAAATTAAGGATCTGGGCGTCATTATTGACACGAAGCTAACTTTTGTTCCTCACATTGAGTACATAATAGCTAAAGCTAACTCACTTGTTGGATTTATCAAAAGGAATTCAAAAGATTTCTTTGATCCACATACATTGATATCTCTTTTCATCTCCTTGGTTAGGTCTATTCTTGAGTACGCCGTTATTATCTGGAATCCAATTTATCAGACTCATTCAGATCGCATAGAAAGGGTGCAGAAGTGCACGATGCCAATTACTTGGTATTCTTACCCTTAACGCAAGGAGATATGCCCATGATGTTATGTTTATAAGAGATATTCTGTGTTACCGTATTAATAGTCCCGTTCTTTTATCCCGGGTACCCATTTATGCTCCTGAAAGGCGTCTTAGAAGTCGTAATGTTCTCTTCCAACCAGGACATAGAACAAACTATGGTCGTAATGAACCATTCTCTAGGACCCTTATGAATTTCAATGAAGCTAGTAGACATTTAGATTTTCATTATTCAAGAGATCGCTTCAGAAAAATGTTGTTCGATTTTTTAATAAATTAAATCTGTTATCGTTTTCCTCTTTTATCCTTATTTTTATGAATCCTTTTTTCTTTTTTTTTTTTTTTTTTTCTTTTGTTCTCTCTTTTATAAATAATTAATTTACATATATATTTATATACATATTTATTTATCTGAGAATATACTTATCTTTCCATGTAATCTGTAAAGCAAAGCTGGTAGATGAAATAAATAAAATAAAATAAATAAAATAAAATAAAGAATTTAATGGGATTGTTCCAGTGACGGGTTGTTCCGTTGCCTTGTTATCCTTCCAGTCACCTCTCCTTGAGTCGTGCTAAAGTGGAAGTGGTGATCGTTTTCAGAACGCCCGTTGATGTGGTCTACATTTTAGACGGGGTCTTATTGAAGCAGATGGAGAAGCTAAAGTCTTATTTATGAGTGATGAAGAGAGTAATGCTGAGTTATCCTGTAAGATTGGTAAGGCTGAACTGAACTTAGAGTCAAAGTTATGCTATCAGTCTTAAACTCGGTATGTGTCCTAACTCTTACCTATGGTCATCTGGGTAATGACCTAGAGAATAAGATCACAGATACAAGCTGTAAAAATGAGCCTACTTCTCGGTGTTACTGCAGTAACTCCGATCGAGATCGAGTAAGAAACACCAGAGTACTCTAAGAATTCAATATAGAGCAGTTACTTCTTCGAACGGAACGGTCTATGCTTCGATAGTTTGGTCACATAATGCTCATGTCACCAATCCGGCTTCCAAGGCATATCATCATTACCGTGCCAACAGGTAAGCGACCCCTTGGTAGGCCTAGGAATAGATGGTTGGATTATATCAGAAATCCCTCTTGGGCGCATCTGGGGGATTCCTCTTGATGAGTTGTAGTTAATGGTGGAGGATCGAAAGTGATGGAGAGTTCAGCTGAGTGTGCTTATTCCCATGGGCCCTGTAGTGCGCACGGTACTGCATTCTTGTTCGTTGTTCTGAGTTTGCTGTATTATGCATCATAAGCATCTTGTCTTTTACGAGACTATAAATAGAATTCCGTTTAGTCTCGAAGGATTGAACGTTGGTTTCGATCTTTTGTTGGCAATTAAGACCACATACAAGTATGTCTTTTGTAGATCTACATTTAGTCCACATGCTCAGTTATTCCATTCACTTAAAGCTGGCTGTAGCAAGTCGGTGACTGTGTGCAGAAATTATCCTGCTGCCGCCCTTATTCCACTGTGCCCTAATTTTAGAAGAATTTCGTTCGCCACTATGATCCAAAGTATATATTGTTGATAGCTTTCATCCTTGGAAGGAGTGCCCCAGGAACTAGAGTGTGTGCTTTTCACCCTTCCACCTCTGAGCCTATGAATCTAATATCGGCCCTGCATTTTATTCAGTTCGAGAGGTACTGCTCCATGTTCTACGTTTTATTGCTTGCCTAATAGCTCCCAAATTAACATTATTGAAAGCATTTTGTGTCGTAGATATGCATATCGTCCCCCATATTCCAGAAGCATGAATGTGCAAATTTTAAACATTTGCGGAATAACCACAATTTTGCCTCTGGCTCTACTAAATAAGAATGAATTCAACATTGACCCAACTGACATAGTAAGAAATTGTTGTTCCCACATTGTTTTTACATTCACAATTCTAAAACAACATAGAATACAGAAAGACTTATCAAACAAACTAAGAAACCCGAAAAAATTAAATTGTCACATTCATGCTTGTGGCATATGGGGGACGATATGTGTATGTACATCCATAACGTCAGCTTTGAAGCCCGCATCTCTTGCAAACATAAAATTCTATGTATTATTGACCTTTTGGCCAAGGTTTCTTGATCCAGTTCCACGAATTTACAGCTAGGCCACAACCTGCAGCTCATATGCGCTAAATGTTTCATGGAGAACCGTCGAAGGACTGTTCTTAGATATGAATTTGGCTTCATCGGGAATTTTATGAACATTAAAGTCCAAGTGGGGGCGCCCGCCGTGGCGTAAGTGATTAGTGTATCGGATCACTGCGCGTGAGGTTCCAAGTTCGAGTCCCAGAAAACACCAACAAAGTTTTTTCACGATCCCCCCTCTCGCGAACGTCTGACAAACATCTGAGAGTATTGTTGTCTCGAAAAAGCTTCTCAAACCAAATTGCCCTTCGGATACGGCACTAAACTGTAGGTCCCTTCCATTCGTGTGAAGAATATAACGCACACAAGATGAGTGGTTGCGCGAAGCTTGGCTCTGGCACTTAAAGAGCTGTTGCGCCAAATCTTTTTTTTTTTTTAAGTACAAGACGCGGTCTAAAACCTTTAGCAGGAAAGAATTAGACTAATCGTCCTTAAATTCCTCCGCGGATACATTATCAATCTATCAACCCTAGGCTCGTGCAATGTATACTTAGTTCAAAATGATACAACTTCCGTCTACAGTATAATTTTTCTTTTATTTGATCTCAACCTATTCACTGGAAATATATTTTTAATTTATTTTAGAAACAGTTTCAGTATGAAGATTATCCTTTAATCGGTCTTCAATCGAAGATTCTTGTAGCTTCAACTGAATCAGTATCAGGACATAGTTGCCGATTCCTAGGAAAAACTGAAACAAAAGATACAAAATAGATTCATTTAATATGTACAAGTACAAGTATATTTATATAGGTAGATACAATGAACAAATTACTAACGGAATAAATCAGACCAAAATTTGATATCAACGCTTTTCCCACGGTGAACTGAAATCGATTGTGTTTCTTCCATAAGAGAAAGGCATGAATATTTTCCTTTATCTCCTTAACGGGATAATGATCATCATATGTGCCTATGATTTGAGAACAAGCCTTACACTGAAAGGACATATAATTATCAGTAAACCATTAGAATAAGAAACTAATCAAAAGAACCATTTCAGGTGATTAAGTAATAATGTAGAGCCATGAGCCAAACTTTTTCTTTACATGTTCTCCAGCACTTAGAACTAAATATTCTTTAAAATCTTCAAAACCCAGTGCAGTTTCTAGTACGAGTTTTGTGTGCACATAGAGGGGTTTCATGAGAAACCAGTATTCTAAAAATAAGAAGGCAGACTCACCGTTCTGCATGGAACTTTACTAGGCCGGTCTATAATAAAAAAAAGGCATGTCTCGCAAGTTGTTGAAATATATCAAAATCATAGTCATATACCCAAAGAAGCTAAAATTCTTGGATCAATTACTTTCGAAAATGGGACCTCGACTAACTTAGAGTGCGCAACTGGAGCAAATTATCTAAAGACCGAGCTAAATGGAGAGGCTTGTTGGTTGAGGCCCATGTTCACCCCGAACTGTAGCGTCACCTAAGTAAGTAAGTACTTTCGAAAATAAAAGGAGGTGATGCACATATTTTTCTACGATTCCTTAAGCTAAAAGAAGAAGTAGAGCCTTAGTGGCTCGAGGTGCAAAAAACTTAAACTAAAGGGACTTAATAGCAACGCTTTTTCTAGCGACTCTTAGATCCCATAGAATTCCAACAATTTTTGTTGCTTGGATCACAACATTGATAGGAAGGGGCTAGGAAAGTGTAGATTGAAGAGAAATACCACAACATTTTATGCGTAAAAAGTAAGCTCTATCGTAAAGTGCAGTTATACTGGAACAATGGCTATGAAAGTTCAAGGCATTGAATTCAAGTCAAGTAGCTTGTCCGAGACGTAAATTTTGCCAATCAAGAATGCAGTCAGAAAAATTTGAATAGTCTATCAAAAGTATCCGTGGTCGGTTATGTATTCGTACTTCGATAGCTATAGCGCTGGAGTACCGCACGGATGCTTTCTTTAACCAATTTTTTTTTCCTGCGCCATATCAATGAAATGCTAGAGTCATTAAGAGCAGTTCTCTTAACGGAGGTTCCGCACTAACATGACCATTGAATCTAAAACCGTTGACTCATCGAAGATTGATAGCAAACTTACTGGTAAATGTTCCGATGAACTAAGTGGAATTATCGCTGGAAATAACGCATTTAGAAACTATATCAGGGAAGTCGCTTGGACCCATCGCCTAAACGACCACCTCACAATCGCGAGAACATCTCTAACAAGTAAACTTAGTTGAACAGTCTCCAACCGGATCAACAAGCATTTGAAGTCATCTAAAGACGATATGCCAGTCATATGCCGATATAGGATCGATTATTCTGAGAGAAGATTATACAAAAATAGTATTTGATACCAGGATATTGGTTATGAGTATGTTATGCATACACATATACATACATATAAGTAGTAAGGATAAAGATGGTTTCTTAAACACTTACCTCACTCATAGTCAATCGTGAATAAACAGCAGTGTAAACGACTTTTATCAGTCTCGGTAATACAAACATGAACAGAAAAATATACTCCCTAACCTGGGCCCTTGATTCCGATGCCTTGTGGCACAGCACAAATACCATACTCGAGGCTTGCGAAAAATCATGGAACATATTTACTATGGCTACGCTTCCGTAAATAATATCCACTCCCTGAACCAACTCACAGTACTTTTGATAGTGATTCACCAACGAAAGAATACTTCGCCGTTTCTCTTCCTCTTCCTTCGGACTCAACTGAAAATACTTTTTAAACATTTTCTGAAAAAGTCTAAAACGCACCCGCAGATAGTCCATTGAACTTATGTGCGCATAGCTGGTTGTACCCGGTCCAAGGGTACAAGCGGCATAGCTCAATGCCACCATAGCTACTTTCCAGTCCGGATCCAAATTGACTATATACATAAAGTAATATATCCCACAGTACAGAGTCAAGGCCGTCATGTACAATTTATTCTTACGAATAGTCTTGGGGTAGTTAAAGTTTACAGCAAACTCCTTAGTGAAGCTTTTGTCTAGCTTGTAGGCTTCTTCATACAGTTGTATGTGTGTGTATTTTTTAATATCCAAGATAATCGAGATTTCAATATATGTTACTAAAGCGATGAGTAGGTCGACACATCCCAGAAACTGAATGAGAGGTGATAGTTCTCTGACATGTTGGGAATACTGGTGAGACTGCACTTTGATTGTCCATCCAGTGATGAAACATCCGAGTGCTGTTAGACGTGCCAGATTCGTGTAAAATTTGGTGAATGTAGAAACCCCGAGTTGTTGATTGGAATTTAGACGGAAAGATAGACATCCGGTTGCAAAAAGAGGTAGAAACACGGGTTGGAAACACTGAAAAAACTGTTTTCTGTTCGAATCCATCGTGGAAATTAATGAAAGTCGAATGGAGACAGTCGATTATATTGGGTTACATTGACTGCAGTTAATAGACTTTTAATCGATTTCAGGTGATTATGATGATAAAGGTGGTAATCAATTAGGTATAATATCACATTTGCATTATTTCGGCAATTATTGGTGAATAATATTCTCAGCCCAAAAAATTAACTTTGATCCCTACTCGCAATAACTTATTTATTACTTTATGGGGAAAGCAACGATTATATGTTATCAGTCCCAGTTATATGGGACTAAGCTACTCAGGAAACTGAATAGTAATACTAACGCAAAACCAAAAAGGCGCAAATAGCACTTATAGAGGCTAGCGCCAGAGTTTCTGGCAGCGATTCGTTTAGTGCATGCTAGATTGCCGTATGCGAATCCGAAGGGCGGTATGGACAGTTATACTCTTACTAATGTCTTTATACATGTTATATAATCTGCTGCAAATCAGACATTAGGAAAGGAACTGATCCTCCAGGTTGCGGGTTGTGCCGTAACTTCCCTACCACGTAAAACAATTGTACAGAAACAACCACAAACCTCGGATAAGGGCGATTCAACTGATGACGACCCCACCAAACAAAATAAGGCAACGACCTTCGGATCTGTACGTGGAATGTTCGGACCCGTAACAGACGCTAACATAACCCTGATATGTGCTCATGCAACAAAGAAGAATCACTGTGAGAAAATTTAACGTCGAAAAGCTACAATCGCAAGAGACCGGCAGAGTCTTCGCTGAACGCGTATTCTGAAATCTCTCAATCACACATAAGCCACCAGCATCAAGTGCCGAAGACCAGTGACAATGCTGCCACCATGCAACACATCGAAGCCCCTGGTTTGACGAAGAATTCCGGCGAGTATATGCCGCAAAATAAGAGGCATATAAAGCGGCGCTACAACGGAAGACGAGAGCTGATTGTGAGCTCTACGAGCAAAAGAGACGGGGAGAACATCGGCTTCTCCAAAAGAAGAAGAAAGAGCATGCGGAACGCGCGATCGAGGATATTGAGAGCTTATACTGCAGGAACAATGTATGGAAGTTTTACCAAAAGCTAAAAAGAAACTGCCAAAACAGCAAAATCCGTACAGAAACCTGCAGAGATGAAAATGGAAACTTCTTAGTAGAATCACAATCGGTGCTGACAATATGGAAAAACCACTTCTGTGGACTGTATAACGGCGACGAAGACCAACATACACTTTCACGCAGAATGAAGCATTCAGCATAGACGATGATGGTTAAAATGCCCGTCCACCTGACCAAAGCGAAGTGAGGATAGCAACCAGTCAGGCACCAGTCTTCTCAATATGGCATAAGAGATCTTTTCTGCCATATTGTGTGAACACCTAAAGCCTTTCATCAACAGCCTGATTGGCCCCTCCTTTATTAATGCGGTTTCAGGACAGGAAAATCCCGAGGAAAACCGAAGAAATCCACATTGATACTCACCATATATTTATCGATTTCAAGGTCGCCCATGGCAGCATCTATACATCTATAGAGACGAGCTATATAGAGACATGTCTAGTTTTAACATCCCTGCGAAACTTGTTCGTCTGTGTAGGATGACGATGGAAAACGCTCGCTGCTTCACCAATATCGGTTATGACCTCTCCGAGGCCTTTAATGTCAAAAAAGTTTTTGACAAGATCACGTTCCGTCATGTGTCTACTTTAATATTGTACTTGAACGGATTGTGCGGAACTCATAAGCCAACACCAGGTGCGCAATCTATGAAAAGTCTGTACAACTGCTTGCATACGCAGACGATATCAGATAATTGGAAGAACTCAACGGGATGTCACCGGTACGTTTGCAAACGTTGAAGTAGAAGCGACCAAAATGAGCTTAGCGGCAAACGGGAGCGAAACCAAGTATATGCTGTCAAGAAGAAGGGGCATTCAATACCTACGAATTGGACAGAACGTCACTTTGAGCAGCTACAACTTCGAGGTATTAAGGGACTTTGTCCACCTTGACTCTGCTATTAATTCTAAAAACGACATCAGTGCAGGAATCAAGTGAAGAATAACTCTTGCCAATCGCTGTTCTTTTAGGCTAATAAGGCAGTGCTTGACTTTTTTTAATAAATAATAATTTGCACGCACTTAAGGGATTATGAATATCCTTAAAATGCGTTACACAGTGTGGGCGTTCGAAAGGATAGACAGAGAGAGAAAGATTGGTGTAAGTTTGAAAGAGATAAATAAATAAATAACCATGAACCATTAGCTTGAAAATCGATGACGTTACCACTACACCATCGCCACTCCTGATTGATTGACGAAATATTTCTACGGCTTTCCAGCGTATCTATAGAATTCACTATATCCGTTTTCATTTATCATTGCGCGGTTTTGAACTTAAAACAGAAAGTGCAATTCGGTTTTAGGGGTACCGGACCTCGTAAGTACATATACTCAAGTTTAAGTCGCAGATATAAGTGCTTTATGTACTCCAAGCAGATCAAGGGGTGCAAAGCACTTCTTGTAACTTTCAAGAAAACTTAACATTCTTTGCGCCTTCGAATATGTGATCATTCGAATATATGATCATTCCAGCAGAGGTTATCGTTAACACACGTTTCGAGAATGGAAAGCCTTTTAGTTTCAGCAATAAAAGTGCCATTCATAATGACTGAAGATTTAGGTTTCAATGGCAATAGACAGCATTATGTTTTGTAAGCATTAACTTCCACTCTATTGGCTTTACCCCATTTTAATATACTCTCAAGATCGGAATTGAATGAGTTTAACATACATTGCCGTTCTAGTTCTACGGCCGAAGGACAGGACGTGAGTATTGGAACGAATATCCGTCGGTATCCGGAAGGAGAAGAAGGTTTGCCTTCTACCGAGAACAAATGCTATTTTCTATTTATTTATAATATTTGCATATAAAAATCTTTGTTATTAAATATTCTAAGCACATAAATAAACTTCATATTAATATGTAGTATTGTACATGTGTGCCTCTTGGCTATAAATACAGAAGTACATCATCAGGGTTGCATTGAAAAACATTCCCGATAAGTATGTACATATATGTATGTATTCTATTTTTGAGCAATGTAATAAGGATAAAGATGGCTTCTTAAACACTTACCTCACTCATAGTCAATCGTGAATATACAGCAGTATAGACGACTTTTATCAGTCTCGGTAATACAAACATGAATAGAAAAATATACTCCCTAACCTGGATCCTTGATTCCGATGCCTTGTGGCACAGCACAAACACCATACTCGAGGTTTGCGTAAAATCATGGAACATATTCAATATGGCTACGCTTCCGTAAATATTATCCACTCCCTGAACCAACTCACAGTACTTTTGATAATGATTCACCAACGAAAGAGTACTTCGCCGTTTCTCTTCCTCTTCCATCGGGCTCATCCGAAAATACTTTTTAAACATTTTCTGAAAAAGTCTAAAACGCACCCGCAGATAGTCCATTGAACTTATGTGCGCATAGCTGGTTGAACCCGGTCCAAGGGTACAAGCGGCATAGCTCAATGCCACCATAGCTACTTTCCAGTCCGGATCCAAATTGACTATACACATAAAGTAATATATCCCACAGTACAGAGTCAAGGTCGTCATGTACAATTTATTCTTGCGAATAGTCTTGGGGTAGTGAAAGTTTACAGCAAACTCCTTAGTGAGGCTTTTATCTAGCTTGTAGGCTTCTTCATACAGTTGTATGTGTGTGTATTTTTTAATATCCAAGATAATCGAGACTTCGATATATATTGACATCGAGATGAGTAGTTCGGCACATCCCAGAAACTGAATGAGAGGTGATAGTTCTCTGACATGTTGGGAATACTGGTGAGACTGCACTTTGATTGTCCATCCAGTGATGAAACATCCGAGTGCTATTAGACGTGCCAGATTCGTGTAAAATTTGGTGAATGTAGAAACCTCGAGTTGTTGATTGGAATTTAGACGGAAAGATAGACATCCGGTTGCAAAAAGAGGTAGAAACACGGGTTGGAAACACTGAAAAAACTGTTTTCTGTTCGAGTCCATCGTGGAAATTAATGAAAGTCGAATGAAGAAAGTCAATTACATTGGGTTACATGGAGTGGAGTTAATAGACTTTTAATCGATTTCAGGTGATTATGATGATGAAGGTGGTAATCAATTAGATATACTAATACGTAAATGTTAGTAGTTTAGGGAATTATTGATTGATAATATTTGATCCCAATAAGAAGGATAGTATATATTAAGCGTCTCCTTGACGACAGTTATACACTCGGATGTTTGTCAGAGGCTCTCAAGAGGTGGTATATACTTGTAATACTTAGTATGCGACTAACATATATGTACTATTTTCGGATTAGACTGGATAGTTTTCTCTTCTTTAGAATAGATTAGGTAGCCATTGCCAATTAATCTTGGGCTATATCTAGGCTTGATAGATCGTGAATAAGTGGTTATCAACCGGAGAATATTAGGTCTCAGCGCGTAACACTGTGTTACGCTAGTCTGGCAATCTGCAGGGATAAGGTGTGCTACTAACACCAGCAGTACGAAAAGCAGGCAACGGCAACGATAGGCTCAAACATGTTATGGAAAAGCCGTAATGACAACCGGTTCCGGTAACATGGAGGGAAACAAACATTAGGTCTGTTCCTTTACTTTTTGCGAAAAAAATAGTAAAAGAGAAATTATCAACCTTAAGAGTAAAATTCTGTCTCAAAGAGAGAAGCTACAAAAAAGTAAAGGAACGCGTTAGACAAAAAAAAACTTGCCCATAATTAAACGTCAACGTTTTCAGCTGTTTCTTCCGTACTCCACATCTATGTAAACCATTTTCATTAAACTTTGAAGTTCGTTTTTATTGCTTTTAAATACAAATTTACATATTTAAATGCGCAGGAATGTCCTAGGAAAATATTCAACTTTTATTTGGGTTCTCTTTTTTTCATTTTTTATTTGCCCTTTTGCTGCAAATTGAATTAAAATGAAAAATAACCCAAAACAAAAGAAAAATAAAAACATCCAAACAAAGTAACAGCTGACTTTGACAGAAAGTACACTACTTACCGGCAGAAATTTGTTGAGTAAGAATTCGTAAGATTTTTCACTGAGCGGAAATTTTTACTCTCTCGTTGCCTCTTTCTTTTACTACTTTTTTGAGTAAAGGAACGCTGTTGAGTAAGAATTCGTACAAATTCGTACAAATTTGTACGAATTTGCAAGTAAAGGAACAGACCTATTATGTTTCTACCCAAGCCGAGAAAAAGGGAGTATAACAAAACGGTGAGCCTAACATGCTGAGGGCAATGGTCCATATATGTCCATAGTCCATATATATGAACAGTACAATGCTGAAGTATTTCCTGAATAAAAGACAACATATGTTTCGGAAGTCTTAAACTCGCTTAGAAAAGTCGTAGAGTTGGTCAACTAATGGCACGCTGGGTGGACAATATGTTATGTTCAAAAGCAGGGCAATAAATAATCAGGGAACCTTAAGACTTACAGGCAGAGTCAACAAGGGATGCCCACAGGGTTGTGTCTTAACACCTAGTTTGTGTAACAAGACTTTGGATTCTTCCTTTTTTCGTTCTCTTTTTAACCTGGTGTTTTGGTGTCATCAGAGAGTATGAATCGAGGAAAGTAGTGAAAACTTGAGCTCCGTTAAAGTTCATAAGTTCGTAGTTAAAAGCGAGTGATTTTAAACTGAAACGTTGATAAACATTTATTATTAACCTAAACGCCATCTTTGTGTTATTATAAGCTCTAATTGTGCTTTATTTTAATATAAAACAAGTGTTTAAAATCCTGAAAGATTTATCAAATCAACAAACGTTATTTTTATTTTTGAGTGAAAATGTCCAATAAAAATGAGCAATTGAGAAAGCTGCGGTCTGCAGAAAAAAACATTACACCTCACTCACCATCTTGCAATTCGCCGTCGGCATCTCGCTCTCAAGAGAAGCTGTGGGATATAATAGAGACTCGATTGAATTCGTTAAAGAAAGACATAACCGATTCAATTATTTCCCAACTAAAAACTGAAATAAAGGCTTTAACCGACAGTCTATCAGAACGGATAAACTTAATTGAAAATGAGTTTAAACAAAAAATCCACACACTCGAGCAAAACATCAATAAAAGGTATAGCACCATCAACAACTCTGTGTTTTCCTTACAAAGCAGAGTTGACACTGTTGAAAGTCACTGCAACCGTATGTATGATATCGAAAACGATTTATTGGCCGTGAAATCACAAATAGCCGATAACAACACCACCGAACTCCAAATGCAAATAGACGCACTAGCACGGAAGAATATTGCTGGCGATGTCGTTATGCACGGGATACCTATTGCTGAGGATGAAAATTTACTTGAAATTTTCAACAAACTGTGCACAAAAGTGAATTTACCGGCAATAACAACAAACTCAATTATACGCACAAGACCTACGAATAACTCTTCATTCAGCGCGATCATCATCAAACTTCCGCAAGCACAATGCAAAATTAATCTGCTGAAAAAAAGCCGAATATTACAAAAAGCATTCTTAGCTCGTCTCACTAAGTGACATTGGCTTTGGCAGCAACAAATTTGTGCGTGTGTATGAATGCCTTACAAAGCAAAACCATGCAATTTTTCGCAAGGCCAATGAACTTCGGAGTAACCACTGCCTTCACTCTGTTACGCGCAATGGGAGAGTTTACGTACGGGAATTAGCTGATAGATCTCCAATATACATCCCAAATATGCTATCGCTCAATTGTCTTCGCCGTTCTTCTGCTAGAAGTAATGCACTTGGTACTAATACAACCGATGCCGTTGCTGAAGTCAACACAACCGATGGTACTGCGCCCGCTGCTGATGTAAATACTACAACCGTTGCTGTTATCAACAGATTTGATTGCGGAGATCCCAACTTGGGTGATTAGCTGTTTTATTTTGCCTTTATTTTTATTTTATTTTATTTTTTTTTTTGTTTTTATGTATTCTTTCGTTAGCTCTCATGTTCGCTCTCAATTAATTAATTTACTTTAACGTTTTGAATTGTTTTGTTGATTTGTCTCTGTTTATGCATAAGTAAATGAATTAAAATGAAATTATGATTCTATTAACGTAGCTCGGTCACTCTTCTTTTTCATGATAGCAATGATATTTGGGAACTTAAGAATAGACAAACCTGGCAGTTCGATAATTTTCTTACCTATAGCTCTAAATAGATGTTCTTTGGCTTCTGTGTTTGTGGAGATCGCTTCCTCTGATTTGGTGATGGCTTTATCTGATATGTTTAGGTCTTTTTATTATGGTCTTTGGTTTAAATCCTGACATTGTTAGGGTCGTTCTCAATGTGGTGTGTAGTGCGCATACTGGGCTTAATATTTGTCATACAAATCCTGGTAGCATTCGTTCTAAATATACAGTTTTGTACCAAATGCTTAGCACTTCGAAAATAGATGTGGTTATGGTGTCAGAATCGTGGCTCTACAAAGATATTCACTCACAACTTGTGCATCTTCCAGGTTTCAACTTGTTTAGGAATGATCGTGTTGATAGGATAGGAGGTGGTGTTTGCATGTATATTAGGGATTGTATACCGGCAAAAATTATATACTCTTCAAGTAAGTCGAACATTCAGTTCTTGTGTGTTGAGATCAGTAACGACAATAATGAAAAGTGTTTATTGGTAGTCGTGTATTCTCCGCCTCATAATTTTTGCGAGGCCAATCTCGAAGAACTTGAGGACACGTTACACAACTTAGGCCCTAAATATAAGGACATTTTGATTGGCGGTGATTTCAATGTAAACATTCTCGTTAACAATAGCCTAGCAAGAAGTTTTCACTATTTTTGTAGCCGAATGAGTCTATCCATTGTGAATACACGTTGGCCTACTTGCTTTAAATCAGTGGATAATCCGTCGCTAATTGAAATGTTCTTAACAACTTCGATATCAAAAGTGCTAGGGAACGACCAAGTAAGACCCACATCCGAATTTATTCATGATATTATTTATTGTTCTTTCAAGTTCGATGTAGTTAACTTAGATACTTTCCGATATATTAGTTACAGGTCATTTCGTAACATTGATTATGAGGGTCTCCAACGGTATAGCAGTTCCTTAAACTGGAATGATATATACTATACCCCAGATATAGATAATAAAGTTTTGCTATTAAACACTTTAGTCAACTCGCTATATGACAACTATGTCCCATTGATAACCAAGAGAATTAAACCGCTGAATTGCCCATGGTATAATAGTCAAATAAAACTTTTGATCCAAGAAAGGGAACGTTTTTTTAGAAGGTACAAAAGGAGTCCGTCTGAGTACAATAGAAGGCAATACTGTTTCGCTCGGAATAAGGTCGTGGCTCTTATACGCTCATCCAAGCGGTCGTACCTACTTGAGAAACTTGATCCATCGCAAAGTTCAAAGCAACTGTGGAAGAACATAAGAGACGTAGGCATAATTGGGACTAAAAACATGTCAAAGTGTTCTTTTAGCCCCGATATTATGATGTCACACTTTGTCCCAAGTTTCGCCCGTTCTTCTTCTTTGCCCGAACCCACTTCGGATAACCTTAATCCTAACACGTCGTTTTCCTTCAATTGTATTGATGTGGAAGGTTGTTTAAATGCCATTCGTTCTGTTAAATCTGATGCTGTAGGCCCCGATAATATATCACCAAAGTTTATTAAACTTATTTCGCCTATAATCGTAGGGTATGTAGTCCATGTTATCAATGTATGCATTTGTAGTAGTACCTTTCCGACAGACTGGAAGGAAGCTAAAATTATTCCAGTTCCTAAAAAGGCAAGTCCCACTGTTCCAGCGGATTTCAGACCGATAAGCTTGTTGCCCTTTCTATCGAAAGTCTTCGAAAAAATAATTCAAAGTCAAATGCTTATTTACTTGAATAGCAATAATATGATTTCTGTCTGGCAATCCGGTTTTCGTAATAAGCATAGCTGTGAATCAGTAGTGATTAAAGTCACTACAGACTTACGTATGGAACTGGATTCAGACAAAATTGGTTTACTGTTACTATTAGACTTTTCAAAAGCTTTCGATTGCATTGATCACCCAATATTAATGTCAAAATTGAAGAATAAATTTAGGTTTTCCAGTACAGCTCTTCGTTTGGTACACAACTATCTTAGGGACAGGGTTCAAACAGTTTATACTGATAGTGGAATTTCCAGACCACTTACTGTAAATATAGGAGTTCCACAGGGCTCAGTTCTGGGACCACTGTTATTTTCATTGTATATTAATGATCTTCCGGATGCTATAAGCTCTTGCAATATACAAATGTATGCGGACGACGTCCTGATTTACTTATGTCGTTCAGTAGGCCTGAGGGAGGACCTAGTGGCTAGGATGAATGAGGATCTAAAAAGTATCCAACTCTGGTCTAACCTCAACAAGCTTAAACTGAATCCCGCTAAGACTCTAGCAATGCTATGCTCAAGGAGAGAAGTGGAAGCTACTGAATTTCCCCGCATTGTTCTTAACGGAAAAATTATTCCATATGTGAACAAAGTGAAGTATCTTGGATTTACGCTAAACAGCAAGTTAAGCTGTTGCGACGCCATTTCGACAACAATTGGGAGAATCTACTCTGGGTTGCGCAGTTTGAGATGCTCTGCTGGTCTTCTTCTCCCAAATATGAAACTGCGTTTAGTTAAAAGCCTTATTATGCCCTTTTTCTCATTTAACTGCTCCGTATATGCCACTCTAGACTACGAATGCAAACACAAATTAAATGTAGCTTTCAATGACTGTCTCCGCTTTGTATATAATAAACCGAGATATACCAGTGTCTCACATCTTAAGACTTCTCTTCTAGGAATCTGTCTTAATGATTTCTATGACTTCCGTAACTTATTAAAGCTGCATGCCATTATTCATAATAACTGCCCTGTGTATCTGAACGAAATGCTCCGATTTGCCCAATCCAGTAGGGGTCTGCGCTTAATCTTACCCCGATTCGAACACACCACTGCTGAGCGATCCTTCTTCGTCTCAGCAATTCGACTATGGAATAGACTTCCGGTTGAATTGCAGAGAATAAGCTCATCAGCCGAATTTCAGAGGAGACTATTTTCACATTTTTCTAACACCAATTGAAGCCCTATTACATCTATTCTTATTTATTTCCTTTTGCTGAGAATCAATTTATGATTAATTTGTAAGTAATTTACATATGCATTTTCTGAAGTCATTAAAATCATTTTAAATCTTTGCTCCTTTCAATTAATATAGATTACTTTTATCCTTTTTAATTTCAATTTTTTTTTTTAATTTAATATTTGTAAATTCTATCTCGATGCTTATTATAAGATTTAATATCTAGTAGTATCATGTTAAATTCTTTTGTTTGAATAAATAAATAAATAATAATAATAATAAATAAATGGCCGACAATGCAACCTGAAAACTCTGCTGTGTCAAGGGTACTAATGAGTTTAGGATACTGACCACCTCCTTTGTCAAGCTCCACGAGTGTGAGTAACTCTCTATGGAAGATACCGTGGGCGTCGGCGGTCAGTCATCAGACGAACAGTGGGACCTACATACATATGTATGTACATATGTATACATACCTATATAGCATACGAATATATGCACATACCGTAACTGTTCAGAACCGCTGGCAGTCGCGGTGGCTGCTGGTAACATGTTTTTAAAAGGTTCGATAACATGGTCAGGCTGAGGATGATAATGGCGCCATAGGTAGTGTATTTGAACGTTAACCGATGAGTGCAGGCTCAAGCCCCAACAGGGAATGGCAATCATCAACCACCCAAGTATAAAAAGGAAAACGAATCACATCACTGCACCAAAGAAAGGTTCCTGCTCTGAGATTCGGGTTTTCTTTAAAAACAAAAACAAAAAAACATGTTCGGTCTAATCCCTTCCAAATAAGCTTGGCGTGGAGCTAATAACCTCACCCATCAAAAACATTTTATTACTGACAACAAGTTTTACGGACTACCAATGCGTGAAAAAAGGCTAAACAATGAGAACACAAATAGCAACAAGTCATAGAACTGGCAGCATCCAAGAACTTCGTGGTTGCGAGTGCATGGTTAGCGTGTAAGGATAGTAAAAATATACATAAGTCCGACTGGGTATCGTCTGATAGTCACTCGCAACCAGATTGTTGATAGATCACCACCACTTATTTAGTCTGATGATGGTACGAACTTACCGAGGTGCCAACGTCAATGAGGATCATTATCTAGCTGGTATTGTAATCCGTGGACGTGAGGCAACCCCTGTGCTGTACGCAATGAAGAAACCAAAAATACTTTTAATCTTGCGTTAGGGCTCGCCCTTGAGGAGCTCGAGTAACGAAATGGGCACACATTAATGTCGTTTTCCATTGGGCCAAAAGGAGTACTCTTTTTGTGTTCCGCACAGAAAAAGCATTCCCAATCATGTTCCATTGGCTGTTTGGAGTGCTGTTCCGGGAGTGTTTTTCTGTTCCGGATTTCATTTGGGAGTGCTTTCAAAATGCACTCACACATATAAACCCTTACATCGGACTACTTGTCAAAGTCATATGGTACAAGACGCATTCCTTTGTTTATTTTATTTTCTCAGTTGGGGCAATTTAGCGGAAACAAATTTGACATATATATAATTAACAAATTGATAATATGTTAATAAAAACATGATGGGATTGCTAATATCGTTTTCCATTGGACAAAAAGAAGCCAAATTTTGCATTGTTTATCTGTAAAAAATGTAAACAAAAAAATCAGACATTCACCAACACACGCAGAAGTAAACGAAAACGACATAAGAATGATGCCATTAGTAGTGCTGAGTCCATTTAGGCAGAAGTCACGACCATTCGAGATACGAGTAAATGAAAAAAATTGCAATGTTGTGTTAATATCTGTATACAAAAAACCAAAGCCACGCGCTACAAGAAATGATTTTAAATAACACATGGTTTTCCACAAAAGAAAATTGTAACAGAAAAACCAACTCAAAATTTTTAAATTTGTAACTGAAACTGTAAAAACGAAACGAATAAAACCATTGTAATAGAAAATAAATTGGCTTACGTATGGCATATAAATAATACTAAACGGATCGCAACCAAATACATATAAAATGAATAGACTGCTCACTATAATGCTTTTGCCCACAGTAATCGTCTTCTCGTTATCTTGTTTCGCAACAGAAAAAAATATCGAGAAGTTCTCGAAAAGTTATCGAAAAGTACTCGAAAAGTTCTCGCGAGGTACCCGAGAAGTTCTCGAAAAGCTCTCACTCGTTGTGTTCTCGATTTATTTAAAGTGCATAACAGCAAGCATTAATTCGAGATATAAGATCTTCATTCATACAAGATATACACACGAGATGCGAATGAAACATGCCGGTGAATGTTGAACTGCTCGGCCATCTGTGTAGTTAAAGGTGATCTTTGAACTGAAGGAGCGCGATTCCAGCGACTTGATTGCTGTTTGACTGTCAGTGAAAATACTAATATGCCTGACAGATGGTACAATACGCTTCAGCCAGGAGAAGGCTTCCTGGAGATTGACCATGATTTCCGCCTGAGAAATGCTACAATGAGAGCGGAGGCGGAAAGAGATGCTCAGGTTGAGCTTTTCGGAGAAAACATCACAACCAACCTCACCTTCGGTCTCAAAGCCATATGTGAAGAAGTGAACCGAACTACCATCGTCAGGGGGAGAGTGTCCCATTCATCCCGTTCAGGGATACTCGTACGAAAGTTTCGGTCAAATCTCAGTTTCGGAGGGGTGTAGTCCGTGTTATCGTGGGTGAAGTTGAGAAGCTGAAGGACCGAGGAGTGCCCAATGTAATAAGTAGACCACTGAGAGGAGGCTTTTAGACGGATCTGTTTGCCAAAAATATTAATTAATTTTAACAACTTAACCATAAAAGAAATGACGTTTAAAGTAAAAATTAATTGTTAAAGCATTCATAACATTAAATAAACATATAGGAATTCATTGGTAAAAAGATTAAATGAGTAAATAAAAAGTTAACAATATTAATTTATAATACACATTAAACTGCACAGAATCCCTTGTAGTAAACAAAATGAGAAATACTTCTTAAGAGGACCAGAAATCGTTACTCATTTTTAACTTATTTTATGTATTATATCTACAAACGTAAAACTCAAGCAAAACCTTACCAATTCGTCAGAACGCTGAAATATTGCCACACTTTTCAATATCGCCTTGGCCAGTAAAATTAATTCCACAATATCTGAACTTAACCTATTTCTCAAACCGTCTTTTATTATGTTTAGCATATGAAAGTTAATACTATGCGTTAAAAACAAAGAAAAAAAAAACATAAATAATAATTAGGTAGACTATTTGGCGAAATGTAGCTTAATGAGGGAAAGATGTAGTATGTAGCATTGCACTTCAAAATGTAGCAGTTTTGCTACATATGTAGCAAAAGTGACAACGCTGCCAGCGATCTTCTTACTTAAAGCTAAAACTACTGATGTTAGGTATGTATATACACTGCTGGTCAGAAAAATAGGTGTAAGCCATTTGCTTTCACAGTTTTGATTTGTTGCTAGTTTAACAGTTACTTTGGCATCGCAAAATGTGCAACAACATGAAAATGTTTAAAGATTGTCATTTTACGGTTACAACGCCACCAACATTTTTCAATTGTGGCACGTGCTTATTCGTCTTTTGTTTGATTGAGCGTGGAGTTTATTTGTTGCCCTCTGATAGTTGGTCAATAAAATAGCTGCTTGTTAATCCAAATCGAAGTTCGGAACATTATTTTATTGGTTTAATGCTAATTATATAACAGTGAGTTTCTTTAGATTGTATAAGGTACTTCTAGCTAATAGTTTTTTTTTGTTTAAAGCTTTAAGATATGGGGCAAAAAGCTCGTTGCGCCAAAGAAGAGCGAAATTTGGTAAGAAGGCTAAGGTATTCGGGCAAAACGTACAAGTTTATTGCTGAGGCATTAGGGCGCTCTGAGAATAGGGGAAAGCAGAAAAAAACTTCGCCGACTACTAACCGCCGCATTCTATGAAAACTTGTGGAATGAGCTGAAGCGGAGATTAGCGGGTCAATATTTCAGCAACAGGGATCAGTTATGGGAAGTAGTACAAAGACAGTGGTATGCTATACCCTTTTCAACATGTCAAAAACTAATCAATTCAATGCCACGAAGAATTGAAAAACTGTTAGCGAATGATGGAGGATATTCAGGATAATAAGGATAGGAAACGAAAAACGTTCGAATTTTCGAAAACATGTTGGTAAAAATTATAAATTTCATTGTTTTAGGTCAATACACCTATTTCATTGGCCACGAAAAAATAATGAAATTCAACCAATTTTTTTCATTTTATCTATTAATTTCATAATTTTAGAGTTGTTATGTATATAAATCCTTTGTTTATTTCATTTAAATTAATTTAAACCCGAAAAAATATTAAGACTATTGAAATGATTTGGTACAAATTTTGAAAAAAAAAATTTAGTTCACACCTATTTCTTTGACCAGCTGTGTACCTATTTCTACCACACCCGTCAATAAATTGACGGATTTTTTATTATGGCAATTATTTTAACTTTCGGATTAGTTTTTTTTTTTTAAATAAAACGATATATAATATCTATAATAATTCATTTATTATTATTAAAAAAAACTAAACAAAAACAGTTTTTAACTATGAAATAACTACTCGTATGAGGCACTTTTCACCAAGAACACTATCACGTTAGAAATACAACTGATAATGAATTTGCGTGAAACGTTATTTGGCGCACGAATCTGAAAATATGTTCCGTTTCACTATGAAATGGGTGGATTTATGAAAAAAACCGCCCAACAACAATGTATTAAGACAATTCTAGGAATTTTTAATAGATGGCATGCTACAATGGTCTATAAATTCTTGTATCCTTTGAAATAACTAAGGCCGTCATTTTGTCGGGATCCGGTATATTATAAATAGGTATAGGTCATACAAATTTTAAAAGTAAAAATGGCTGAGTTAAGATTGAATACGAATATGAAATTAGGTCCGTTCGCGACTTTCCGAGCCGAAAACTAATCAATTGTCAAATATGACATCTTGAGAGTAAAAACTATCCGAGAGCGGAAAATCTAAGCAAAAGTACGCGAATGAAAAGCGACTGTCATTAAAAAAATATAATGAACAAATTAAACTCGTGTGAAAATCAACAGATTCATATTAAGTTAAAAAGAAATGGTTCTGGGAGAACATTCACACATCACAACATTTTCTTCAAGATACTTTGCGTCTATTTTTTTATGTCTATTGACTTTTTGACTCAATTGATTCCAGTCGGCAGAAATTCTTGGAGCACCTTTAAACAGAGAGAGGTAATACTCACTACTCGTTACTCATATATTTTTCTCTTTATCTGTCATATTCGCTCAGCTTACTTACATAAGGCAAACATACCATACACGCATAAACGCACTCGTAGCTTTCAGAAATGATGCGCGTAATATACGAGTATACTGCTCAACACTATCATTAAGTGCTCACCGCTCTCAGATTCAAGTATCAAACTTTCCCATCTGAATCAAGACTGGAATTTTGGCTTTAGCCCTTGCATGGAACATGAGTAAGAAACAGGGACTGTCGCTTGGAAGCATTACAGTATACTTACACCAACTAGCATTCTCCTATGGTTAACTCTACATCGGACTTGTCGCACTTGATCATTCGCTAGCATTCGAGTATTTACTCAGCATAAACCTAACCATTGCACCAAATTGGGGAATTATCTATACAAATTGTGCACAGTCGAAGCCGTATAAGTCAGTTAACACTCGATAAGCTTGACTCTTCAGTGTAAAGCTCAAGGTTTAACAGAAACAAGAAATTCAGAATGTAGAAGCTACGAGTAAATCATTTGTATCGCTTATTTCCGAATTTATTTAACTTTATTTTTATTTTGTTGTTTGCTTGATGTGTTTTGTTTAAAATTCAGTTAATTATTTATTTTTTTTTTTTTTGTAAAATTATTTTACGCATCCATTCGCAACATGCGACATCACCCCCAAAGTGTTTGTCCACAAAAGCACATCCTTCTATGCTTTCTTCTCTTTTTTATCGAATCCATTTGTTTGCGGGGTGTCGTGACTATTGATTGCAAGATTTGGGTTCTCCCTCAACGTCTTCTGCAGTACATGAGCGTCCGCCGGCTCGATGCGCTTGTAGTAATGTTGTTTGGTCTCGACAATTTCGAATCCGAATTTCTTATAAAATGCAATCGCCCCATCGTTGTTCACCTGCACATGGCTGAAAGGAGAGAGCAAATCAAGACAAACTGAAACATCCAAACCCGAGACCTATTTTATAAGTTGACACGAACGAATAGTGAAAAGTGAATAGATGACGAGCGACTGGTAAGTATTCGGTTGACGAGCAGAACGAACCTTAATGAACTGAAATAATTGTTTATATCTGCAAATGTTCAAAGAATTCTTCAGTTTCAAGTGTGTATGTAACAGAGCATTCAATAATATTAGAGTAAACAATTTTGGATAGAGTCTGGACTCTTAGAACATGCCCACATACATATCTTGCACTGCATGAAACCCTTGCTCAAGAAAAAACAAATCAACTGGAAAACTACCAAATATGTACACGCATTACCGTCCTCTTATTGTACCGCTTAAGAAGCTTCACTTCAATGAAGCTACTGAGGAATCATAAACAATAGGTTGACGGTGTACATACATAGTTGCACCGGCAACAGAAAGTACGACCATATCGTTGGCAGTAACAACAAAAATGCGTTGAAACATAAGGAATCTATTGAAACCAGGAAAATTGTTAATCCTCTAGATATACTGAAAGGACAAAATAATAAATTATTCGTTAAAACATTTGTATGCTACGAAACCACATAATCACACCCTCACTGGGAGGCAAATCAGGAAGAGGAACTGTCCGCGTCAGAACACCGTAGGGGGAAAAATATCTCCATTTGCTGCTGCTCGTCATGGATAACCTTCCGAAAGCACTAGAGGAAACATGTGCAAAATGTGTAGCATATGCAGATAATCTTACTGTTTTAATAAAAGAGAAACACCTTAATAATAGGTATCATCAACAAATGGGCGGATGAGAGTGGAATAGAGATAAATCCAAATAAAACGGAGCTGGTCCTTTTAAAGAAGAAGAACAGAACTAATGACTAATGAGGAGCACAATTGCAATTCCGAGGCTGTGTTAAATACAGGAGTATAATATTAGATAAGAAACTCACCTTGAGAAATAATCTGGAAGAAAGAGTAACCAAAGCCAAAAGAGTGTGCTGTATATGCAAAAGGGCCATCGGGAAGTCATGGGGTTTGAAATCGAAGCAGGCCCACTGGATGAAAATCTATCATCTTTTAAGGCTTGATTGCATGGTGGCCAGTAACAGATAAAAAGTATGACAGAAATCTATCAATAAACTAGTAGATACCCGCGACTTTTTGTGCTCCACAATATTATTAACTATATATGTATGTATTTAGCTAACAGAAGGAATACATCAAACGTCATAGTCATCACCAAAATGCACATGCGCCTCATAGGTAGGCAAGAATATAAATCCATGTGTTTGCTTATTCTATACTGCATTAAGATCATGGGATCGTTAAGAACAACACCCCAAGCGGCAACGGAGACCATGCTTTGCCTCATCCCGCTGAATATATACTGCAGGAATACGGCTGCTAAATCGGCTTAGACTAAAAGAAAAGCATCATATGGTCATGTCTCCATCCTATCCAGATGGCAGGTCACAAATAGGCAATTAGTAATCGATTACGTGACTCCGATGCTGAGATTTGACAGGAGATTCACCATCAGCATTCCTGACAGAAATAACTGGGAGAACGAACAAGTCATTAGTAATGAGAAATTAGTCTTTTACACTGACGGTGACAAAATCGATGTTGATGTAGGACATGTGGTTTCCTGTAAAACACTAGGAGTCAATCGTTTCTTCAAAAGTAACAACGAATGCAACGTCTTTCAAGCCGAAATCACAGCCGCCATTCAGACTGCGAAAGCATCACCAAAGATAAGACCGTTGGTAAATCAATTACTGTGTATGACACCCAGGCATTCATTAATGCCGGTCGTACAATACTTGCGCAACGCATTCAACTTTACGCATCCAACCAACGCATTGGAGATGGCTGGAGATCGTTGCTTGACAAATGTAGGGGTAGTGTAGGACCTCGTGTTGCTCGTTGGGGATAGTTCTGCTTCGTGTTGAGCAACGATTTCAAAATAATGTGCTGCATATTATCTTTTCAATTGCTCAACTTTTGGAGTTTCCCGTTGGCGTGAATTGTGTTGAGTGCGTCAAAATATGCCCGGCGGCGCAAGTTGAAGCACGGAATTGATCAACTCACTACTGTGTGTTTGAACGTTTGTTTCATTCATTGTGTGTGTGCGTTCAACACGTTGCTTGGTCTAGTGTACGAGGGTATCAACACGTGCATCAACTCGCTGCGCAACCATACGGAAATCATGGTTGATCAAATCGAGCAACTAATTTTTTTTGCCAAAATCACACAAGTTGATCAACTAGGCGTAGGCGTCGTAGGCGTTCAAAAATAAACTCGTTGGAGATGAAACTGCTAGCGAAATCAACAGGCTATGGATATGAGATCACGGTTTCTGGTTAGTAATCGTAGCAGTACGCGGGTCGTCTCTGGCATAATTACGAGTCACTGTGCCATTGGAATTCTTGTAGAGCCCATCGGCGAACCTCACGACTGCTGCAGAAGCTTCAGGGATAAGAAAAAATTGAATCTGTGCGTCACCTGCTGTGTGAATGTATTGCCCTCGCCGTCAGAAAAATTAGGACTCTTGGTAGTTACTTCTTCACTGTGCTGGAGGACTTACGTCATATTAAGCTAATATACCTCCTGAGATTTATATACCTAGCGTGGTTCTAAACCAGAGTTTCCCTTACCGAGCTGATAGACGGGAAGAGCGACTAGACGGCGATTGTGGATTTGCTCGTGACATGGTGCAAACCATGACACCAAAGAAGAGGAGAGAATGGAATATTCGAGGAGTCACAACAATTGCGGAAGAGTAGCACCGTACACAATTGCGCGTAGTTATAATAGAGGCTCTATAAACGAGCCAATGACTTAATACTGGAGTCCGCCCTCGCGAAGGAATGCTTGACGAGCTTAGTAATTTAGTGGGCGAAAAATCCCGCACTACTCCTTAGTACAGGCTAAGTTTCGTCTTTAAAAGATTCCCAGTTCCCACACGAAAATTTAAAAAAATATTGCTGATGAGAGATATTGCTAAAAGAATGTTAAATTTCTCTTACATCCGCATAGTTATTTTCAGGAAAAAATAAAGTTTTGTGGTTTTTCGAGAAGGAACCCATTAGGCGCACGTGTGTTATTGTGATTTAGAATATGTTAGTCAGTAAACTAAGCTTATTTCTGCATAAAATTCGTCGAAATTAGAGCAGACACACACCAGTGCTCTCACCCGGAGAGTATTTGAATCCACCACAGGGCAACGCAGACCTAGTCTGCGCAAGTGGAAGAAGGATCACGACCAAATCGGTGGATGCAATTGGAGAGGAAGGTGCTTGTTGAGCAAGCATATTTAATTGAAGCCGGAAACCTATGCGGCCATTCTAACATCCTGAGCTGTACCGTTCCTAGAAAAATCGTTTATTCACTTTCATCTGTCGACTCGTCAAACATTTTATGACTCAAAAGTTCGTTAATTATACGATTCACCAGTCAACTGAATATTTATGAAATAGGCCCCCGGAGAATGTATACCTACAGGAAAATACTGTCGAAGTTGCCGTCGTTCTCCACGTAGTTGAGGATGTGATTGAACATTACAGTGCCGATGCCCAGCCTGCGGTAGGGATACAAGCACCCGAGTGTCATGATATAGAGCCGCCTCTGGTTCTCCGATGTGTCTATGCGGCAGCAGACGGCGCCGACCACGATGTCGTTGTAGTACGCCAACTTGGCCAGCTCGCCGGCCTCCAATACGTCGATGTAGAACTTGTCGTTGTACGACACCGGGAAGACAACTGTGTTGAGCTTCTTCAATTGTTTTATGTTGTGCGGGGTGACATCGCCAAGTTCAATGCTAGCTCTGGAGGGAGAGACAAATTTAACCGGTGCAAGGGCTGCACAATATGCAATTTGAATAGCTACCTCGTCATTGTTGCGGTACAAGGAACAAAATTTTAAGCTGTTTGAAAATTTATTTATTCTTTCAATTTATTTACTCGGGATGGGAGGTTATGCTAAACTATCTCACATTTGCGGGGGAAAAATATCCAAATTGCTTAGGAATTTTTTTTCTCTTTTTTGGCAGTAGTTCTTGTCCTTTGACAAATGGATGACAGCGCAGCAGCGAATATGTTATGTTTGTTTAAGAATTTGTGCACTTGGAAAATGAGTAGCGCAGTCGGTAGTGTAGTTTAAATTGACATCAGGAACTTCACGGGGTATATTACTTTTCCTTATATCATCATATATGTCGATTTCTATTCTTATTGAAAAAGTTTGCCTGAGCGAGGAGAACTGAAAAAGTTTAGCATTATTTTTGTAATTTTTGTCCTCAGGAATATAGAATAGAACAAAACAGTTAACATTCGTCATTCTATAATATTTATCACTCAATAAATAATTTTTTTTGCAATATCATTTTACCCACATTATCAAATGGTGAAACAAAGTAACCCACTTCAGTACATATACATTTTGCCTAATATTTAGAAAATACCCCTATATAAAAAAAACACAGGTCGGCAATTTTAGAGCAAAGTGTGACCTGGACGAATTCGGCCCTTTTGCGTTTTCAGAATAAAATATCAACAATATTTGGTGTGTTTTTTGACGAATCTATACTCAGCTCACTTTTATTTTACACGCAAAGCAAAACAAAACAAAAATGAGTATAATTTAATCAGTAAAGAAAGTGGCTATAGAAAGTGAGTACGGCGAATTGATTTCAATTTCAATCTCATTTGTAGCCTGTTTATCAAAATTGTTTGCCTTCGCTTAAATAAGCTATGATAGCAACTTTCACGGAGCAAAATAGTTTCTTTGACTGTACTTTTTCTGCGTTTGTTTCTCAAAGGTTGTTGTCATCGATAAAATTACCGCCACATAAATTTTAGAAGCTTCTACTTCAAGAAATGAGTTAAAATCGAGTACATGCCGTTTATTTTAGATTTTAAAAGAGAGTACAGTAAACTCTCAAAAAACGCGGCAGTTATTAGTTTTCTATTATTTTCTTGCCGTAAAGTAAAGAAGCAAGGCGTTTGAATCCAACAAAAAATAATTTCCGCAGTGGAATACTAACAATTTATGGAAAATTCAAAAAGGAAAAAAAAAACAGAATCTAAGTGCTGCTTAAAAAAGAAATATTACCGTTTAGAAATTTCAAACCATTCCGCTGACGAATAAAAGCTAAACCACAATGCGGCATTCGGTCGCTCTAGCGTTAAAAAGGCTTTTTATCGACGTTTTAGAAGGTTTCGATATTAGACGTGTTTTGATGAGAATTATGCAAAGGAAAGTAAAAGCTTCCCACTAAAAGTATACCCAGTCAATAAGCGTGTTTTTTGACGAATCTATACTCAGCCACTTTAGATGCAAAGCAATAACAAAACAAAAAGGAGTGTAAAATGAGTATAATTTAGTCAGTAAACAAAATGACTATAGAAAGTGAATGCGACGAATTGATCTCAATCTCAATCGTGGGTGGCGTTGTTCATCAAAATAGTTTCACGAAAGAAAATAGTTTCTTGGACTGTACTTTTTCTACGCTTTGTTTATCAAAAGTTGTTGCCATTGTAGCGGGTTGACGGCGCTATCAATAAAAGAATAAATGCAAGTAAAAAATTTGAAATTTTGTGGGCGCAGTGGCGTAAGTGGTTAGTGTGTCGGATCACTATGCATGAGGTTCCAAGTTCGAATCCCAGAAAACACCAAAAAGTTTTTTCACGGTCCCACCTCTCGCGAGCGTCTGACAACCATCCGAGAGTATTACTGTCACGAAAAAGTCTCTCAAATCGCCGTTCGGATTCGGCACTAAAACTGTAGGCATAAAGAGCTGTTGCGCCAAATATTTATATTTTTTAAACAATTTGAAAAATTTCGAAATTAAATTTGTTTTTGAAAGAACGAAAAAGAAAAAAATAATTTTGTAGGCACGACTTGCTTGGGTGAAATCCTCAGACGACTAACTTTTTGTTTTCAAATATTTTCATATGCTCGTATGTGGAGTTCTGTTAAACGCCACAGTACTTCCCCTCGAGTAATGCAATTGCAATTACGGTTGTATGGGGTGAATGTGAGGCGGATGGAGTTTGCCGATGTGTTGCGAGCATGTTTGAGACGTGCTGGGCCGTGTGGATGCATGTTGGAGGCGCGTTGGACTACGTTGAGTCATGTGAACACGGCCAACTTTGGCATTTGACAGAATGTCTGGAAACATAGTTTGACAGAATGTCTGGAAACATAGTTTGACAGAATGTCTGGAAACATAGTTTGACAGAATGTCTGGAAACATAGTAGTTTTAGTTTATTTAAATTTTCGATGTGGCACATACATTTAAATTTTCAAATCAGTCGTTTTAATATTTCATCAAAGGACGTCGTGTTTTCAAAATAACCATTTTTCTTTTTCGAGTTATTAAAATAAATTAATTTATAAATTAAAAATTGTGCAATGGCATTTACTTGTATTGATAGCTAGACGGAGTTCATAGCGTCGTTGACCCGAACGTGATGCCAATGCACAAGAAATTCTCGGGGCTGTGACAAACGACTACAGAACCAGCAACCGCTGGAAACGACCGGCCCAACGCCAAAACCTGCAGAACCAATCATGAGTGGACCAACGCCCTTGGAGCCTGCAACCGCTGAAACCGACCACGTCTAGACCGACGCCTGCAGGGCGAACAACCGCTGGACCAAACACGGCGAGAACCGACGCCTGCAGAGCCAGCACGACCAGCGAGTCCAAGCAGACTCACGCTTTAGAAGGGGCTCAACACGCTCCAGCATGGCCCAATACGCTTTAGAGTGGCCAATGAGGTTCAGCAGGCTCCAGCACGGCCAACTGTTCCCAGCTCTGTTCAACATGCTGCTTAACGGCCAACTAGGACCAAAATGCTCCATCATGGCACAGGGCGCTTCAGCTGCAGCCCTGCCAACGAAGGAAAGCATGCTCACGCTTCAGTGGGGCTCAACACACTCCAGCACAGCCAACTAGGCCCAGCGCACCTCAACATGTTCCAGCACGGCTAACTAGATCCAACACACTTCTGCTACAGCGCGGCTAACGAGACTCAACACATCTAATATGGCCCATCCGACTCAACACGTCCCAGCACGCCTCCAACATGCTCAACATGGTCCAGCACGTCTCCAATAAGCTCAAAAATGGCCAAATACAACTCCAAAACGGTCCAGTACGCTACGTAATAAACGTCATCCTTCTTGCCGTAATTACATTACTCGAGGGGGCGTTTAACAGAATGTCTAGAAACAAAGTAGTTTTGGTTTATTTAAAATTTCGATGTAGCACATAAATTTAAATTTCCAAATAAGTCGTCTAAATATTTCCTCAAACAGACATCGTGTTTTAAAAATCATTATTTTTCTTTTTCGAGTTTTTAAAATAAATTAATTTATAAATTCAAAATTGCGCAATGGCATTTACTTGTATTGATAACGAGGCGGTTGCTGGTTCTGCAGATGTTAGTGGTCGTTCATCATAGCCCCGAAAATCTCTTGTGCACTTGCACCACGTCAGGGTCACCAAATGTAGCTGGTCGATGGCGCTTTGCTCGCCGTCTTGCTATCAAAACAAGTAAGTAAGTACGTTTTAGACGTGGGTAGCTGCGGCAAATTTCTCGAAAGAACTAATTAAAAAATGAAATTGATGTGCCAAATCGAAATTTGAAAATAAAAACTAAAACTACCCGGAAAACTAGTGTCATTTTCCATTGGTTTCACTTCCGATTTCACTCCTTTTTGATTCCAATGGAACATGTCAAATCGCCTTCTGCTTACTTCTGCGTGTGTTGGTGAATGTCTAATTTTTCGTTTACATTTTTCACAGAAAAACAAAGCAAAAAAGGCTTCTTTTGCCTTATCGAAAACGGCAATAGCAATTCCACCATGTTTTTATTAATGTATTATCAATTTCTTAATTATATCTATGTAAAATGTGTTTCTACTAAGTTGTCCCAACTGGAAAAATAAAATAAACAAAAGAATGCGTCTTGTAAAATATGACTTTGACAAGTAGTCCTATGTAAGGGTTTATATGTGTTAGTATTTTTTGAGAGCACTCCCAAATGAAATCCGGAACAGAAAAACACTCTCGGAACAGCACTCCAAACAGCCAATGGAACATTATTGGGAGTGCTTTTTCTGTGCGGAACACAAAAAGAGTACTCCTTTTGGCCCAATGGAAAACGACAATAGATTGCCGCGTTGGGTGTCTAACGCCAAACCATCGATAAAATTAGCGCCACCTAAATTTCAGATGCTTCTCCTTCAAGAAATAAGTTAAATATTAGTACATGTCGATTTTTGAGATTTTGAAAATGAGTCCAGTGAATCAGTGAGTATACTTACGCTTTGCTCGGTGGCATCTCTGCAACAAATCAGCAGCATTCAATAATATATTTAGTAAACCGAAAACCTTTCGTGCAACACTATTTGTTCAATTTGTTTAAATTTTGCACTAGAAAATCAGCTGTCGCAATTTGTATCTAACAATTAAGCTTTCAACAAATTCATCAGGTGGCGTAGAAAGCAATTTACCGAGTCACAATAATTAAAGCTAACTTTTTAATTTGGAATTATTAAGTTGGGATTAATAAATAAATACTTCTTTGATGCGCCTACCTATATTGAGAATCATGTTGCTGGATGCATCCAATTTGTTACCTGAACTCGCACTTTCAAAATCAATCAGCTGCGCTGCCACTTTATGACGTTTTAAGGGTGCTGTGTTTATAAGCGCGTTCTTGTTTCGTCCCTCATATTATTCTTTTCGTAACTAATTGTTGCGTTATTTGTTTGACAGTATTTTATAACTAATAACATGAGTTTGATACAGGAAATTGTCGAAATGGATGGTAAGAAGTATCTGCTGACCGACAGTGAAGAGAATATTTCTGCCGCTAAAGCCGGTGAGTGTTGAAAATTTTTAATTGTTTACGGCGAACACAAACGAATCAGTCAATGCAGAAAAAAAAATCACAAAGCGACATGTGTGGAGGCGGTGTCGATGCGATAAAGTGCGGTTTAGTCATGGTATTATGTCCAGACTCAAGAAGTATGCCGTACGCCGGAAGAGAACTGCACCTCGACGAAAACTCGCCTCTTTTGTGTTTACCCTTAAAGTGTGCCTAAGGTACAGCGTAACCATGTGTGACTGTTTAAAAAGTTTCTAAATGAATGCTATTAACACTATCGAAAGGTGACTTATTTTTTTTTTTTCTACTTAAGGCCTTGAACACGCACGCTCTTGCACGAGTGCACCTTAAAGTAAGGTGACCTCATTTCCAGGGTCAGGTCCCGTAATCAGCCCTTTTGTCCCCGATAAAGTTTTGTCCTCGATTTCAAATTTCAACTGCATTTGTGTAGCGCACAAAGTCAGCGAAAGTAAAGACGTACGCGCACGGAATCAAGTCCATGTATTGCTAATAATAGGCTGTGCGTTTCTGTTTCCCATGATGACGCCGTACTAATCGTATCTTCAATCTTCAATGCGACATCCCCGGCATCCCCGCTGAAGAAAGTAATGGGAAGAAAACCCATAGAAGGAAAAACGAAAAAAAAAAACAGTATAAGGGTCTGGCAACAACAGTGGTACCGTGTTATCCGCTAATATCAAGACTGGATACTTGGATTAAGCAGAAACAAAGGTTTACATGACACAGTTTTTAATGAGTCCTGTTTGCTACAAAAATTATCTCTGCTAAGGTAAGCATGAGACTACTCCTTATTGCCCTCGCTTGGATTATATTTCCGAATATCTGCGCACCTTTAAAAATTCGGTGAATGTTGCTAGACTATACTGAACATTGTCAAAAATCGTGAGCAGAATTACAGGTACCTTTCTAAGCACAGCAAACTACCTTTACATGCTAATACATATTGTCTCTCGACTCTCGAAGCATATATTGTCGACGAAACCTTCCAGGTTTGATTTTAGTGAGTCACTTTTTGTACTAAGGTTCTATTCAGCGACTCGTACAAACATACAAAATTGAATCATGACAATATATAATAGGCTGATTATGTACTTGTTTGTGTTCCTTTACTTCTTACACAGAAGGTCCAGCCCTGTTGCAATATCTGATATGGCACAATTCTTTTCCAAAAACTGCCATTTCTTAGTAAAACCAAATAACTTTTACAATTAAAGCACCGACAACACCCTATTTCGCGAGACTTAAAAGAGTTATTGCAACTCTCCAATATCTCACACGGCTTACACGCTTACCCCGTACCTAGGCATGGACTTATTTTTATCAAATTGTTAGTTATTTGGAAACTGTTTGCTTTCAGATCTCAGTAATTTGCGTCTTTATCTTGAACGATCATCCAAAGGGTCCGAAATATCAGCAAATAATATCACAATTAAGCAACAAGACCAGAAGGAGGATCCCCTTCATTTCGGAACTGAAATGAATACCGAAGTTGTATGGGATAAACAAAGTGAACAATTTCTGATGCAGCTGCTGCTGAATGAAGCGAACAAGTACAGAAACCCAAGAGTTAAAAAGAGGGCTTTCTGGGAACTTATTTGTTCTCGATTTACGTCGGAATACGGCAAAATCGATGTAACAGCTGATAGTCTTGCTAAAAAATTGGCAAACCTCAAACGAAGGTACACTAATATTAGAACCAATACAGAAGGGAAACCATCAAAACCATGGCATTTGTTTGCAAGTGTAGATGAATTTTTCAAAAATGATGAATCTATTACTTCCTTACCAAATGTTTCATCAGCGGAATACGTTGACAGTCCGAATGGTAATAACATGTAAAAAAAAAATACTCACACTATTGGATTGTTATAAAAAAATGTTACCTATTCTTTAAAGGATTTGCTAGAGTGAATTTCTCGCCTAAAGGAGATGTCACCAGTTCAGAACATGTGCCTTCGCACGTATCTAAGCAATCTCACAATGAATTCTATTATAAGCAAAAGAAAGTGACACAGGAAATCGAAAGAGAAAAATTGCGTCTAATACAATCGTCGATCGAAAAATCAGAGGCTCGCGCTGCTAAAAAGGATGAAAGAGCACGAATGAAGCTGGAATTCCTTAAAAAATATCACGAGGATCATATGAAGATGAGGGAGCGTGAGCTAAAAGTGGAACAGGAACGAAATGAACTTTTGCGTAAACTTCTTGCGAGGGATAAACACTGATTTTATACATTATGTACAGATACATATGTATTATATATGTATACAGTTTCGTGCTATTAAGAAATAGATCTACCAATGCATTAGTTGTTAATTTTAATTTTTAATTTTCTTTCTGTCATGTCTTGTTTTCTAGTTTAATAAAAATAGAAGCAGTCAATCGCTTTACTGATTTCTTCATGTAACGGTGTTAACGACACGCTCGGTATGATGACCTATTTTCAACAAAAATTTTATCGTTTAAACGATGCCACGGAATAAGCGAGCGAAGTAGAAACAAAAATTCAAAATCGAACAAAAGTATGCAGGTAGAAAGCACTTTTGATAACTGAATCGATAAAAGTTCGCCGAATTATCCGCTACTTGGTATTCCGATTGATATATTATTATCTTATTATCCTTCAGCCTACAGAGCCATTGCAGTGTTTTCCAGGCTGAGATCAGTGTTATTCATCAGCCTATCATTTGGCTTTCAATGAAACCTATATCTCGTACAGAAATTACGATCTGCATTGATAACCAGACAACAATCAGGGGTCGAATCGCGTCCTCTGTGAACGGATAACTCGTCACGTATTTGTATGTATGTTGTTGCAAGATCTACCAACAACACAATACAAATTACGTTACCAAGCATCCGTTGACGGAGGACGCGATTCGACCCCAGATCTATCGTGACTTGCTCAGAAAAATGCAAGCCATTGCAAGACATCTACTCATAAATTAACGAGACAGCCAAACAGTTTAACCTCATTCGCTGCTCGGTATTGGTGGCCATTGCAATATTTCGGGGAATCGTGCGACTGATAAATTAACTAGACAAGGCTCACTTGATATAAACAACCTGCACTTAAAGAATGTCAATTAAGAAGACTTTGACTCATCTTGAAACAGTAAATAAAGCTCATGCATATCTTGGGGGATGCATCTAAACTACTGCGATACTGCTAGACTTTTTTGGCCAACTGTAGATCTCTGTGAAACAAGTCCTGCTGTGACACCATAGAGACGACAAACTTCTTCCTATTTCTGCGAGGTTATGATCCGAAAACAAGGGAACATAACTCTTCCACTTCACCGCATTTCTACTGGGACGATATACTTAAACTCACTAATGTTATCTCTTGACACTGCGTTCTCGGCAAACATGCTCAGAGTTTGGGCTCGCAGGAACTGCAGAGATGAGGAAGAAATCATTGATCACTTCCTTTGCAGGTATCCTTCCCTTTGCCCATATTAGAAAGGCTACTTTAGGTGATTACTTTTCCAATGATATAAACGATCTGAACACAATACGCACTGCCTAAATAAATGGTTTGATCAAAACTAGTAGATGGTTCCAGGACTAGGTAGGGATAAATAATAATAATCCTTGCTGCATAGATGAATCATCATCATCACTTTCAGTCTAGCTACTTATTATGACTGTCGAACTACAAAATGATAGATCAAAGTCGCAAGGTCAGTCATTGAAAATTTGTATTCGCCTGATACGCGAACCATAATACCAAATAGATGTCTTCATCGGAATGTTAGTTTCTTTCTTTAAATCTGACTAATTTAGCCCATTTGCGCACCACATTATTGTAAACAACTCGCTTTTCAACAAACGTTACCAACGATCCAAAAACAAGTTGGAATTTATTATGTGTAATCAAGATAAAAGATGGAAACATTTGGATCTTTCAGTGTGTCTTATACCAATCTTTTCGATTTTTAGGCCCTAGCTTGTTCAAAGTAGCAGTTACTCATAAGGTATGTCTCCAGATTTCACCATTCGTATGTTTACCGTTGAACTGAAAGCTAGACGTAAGTTTTATGAGGTTTAAGAAGATAAATGATTTTCCTTTCTTCTTCTTTCTTTTATCAGCGAGGTTAAGATCCGAAAATAAGGGATCATAGCCCTCCCACTTCACTGCATTTCTACTGATCCGCCTGTGGGGTTCGCCTTCTGAATGATTTTCCTTTACAGGGAAAATGTATTATTCCCTATTAAGGCTGGGCATATAGCTATAGGAGGTCTGCTTAGAAAGGAAAGCTTGACTAAAAAGCCAAAAAAAATAGCACTTCGATGTCTGAAATGAATCTGAATTTTATTCTCAAATATATTCAACTTGTATACGAAATCCCTTTTAGAATTTCCTTTATCTATCGACATTCTATTAAAGAATACCCGAACTTTAATTAGACCATTCGTCTCGACACAGTTTGTGACACATACATTAACTCTTGATTTGAGCAGTATGTACTGCCAAAATGTTGCTTTTTTGAACTTGTTGCTTGAATGCTACCGCAACACTGCTGCAACCTTGCATTTTTTAATTGGGCCTTACAGTTCTTAGAGGAAGCAATGCAATTGAGTATGCAAGCATAACATTTAATTACGCACTTCCCATAGAACTCGGGTTGTGTACAATGTATTTTGTTAATGCTGCATTCTTGCGTCATCAGTTTGTGTCCGCTGTTGTGTGTCTTTTTATTGTATTGGGTGCTTGGACTAAGATGGGTCACACCATTGTATTCAGTTACATTCACCCCAATTCTTCAACTCATATACGAAAGTCGAATCCGACAATGGTCGCATTTAGTTATTACAAAGCCGTATTTTACGAACACATTCGTGTTCTTAGTAAGCCACTCCCATGCCAGTTTGGATTTGATCTCATGCGAGTTTAGTGTCTTGATTAAGGCCAGGCTATCTGACAGTACTGCTATGTCTCGCCAGCGATATTTCCTGTCGAGGTTACACTGGGTGGATCTTTTTATGCGTGAACCTCGGCTTGGAAGATACTTGGAGAAAATTCCCAGGGATTCTGATTATCTGTTTCTGTACACGCCTGTCCAGTTCCTGTCTGTGTACCATGCTCTTAAGAGCTTTCAGTCAATAGAAGCAAAATTACTACATTGCCTTTGTCATACCATGTATGGAAGACACGCATTGGTTCTTTCCGAACCGATGTTTTATTGTAATTTAAATACAGTTGTGTTTAGTAAAAGTTAAGATGGTGTAAATTCTTATTTTCTTCTTCTCTTCCTCATTGGAGATTTTCCCTCCAAATCACATAGCAATTTGTTTCTTTTTGAGCTATACATTTTGTTAGAGGGTTGTGCATATTCCAAGTCTTCATCGTCACTGTCACTATTACAAACGACTGGTGCAATAGTAGGTGAATCATCCTGTAATTGTAAATAATTAAAAAATATAGTTTTCTGTTTGGTTGTATTAAAAACGCATACCTTTTCAATAATTGTAAAATTATGCAACACACAGCATGCCAGGATAACATTGACAATCAGATCCATTTCGGTTATGTCTAGATAATTCAGTCTCCTAAATTTGGCTTTAAGCTGGCTAAATGCATTTTTTATTATGTTTTGAGCTGTACAGAGTCTGGTGTTGAATTCGCTATGCTTAGCCGTGAGCAAACCGTTGTTTGTGATAGGAGTAACAATGTACTCGGTATTGGGATAAGCACAGTCGCCAATAATGTGCAGTTGAGGGCTAAGTAAACTTGAAGGAGACGTTAATAGATTTATTCCCAATGGGCTATCTGAGAACATTTCAGCATGACGTTTTCCTCCTGGATCACCTGCCGCGACATCAAGGAACAACATCTGATCGTCACATGTCCCTGTAAGAAGTATATTTGAACGATTTATTATTATTATTACTTTTATTAAACGGTAAATTAAATTTACAATTTAAATACAATGTACAGCACTAGCTACCAGGGCTTTTGGCTGTATTTTTTTGTTTTTTTTTTTTATTTTATTTTTTATACATATGTAAGCGGAGGGTAAAAAATCTATCTAAATTCTATCATCCAAATTAAGTCCCTTTTATACCTTGAAAACTGCATCAATAATATGTACAGAAGGTACAACTAGGAGATCAGACAAATTTCGTTTAAATACGTTATTAGATAGATTGTGTACTTCTGGGCATTCGCAAATAGAGTGTTTGATAGTTAAAATACGATCGGATTGGCAGAGATGACATGCTGCCGAGTTGTCCTTTTGTAGAATGCAGCTGTGGGTCATTTGTGTGTTACCTAGCCGAAGTTTCAGAAAACATTTATTTCTCTTGGATGTTGTTGTTGTCGGATAAGATACCGGTTGGATTGGAGCTACTGCAGAGGTGGGTGTGTTGCGTCCATACTTGTTTTCTTTTTTGTTCCCAGTGCGAGTTTAGGTTTTTTTATGGAATCATTTTTGGGTAGTGGGTTTTTTTCACTTATATGGTATTATAAAACGTACAGAAAAGCTATAAAGCGATGGGTGCAAATTATGAGTATGTACTGTAATTGAAATACAAAATAGCCTTCAAGGTTGTTGCAATTTACAATATTCTATCGGAAATGTATGGGAGAATTGTAAAGAAAGCCTACACATTTTTTAATAATAAGTTCTAACGATTTGCAGTAAATATGTTTACAAATTCTTAGTCATTTTATTAATTAATTTACAAATTAATAATACAATTTAAATAAAATGTACGTTTCATACCGGCTCGCCTGCAAAGAAGCTTTATTAAATTGCATTTTCCCAGCTTAAAATTAAATAGTTCAATCGACTCGGCGATACCCAAGATTGAATATGCTGCCGCCTTGTAAGAACATACTCGAAAAAAAAGGTGAAAAGCAACTGCGTAAGTGTTCAGAATAAAAAAGTATAATTACTGGTCGACCGGCGTTTCTTAAAGTTTCGCAATTGATACACATTCTAAACAATGTGATATAAACATTCCTAAATAGAGATATTGTAAATTGGAAAAATTATTTTAAGTGTCTTCCTGGACCTGAGAAGGTCGGATTTGTGTCTCCTCGAGTGGTTGATTAGGGCAGGTTAGGCTAATAAAGCTGACCACTTGCACATGTACAATAAATATGTACATATACATACATACTATATAGTCGTACATTGAATGAACCAATTTTGATGATTTTTTTTCTTTGTATATGGGATGACTTAGAAAGTTTTTTGAAAGTCTTGGAATATGTACATATTTTGTGTTGTGTCATCAAGCCCCTGGGTGAATTACAAGCATTCAAAAGCATTTTCCAGTGCCATACATGCCTCGCGCCTTTTTAAGGCGTTTTAAAATCTTTAAATCGACCTTTGGTATATTTAATAATAATATGAATATATTTGATACGCCAAACAATTTCTTTATGCCCTGGATACAAGGTGACCCCAACCATTTTGCTTTGACTTCTATGACAAAAGAAAATCTCTTAAAAATTCGTGAGGCGATCAAGCCTATTTATTTCAAATCAGACAATTGTCTATTTCAAATTGAATTTAAAAAAAAAAAATTGTATTCTCCTTCCTCTAAGAGCCGACTGGCTGACGGAAGGCGGATAGTACTAAATACTACACTAAAGCATAATACATTTTTTAAACGCGATGAGAGTCAGATGTACAACTATTTTATAATAGATATTACATTATATTTATTCTATAATGGGAACTACAATATATAGAAAAAAAAAATGAAAACAAAATCAATATTTCTTCAGATTATTATAGAAATTGTAATGAAGATATACAGGGGTCTCACTCGGTATTGCTACTCTAAAGTCAAATCATTCGAATTCGCAGAATTGTCACTCTGTAATTCAAATCGCAAATCCAAATTTACGAAAATCGAGGAAACTTTTGTTGCCAACATTGAAGTCAATTTCTTATCGCAAATTTGGCACTCTGTATTGCTAAACGAAATGTCAAAGTAACTCGAAGTCGCATCATTTTGTTTCGTTTGCTATTTGGTTTGCGGATTTTAAGGTAAGCAATTGTGTTTCTTTTAAAATGTAAGTATTTTATGACATAAAAAGTTATTTTTAACTTAAAATACAATGAAAGTGATATACATAAAATAATTTTGTGAAATTATTTGATTAAAACGTGTTTTAAAACATATGAAGGCAGTCCACCAAAAATTAAATGTAAATGCTCCACCTTAACTTCTCTTCAAGAGAAAGTAATATATTTTCTGGATCTCACCGTAGCAGTGGATAGAATGAGTAATGTGGGAAATACAGGATACAACTATTTGACCGCTTTGGTGTTGTATACGATAATTGTGCCGTGTGTATCGACACAACCGACCGTTGTACCGATATCGTGTGGTCGCATGGTCTTGACTGTACAACCGCTGTCACATACACAAATTGTATGGAAATTATATGGTGTGTATGTGTAAAATGGCTGAATAAAAAGTCTGGTTGTACGTAAGTCGTACAATTCGACAGCATCCAGTTCCATGTCTATAACATATATTTAACTTTCTTTCTCAAATATAAATAAAACACAACATTTTTGGAAGGAAATTTGCTTCATTAGCCCCAGTTGGTAATACTTCCATTCGATTCAGTTTTCTTACAGAGTGCCGGCTAAGATTAGAATCGCAAAGCACTTTTACAAAAAGTTTACTTCCGAGTAGCAATACAGAGTGAGGCCCCAGGGTTATTGCGAATAAATTTTCCCTCGGAATTTTTCCCCCGCACAAAAATTAGGTACCTTCAAAAATAGGGAAAATATTCACGGGGGAAAAATTAATTATTATTATTATTATTATTTATTAACAAAGAAATTAATTACAATGCTAATACAATATTAAAAACACTAGCTGCAGAGGCTTTCGGCTCTATGTTACACAGTAAAATGTTTGATTTAGAATTCAAATATTAGTATTTAAATTTCTTTTTTTTTCTATATCTTAATATTTAGATTTATTAACAACTCGTATATATTGGTGATGTTTTCATTATTGGGATTCTGAAGTACGTCTGTGGCAGGCTTGCTCTTAAATATTGCTTGCCTCTGTAGTGGATTAATGAAGCACTCTCCTAGGATATGTACGACGGTTAAGTTTGCATTGCACTTAGGGCAGCTAGGTGGACTCTCCTTTTTTAGAAGGTGTTGATGGGTTAGGCTTATGTGTCCTAGACGCAGGCGTACGAAGCTGGTTATCATGCTTTTGGACACAGATGTAGGATATATTGGATACGTTCTGCCAGTGTTTATTTTTGCATAATGATGATCGTATCGCATCCAATTTTGTTGGCGCTCGGCGTGTAGTTTGTACTTAATATTCCTTACAAGATCACATTTGGTGTAGATTTCAAAGTGGAAGGTTGGTGCGACGCTAGCAGAATTAGCCGCTTTGTCTGCCAGTTCATTTCCTTGGATTCCAGCATGCCCTGGGACCCACATCAATTTTAGTTTTCGAGGGACTCTCATTAGAATATCCCGGATTTTGATGATCAATGTGGAGTCATTGTTGGGGTTTACAACTGCCCTCAGAACTGAGAGGCTGTCGGAGCATACCACCCAATAGCCGCGAGTATTCGTTGCGATTTTAACTGCTTCAAATATGGCTAATGCTTCTGCAGTGAAAATTGAAGATATCCGGGAAAAAGCCCTTGTTTGAGAACGGATCCGTTTCTAGAAGTGACCGCAAAAGCCGTATTATTTGTAGTCTTCGAACCGTCAGTAAAGATAAAATCCCATCCTTTTGATTCCAAGTCCAGAGAGATCTCATTAAACATTGCTTGGAATGTCCGATTATTGGTGTTGCCTTTCTGGAGGGAGCACAATGACATGTTGATGGAGGATCTCTCAAGAAACCAGGGAGGTTGGGATGGTGTATATTTGTGGAACCGGTTAAATGGTATATCAAGTTGTTTGCAGGTTTCCAAAATACTGTCGATAGCTGAGGGGATCCTTTTACAACGTTTTGAATTGATAGCTTTACTGGTATCGCCATCAATGATCGAACCAGTCGCAAACATCAGTTTTGCTAGCAGTCTGGTTTTGATTTCCGTATACCGTTCTTCTATTGAGAGGAGTCCAGCCTCTACCTGTATATTTCGAACTGGAGTTGTAGGGAACGCGTTTATGCTTCTTCTGGCAGCTTGATGATAAACTGGTTTTATTAGGTTTATTGTAGATTTTGGGCACTTGCCACAGATACTTAGTCCATAGTCAATTTTGCTTAATAATAACATTTTCGTGATTTTACAAAGAGTATTAATATGTGCACAACTTTTTTTTGACGCTAAATATTTAATAATGTTACACCTCGCAGCTAGTAATTTTTTTAATTCTATATAGTGTGGCTTCCAATTGTATTTACAGTTAAATAGTAAACCTAGTATACTTAAATTACTAACAGATTCAATTGATATATTGTTTAATCTTAGGTCTAATTTTGGTCAAAAACGTTTTCTACAGACATGAAGAGTTTTACATTTATCAACGGAAAGACTGGCGCCCGAAGAATTCGACCACTCTAAAATGTCTTGCAGTAATTGAGAAAACAATGCTTTCGCATGATTTAGATCATTGTGTTTGCACATGATGTAGACATCGTCTGCGTAAACACAGTGATCTAAAAGTTTATGCTTGCTTATGATTTCGCTAATTCCATTGAAAGCAATAGAGAATAAGATTACTGACAGTGGGGATCCTTGGGGGATGCCATTGTGTAGGGGGAAGGTGGAAGAGTACGTGCTACTGATTTTGACACAGAACTTTCTGTTGGTTAAAAAGGATTTAATGTATCCGAATATTTTTGGCCCGATTCCCCATTCTTTTAGTTTGTTTAGCACAAGATGTATACCTATGCGGTCAAATGCCTTTTCAAAGTCTAACGCAAGGATTGAAACGTGGTTTCGAGCTGATAAGGCGTTAGTATGACAAAATCAATATGGAGGAGTGCGTCTATGCAACCCCGTTTAGGCTTAAAGGCAACTTGATTTTTACTAATTAAACTTTTGGCTTCTGTATACCAGAGAAGACGGTTAGCAATTATTTTTTCCAATACTTTTGAAGCACATGGGAGTAAAGATATAGGTCGGTAACCGCTAAAGTCGAACTTATCTTTCTTAGGTTTGGGTATTGGGATTACAGAAGCGGTTTTCCAATTTTGTGGTATAACACTGCTGTTGAATATTGTGTTGTATAGTTAGATAAGCCTAATTTTACCTGACGTTGGTAGTTGTCTCAGCATTGGGTAGGAGATTCGATCACGTCCTGGAGTTTTGCCCTTTACTCTGTTTAGACAGCTTTCCAATTCCGTCAAGTTAATAGGTTGCTCTATGCGTCGAGCAGCAGCATTGGTAGCCACATGCACAGCAATGTTAAGGGAGTGTATCTTACTAGAGTGAAATTGACTTGGAAAGTTTATGTCATTAGAGTATTGAGACCAAGTTTTCGCAAAGTGGTTACCAATATCCTGCGGTGTAGATATAGGTCCATCAGGTGTGTTCATGTATTTGATGGAATGGCTTGTAGATACTGCTGTCAGGCTGCGAATCTTGTGCCATACTTTGGTAGTGGACTAGTTTGGATTGATAGATGAAGTGAATTCATTGAAGCTTTTAGTTTTGTTAATTTTGAGAAGTCTACGAAAATAAGCATTAGCTTTTTTGTAAGATATTAGATTTTGTGTATTTGGTTGCTTTTTGGATTTTTTCCACGCCTCAGTCTTATGAGACCTTAACTCGGCCAATTCTGGGCTCCACCACGGCACTACGCGTGTAGGGGTTCTAGCGGAAGTTTGGGGTATACAGTTGTTGGCGGCGTAGCGTATGGATTTATTTACAATAGCGGCTTCCCTTTTGACAGAAGAGTTGGGTATTTTTGACGACAAATAATTGTTAACATACTTTTTGAATTTGTCCCAATCCGCTAGATCGGTTTTATATTTTGGATGAGTTGGGGAAGACACTGTTTATGATCTAAGACAATGGATATCAAAATGGGAAAATGGTCACTATTATGTAGGTCTTCGAGTATGTGCCAGTGTACTTTTGGGAAAAGTAATGACGAGCAACAGGAGATATCAATGTGGGAGAATGTATTGTGGGTAGGAGAACCATCATTTAACAGGGAGGAGTTTATTGGGATTTGTCTGTGAGGTATATCCCCTTTTATTAGAACACCAATTCCTTGTTTTGATGTTGTGTTATTAGGAAAGTTATGGAAATAGCCTATGTATGATACAGGTAATATGGGACTAACATTGAAGGGGCAGTGGGTCTCTTGGAGACATATTAGAGATGGTTCATGATCTTTTATGAGTAAGCTGAGCTCATCATAATTATTTACAAATCCTTTGATGTTCCATTGTAAAATTTTGAGAGTCATCTTGTATGAGAGGGGAGTTATTTGGGGTATCTTGCGGACATTATAACGAGGTATAATGAAAGAAGATTGAGAGTTAGGGTTGGTATATAGACGTCGATGATCACACTTGCGCGGGAGAGCACAGTTCCAACCGCGCGTGGTTGGATCTGCACCCCCTCCCGCAAGTGCAATCATCGACGTAGAAGGTGCGGGTAACTGGTTGGGGTTATGTGCTATCATCTGAGTTAAATGGGTTTATGAAATATTTGTTTTTTTGGATTAGAGATTCTGTGATTGACGAGAGAGGTGATTGTTTATCTACTTGTTGTTTTGGAATATTTGGTGTTGATACGGAAATGGTGGGATTTTCTGAAGTTTGGTTGGCAGTTTGTGATTGTATGGTTGAAGTTGTGTGGCTATCTATATTTGTAGAAGAGGAAGAATGTATATGCATAGTGGGTTCAGTGGGTGAAGTTTTAGAGGTAGATTGGGTTGTTTTGTTTACGTTGTGGGTGGATTTTTGTGGTTTTGACGGTGCTGGAGTGTAAGAAACGGTAGATTGTGTGGGTAAAATGGAGCTATTTGTTGGTTGGGCTGGATTTCTATGTACTGATTGTTTGTTTTTTTCGGAAAAAGAGACTGTTATGGAATTGGTTTGCGTTGCGTTTTGCTGGTTGTATAAGCGCTTGGCTTCAGCCATGCTACATTTGTTCCTGGTTTTTATAATAAGAGTTTCTTTATTTTGAATATACTTTGGGCAGGTTTTTGATGAGGATGGATGCTCATCGAGACAGTTTGCGCACATAATGCGTGTGTATTTTTCGGGGTCATGAGGTGGGAGATTGCAATTGTCGCATATCTTTGTTTTTGTGCACCGTTTGAGTGTGTGACCGAGCAACTGGCAATTGCGGCATCTCATCGGGGAAGGGACATATTCTTTAACCTTGGCCTTATACCATCCAATTTCTACCGTTTGGGGCAATTGATATAAATCAAAAGTGAATAGAACTAAGCCCGTCGGCTGATCTTTACCATCAATTTTTTTTATGAACTTATACACTTCTGTCACAGCTTGCGACTTCATTTCAGAGACAATTTCAGTTTCTGTCACATTTATGAGGCAAGGTGCGTATACTATGCCTTTAGATGAATTAAGTTGCTTGTGGAGCCCTACAGTAACTGGACATTGATTGGCGAGACTGGTTATTTTTAAGAATTTGTCTGCGATTTTTTGGCTCCTGGCGAGAATGAGTATGCTACCATCACGAAGTTGCGTAATATTATCATATTCAGTACTTACATTGTGTATGGCTTTTCTCAAAACAAAGATACTAACAGTTGGAAGTGGTTTATCCGCGCTTTTAGGCGAAACCGCAACGAACTTTGGGTTCTTAAAGTTTCGATTTATTGGAAGTTCAGGGAATTCCTCATGACTGTTTATAAGCTTATTTTTCTTCGCCCTGGGCTCATTCGACGAGTTGTCGGATAGCAAGTCGTACTAATTCCCGGGCTTCATTTTCGGCCCCGGTGGGCCCATATCTTGGTGGTGCAGAGATATAGAGTGGGAGTTGAGGTTAACTACGCACGAGGAACAAATTTAGAAAAGACTGACAGGAGCTAACGGGTGCGAGTGAGACAACTAATTGCCAAGGAAGGGTGCGTTAAACTTTTTTTTTTGTGCGTTACTAAGCACAGTCGATCTAAACGAGATGTTTACTTTACGAGAGCTAAACGTCGACTGAAAAAAAAAAAAAAAATAAATATCGCGATGGTGTTGAAAATTCTCCTGAATTGTCATTCATGATAACTTTTCCGCGGAATTATTTCCTCTTTTTTGAAGATACCTAATTTTCGTTCGGGGGAAAAATTCGGAGGGAAAATTTATTCACGATAACACTGATCAATTTATAAAATAAAGACAAAGTAAGCTTCGCTGAGACTATCTGCACACCTAAAAGCTCAAGTTAGTTGTCAAGTATTAAAATAGTAAAACACCAAAATTATTTATGTGATAAAATCTTCTGATACCGATAAGGATTTAATTACATAGGCGGGAAAACTGTCGTTCAGAAACTTGGTATGAAACACGTGATGGGCTCAAACTTTGGGAGCGATTCCATTGCGAGAAATTTATCTTTTCAAATAAGTAAGTTGGCTGTTTTCTGATTATAATTTTTTCCAGAAAATTGAATGTACGAAATATTTGTAATTGAACTGTATATTTTACATATTTCTGTATAAACAGCGTACAGTTGAACCACACACACTGATTTTTAACTTTCTCTAAAAAAAATCAATTGATGAGTTTCCAAGGCATACTCGTATAGTGGGAAAATAATTTACTTTTAACTGCACTCTATTAATGACTTAACATTTTGATTTACAAGGGCTAGCCATCAAAAGGTTCTCTTCAGACCAAATTCGAAAATTTTGGAGTTTGCAACTAATATATAACTGTACATCATCTTTGATACACTACTGTATTAAGGGCCTTGGAAAAGTCTATCAGAGTCTGAAATTTAACCATTACATTGTCCAGAGCTATTCCCAGATCTTCAGTTACTTTCCACGGTGCGGTTCCGCGGCTGTGGTTTCGTCTGAATCCAGATTGATTGGAACAGAGTAACATTTTACGTTGGAGAAAACTAGACGTTCGACGGTGAATCAATTTTTCCAGGGCCTTTGATAAGAAAATGTAAATAACAACAGGTCTCTACTAAGCTGGCAAATGAACTGAATTTTATTCCATGCACCTGGGTAATTGCAGAGAATGTACGGAAGAATTGGCTTTAAAAAAAATGTTGATGAATATTACCATTACATGAATATATTCCGGGAAAATATATACTCCTCTTTCTTTTGCTTGCACTAGTCACGTTTACATTGAAAATTATTAATTTCTACATACCTGTGCAAAAATTATGCATACAAGATAGTAATAGGCAGACCATAAATTACCTTGCAAAAGAACGGAGTGTAATCCTTTTTTTTCGTTGTAGAAATCATCAGGATTCGAAGTAGGCTTCTTAATCGGTATGTGGCAAGCATCAATAACTGCTGCTATACCACCAATACCGCATATCATCTCGAATCGCTAAAAACATCAAATTGTCAGACAATACCGTCTGTAATGCTTTCCCAACTTACCGAGGCTGTTGCTTCCGCATTTTCTAATGATGGCCACTTTATGTACTGTGGGGTTAAGTGCGAAAGTGCGGTGATAACAGTTTTAAACACTTTATGTCCCGATGACGCTGCAAGTCCAAACTTAGCCGAGCTCGATCGGTAATTTTCGCCATGAGCCAACATGTATATGGTGAACAGTACCATCTTCCTGTGGTCAATTGGTGTATATGGAAAAACCGGGCTTAGTTTGTTCATGAGAATCTATAAAAATGCAATGCTTTGCGTAATGTTTGACAATACATTCATATACAAACCTCAAAAGTCCTTTTCCTCATCCGGAAATGAAGGCTGAATTCATGATCGTTATAGTTAGCGACTGTTCGGTGGTAAAAATCTCCTTCATGCGTCTTAAAAAATCTTGAAGGTTCATAGCTCGGATCAGTGGTAAGTAGTTCCAGCAAGAACGATTCTGAAATAAAAGGCACGTTTGGTTTAGTTTTTTTAACAGTCTCGTTGGATACGTTTCGCTTCGTAATAAGGCAGAGATCATGCAGGGGAGCTAGATTCGAGGAACTGGGATCAATAAGTAATCAAAAAATCGATAGATAAGGAATCAAAAAAGAAGTGAAGAGAGGAAGGCAGTTAATTGCGTACAAAAAATCCACCATCGCCTGTGTGCCACGAGAAGAAAGGGGCAGAATAATCAGAAAGATCAACATTCTTTTTTTTTTTTGTTGGGCTTCCTCAGTCTAATATACAAAGTTCCTTAACATTATGTACCTAATGACTCATCGAGTTTTCTCCTTAAAATTTCTCTTGCGACAGCGAATCATGACCTTTACATAAACTTTTGCTTTGGCGTCTTCTGTGATATCCGTGCATCGTGCATAGTAGGTACAATCAGTCAAATTCTCCGCCCTTTCAATCCGACCCTGGTGTATCGACCTGCCTTCCTCAGAAACATTCCAGTCTTAATGTCATTATCTAAGGCTTAGCATTGTATAATCTTTAAATGAAACTGCGCTAGGCTAACCGAGGTCTATAAGTAACCAATAGCTGAGCAATCCTTATTGTAACATCCCTTATCTATTCAATATGTTCCAAAAGTTTAGCGGTGACGACAATAGCGATATCGTTACTAAAGAATATTTAGATCGTTAAAGAGGAAGGACACATGCATAAGATATGTCATGTCATTATAGGGAATGCCCAGCCTTTGGGCATAACAAAAGCCTACCAATAACATTGTCTAGTGGTGAAGTTGGTTACTTTAGAAAAGGTTCCTTATGTAGAAGTCCAGTAGGTTTTTTTTCTAATATTTGCTAAAGTAGTTGTGTTCATCGCGTCAGTGTGGATGAAGTGATCAGCAAATGACAACACTTCAATGTTGGCCATATTTATGCTTTTTATACCAGCTCTTGGAATATCAGTGATCAGGTACATCGAAAGGGTGAGGTTATAATGTCCAGCTATATCGTTAAGACATGCGCGGCAGTCTCCCACTGGCTTGGACCTGGATGCAAGAGATTTGATGACTGGCTGACTGTCAGCGTTTATGACTTGTCCAGTACGCTGTTCGCTCCATTGTTTTGAGTTTCTTATTGTTGTTCACAGATGCCGACTAGAAGGTGCAGAATATTTTAAAGCGCCACTGTAGGAGGATAGGTTCTCAGTGCACCAGCAATGCTAACATGGGCCTGTTGATTGTTTATTTTTTAGTAGTTTTAGGTCGGGTTAACACTGAGACCACAACTATTAGCCCAAGTGGCGAGTTGATTGTGCACTCCCCCAGTCTGCCAATATTTCCATAAGATACTCTCACTGTATCAATGTGTCGTATAATCGCACGATAAACCTGCACCTAGACAAAAACGTTCACGATAAAACGCCTATTGCCGCTCGTGAAGACTAGAAAGATAATCCTGAGAGAAAGGCACTAAAGGAATAAAATTCAGCCTCTATCTTCTTACCACAATCTTCGTCAGTTTCACTGTCACTGTCTGAGATACACAGTATTTCTTTAAACAAATAGTCTTCTTTTTGTTTCTTTTTCATTTTGGAACAACTTGCAGCGATTTCCCGGATTGCATCCATAATATTATTTTCTGTCTTGCAGATTTACACTTAGAAAGTGTTTGTTTACTGCACAAGCCAAACGCAGAATCACGGATAAAATTCAGAGAAAAGATACCGAATGCGCGAAAACATGTGTTTTTGACACGTAAGTCAGTTTGAAAGACTTAGGTAAGAATGGACACATCCAGGTTTTCAAATTCTAGCTGCTCAGGCACGTCAAATTACACAGAATGTGTAGTGTCAATGTCAAACTTTTCCCCGTAATTTTCGAAGACAAGACACAAAGTAAAATTAACCTAGATAAAATCTTAGTGAATTTATCTATTCCGTAGAATAACTTATTTTTCTGGTTAATTATACATTAAAGTGTTGTATTTGGTCTTCGAAATTTGCAAGTATGACAATGACTGACCGGACGGATTTTGCATTCTGTGTATTCTGAAGTGCCTGAGCAGCCAGAATTTAGAAATCTGAATGCGCCCATTGGTTTGTATTCGTCTTCTGTGAGAATTCATATAATTTTTTTCCTCTGAGTTTGCCTGAATCTATACAGTCTGGTTAGCTCCGGCTCTTGAAATTTCAAAACCCAAAAACGGACTCGTCAGGCATTAAGATGTGAACACTTTTTAACATTACAAGTGCGATTATTTAGAGCAATAAATGATATTTTGATTGAAATCGAAGGTGAAAGGACAGTTTAAGTCGTCAATGACAAAGAATGACAAAGATAGTGCCTGTTCACATTAGCACAGGAATAAAAGGCTGTGCGAAAGATAAGAGACGATTTTTTTATTTGATGATTGGCCGTCAAGAGTGAATCAAATACAATGGCTACATGAACGCGAAAACGATTCCGACATTTGGATTTCTCTGACATTTTTGTTTGCAAATATCGAATGTTTGGGATTCACCAATATTCTCAGACAAAAATCATAATTATTTTTATCTACTGAAAATTTCCTTCGTTCGATCCAACTACTTCGGCCGTTCGTAATGCTTTAAATTTCAGTGCTCTCCATCTGATAACATTGCTTTCTTTCCAATGACGCCTTTTTTTAGTGTGAACACAACGTTCATGGGAATGTCGTTCATTCCTGCGCTAATGTGAACAGGCATATATTTCATAATTTTTAATAATAACGGAATTGAATTTGTTATTTATTTATAAACACTTTAAATACAAAAGAGTCGGTTTTATTGTTACAAACCCACAAAAGAATACTAAAAATTATTGATTTTAATTGACGATTTGGGAACGTTCTGTATTGGAAACCTTTTCATTTTATTGTTTTCTTCTGTCTTTGTGCGTTTTCTATTGTACCCAAGCTTTGAAATTCTATGGTATTCACCTTCACTGGCCGAACACAATGGTGAAGCTGAAGCTATATGCCTGTAGTGCTGTCAAAAAATCGCTCACTGATGAAGCTGAGTACGAACACAATGGTGAAGCGGTGCACGGGTGTTTGTTATTGGTAATCCAAATGCTTCGGATTTTTTTTTTTTTTACACCTTGGCTATTTTTTGTTTTTTTTTTTTTAGTGAGGATTATTCAAATCGCATAGAATATTGTTCCTTTTTACTTGATTGATTAATTTCTCTATTTATTGACGTGTCCGCATCTTTTTTTTTTTTTTTTATGGAAATGTGGAAATGTCAAAAAAGCGCGCTGCACTGAAGCTGAAGTTAACTCCACTACTACTTCAGCGGCAAGCTTCAGCTTCACATTGTGTTCGCAGTATTGGATGTGTGCGTATTTAACTTTGACAGCGCGACGTACTTCAGCTTCCGCTTCACCGTTGTGTTCAGCCAGTCAAACATCGCCACCACAGGTCTACCTCCAATCGTCAAGGAGTTAAACAGTAGAAACAGTTCCACAGTTTGGATGTCTGTGGATAAATCAATCCATCCACAAAACAAAGTGACGTCTATCATTTCAGAAAAATTAACTACTGCACAGCTCTCCTCCATAAACTTCCCAAAATAATGCATTTTTGTTATTTCCTTGGGACTTTTGCAAGTTGAAGTGTTTCCTAATGAACATTCAAGCAATAATCGTCACCGGCCTCATTGTATCATGCATCCCACAGACCTTACAGATCGACTACGATTGCAACGACCTGCGAATGGGGCAATACCTGTGTCCCGATCCTAGCAGGAAACACATCGACCCCAAAACACAACAACTACGAGGATGCACAAAAGAAAACAAAGCGAAAGGTGAGTGCATAACTTAAGCTACCATCTATTCATTGAAATTAAGCTAAATCTGTCTGCGGACTAGTTTGGTGCATCGCTGTGGATGGAATCAACTGTACCGAGACTAAGAACAATACATTCACCAGGGAACTGCCTTGCAAATGGACGTAAGTTAAAGCATCCGAGTGGTGACCATGAGCTTACTTATTTGTCTACAGAAATGGATACCGGTTTGATACAGCCCTCCTTTTATCTGTGTTCCTGGGGATGTTCGGCATCGACAGGTTCTACTTGGGGTATCCAGCGATTGGCCTTATGAAACTTTGTACTCTGGGGTTTATGTTCCTGGGACAGCTCATAGATATTGTCTTGATTGCGATGCAGGCAGTTGGACCGGCTGATGGTTCGGCATATATTATTCCATACTATGGAGCGGGGGTGACTATAGTGCGGAGTGACAACACCACATATCGCCTTCCAAGGGACGACTGGTAGTGTAAGAATGGAATGTGTGGTGATTGTGTTGTAAATAATTTTAATATTTTAGTAGAATTGAATTGGAATTTTTATTAAACATCGAATTATTATGAAATAGCTTAGAGCACTTAATTTTCTGCAATTTGTTCAAATAGTACAACGGTCAGACCAACTAATCGCCCGTCCCGGGAAAATTGACATCACCAATAGCCACACAGAAAGCGCGACGCCACGAAGGATGACGTTTCGCAGAGGGCGATTTCCAAAAGGAACATTACGCACATCATCCCGTTTTCTTTTCTTCATTTTCTCCTTCCTACCACAAAATAATTCACCATAACTTAATGCCTGTGTTGTTTTTCTTCATGTTTTGGCTTCCCTCACTACATTTCTTCAACAAAAATTCCTGCCAGTATATCCCACAGACTTTTTATTTTTACTTTCACCGCTCACGAGATGCCTTTCAAACATAGATTGCATCCTTGCCGTCGCGGCTCACCGAATGTCGTCTTCGGCGTCCTTTGCGAACAGTACAAAGGGTTTCAATGGGCGGCTAGCCGTCGTGGTCGTGGCAATGTGCTTTCTGTGGTCATCGCTTTTATCGTCAGAGCGACTTTCTTCAGTATCCAAGTAAAAGCGGTTAAGCATAACCCACATTCAACACCTAGGCCAAGTTTTGTACAATGCCCCTTGGCTTCGGCTGTTAACAAGGGTAGGAGACACTACATAGGGTTAAGCGTAACCTATATCAACACTTAGGCCAAGTTTTGTACTATGTCCTGCATCTACAACCGACGAGCCTACTCAACAAATTAAGTGTCACTCAAGTACTACCAATTGTATACGAGTTAATTTATGAGGGGTATAATTTCTAATAAACCGATAGAACGACAGCTGAATAGTTCCCTATTACACTATATAATACACGAGCGCACTGAACAAAACGCCCTGTAGATATTTAAGGCAACGCTATCTGGGCAGCACAACGCCCTAAAGACTTTCAAGGATTGGCTTGAATTTTTCTTGGAGTCTATCGTTGAATATTCAGTCAATAATTTCAGAGCTTAACTGCACTTACTTCAATCTTTATCGGAAAAAGTTTACTCTATTCCGATCGGATGGCAGTTTACCAGTGATTATTATTTATTAGATGTTCGGGACAAGAATGGAAATATATGTTGTACTTGAACGCAATCTTATTGTAGGTTTCGAGCGCATTGTATACGTTAGCAAAAATCATTCCAGTCTATAACATTCAGTCAGTTAAAATACAGATATGTTAAGAAATCCCTGAGTGCATCAATAAGGACCGTAAGCTGCCATCATTACAGGGCATACACAGGAATGTTGCTAAAATTGTGTTCGCTGCTGGAGGAAGAATGTTATGTCGGGATTAGACCTAAACACCACAGAACATGGCTATCTTTAAAGACTTGGCAGCAGATCAAGTAACGTATTTAACTACATGTTTGAATAGCAACACTAGGGAGAGAAAAAAAATGAACTCCGTAAGAATAGGAATAAAGTGGAGCGTAGTATAAGGCTAGACAAGCGTCAACTCATCAACATCCTTGTGTCAAGCTGAGGAAGGTACTTTCAGCCTTTTACAGCTATCACTATATCCACATTGCTCGTCAGCATGTCGAACATGTTTGTTTCTTTTCTTTTTATAATTTGCGAGCACTCAAGGGGTTATGAATAATGATATGCCAACTCCAGTTGATAAACCGGCAAACCGAGTTACAGCTAAACCGACTTAAACCGAGTTACAGCTAAACCGACTTAAACCGAGTTACAATCATATCAAACCGAGTTTGCGAAACCGATGGAACGACCAGAACACACGACTCGGTTTAAATTGGTTACCCGTATATCAGTCGAGTTGGAAAACAGTCTATTGTGTTTATGCAAACAGAGTTGCACTGCCCGATTCCATACCTATTTGTTATTCGGTTTCAGTTGGGTTTCTCAGGAGACGGTGGCACCTGAACTACTTGCTCCTGTTTTCTCTCATTGGTGGTTTTTTTTTTACATAGTTTTAGTTTATTTTTGGGAGTATGCACTATTTTGGTGTGTGTTGCATCGAACCAAGTCAATTGAGCGTATATCATACATACCAAGTTAAACCGGGTTGCAAACTGATTCAATATCTATTTTGAATTCGTATTCGGTTCCGTATTAGTTTCTTATGTGACCGAGTTAGTCAACCCGGTTTGAGAAATTTTCGGTTTGGTACAGCACTAGTTATGAATACCCTTAACATGTTTACACAGAGTTCGTGCTTTGGAAAGAATAGATAGAGAAAGATTGTAGTTTTTTTTTTTTTGAAAGAATAGATAGAGAAAGTTTGATTTTTTTTTTTTTTTTAAGCTCAGATGTAGTGTTTCAGAAAAACTCCGGGGATGGCGTCTAGTTAACTGGGGAGATTATTTATTTATTTTTTTTTGTCTTTGCTATTCACAGTTTTTTTTGTTTCGCGACCACCTAATGTCATAGGCATATCAATCATCCAACAGAATGAACAATTTTTCCAGCCATATGACCAGACTTCTGCCAGTGTTATGCCTTTGCAAAAGTGTTCACAAAAGCTTTCGCAATTGATCGGACAAACTTTTTATTTCATGTGAAACAAATTAATGTTTGCTGACATCGTTACCACTACACCATCGCCACCCCACACTTGCTCCATTGTGAACAGTTGTCAATCCTTAGTATCCACTCTAGCAAAAAATCCAGGCTATAACAGCGGACAACTGTGGAGAAGGAATCAGCCTATTTTGAAATAAGTTGGAGAGTTAAAACGCGCTGGAAAAATCTGAACGTGATGGCAGGCAGGCCACAAGGTATGATACGACATAAGTTAGAAGCGGGGGTATCGAACTATTGTAGTACCGAACACCCCTTTCTGTATCTTCCTCTTTGCCCCCTGGCGTAGTGAAATAGAGATTCTGGATTTTGGTGTACTA